>CM052799.1:63621361-63741131 GCA_028533885.1 Nasua narica | reverse complement strand
GCAAAGGGCCCCAGGAGCGGTCAACCAAGACGACCCCCTCCCTTCTTGCTGTCGGCGTCTTGTACAACACCAGCTAATGATTATCACTGGTGTCAAGTGAACCAGAGAGTGAGTACAAAATGAATGATTTACAGCCCACATCGCTTTTCAAGGCAGCTAAGTGCTCTCCAGTCCGCCCGGCCTTCTGAATGAGGTCTTCGCATCTACCTCCCCAACTCAATAACTTTTTAGCCAGTCTCTGACCTCACATGCAGTCTCACTGCTAAGAAAGTAACTCCTTGAGTGACCCTTATGTCAGATAAAAGGGTAAATGGCTGCTCCCAGTGCTAAACTACAATTGTACGAGGAAATAATCTAAGTCCTTGAAAATTGAAATCTTCATTTCTGCTTTTCTCCTCCGGCAGCTCAACTAGTAAAAAGATTATGAGTTTTGAAGACGGTGAGACAGGGTTCAATTTGCCATCTGCTGGTAAATTACTTGGCATGGCTAAGCCTCAACTTCCAGATCTGCAAAATGGGCATAATACTGTATACCCCAGTGTGGTCTCAGTGAGCCTAGAAGTAATGTAGTGCAGACTATAGAAGGGGCTCAATAAACAGGAGCTCTAATTCCTCCCTGCCAAATCCTTGGTCTTAATCACAGGAAGAAACATGTGCCCACAGAAGCATGAAACACCGAAGTCCCTTTTCAATACTGCCTGGGACATAGGAGGCACTCAATAACTACTTCCTGAAGAAATAACATGAAAGCGTGATTTGTACACACCTGCCAAAGGGGAACAAGGTCTGTATCATGAAACCTGACTCGGTGTCGTAGAATTTCAGTTCATGACTTTAGCATCCCTCAGTCGCAAGAATTCACCAAGAAGTAGGGCAATTTAGCCTAAATATCTTATCCACCTTTCAGCCCCTATGTGAAACCAGCGATTTAAGGCCAACAGGAAGTAGTGACATAACCCATTAGGTATCAGAGTGAAAGCATCACAAGTAATGTGTCCACGGCCACCAGAGTGACTCTGTTCTCCCAGGGAGAGGAGCAGATGTCCAGGGAAGGGAGATTCGAGTGGTCTCCCTCAAAGCCAACCAGCCCTGATTTTAAAATACAGTTCATTCAAATCAATGCCAATCACTGCCCCTGGGTTTTCAACTGGGCTTCGACTCTCCCTGTCAAGAAAATGATGCATGAATTGCCATCCAGAAATTAGAGAAGAGCAGGAAGAAGGAGTCAGGCAAGGACTGAGGGGCCCACGAGGCATCCCCATGCTGGGGACTGCAATGCTACCCAGACGTTCAGATCCAACACTCAGCGGGAGAGGTGCGGTGGTCTGCCAGACATCAGGCCCGATTTGGGAAGCTGTCCGTCACTGCTGTGAACTACAAAGTCACCTCGTGAACTGGCCAGGGCCCAGGAGGATTTCCACAAAATGAAAATCCAGATAAAGAAATGCCAGCAAGCTCAAGGAATATTGGAGTTCTTAATGGTACTGGTGTTGACCAGGACCCCAAAGCCGCACCAGGGTCCCCTCTCTCCTCGTCCTTCTCCCATCCCCACCCCCCCTCCTCCTCCCTCTCCCTTCTTATCTCCTTCTCCCAGTTTGGCGAGACTTCTAGAATTGACGGAAACAAAGGTAATACAGAACATAAGCTTCATGGAGGGTTTCTATTTATCGGACATCTGAACTTCCACAAAAGTCACACCCCATACATTTGTTTTCTTTTCTCTCCTTTTATGAGAAAAGGACTAACAGCCCACTGGCGTGATACGTTAAGTTTTTCAAATAAACTAGTATCAGGGGAAGATGCAAGGTGAGTGTAAATTCAACACCATCTATCTTTCTATCTATGTTTACAACAAATGCCTAAGCACTATTCCAGACTAGACTAGACTTTTCTCGCCCCTCCTCTGCCCGCCTTGGGTTTCACCTCAACTTCATGGTCTCCAGCCCCCATGGGGCCTTCAGTCTGCTTGCAGCCTGTTTCTGCTTCTCCCGTCTTCCTTCTCTCCCTGTCTGACACCTGCCTGGGATCATGACTACTGCTGTCGCAAACGCGCTCTCACTAAGTGTTAGTGAGAATGGAATCCTCTGGATCCCATCCAACCCTGTGCCTCTTTCTCAGGACACCCACCCTGTAGACCAACCCTCCTCTCTCCAGGTCGGCCAGGTCTCCATTTCTACCAGTTTCTTCTCCATCAGTATGTAAGTGTACTTCAGATTATCCCACCTGGCAAGCAAGCAAGCAGACAAAAATCCCCTCGTCTCCATGGGCTGGTCGGCCCAGTTCTCTCTTCCTCCCTCGCCCACATCGTATCCCAGCTGTTGAAAGTCAAGCCTACACTCATTGTTGTCTTTCCTTGCCAATAAGCACAAGGGTTTTGGATTAAAGCAGATTGAGTCAGAGCTGTTCTTCTCACCCCCTATTCATGTGATCCTGGGCACCGGATTTAACCTATGTCTCAGTTTTCTCAGGTAAAATGAAGTTCTTACTGGTTCTACCTATAAGACTGTTGTTCATATAAAATGTGGCAATATTGGGAAAGAGCTTAGCACAGGGCAAGCTCTCAAAAATGTCAGTATTATCATTATTTAATCTTTAAAGCATAATCTGGCTACTTGCCCTGCCATTCCACCACCACTCTTCTCCTCGAAACCCTTACTGCTAAATTCAATCAAAGATGATTTTTAGGGGGCGCCTGGGTGGCTCAAGTCAGTTAAGCGTCTGACTTCAGGTCAGGTCATGATCTCAGGGTCCTAGGATCAAGCCCTGTGTCGGGCTCCCTGCTCAGCGGGGAGCCTGCTTCTCCCTCTGCCCCTCCCCTTGCTTGTGCTCTCTCTCTCTCTCTCTAACAAATAAATATATAAAATCTTTTAAGGAAAAAGATTATTTTTCAGAATTATCTCCCTCGATCTCTTTGGCACAATTTATAACTAGTTTTTTTTTAACATTTTTATTTATTTATTTGAGAGAATGAACACAAGCAGAGAGGAGGGGCAAATGGAGAGGGAGAAGCAGGCCCCTTGCTCAGTGGGGATCAAACTCAGAGTTCGATCTCAGGACCTGGGATCATAACCTGAGCTGAAGGTAGACGCTTAACCAACTGAGCCACGCAGGCGCCCTGATGACTTGTTTCTTTATCAAACAAGCTGTCCATCCGCTTTCTATTTCCTCTAATACCAAAGTACTTATAAACTTTCCCCAGAGTTCCATCTCCACCCCGTCTGCTCCTCACTCTCCCATCGTCCTGCCTCTCAAATTCCGGTGGCATCCACGCACCAACAGTGCCCAAACTGTTATCTACAGAGCAAGGCTTCCTCCCGTCCTCAGAATCAGAGATCCAGCTGCCGGTAAGACATCTTTCCTAAGATAACTCACGGACACCTCAAACTATCCCAAGTGGACATAATCACCTTCCACCTGTCTTCCTGCGTGGACCATCACCCAGCCAGTTGGCAGTTCCCGGAAAACTAATGACCCCTGTTCCCTTCACCCTCCCCATCCACATCTGATCCCGATTCTATCTCCTACACAGGCTTCAATCCATTTGCGAATCTCTGCTCCTACCGGGTTCCTGCCACAGTTAACACCCATCACTGTGTCCTGTAGGTATCACGATCACTAATTTTCACCTGATAAAGGCATTGCATCTTCTCCAAACCCTTCTCTACTCCAGAGCCGGAGTTCTATTTACTTCATTTGAGTTAGGCTTTTGAAAATATAGCAATGTGGAAAGAATGATAAAATTAACATTTGTATTCCCACAACCCAGAACTAATGGTGATATTTCTACAATTCAAATCTTACCATATCACTACTTTATTTCACTTTGTAAATGCTCAATGGCTTGCCCTTGGGACCAAACCCAGTCGTGATTCCCAGCCTCTTCTCCTCCATACCTCCCCACTTGACGATCCCAAATCCAGGACCTTGGAGGAGGAGGGCATTAAGCAGATGACAAACTGCTTGAGTATAGGCTAGAAGCTGAACTACGCACCGGGAGGTAGTTGGCAGTCAGCCCACAGAAGCGATGTTCAGAACAACATGTTAAATACTGCAAGTGACAGCATCACAGAATCTTAGAATTGCTCAGAAATTTATTTAAATCCAGCCTCTCCTGCTATCCACCCTTGAACTCTCCCATTATGTCTTCAAAGAACCTGTATTTAAAAGGTAGTAAAGTACATATACTATATGTTTTGCATCTTAGGGCTTTTTAATGTACTCAAAGGAGAGTATATAATACGGGGAGACAGATGATTATAACTCTCCACAGCTCCTGGAAGGCAGAACTCTCTCCCCTGACATCCCTCCAAGGGGGTAGAGGTGATCTTTGAATGGAAAAGGAAAGAAGGTCGGTAACTTCAATTAAGCAGTCCTTTTCATGAAGGGAGAGGAAGCATCCTGAGGTTTCTGGCAATTCCTTTGTTTTATGGAGGTAGTTAAAAAGAAACCAAGAAGAAAGAGAAATCTCTCCACTTCTTGTGACAGGTCTTGCAAATTGTCTTATTTTAAGGCAATGTTGGTATTTCTTCTGCTACCCAGTTACAGTAAATAATGCCTTGAAAATGGCACAACCATTATGAATCTGAATTCCCTTATTTTAGTCTGTAGTGAAGTCTGTCTTCAAAGACACCTACATCATTATATGCCTGATGCTATTTGGCTTGGTAGCAAAATTAAGAAAATACTAGTATATCACACAACCACACTACAAGAATTATTTACTAAATGGGTAGCTGGTGTGGAAGAAAATGGATGGTACAAATAAGCTCCTTAATCCTCAAGGCTGTGTTGGAAACCGCTCCAATTTCTGAGAATGATTTAAGATGGAAGCTTTGTTATTGGTTTTTTTTCTTTTTCCAGAAATCAATAGTTGTTAGCTGATCACACCTCTGCTTCTACAATGATTTTTGTAAATGTTAGAAGAAAACCAAAGGGACTCCTTGTTTATTTAAAAAATAATAATAATAAAATGAGGGGCACCTGGCTTGCTCAGTTGGTACAGAATGATACTCTTGATCTCCGAGTCACAAGTTCAAGACCCACGTTAGGCATAGAGCCTATCTAAAATAATAAGGATGAAAGAGAATGGAAAGGAAATCTGGGTGTGATCTCTGTTTAAGTTATCTGGTGTTTTTGTTTGAGTATTGGTTTTCCCCATTACATATGAGAACCTGTCATCCTCCCCCATAGAGAGAATTTAATGGGCAGCATAACTGACTTTCCAATAAAGCGAAATACTTTCAAGTGTTGCCATTCCTATTATAGAAAAAGCACATTGCCTTTCACAACAGGTGCTTTGGAAAAATTAAACTTGTGTCAAGATGAACATTTTAATTTGTAATGGGGAGTTAACACAGATGGCTATAACGAGGGCTCTAAACTATCTGTTAATTTATTATTTAGAGCTTTATATTACTAGGCACACATCCTCAAAAGTTTCAATCCTCTGTGCACAGTTCTGAATAGATGTGCTCAAAGGTGTCAATAAGACCTAAATAATGCTTTGATCTACATGGTAAGGTCAACAGAAAGTTGATGGAAATACAGATTACAAGGGAAAAGTTTTTGGAAACTTTGTCTATGATACACGGTCCATGAAGTGAAGGCACATCCATAAGCATTATACACACACATACACATGTGCGCACACACACATGGGCACACAGAAGAATATCTCAGAAGGAGAGTAAGGGACAGCACTGTGAGCTCATGCTTTTTTCTAGAAACTTCACCTATTGGAAGGGATCCAGCCAGTCCCTTAGAGATAGTCATGTTCATAAATACAGAACTCACTATTTTTTTTTTATTTGGCTACAGTTGACACATAATGTTACATCACTTTCAGGTGTACAACAGAGTGATTCAACAAGTTTATAAGTTATGCTGTGCTCACCACAGTGTAACTCCTACCTGTCACCAGACAGTAGAAGTCACTATTTATTTAGTTTTACTATGTGCCAGGTGTCGTAGCAAGTCCTTTATAATCATTTTATTCTTCCAGGAACTATACTTAGTAAATCATAACGTCTTCATTTTACAGATTAAAAAAACAACAAAACTGTGGTTCATCACCAATCTTATCACTTCAAAAAAAAAATCAACAAGGTCATGTATTTCTAAGTCATACTTGCTTCATTTGGGTAACCATCCCAACATCAGCAAGAATCGGATTTGGTTTTATGTTGGATCTTTTACTTTATTCCAAAGAATGCATATTGAAATACAGAAAATAGCATTTTTTTAATTTAACTCTATTCTTTCTTTCATAACAGTATACTTCACTTTAAAAATGAAGGGTTAATATTACCTAATACCTTCAAAAAGTTGATTTGAATAGGATTCACAGATGGAGCAAGCATAGAAGAAATATAAATGATTCTGTATAATTCAGCACCTTCATCAATTGGACAGTTCAATCCAACAAATGTTTTTCTGGCACCTGTTACATGCCAGACAGAGGAAACACAATACCAAGATGGTGGGCACTGCCCCAGTCCTCACAGAACTTTCGACACTGTGAGGGAGCTGAGTGATGGAGCAAGAAACTCCAATACAGTGCTGTAAGTGCTATTGAAGGGGCAAACCAGGAGATCACTGGTGCATAGACAAAGGAAAGGAAGGACTCTGAGAAAGGTGACATCTATGCTGAAATGCAGAGGCTGAGGCAGAGCTAACCCTGCATGGAGGAAGTGGAAGACAAAGCTCACATTGGGTCCTAGAGTTGAGAACAAAACACGTTCAAGAAAGTCACTCTTCAGACAAGTACCATAGTGCGGTGGAAGTGGTGGGAGGCAAACAGGTTAAGTCATTAGAGCAAGGGATGGGCAACGAAGGCAACAAATAAGCCTGGAAATGCAATTAGGAGCCAAACCAAAAAAGCTTTATGTGCCATTTTAAGAAGGTTGGGCTTTATCCAAGGACTGATGGAGCATCATTGAAGGACTTCCCTCAGTAGCAATCATTTTAACCCCACTTCTGTTTCCAGGATCTAGCATAATTCCACCCCAATCTCTTATAGCTAAAACCACCCAGAACTCTTAGTCTCACCACATATGAAAATCCCTAATGGTTTTCTCCTGCAACGGAATTTAATGAGTCTAGAAAAAAGGAAACTCATGATGTCTAGAACTTTGCCACCCAGTTAGCATGCTAAGCCCTCCTGACCTGTTCATTGCTACGGTATTTCCTGCCTCCTAACTCAAGAAATAGAGTCCTTCTGATCCATGCAGACCTAGGAGGAAAGACGATAATTGCTCGGCACCTGAAGCATGAACCCACATAACTAATCTGCTTCCTACAATGCGTTTGTCTCCTAAACTACCCCCATTACCTTTAGCTTTTTTTCGCTTGAAGCTATAGCTTTTATGTAACTTGAAGCTATTAAATGGAATTATTCCTTAGCAGGTATCACTGGTACCAGGTTAAATTCAAAACTATTCTCTCTTTAACAGTTTAAAATTACAAATATATTATGCCAGAATCCAACTTTCAAAGCACACTTAAATGGGTCATTTAAAAAAAAAAAAAAACTTAATATAAAGTGCATTGTCCTCAAGTTTTTCTCCTCTGGACAAAGAGAAAATTTCTAATGAGAAAGTGGAAAAATGCCTCTGGTCAGAGTGTATCCAAAGCAAACACACACACACACACACACACGCACACTTTGTATTTGAAGATTGAATGGTAATCAAGAAAGAGTTGTTTAAAGGGGGTAGTGGAATGTCTGAACAAATAATATCTTGAATATTTCACTATCACCCAGGAGGGAAGTTCTGCCAGCATATGCCGCAATTTGCCACAGGCAGACGGGAGGCTCTAATTCAGAAAATAAGCTGGGCTCCCACCTATAAAAAATTCTACAAGCAACAGCATGCCCTGGCTTGAATAACGATATATGACTTGTGGCTGAAAACATTCTGCAGCTCAACAGATGGCTCTCCTCTGGGGTTCCAGGAGGCAGGCGCCGGGCTGGGGGACCCCGATCACAAAGGAACTCCTCCAGAGAAGGAGAAAAGTCGGAGGCACGGGGGTTCACCAGCCCAGGGAGATGCCATATCTTTTGTGAAATACACCATTTTCTGGGCGTGCCCTGCAGACCTTTCCAGGCACCGCAGCACTAAGCAATTGCTTTGTTACAAAAGCACATCAAGGAATTTGACAAAGGAGAACTGTTGGTACAAGTGGAATTCTTTTTCATGCACTGAGAGATGTAGATCTCATTTGTTTGTCTCTTTGCATAGGGAAGCGAAATCTTGTTACTGTGTATCAAGACCTGAACTTGAGGTTTATCTATATCCCTCTGGCATATTCCAGTCCAGATTCTTTATGTCCCTGGGCAGATCCTCAGCGGTACCAAAGAGAAAAATCACCCTGTTAACTGTTAAGGGACAGCCAGCTTCTTCGTGGTCCTGTGTGCAGCCTAACCACGCACCTGGATGGGCCCTGCCGCCCTAAACCCCAACAGATTCAAAACTGAGCTCATGCCCTTCCTCCCACACCCAGTTCTCCGTTCACTTTCCCAAAATGGCAACTGACAGCCATCTGCCCTCCACTGTCCGATCCAGGAACCCCAGAGTCACCTCTGCCTCCTCCTCTGCCCCCCACCCCTTACCTCTCGGGCCAAGGACAAGCAACAAGCCCTGTCACTTGGACAATCTAAGTCTCTCTCCATCCTGTCTCTCCAGCTGCACCGCCACGTCCGGAGTCTAGCTCACTGCCAAGTCAACCCTGAACTATGTAACCTGCGGCCAGAGTGGTCTTTCCCAACACAGCTCAGGGGGAGTTTCTCCTGCTCCAGACCCTTCCAGGGGCTCTCGATGGCTGTTAGAGCAAAGTCCAAATTTCTGTGGTTTAGGATTTCCTTCCAGTTCTAGTCCTTGCACCCAGACGAACCCTCACCACCCCATCCCCTTACCCCACCTTCCACTCTCTGCTTTAACCAAGTCAAACACCAGGTGACTTCCCCAAGGCATCGTGTTCTCTCTTGTCGCCCAGGCTTTGCTCCAAATGATCAGCCTCCACCCAACTCCACCTTGTCCTTGAGCCTCAGCCTACCATTCTCTACCAAGAGGAGAGAATTTTCTCTTCTCTCCCCAAACTTCATGTAGGTGCTCTCCCTACATGATCTCATAAATCCCTTGCAAGTCATAGTACTCGTCACACCATGTTGGTGTCAGGGTCCCCTCACTACTGCATCCCAAGATTTAGGCCGAGAACCTGGAACATTATAGACACTTAAGTATTTGTTGAATAAATATATGAATGTATACTTCTTGAATGACTGAATGGTATACTAATCAATAAAGGACACTCCTGATTATTTTAGCAACTGACAGCACATCCTTTTGCTTTCCCATCACCACTCTTCCCCATTCCCATCCTTTTTTCTTTCTGATTTATACACTGATCTGATCCCTGGTTCCTGACCTGGTCCGTCTCTCCTCAGACCTCTGGATTTGTGTATATGTATGATATTGCTGCTGTCGTGACCCTCGGCTTTCCCATGGCATCTCCGATGTGGCCTGCCTTCTTGCTCCCCCACTCTAGTTTAGGTAGGACCAGCCTCGTAAAATCTAATTTTTGGTCCCAGTTGTCCACGCCTGGGACAGTCACCACCCCCACTCTATGCACCCAAAATACATCCTTTGTTTCTGGACTCCTCAAGACTCAAGCAAAATTACATTGTTTTTGTCTCCTTAATCATGGCTATGATGTTGGAGCAGGACACACAGAGCTTGGTGGACAGATGTATGCTTTGCAGGGCTAAAGAATGGCGGTCAAAGCAGAGACACTCAGTCATCATTTCCTTACGGGTGCCTCCAAGAGCCACCGCCATGGCACCGTGGGCCCATTCTTTGTCTTCCTGTTGAAGAGTTTCATGCATGATCACAGAGCTGTAGCAATCCATGGACACCCAGCACTCACAGTCTTGAGAATTTTTTTCTTGTAAACCAACTCTTGTGGGACAGTGTAAAGGAGGGTCATGCTCTCCCTGCAGAGGGGACTCTGTCAGTTTCTTATCTACTCTGCAGGGCACACCCAACAGCCCTATGGACCATGCTGTTTGCTGCCATCATGCCAGCATAAAGGCCAACATTATTAGGACACTGCGGCTGGGCACCACTAGCCTAGAGTGTTCTCACATGACATGACACTTAAGTGCTGAATCCTAACTCCAGCTTCCTAGGACCCTTCCTATCCCACATCTCTAAACACCATCCTCTGCCCCTTCCCTATATATTTTCTACTTACTTTGGTCTTAATTTCAGCCACTCTAATCCTAGCACTGACATCATTGTCTTGAATCTGCCTCTGCCCCTATGGATTTAGTGTCTACACACAGACTTCTGGGTGTACAACACTTGGCTTCTTTCTATGACTCTGACTGTCTCTCCCTCCAGATTAAGGCTCTAGCACCCTGGCACCCACCCAACCCAACCTAAGGCCCTTTGGAAGGGGAAGAGAGGGAAATGGTAGACTCAGACAAATAACCCCCTAGCATTTCTAAATGGGCAGCATGCTTCCTGTAGATGGCTCTTCATAGGGACCACTTTATCCTTGACTTTGTAGATGGAGACCTAAGGTGAGTGCCACATCGTAACTGACTAATAGAATGAACTGGGTGGATTTTTAAGAATATTCTGTCTCTTATTTATGCCACCTCCAGATACCCTTCTTTCTTTAAAGTATTTTTAATCTGAAAAGTAAGAAATTCTTAAAACCCACAAGGTGGGACTGAAAATACCATATTGGATATCACAGAAGTGTGGGCCAGCCTGTCAGGAGGAAGTTGGAATCTTGGTCTCAAAAGCTATTAAAAGCCATCCTTTTTCCAATCCCTTCACCTGTCCGCCTGATTGCTTTTAAAGGAAGATGCAAGATCTCAAGGAGAAGAGGGTGCAGAAAATAGAATGCCATTTTTTTCCCTCCACTATCTTCCAGATAATGATGTGGGAGCATCCACAGGTATAGATAACCAGTGTAAATTAAAAGCTTAACTGGAAGCCTATAAAAGGCCATCTCCACTCCCTCTTGTCTACTCCCATTCATACACAATGCACAATACAACTTGAGAGAAGGCCAAAAAAATTATCTCTAGAACACTCAATTGCTATAACCAATTATTCAGTGAGATGTCCTTTGTTAAGCCTCAAGCCTTTGATTAGCGAGTTTAAATTAAAGAGATTTCTCCTTCTCCCACTTCACACGGAGCTATAGCGAGTGCTATCTTAACTTATCCTAGTGATATGAGCATTCACAGGCCAAAGGGGGTCTTGGATGTGTAATGGAATTGCCACTAAATCATACCTGCTTCAAAAAAGAGAATGGGAGGCAATGAGAATGGCTGTTCCATGACTTGTCTAAGGCACCCTTGGAAGTACCCCCTCCACGACAGTCACCTTCATAATCAGTGACACTGTCCCTTTCAGCTGGGACAGAGCAGTAACGCATCCGAAAGTACATATTTCCCTCCTTCCGTGCCTTCAGAAAATAGTCAGCTGCAAAAAATTTAGGTCTGCTGTTTAGATGGAACAAATGACCTTGAAAATCCAAGACAGACTTAGACATTAAAAAAATTATCTTAGGGGCAGTACTTCCATCCCAATTCTGTCTATATGGTATGATTAACTTCAGCAGAAATCTAAACCACAAAACTCGTAACACAAAGCCAAATGTTTGAAGGATTTACTCGGTGAATTTAGAACTTGATAAAAAAAAATACAAAAATTTATAAAAATCCAGCCACAACATCAGCCCCTTATTCAGATTAGGATCCATTCAAAGAAAAAATGCAAAAGAAAATCCCTCAATCATCATGTCAGTTGACGTTGCTGTTCTCTCCATATCTGTGTGTATATCCATGCTCAGAGCCCTGCTGAGGACACAGGGAACCCTGACATCCTTCCTGCATCTTACTGATGGACCCTTGATTAGAAGGTAAGCACTCACAGTCTCTTTCATGGAAGGTTGACCTCAGATACCAATGTTCTAGTTGTTGTGCAAGACTCAGAAGTACACGCAAACAAGGGTGTGACTCCATTTTGGAATGGCTGCAGTAATACGGGGTATGTGTGTACACATGCTCTCACTAGTGAAAGAGAAATAGGGAGATGAAGAGAGGGAGGGAAGGAGATGGAGGGAGAAGGAGGGAGGGAAGGAGAGAGGAATATCTCAAAGCTTTCTTGTTAAACAGCTACACCTCCTGCAAAATATCTTTGGAGTCCCCTGAAATAAATCACTTCTCACTTGAGCTCTCTTAAGATTTCTGTTGCTTGCCACCAAGAGATGCCTGTTGATACCACGTATCTGCCATGTGACTTTTATTGTGATTTGCATTTTCCTGGGTTAAACCATATTTATTTGGACATTTATTATGTTTTTCAACAAAAACCCAACTCTTACAAATGACCCAAGTTCCAAATGGTGTTGTGACTACGGAATTTTATCGCACAAATTACAAGGCTAGACATCACATCCCCAGTTTTCAAGAGTTAGTAAGAAAATAGCCCCGAGGTCAAATCTCTCTATAGTAAAAGAAGTAGAAGAAGAATTCCATGAACCCACTGGGAGAATGAAATTGATGTCAAAGGCCCCTCGTCTTTAATAGACTCACACCTTTCTCGATCTTCTAGATCATTTGAAATGATCATCTCTGATCATTTTGTTTGACTTTGGTGAGCAGTTGGGGACCTAACTAGATTTTACCGGATGTCAGAGATAGGAAATCAGCTGGAATCCTTGATGCCAAAACGAGAAAATTGTCAAAGAACACACTTCCTGTATCCTCTTTCTTCTGGAAATGAAAACAGTACACAATCAAGTACATCAATTGTAGAGAATAAGGAACGCTTAAGAACAATGAATAGAATTAGCAAATATGGCAGAGATTATTATTATGTTTGGGTCATAAAAATAATCCTTTTGCTAAAAATCCTTATTAGAACTTAGAAATTGGTAAGATATTTATTATATAGGGTTCTTCTCTATAATGATATTTGCTGTAATCAAATATTTTCTTGTGTGATAGTTAACTGCTGCAGTATGGAGGGGCTTTTTCAAGTACTTATCATGTGCATACACTCCATGTCCCCTGCTGGGCGCCTGGGTGGCTCAGTCGTTGGGCATCTGCCTTCCGCTCAGCTCATGATCCTGGAGTCCCGGGATTGAACCCCACATTAGGCTCCCTGCTTGGTGGGAAGCCTGCTTCTCCCTTTCCCAACCCCCCTCACTGTCTCTCTCTCTCTGTCAAATAAATAAATAAAATCTTAAAAAAAAAATGGCCATGTCCCCTGCTGAATGTCCAGCTGGTTCACTCAACTTGTACTTACTTTGCCATAAGAACTGAGCAATTAAAACCGTAACAGGATATTAAATAGGACTTTTTCTAGTCTGCCAAGACAAAATGCAGGATACCCAGTTAAACTGAATTTCAGATAAATAACAAATGTTGCACAGGACATATTTATACTGCAAAAAAATATTTACTAAATAATGGCAACCTTAACTACTTCTCTTGTCTCAAAGATTCAAGTGAAGCTCAAAAGCTGAAACCATCGGTTTACAAACACCCCGAAATTCTACAGAGAACTGCTAAGCATGCCCTTGCCTTTGGTCTGATTCTGCCTTAGCCTGTTTTATCAAAGGTTATTATAACCATTACTAGTATTTATAATATTTACTATATTATTTATAATATAATATTTATAATACTATTGTTCATAATAAGTATTATTTTTTAAAGTTTTATTGATTTATTTGAGAGAGAGAGAGCATTAGCAGGAGGAGGGGCAGAGGGAAAGGGAGAAGCAAACTCCCCGTTGAGCAGGGAGCCTGATGTGGGGCTCGATCCTAGGACCCTGAGATCACAATCTGAGCCGAAGTCAGATGCTTAACCAAATGGGCTACCCAGAGGGCCCAACAATTATTATTTTATAATAAGGTAGAATTGAGGTTCTGTATTCTTTTAAGATTTATTTATTT
Organism: Nasua narica; assembly: GCA_028533885.1. Lineage (NCBI taxonomy): Eukaryota > Metazoa > Chordata > Mammalia > Carnivora > Procyonidae > Nasua > Nasua narica. The sequence goes on along the minus strand of CM052799.1, from coordinate 63,727,151 downwards.
ATTTGGTTGGAGGGTGGGGAGAGAGTGAGAGAGGGTGGGGGGAGGGAGAGCATTCAAGTAAGGGGAAGGGCAAAGGGAGAGGGAGAGAGAGAATCCTGAGCAGACTCCACACTGAGTGCGGGGCCTGATGCAGAGTTCCATCTCACAACCCTGAAATCATGACCTGAGCTGAAACCGAGTCAGACATTCAACTGACTGAGCCACCCAGACGCCCCTGAGGGTCTTTAATTCTTCATCCATTCTATATACTCCTGCCCAACTAATCTAAGACTGCACATTAACCTCTATTCTCACCTATGACCTGAAGACGCCTTCAAGGTGGGGCCATGTCCCATTCATTTCTCTTTCCTGAGAATCCTCTTAAGAACACATGGAAGGTGTTCAGTAAATGTTCACTGGGGTAAAATGTTTGTCCATGGCCTTCTATTCATTCCAGATTTCACTTCTTGGCTTTTAAGGCTTTTCATAAACAAGTCTCAGCTGGTTAACCTTATTCTTCATTTCCTCTCAAGAGCCTCCATGTTTATTTTGCTTTTGTTCTTGCTGTCTCCCAATGTGCTCTACTAATCCTTCCTCTCTCCTTGTGCTAACATAGGAGCCTATTCTGCAGTCCCTTCTCTCTGCTCCCTGAAATTTTACACAAACTTCCCTGAAGATCCAATTCGAGGACCCCATTCTTCAAGAAGATGTCTTTGGTTATTTTATCTAGGGCCATCTCTGTTTCACATAACTTCATTTTGGAAGGTAGAGCATGACACAAAGTTTCACCTTCAATGTTTGCTCATTCTGTGGTCTGTTAGTTAGGTTGCCCCAGTTCTGAGGTCCTTGAAGTCAAGGAATATGTCCTAAATGACTCTTGCCTGCCCTCCTGTGCCCTCAGCACAATGCTTGCCCAGTGGACATACCTCACAAAAAAGTATAGGATGTTATTTCCATGTCTTCTAGGACCTTCTCAAATCACTAGAGTGTAATTCATTGCTTAAAACTCTCAAAAACAGCTAAGGAATATGGGGTTCTGACCTTGGCCTTTCATCACTTCAATAAATTTTTAAAAATCACATCTCATTTTGACAAGCATTTCTCTGACAACTGGATGTTGAGCTTATTCATGTATATCAGACATTTACATTTCTTCTTCTTTCACTGCCCAGTTCAGACATAGTATATTTAGCTGCATATTCTTGTTTGGGTTCATTTTGAAGTCCAAGCTTGAGCTACTATTTGGGAAGTGAATAGCCTACGGGTGATCATTGAAGTAAAGGCTTTGGATAGGACAGACCAAGGAATGTGGTAGGTATGACATCTCAACTGGGCTTGTTAAAAAAATATGGATTTCTCTAGTTAATTTTTCAGAATTATCCACTTAGCAATCATAAAGTGAGCCATTTAAAACCTAATCTTAAGCCCTCTGTTCACATTTGATGTTACAGGATTTTGTTGGGATAAACTAAATCATGCTTCCAAGAATCAAACATATTGGTAAGTGGGAAATTTCCAAAAGGCAGTATCAATAAAGCTGTGTCTGCCACTCCAATTTGACACCGTGAGATAGAGACATATCTGGCAAGGGATAGTGGCTGCATTGGGTTCTGGGTAGAGCTGATAATGGTCCAAAATAATGAAATTGTAGCATCTGCTCTGACTGGGCATAAATTGTTTAGAGCAATTCTCTGGCTCCTGAGCCAAAGTTAGCATTACCCACTGCAGATTACAGAGCCAGAAATGTTGACATAGAGTTCACCATTAAGCAAAACAAGGCATGTTGTTGTAAGTCAAACAGCCATCATATTAGCTGTGTAAGGAAATAATTCTTAGAGACACCAAAGGGTCAGGATATACCATTAGCCATTTCATGGGGACAGAACATACGAAGGGCAGAAAGTACAGGCTACTGTGCTTGACTGATACAGCTAGACATAGGGGGTCCTAACTCTGTGACCAAGTACTGCTGAACACATAGACCTCTGCAAGGGGAGTGGTAATGCTTTATCTGCGTCTGGTTTGAGGATCATGAAAGCTATGTTTGTTCCTCCACATATCAAGTGAGAAGAAGGTCAGAGAATGATGATAAAACTCCACCATTGTGAGATCTCATTCCAGCTCTGACATCATGGAGAGGCAGTGAGGCTCTCCAATGACGCTCTCCTCACTCCTAAACTCTGATGGTCAAAATCATAAAAACTGCCATAATGATAAGGACGACAACAGTTAACAAGGAACATGCCCCTCCTCCATGCCAGGAACTGTGCCTCCATACTTAACACGACCCCATAAAGGAGGGTTCAGCATTTAGGAAGTTACTCATGGTTTGGCATAATCTTCTGAGAGATCTTTCTTATCTCCAGCATTTCCTCAGGATGAAGTTAGAAGCAGCATCCTTGTTATTTTAGAGAGGAGGCACTCAACTCAAGCCTTATATGCAAGAAATAGGGTGGACCCAACCTTTGATTTTATTTTATTTTTTTCTTCATTATGTCTTCTTTTCTAACTCGGGTCCGGTATCTGTGTGGTAGATTAATGCTATGAGTGAACTCCATGGAATGCTGAGCACTTCCAAACTCAGGACTCTTGCAAGACTTAAGGAGGAAAGGCTGGCAGATCAACCAACTTGTTCCTTTGGATGCTTAGTAAGAAAATCTGGCCCACTACCTAGGAACCACTCTAAGATCTTGGAAGGACACAAGGACTCCTTGTTTCCGTGGTTTTGCTCTTCTCAAGTAGAGCTATTTTTATAATTAACTTCTATTCGTAGTGATAAATGGGAAGAGAGATCCTTGAACTTCTACACCAAACAATTGCCAAGTTTTGTTTTACATTAGTGACTCAGAAAATTCATTATATGGTGCTGACCTCAGAAGTCTTCATTCTGTTTTGGAAAGTAAATAAGCTGAAACAAAGCTTTTCTCTTCGCCACTGAAGAGACTCCAATATTCTGCTCTAGGACCTGATGATTGTCAGGTATGGTGCATGGTGTGTGGTATATAGTGTATGGTAATTGCGCTCCTCTCTACTGCTCTTCATCAACTTTCAGTCTGGGGCCTTAGAACCATTAGTTAGAAGTTAGGAATTCAACAGTTAATTCATTGGCAAGTGGCACTCCCATTTTCCCCCTTTGTGATCTGGCTTTTTAGTTTAGTCATGTAAGATGTTAAGAAGTAATAGTGATCATAAAATAGCAGCCGTGAAAAAAGCTTATAACCAAGCAAAGCCATTATTGGGCTAACTTCATAGAAAAAGATCTCACTCCTCCAGAAAGCTTTCATGGACCCTAGGTGCCAGATACCGTAATGCTCAGGTCTCAGGATGGAGGAACAGGAGGTCAGTTGGAGACAGTGTCACGTGGAGAGGACTTGGGCCCTGGAAGCTGGTAGAGCGGCCCCTGGCCTATGCTGGGGAATCTTCGAGAGCTGGCTCTCCCCCAGCTACTGACTGGGGTCCTCTCTGGATTTCCTAGTTACGCACTTGATTTCTTTTAACCTTATATTTTCAGGTGATTGTGGATTCACACAGAAGAAATAATAAAGAGATAACTATATACACTTAACCCAGTTTCCCCAATGGTAACAATTTGCTTAAGTACAGTACAATCTCACAACCAGGAAACTGACATTGATTCCATCTACCAACCTTCTGCAGATTCAACCAGTTTTACGCTCACACACAGCATGCATGTATATGTGGGCATATTTTGTTCTGTCCAGTTTTTCACATATGTACATTCATATAGTCAAAAGCACAATCAAGATACAGAAGCTCCATCACAAGGAACCGCCCCCCCCCCCCCCCCCACGCTACGCTTCTACAGCCCACAGCCAACTCCCTCCTTCCCAACCTCTGGTGACTTCTTTCCATCTCTATGATTTTTTATTTTTCATTTTGAGAACATTTTATAAATGGAATCATACAGCGCAACCGTTTGAGACTGGCTTCTTTCCCTCAGCATAATCCATTTGCAAATCATGGAAGTTTCTGTGAATATCAATAGCCTGTTTTTTATTATTGCTGAGTAGGATTCCATGGTATGGAACTACAATTTGTCCAAATGTTCACCCACTGAAGCATGTTTGGTTGTTTGCAGCTGGGGGCTACGGCAAATAAAGCTGCTATGAACATTCACATTTAGGGTTTGAGGTAAGTTTTCACCGCTCTGGGAAAGGGTGAACTTCCGGGTTGGACGGTAGGTATATGCATAGTTTTGTAAGAAATTACCAAGTTCCGTTCTAGAATGGCAGGTGCCATCCTGCCATTTCCACAGGAAGGCATGAGTGATCCAGTTCTCTACACTCTTGCTAGCATTTTCTCCAATTACTGTGGTTTTCCTTTTACTCAGCCTGATAGGTGTGTAGTTATACTTCATTGTGGATTTAATTTGCATTTCCCTAATAGCTAATAATATTTAATATACTATCAGATGCTTATTTGCCATCTGTAGAGTCACTTTGATGAAATGTCTATTCACGCCTGTTGTTCATTTTCTAATTGGATTGTTTGTCTAATTTTTGCTGTTGACTATTAAGAGTTCTTATATATATTCTAGGTGCAAGTCCTTTGTCAAATATGTGGCTTTCAAATATTGCCTCCCAGTCTGTAGTTCATGTTTTTATCCTCTTGAGCATAGCTTAACAGAGCAAAAGGTTTTAATTCTGATGATGGCCAGTTTATCAATTTTTTCCTTTTATGGATTGGGTTTTAAGTACCAACTCCCTCTTGGATGCCAAAAAAATTCTTCACTAGGCTTACATCCTGAAAATTTTCTCCTAAATTATAGAAATTTTATAGTTTTACATTTAAGTTGAACGAATTTTTGTATAAGATATGAGGTTTAGGTGGGGATTCTTTTTTTCTTTTCCATAGATGTCCAATTGCTACAACATCATTTGTTGAAGAAGTTGCCTTTTCTCCACTGTATTGCTTTTGCAAGCTTGTCAAATATTAATCAGGCATACTAGTATGGATCTATACCTAGGTATTCTGTTCCACTGATCCATGTGTCTATCCCTTCATCGAGACCACACTGTCTTGATTACAATAGTGATATAGTAGCCTTAACATCCGATAGAGTGATGACTCCCACTTTCTTATGGTGTTTTTTTTTTTTCAAAATATTTTAGCTATTCTAAAGGCCTGAACATTTCCATGTAAATTTTTTAATAAGCTTGTCTATGTCTATTAAAAAACATGCTGGGATTTTTATAAGATTTGTATTAAGCCTATAGATCAATTCAGGGAGCACTGACATCTTTGCTATGTTGAGTTTTGCAATGAATGAACATCGCCTTGATTTTAATTATTCACTGCAGGTTTCTTTGCCTCGGCTCCTGGGTTAGAGTGCCCCAGGGCCCCCATCCACTGCACTAACACCTGACCTTACTACAGATTTTGGACCCAGAGCCACCCTCACTGACACCCTTCTCTGGTGCAATCCTCTAGGATTACAGTTTCGGCTACTACCTGTAGCATTATGGAAAAAACCAGAACTCGTGTTTTGAATCCTATAGCAATCAGGTGTCAGCTGAGTCATCTCAAGCCTCAATTTTCTCCTCTGTGGGACAGTGTCTTCCTTGGAACATCCCACTAGCTAAGCCTAAATGGGGGCTGCTATTATTACTCTAACACATGATCCTACCTCTTACTTAAGCTGATGTGCAGTTAGATTTTAGCGTCTAAAATATCAAGCTGTCGTCATCCTTGTTAGTAATATTTCACCTATTTTAATCCATTGTTTCCACTTTCAGTAATCACTCCGGATCCCAGTGCCATCCACATTTTTTATCCCAGTCATTGAATAATAAGAGCAAACAAGGCCAAGAGACACGGACAGAGTTTGACATACTACTAGAGAAGTCTGTCCTCATTTAGGTTCCTTGGTTGCAGTTAACAGAAACACATTCTGGGGAAATGGGCAACAGATATGCCTTAAAAGGAAGTCAAAGAATCATGCTTGGGAGCAATAGAATCAGGCAATGCCAAAATCGGGAACATGTCAGTCTTGCTGAGGAGGCCGGCTCTGGAATGAATAAGCTCTAATCATCATCTGTTTGCCTATTTCATCCTATTCGAAATTTGAAGAGCCGGGAGGAAGGTCCTCTTGCCTGAGCTCAGCTATGGTGCCTGACTCCTGGCTGTCACAGGCAGGAGGAGGAAGGATCTGGCTGACAAGACCTTCAGCATCTTATAGAAGAATTCCATCTGCATCTCCCCTCCACCCAAACTGTCCGCAGCAGAAGGGAGGCAATGCCCCCAGAAGGAATCCCAGTACCGTCAGGAAGGAATGGGAGTACCTGGATACACCACAGTGCCAAAAGCTTACTCTGCCTTTTTTTTTAAAGATTTGTTTTTAATATTTTATTTATTCATTTATCAGAGAGAGAGTGCGCGAGAGAGAGGGAGAGCACAGGCAGGGGGAGCAGTAGGCAGAGGGAGAAGTAGGCTCCCCGCTGAGCAGGGAGCCCGATGCGGGGCTCAATCCCAGGATCGTGGGATCATGACCTGAGCCAAAGGTAGTTGCTTAACCACCTGAGCCACCCAGGTGCCCCTACTCTCCCTTTTTTTTTCATTTGATAGTGATTCACTAGTTAGCACTCCCTAGCAATGGCCAGTCAGCCAGAAAGAAATCCCCTCAGTTGTCTAGGCACATAGATCCATGTACTTCACTAAGGATGTTAACAAATTGATAGAACAGCCTTGGTGAAATGTAAGTGCGTGAAGCTCACAGCATTCCGTGCATCTACTGAAACCCACCAGATTGTGACTTTCACACAGCCGCCCTCGTTGTATAGTGCCCTCGAGTCCCCAGCTTATCCCAGTACTCAAGTCTTCTCATTGACAAAGGAGGCAATGGTTCTAATCTCACACTTCGGTAGATTTCTTTAAATAACTACCTATTTGTCATCTATGGGCCACTTAGAAACCCGACTGCCTCCTTACAAGCACAGAGACTAAGTGGCAGTCCCTCAGATCTGTTTAGGGGTTGTTTTGTTTTGTTTTGTTTTGTTTTTGTGTAGGATTAGAGGTACAGACCAGGGAGAAGAAATCTGGAAGGAAAGTTGAGTAGCTCTGCAAAAAAGAAGAAAGAGAAAGGCAGGACCTCCCGCCATCTGGAGAAATTTGGGAGGGGGCAGGGAGGGATAGCGGACCAGGAGAGGGCAAAGACCTCCTGTTGTACAATGAGGTCCCTCACAAGGGGCCCTCAGGAAACACTCCCCGAAAAGACAGTTTCATACTAGACTAGACGTGCTACAGGACAAGGGCAGATTCAAGGAAGTTGAACCTGAGTGGTAGAGAAAGCCAAAAGGACATGTGTGGCCGTCCCACCTCTATCCCACCCTAGCAGGTAGCAGAAATCTAGGATTTAAAGCTCCACGGGCCCGAGAATTTGGAAGCTGAAGGCAAATTCATGTAGATCTCAAGGGCCAACTAAGCCTCCAGCTGACTTTTGGATTATACATATTTGCATTCATATCTGAGAAACAACAGAATATTGAAATTGCTAGTCCTTGGGTAATTTTCCTCATGCAGAAAAAGGAAAAAAAGAAGGCTCTTTGTTCTGTTATTCCAACTTTGATCTTTTATTCCTTCTCCAAGGGCATAAATGACTGTTTATATATGCTTCCACGAGTTAAATCACTCTTGAGGATTTTTTGTTTTAGTTGCTGTTGTTCCCTGCTGTGGATTTCAGCACAGAAGGCTTTGCTTTTGAACCACGAGTATCAATAACAAGCAACCTACAAAGTGTCATGTGTTAGACCCCTTTGTTTGCGGGGTCTTTCGTCCTATGCTTTGCAGGGTACACAATTAATTACGAATGTAAATGTGTGTGTCCGCTGTGTGGAAACCCGGGGTGACACAGTCTGCTACCTGCCATTCCCCAGAATAGGTCTTACCACCACCTCTGCAAGAACATAGAGGCCCAGGAGGATCTCTGCTTTCCCCGCGGCCTTGCCATTCTGGCTGGGGCCAAAGGGGCAAATCTAAAGCCAGAAAAGCCAGCCCTTAGCTTCTGGGCGGCCTTGGGTGACAAGACCAGCTAGGCCAGTCGGATTCGCTTGCTTGGACATTCGAAACAGGAAACTGGGTAAGAGAATGTTGAAGTGTGTATCAAGGAAGGTCATGAGATCACTTCAGAGGCCATGAGAAGTGAGCTGAAATCAGGAGAAAGCAAATCAATAGCGAAAGAAAGAAGCAGATTAAGACAACTGATTGCTTCGTAGGAACCCGCTGTTCTTACCCCGGGTATGATCAAATACAGCCGATCCCTTTGCTCACCTTTCACTCCTCTTTTCTTCCCATCACCTCCCTTCTTTGCCTAAACCCACTGATGCAGAACGTTTAGAGCTTTGCCATCAGAGCTGATGGAAACACACCTTTCCAATTTCCTTGTTTCTTCCAATCCAGCTTGAGATTTACAAAAGGCACATTGACCCTCCTCTCACATGTAGGCATAATGACCAAGGCCTTCCTTTGTCGTCTCAAAATGGCCAGACAGAAATAGTATCTGAGAACTCAGGCTTTCCCACCGTAATGCTCTTTTCTCTCACAGAATCCAATTGTAGCCCTAGAAAAAAGAGAGATTGGCTTCCGCAAACCTCCCAGGATGCCAACTCTATCGCTAGTTAAATAGGAAACGAGGTCCCCACGATGTGGGAGACGTGGCAATGTTATCTCTGCTGTCCAGTCAGACTGTCGATGCTATTGGTGGGTTTGTGAGGAGGGGAACAAGACATGTCTTTGGAAGTAATATCTCCATAAGCCAAAGTATATGGGGGTGTCGAGGGGAAAATACAGCCGAACATCTATTTCGGGAAGTGGAGAGTGAGTGTGGCTCAGCCAGAGGAATTTACAGCTGCAACTGGCATCCCTAATACCATCTAGCTGCACGGGAGCTACTTTTAGGCTTCGAGGATCAAACAGCTAGATTCAAAACATAGATAATAGAATAACAACCGCTGCTTAACAGGGAGCAGGAGATAAAAATAATTTGCTACCCCTCGCTGGATTCCACCACAACCTCTAACACAGCAATCCTGCGAAGTGAATTTATTAGAGTAGGTGCAGTTGCCACAGATGAGGGAAAACGCTATCAGTAATGGGGGAAACGGCAGACAGGAGATCTTAGCCAGCGGTTAAACAAGGGGAGGACTTCAGAGGCCAAAGAAGGTACAGTAGAACGTGTACTCAGAAGGAAAACATTCGTAAGGAAAGCAGGTCTTCTTTGCCCAGGTTGGCAAAAAAGAAATCTACATACAGGAATCCATACTTAAATTGTAAAAAAAATTACTTTAAAACAGGTTATCACTTCAGTGAAGAAATTGAATGAATTGCCTGAAACTGACCTGTTTTCTAGCTTTGAAATCAGCCATGAATAACACAGACCCAAAAGCGCACATAACATATTGCCTCCCTCACCCGTCTCTAAAACAAAGATCTCCCTCCAGCGACCCTTAAAGAGAGTTCAAGGGCTATAGAGTTACAAAAATGGAATTTCAAAGCTAATAGAATGTAAGGCAGCTAACAGTATCTCCGAACATCCTTCCTTGTCAACCCAGAAGAAGTGCCGCATGGGGGGGACACATCCATTGAGGTGCTCACAGACATGTTCCTGCCGCACTTGAATGAAGAAATTGACTGAAGGAATGGACTTCCCCTGTACATTCTAGCACTCCCCCCTTCCGTGCATTTCCTTCTCACCACAACAGCCAGAGACAGAACCTGAGTGAAGAAGGGAGGCAATCAAAACGCTTGATCTTAATAGTCCCTAGAAGCTTTTGATCCAAAGTAACAAGTGAGTGAATACTGACTGGCCCCAGACAAGAAGAAATTAATAATAATCATTTAAAATATTCCCTCCCTTTCTCCTGAAGTCTTGGTCCCCAGGCTGGCAAATTGTAATGTGCCAAAGGAATATTTTCACCAATGTTTCCAAATATGTCATTCAGAGTGGGATTTTATGTGAGATAGCCCCCAGGGAACTTTCTAGAACAAAAAGACCACTCCCAAATCGAATGCATAAACTACTTTAAGGTTTTAAGATTTGGCAAAATGTATTGTGCCTTCACTACCCCTACGTCCATCCCCTGCAAGCCAGAAATGGAAAAGAAAGGAATTTCTGGTTTTCCAGACACTACAGAGGGACTTGGTATTTTAATAGGTTCGCAAGAATGCAGCAAGCAGGAGATGCAGTGTCCCCAACACAAAGCCACCCAGACCCTTGAACTTTGAGCTGGCACGCTGCCTGGCCGAGAAAAGAGGATGGTATTGAATTTGCAGGCATCTCTGCCAGGCACAAGGCAGACGATGTTGCAAGAGGATAATGGGAGGAAGAAGGACAGGGAACACAGAGCTAGAGGGACAGGTAAACTCTGGAAGCGGAAGGGTATCCTTCAAGCATAGAAAAGCAACTTAAAAATATTACTGAGGAATTAATGCAAAAAAATAGCAGAGGGAGGGGTTCAGGAGGGTACATGTATCATAACAAATACACTCCATGGCCAAGATCCCCCAACCATTAAGACCAGAGATAATTAAACAGAATAAACTAATTATGCAGAAGGATGGTAATCTCCAAGTGGTAAACCACTTCCGTGGGTATTCACACTATAGTCCCAGGGCCAGACCTATAACAGCAGCAACAGTGTAAACACATGTGCACACACACGTATATACATGTGCATCCGAGGGGGGGGGGCATCTCAAGACCCACGCACAGGAGGCAACAGGAAAATGCATCCACGAGGACTCTTCAATTGCTTTGCATTTGCTTTCCATCTTCTTCCCCATTTCTTCTGATGGAGATTTTGACTGTATTTTGAAATCATGATCCACTCCTGCAGCACTGTAATTACACAAATACGGCATTATAAACGAAGGTTAGTGCCAGGAATAGCAAAGAGGAGAGGAGTGCAATTTGTCTTTGTGAATGTAAGTGTGTGTGTACATGTTTATAAATACCTCCCATTGACATGGAAATCATTTGCTGGTCCAAGAGAGAGGAATGTAGGAATTAGAAAAAGGGCCTCAGTCTCCTTTTCAGCTGAAGAAGGTGAAAGCAAGAAAAAGCAGGTGCTTCCAGTTATGGTAAATGGAAATAATGGATTCAGAGCTGGCTTAGGCTGAGATCGGATCAGATCCCTGAGCTGGCCTGCAGTTAAGCCGGCACTCGGGGCTCTCCTTGTAAACAGACATCAGTCTGGGGCACTTTGGCTTGTACTTGGCCCTCTGGTACCTCAGGGAGCAGCTCTTGAACACCATGCAGAATGGGAGGACTCACTCTCTCCCGTACCCTCACCTATTCTTGCCTCCAGGGTAACCCACAGCATCTTCAACCAGTGGCAGCGGGAGTTGGGAGAGAAAGTGTCACACAGAGTATGTGATAGTGCTATACTATGTCAACAAATCCTTTGAAAGTTATCCCTTCTAAAGGGGCAGCCTAATTTCTCTCCCCTCGGACTTGGGCTGCACCAAGTGTCTCACTTCTGATGACCAGCAAATGATGGGAGGGTTGCTATGTGACTTCTAAGCCTAAGTCACAGAAATGCTGTTTCCCCTTTGAATGGCTGCTTCTGGGGAAAGCCGGCAGCTTGCCATGGGAACATGTAAGCAGCCTGTGGAGAAATCCACCCAGTGAAGACCTGAGGTCTCCTGCCAGTAACCATCACCAACTCGCCAGCCACATGGTCAAGCCGCCTTGAAAATGGATCCGGCAGCCCCACTCAAGCCATTGGATGAATGCAGCTCCAACCTTGAGTATCACCCCTTACAAGAGATCTTGAGCCAGAACCAGCCACATAAGCCATTAATCCAGAGGAAATGGAAGGAGAAGTATGCTTTGGAGTAGAGAGTTACACAGTAGTAACCGAATGTCGAGTCCCAGTGGCATTGACCCCTGCTTGCCCATAGCTGTGGCACTCTTTGCCAACAACTCTGCCATGCTTCCTTACATCACCCCCAAAGCAGACTACGGGGCACTCAAAATCCATGCCTCAGCATTTACTTTTTACAGTCAAAGACATCCCCTGTGAGGTAAATATGATTACTATCCTCATATTAGGGATGAGAAAGAACACGTGGGTGGGAGTTACACAGCACACAGTAACAGAAGGAGGCTTTCGGAAGCCTAACCCACTGTCTCCAGCTTCATCCCAGCCGCATCCCCCTCCACCCCAATCCTTTGTGAATTTAAGCCATCTGGCCCCTCTCTCCAAGAACAATAAATTAACTTGCTCATTCACCGTGGACCTCGACACTCATCATAATCACAAAATTTAAAAACCAATCTGAGCAAATTCAACAACAAAAGCGGGGACTTGGAGTCACTTAAATCGCAGTGTATTTGTTTTTCCTAATGATACCTGCACACCGCAGGGAGGAATAATTAGCAAATTAATGGATTGTTCTTCAGCTGACATTAACGCAAAAGCTGGATGTGTGTGCCTCTGCCGCCTGGTATATGTCTGGGCTCCAGGTTCTGGACTGAAACTGCTGACCAACGTCAGTCAGGATTTACTGAGGTTATAAACAAATGACCGCACTGCGTGGGCAGGAAATGATGGCGCCGGAGCCTGGATGCGCTGTGCTTTCCGTGCTGATCAAATAAAATGTACAGCCAACTTCGTCTGTCACATATTTAATCACAATCATTATTGTGCTATGTGCTAATTAGGCATAAATGGGACATAAATGACTCTTGATCGCACCATTTTATATAACAAACAACAATGTTTGCATTTTTCTTCTCCCTTTGATGGCTTTCCAGTACCCATCTGTACCTAGTGTCACTGGGTTTGGTTTCCCCAGAGTCAGATGTAGAGGACAATTCACTCCCGCTACAGCATCTTGATCAGGTTACTTTACATCTCTTGGCCTCTGGAAAAATGGAAATGAACCCCTGCAGTGGGATCGCCAGGAGAATCAAATGAGAAACAGAGAGGCAATCACCAGCACAGTGTTAGTATGCAGTAGGTGCTCAATAAAAGTCTCCTACTATTTCTTTTATCACACCGTCTCCTACATCAACATGACTTCCGTATGCATGACTGTGGGAGGTTCTCGTGCCTCTCTCCACAAACGACCACTTCCCGCCCTGCACCCCACTCCCAAGGGCACCTGCCCTCAGCCTCTGAGGCCCACAGTCCCACGCTAAGATCCCAAATTTACCCACATTTTAAAAAATAATGCCCACCCACTGAAGGAAAATTACTCCAGTAATCGGGATGAATGGTTTTGAGTGCACAAGTGGAAACAAGCAGGTTTACGTTTGACTTAGGAGTAGGATGGTCAACACTCCAGCAAGCGTGAATTCTAGTCGTGGGCGATCTAGGTGATGGCGATTTCTCTTTCCATTTGATTTGGATATGACTGGTGAGAGACCGGAAGGCGCTAAAGGAAATACAACGCTGTAGCCTCCGTTCGGTTCATCCAATGGGAGGCTGGTGGTGTTTGGGGATCAGTACGCAAATTCATACAGATGGAACTTGTGTACCGACGTACTTTACGTCCTCGTGGCTGAGCGCTGCGCTGGGCTTGGCGGACACGGTGGGGCAGAGTTTGCCTCTCTGATGTGGAGGATGAGATCTGTGGAAACCATCCTCGCTGATCACACAGCAGCTCCAAAGAGCACAAGCAACAGGACTAACCACCAGTTATTAAAGCCCTAACACTTATTTGCATCCAAGTTAACAAATACCTGGCAGCCTGGGTGGGTATTATGAACTCCATTTTATGGATAAGCACACGGAGACCCAGAGAGGTTAGATGCCATGCCCAAGAGGCCCACGAAGGAAAGGCAAAAGAATCCGATCCGGAATCTTAACTTCACGTTCTTGTCTCTTATCAGACTCCCTCTAAAAATAAATAATTAGCTTGTTTGTTTGAGAGAGCACGGGAAACTAATTTATGAATTCTCCAGTGAGCTTTTCTTGTCTTAGCTTGGTGTTTTCCGTTTTTTTTTTTTTTTAAGGTTTTATTTATTTGAGGGAGAAAGAGAGAGAGAGCGCGCACAAGCAGGGGGGAAGGGCAGAGGCAGAAGGAGACCCCCCACCAAGCAGGGAGCCCAATGCGGGGCTCAATCCCAGGACCCTGGGATCATGACCTGAGCCGAAAGGAGGCCCTTAACCAACTGAGCCACGCAGGCATCCCCATTCTGGTGTTTAGACCTCCAAAACTACACGCCCATATCCATACCTACAGTGTAGAAATGGCTTAAAAATAGTTGTTTAATGATCTTCGAGAAGAATTTGGTTATGAATAGACTGCTTCCCAGAGCCCAGGGTAATTGCAAGTAGCTGTATTAGGACTACTGTCCCTGGTCCAGGGATAAAAGGCTACTTTTTTTGGTACAATTGTGGCAACAAACTGTTTCAGTCGATGGTGCCTCTAACTTCTGCAGAAGGAAGCATTCAGGTCGTACCACAAAAGAGCAGACCTCCCCTGGGTCCGCTGGGAAGTAACTTACTGTCTGTTTTCTTTTTTCAACTTCCCCACTACAGCAGGGAGACTTTGGGCCACAGATGTCAGTTTTATCTATAAAGCTCTTGACCTCATCAGAGAACCGTTTTCGCGCACAAGAAATCTAAGACTCACTTTCCAAACAAGCAAGCGAGGCTTGGAGTATAGCACATCCCAGCTGAGCCAGGCACCAGGCCGGGAGCAGGGCGCCTGGCCGGAGGGGCTGACGAAGCAGAGCGGTGGTTCTCAACCTGGGCTGGTCATTAGTGTCCCCTGGAGGCATTTTAAAATTCCAGTCCCAAGGCCGTTATTTATTGAGAAGTAATTATTCTCAATTAATTCAGAAACTCTGGGAGTAGGACCATGCAGTAATATTTTCTAAAGCTCTGCAAGCGATTCCATTGCACAACTATGGTTGAACAACTATTCTAGTAGAATCCAGAGTGTTCCAAACTTCTTTGAGACTCACTTGAGGCTCTTATTAAATATAGAGATTCAGGAGCGCCTGGGGGGCTCAGTGGGTTAAAGCCTCTGCCTTTGGCTCAGGTCATGATCTCAGGGTCCCGGGATCGAGCCCCGCATGGGGCTCTCTGCTCAGCAAGGAGCCTGCTTCCTCCTCTCTCTCTGCCTGCCTCTCTGCCTACTTGTGATCTCTCTCTCTGTCAAATAAGTAAATAAATAAAACTGTTTTAAAAAATTAAAAAATAATAAAAATAAAGATAGAGATTCATGGGTCCTGACCTCTCTCCCCTGAATCAGAACTTCCAGGGGAAGGTCTTGGGAATATGTATTTTGAACAAGATCCCAAAGATTCTTAGGATAAGAGAAGTTAGAACAAACCTGTTACTATCCTTGAAGAATCAATGGGGTGAAAAGGCAAGCTACAAAATGAGAGAAAATATTTGCAAATCATAGATCTGATAAGAGGTTAATATCCAGAATATATAAAGAACTCCAGAACTCAAAAATAAAAAGAGAAGCTGTTTTTTTAAATGAGCAAAGGACTTGACTGGAGACAAAAGCAAAAAGTTTGAGATTAGGGTTCCAGATCGGATTCCTTTGCCTATCCTTAATGGGCCTCCGGGACATGGCATCTAAGCTCCCTGGGTCCCCATTTGCTCATATGCTACACCCCAGCATCCACAAGCCTCAGCAAGCCCTCCCAGAGACGCTCCCAATAGGGCTGCATCTTGGCAATTCTCTCTCTGATCCATCCTGGGAAGGCAACACCCTGGAGATACTAGAGGACTAAGTCAGCAAGAGCTCTCTGTAACCACGGTGGGAAAGAAAGCCCAACACTACACAGAGGAGCCTGCCAGAGAGTGATGGTCTTGGAATTTGTTGTATGTGGGCAATTGAATGTACTCAATGTCATGGGCAAACTCGACCCAAAAAACAAAAAAAAAAACAAAAAACAAACAGTCATCTCAGAGCCCAGCAGTTGTCGCAAGGGTCTCTGAGCCACTAGCAGGGAGGAAAAATAACCAACTCTTCCTTTCCCACTTCACTCCATCACTCAGACCTAGAGACCTCCCTTTTCTCAAGTCCCATCGAAGACTGGAGAGGTTCTGAGAAGGACAAGAAATTTCAAGAGGTTTCTGATCAGAGAAAAGGTAATTCTAGAACATGAGGAGGAGATTATGTGAGCTCAAAAGCAAAGCTGAGAGAGGTTAACAAAGAATGCGGGGGGAGGGGGATCCAAACTGGGGACCAGAAGTGACTGAGCCATGGAAATGGACAGGAGCAAGAAACGCTACTGTGCAACTCATCCCCATATGGTACATGGGCTCTGTTTCTGGAAGCCACTTCCCTATCCCCCATTTGAGAGACAGGGTGAAAAGAAAGGCTGGGGTGGCTATGTGCTTTGGAATTGAAGCAGAATCTGCAGAATTATTAGCTGGACCAAGACGTGCAGAAGCTATCAATCTTGCTGCTTTGGGGAATAATGGATTGCCAAAGGGGTCCAGACAGGCTGCTTTCTCTCCCCCGAGGTCTGGCCCTGAGTTTAGCACAATTAGCTAAGTGCTTCTGTGTTGGAGAAGCCCGGGAGCACAGGCAGCTCCCGCCTAAGCACAAGGTGCTCAAGGAAAGAGAGGTTTCAGGAACTCTGAATTACATCTGTCACCCAACCGGGAACCAGCAGCGTCACTCACATTGTATAAGCAGAAGCCATGACTAGGGTAGCAACGGGCTCTGCTTTGGGTTTTGGAAGTCTGGTGATGCCCGTAAGCCCCTTCTCCAAATAATGTTTTTAAGGGCAGAAAATAAATATGCAGGATTACAGAGAAGCTGATATTGAAATATAGCTACCAAAATATTTTTATTAAAAAAAAATTGGTGATGTAATCATAGTTGTGTATCTTTATTAAACATTAAATAAGATCTAGTAGTGGGTGTAATCATTTAGGGTTATGGAAGTAATGAATATTTCAAGATATCCACAACAATAGCCATAGGAGATGAAAATATCTATAATGCCTAGTGGAACAGTTAACTCTACCAGGGGTTTACGGCAGACATTTATCATTGTGCTAAGTTTCACTTCGATGTTAGTGAAAATAAATAAGTAATACTTCTTCCACCCAAATTTATAGATCCCTGAATTCTCTCCATGTGCCTTAGAACTTCTGCAGCAAATGGGAATTTAAAATGACAGTGACCCTTTGCAGCCAATGTGTGTGTTAAAAGAAAGCAGGCATTTATCTTTTAATTTAACCACACTAGGTGCAAATCCCAGAGACCCTGGCCTTACAGAGCCTGAAATATGGAAGAAAATGGCAGGGAAACATCACATGATGACAGTAACTCCTGTCACCTCCAAATCAATCCGGACTAATCACTGTTCACCCCGCCTCTTTGCTCTCTTCGTTTCCTGAGCCAGTCTCTATCGATGTCCCCATTTTGGAGTTTGGAATAGATGGTTAAGAGTCCATGAAGTTCACCAGCTGAAATGTGGACAATCCAGGACTTTGAGATGGCTTTTCTCGGTGACATGATCAGATTTGTCTTGCAGGACAGTCACTCAGCCTCCAGGATTGAGAATATGGCCCCAGTCTACCTGCTGTGCTCCTCGCCCATGACCACCACCCTTGCAAGTCACCCCCTCCCTCTGGCCTGGATTGTTGCAGTGGCTTTTTCAAGGGTCTCCTTGCTTCCTTTCTTGCTCCCCTACTGTTATTTCCAACAAAGCAGCCAGACAGATCTTCTCAGAAGAGCTCTCTAGTCCCACCTCTTCCTTAGGATGGTTCAGTGGTTTTCCATATCACTTAAAATAAGTTTCAATCTCTTCCCCACCCTGCAGGCGTCAGCAACCTATGGCCAAATCCAGCCCATACTTGCTTTTATAGGCCTGTTGAGCTAAATAATTTAAGGAAATTTGCTTCTGCTCTTATTATAAAAATAAAAATACCTATGTATAAGCACCTCAGTTTGGTCTCTTCGCCCACAAAGCCTAACATATTTACCATTTGGCCCTTTCCAGAAACGGTCTGCTAACCTCTGCCAGCCAGGAAACCAGGAACCAGCCTAGGCCATTTAAGGGGGGGGGGGGGGGGGCGGGAGTAACTCAGAGAATCAGCTGTCCAAAGTTGTAAGAGCTCAGGAGACGAAAGGACACGGTCAGGCCATTCAGAGATTAACAACAGCGGGAAGCGGCTACCACACTCCTGCTGGAGACCAAGGAAGGAAGCGGTGTAGCTAATCAGAGGCGCGTACTGGGAGGAATCCAACGGAGTCGCCCCCGGGGATACCGCTGAGCTAGAGAAGCTGGGTGCTTGCTTCCTCTCACCCAAGTTCACACCAGCATGTCCTATCAGCTAACACCACCTGGAAAGCTGTTGGCAAGGAGCCCCGGGAAATGCAGTTTCCCAAAATACAAAGCAAACCAAGAGAAGAGAAGGATGGGAAGTGGGTATTAAGGCTAGCAGGCAACTGAGCAGCTCCTCTGTAAAGAAGTGAGGGTAACACCTACCTTCAAATTAGCTAGAAGAGCTAAAGGTGATTCGGCAAAAGGTGTCCGTATCACGCCTGGAAAAGGCAGCTAATGCTGTTATCATCATTATTACTAGTATTAAGTTTTACCCTGCACTTGGGTTTTCAGTATTGGGTCATCGAAGCTGAGCATGAAGGAATGGACAGAAGATGGGACCACCATTGACCTGACTTACCCAGAAGCTGTGAAGAATGGGATGAAATTAGATCATATCGATGACTCCCCAACACACAGTGGAGATGGGCCCAAGAACTTGCTCCAGAGCCCCTGCTCCCAAGCAAAGAAACCATTTCATAGCACCCACCGCAGGCCGGAGGGACGGTGGGATCAGGAGTTTGCTGTTGCAAATTGCACTCGGAGATGTTGTGTGCTAGTGGGGACTTTTCTTTTCCTAGAAGCGTGGCTATTGTTAGCAGAAATGCGTTTCTCTCCGTTCACGCACGTTGCTGCTTTCCCTGGAACTGTCGTGCCAGCCTCTAAAACCGCCAGCATTACAGCTTCGTTTAACAAGCTTTCTCTCTTAAATGCCAGCCAATGAAACCAATGATGGGTGTAATAAGAGGAGGAACGTAGCCAGTAGGGAAAGTTTTTGCACCTTAAATGTCATAAGCAGGGACAAAAAGGTGCACAGATGGAATATGCATCATCAACTCAGGCGGCCCATCCAAGCAGAAACTCCAAACACTGGCAATTGGGAAAATGACCGACCACCTCTGTGGTTCGACGTGACAGTTGAGCATGGAAACTCCAAGCCTAATGCTTTGAGTGCTTTGAGAGTTCCAATTTTAGGTTTACAGGGAAATACACTCCCTCTACTTCAGCCACCTCTGGAGGGTCACGTCACTCATGCCCCGCTTCTCTCCACTTATGTGTCAGAGAGCAGACGTGGTGCGGGTCATGGCAACAAAAAAATGCGTGATTTGGTCTTGCAGTCCATCTGCCTCTGACTCTGCTCCTCCTAGACCCATTTAGGGTTAAACTTTTAAGTATCCCAATGAGAGCTATTTCAACAAAATCCAAGATTTTAAGCGGAAGTAGCGTGAATTCTTCCTAAGCCGCTCGCATATTGATTCCCAGAGCAGCCCTTTACTGGAATCTCCAAGGGCAAGATGGGCTGTTGGGGAGCCGAAGGCAGAAGGAAGAAGGTTTTTTATCCTACACTAGGGTCTCCCAAACTTCAATTCTTTAAGACTTCACAAAGTCTTAAAAATTGTTGTCATATCCGAATGCCACCTCTACACTTCTTTACTTAACGTCTTGCTTTTAATTACTTCATTTTTATTTAAATCCATTTTTAAAGGAAACTCAATTTTCATAAACATAAAAGTAGTGCCACTTGTCATAAATAGAAGGTAACCATGAAAACAAAATGATGTTATTTATTATGTGGCCCACAGCAGGTCTAGAACCTGAGGCCCACTCTCCGTTACAAAAGGGAGAATCGGCAAGTGGCAGGAATGCCATTAAAGATACATTGGCACCAAAATAACGACTTTTCCTTGCCACGATCAGGATAGAAAGATAGCTGAAAAGGAAGGCATTCTTTTTCTGGGTGATTGCGTGTCCTTCGTTACCATGTCCACACATGGCCTAAATCATCCACGTTGTGTGCTACACAGGAAGGGGCTCCATAATTTGCAGGATCCAGGGCAAAATGAAAATGTGAGGCCTGGTTCAAAAATCATTAATAACTTTAGGACAACAAGAGCAGAGCATTAGAGTGAGCACAGGGCCTTTGCAATTAATAAGTCACACTCTCATACAGCTTTGGCGGTACATGTGTCATACGTTGTAGATCACAGAAAATGCAAACTCCAGCAAGTCAAGTCAGAAGAAAAAATGAGGAATGTGGATGGCCATTGCTCGGAACCATTAGTGGCTTGCTTTTAGAAAACCGGCTCCTTCTTTCTCAGTCAAGGTTCAATCTGAGAACTATAAAAAAGGTAGCAATGGTTGACCTGGTATTCCTGACAGTGCACTAGCAAGAAGCATCCAGTCTGCTTAGAGATACAGCTGATAGAAGGTTTATGAAGGGACGAGGCACACAGAGATGCAGGCGGGGACACCACAAGGGACAATCGCACACCAGGACTGACAACAGCAGGAAGCTATTACTGCCCCCCAACCTAAAAGGGCAAAGGGAAGCAGTGTTATTGGAACTTCAAGAGAATTGAGCCCAGGAGAGAAGGTGGGCCAAGACTTAGGTGGAGAAACATAGTTCCCACCAAACCACAGTAGGGAGGAGGCGGGAAGAATAAATGCATCAAAAAAAAAAAAAAAAGAATAAATGCATCCACCTCTCCTCTCAGAACGTCCCATTGGCTGAACCCAATGCAGAACCAGAGGGCAAAAGATCTTGGAAGACACAATGGCAGAAGTCAGCCTCCTAGGGTACAGAGCAGGAAAGAAGGGGTGAATCATCTAAAGACCAACGGAAATTAGACAGCACATCTGGTGACAGGTGTTTGTTCAGAAGTGTGTGTGTGGTGCATGCACACACGTGTGTTTAAAAAGAGTAGCTGATGAGGGAAAGACAGCAGCCAGCTTGGAGGCTAGGGCAAACTGGTGAAAGGTGATTCCATTTGCCAACTAGGGAATTCAGAGGTAGGGACAATTCGGGGAAGGAGTTAATGAATTCTGTTTTGGGTCATCCAAGTTTGGGGGCATGAGCAACATCTAAAGACAAAAGAAACCAGAACTGCCTCTATAGACTTGGGGGTCATGGATTTGTAGGAGACAGGTAAAGTCAGTGAGAAGAAAATAAGGCCAAGTAGAAAGATCCAGCAATACCAACATGAAAAGGAGATCGGGGGGTGGGAGGGTCTGCACTAAAGAAAGAAAACTAAAGAGTGGCCAGATGGGTAACGAGAGACCCAAGAGAGTTTAGCTTTCGGGGATGGGGGTGAGGGCAGTGTAGACCATTTGGTCAGGAATATATCTAGAGGGAATAAGTCTCTGGTCACTCTACAAAAAGCCCTTAAGTGGAATCCTGCAGAGCCTGGATGTTTGGAAGAAATGCCCCCTTTGCCATGTTCCAGGCTGTGCTGTGCCATGTCCAGAGGAGTAAGAGTTGTGGCAGTTCTCTGGGGCCTGGGTGGCTCAGTGGGTTAAAGCCTCTGCCTCAGGCTCAGGTCATGATCTCAGGGTCCTGGGATCAAGCCCCGCATCAGGCTCTCTGCTCGGGGCGGGGAGGGGGGGTCTGCTTCTACCTCTCTCCCGGCCTGCCTCTCTGCCTACTTGTGATCTTTCTCTCTCTCTGTCAAATAAATAAATAAAATCCTAAAAAAAAAAAAAAAAAAAGAGCTGTGGCAATTCTCCGTTCCTCCCCCACCAAAGGTCCCAGGCTGCCCCAAGATGCACAGGCATGCCTCAACCACCACAATCCCTGACCTCAGAGAAACCCCCTCTGGCTTCCATCCCTTCCCACCACCATTCTCTCAGTTTCTTCTGAAACCAGCACAGAATGATTAGCCGGGATGGTGTGTGCTGGGGGAAGAGGAGGTACAAGAAAGAATAAGAGGGACCAAGTCTCCCTCGGAATCTGTGAGGCAAACCAGGGCCAACGTTCAGGCCACAGGCTCAGGCCACTTTGGGCTGCTGGTCAGCCACTCGGGGGGCAGGTAGTGAAGAAGACAACCCCTCTCATTGGTCCTGAGGAGATGCCACAGCTCTTCTCCACGGAGCAGCCCTGTGCCCCTCCCCACCTTTCTCTCCAGAGCACGTCTGTCCTCAGCTGACTTGATGTTGAGGATACAATCACACATGGAGCCCCCACACTCACAGCCCACATAGCCCCCACTCAGGGGCCACAGCACCCCCCTGAATGTCTTTTTCAGGGAAATCCAAGGCTGGGCTGACAATTCTACCTTTGGAAAGCCTTAAGTGCCTCCTAGAAAAGGCCTCTGACTTTCACCCAAACTGGTGGGGAAAGATCCCCCCTTCCACAGTTGAACCCTGTTGCCATAAGATAGAAGCTGCTTTCACCAAGAGCCCTGCAGGCAAATGGTCAACCGACCAGTTCCTCAACCCTGCTTCTCTTTCACCTTCCTGCCTGCTTTGTCAGTGGCAGCCGCCAGGACGTCTCCTGTCAGTGGACATCTGTGAGGCTCTGGTGCCAAAGCTTCTCATACACTGAGGTAGCTGAGCTCCCCGGCTCCTGAGGTCCTTCTGACTCTCTGCCATGTCCTTTTCTGATAGTCATGGCTCAAGAGGAGATGATCCAGGCAGAAAGGACTTGCAACCCCTTCCCTTGAGAAGCATAGTCTTGGGAGAGAGATGGGGACATGCACAGTAATTCTGTCGGGAGGCATATAGGGGAGCATAAAAGGAACACATAAGAGGAAGTCAGCAAATCCATCCGGGGACCAGGAGGAGTCAGTAGGAACACCTACAGTTTATGGGGCACCAGCTACCGTGCCCCAGGCTTTGTGTCAGCTCCTTATACAAATGTCAGCTCCTACGACTCCACGAGGTAGCCAGCCTTCTCAGCTTTATTGTGTAGCCAAGGATGCCGCGGCTGACAAAGCTAAGGAACTCACCAAAGGCCACTCGACATTAGGTGAATGAGTTCAGATGTGCACAGATCTCTCCCACGCCACAACCTGTGTTTATAACCACCACGGTAGACCAACATCAGGTAATTATTGGGCACTTACTGAACAAAAGATACTGCCTCAGGCGTGTAATATACATACAGAAATCTACCCCATCAGGAAGGTGTTATTTCAATTCCCCTTTCACAAGCCTGCCCAGGGTCACACAGGAGCCAGAATTCAAATCTAGACCATCATAACCACACACGTTTTCCACCCAGGTTAGAAGACAGAAAATGTGAATAAACCCCTAAGGGCTGTTATTTACGAAACAAGCTTTCATGGGGCGCCTGGGTGGCTCAGTGGGTTAAAGCCTCTGCCTTTGGCTCAGGTCATGATCTCAGGGTCCTGGGATCGAGCCCCACATTGGGCTCTCTGCTCAGCAGGGAGACTGCTTCCCCCTCTCTCTGCCTGCCTCTCTGCCTACTTGTGACCTCTCTGTCAAATAAAATTAAAATAAAATAAAATAAAATAAAATAAAATAAAATAAACAAAATAAAATAAGAAATAATCTCTCTTAGTTTGGGTTCACCCCAGAAGCATAGCCTGTGACAAGAATTTGGTTGCAGGCAGTTTATTTCTGAGGGGATTCAGGGAAAAAGGCAAAATAAGGATCACGACTGGGGCTGCTGCTGCATGGCGGGCTGCAGGGGCTCAGTCCCGTGGGCCTTCCTGGGACATGTACAGATTCCTCCCAGAATGAAGCTCCTACAGGAAGGGATGGTAGAACGTTCTCGACAGCCCCCACCCACAGTGTCTGGGCTTGCCAAGATCCCTCAGTCATCCCTGACCTCAGGGCAGCCCTGGGGCAGAAAACAGAGACGGAAGACACAAGACGTGTCTGTGTGAAGCCAGACACTGTGGGCAGGAAGTGAAACAGAAAGCCATCTCTGAATCGCCCAGCCCAGCCGCAGGGAAATCAGAGGTACTAGGATGACAGTGAGAGGCCGGGTCCCAGGTGTGCCTGCCTCTCCGGGAAGGGGAGGGGGCGGGGGCCCTCCAGACACAAAATGCAACAGAACCAAGACAGGGGTCTGAGAGCCTAGCCCGTGCACGTCTTCCCACGCACTGCTGACGCTTCCCATCACTCCTCCGCAGAGACCCTGCGGCCTCTTCCGCGCTGGGCTTCCAGCTCTCCCATTACAATTACAGAAATGAACTCTTGGTCCACGAAATAAACTGAAGTGCAACAATCCATGACGCTAGAGGCCAAAGGCAGCTTCCCCTTTTTTCTATCAAAGCATTAAAAAGCAGTCCTCTGCCCATTCGGGAGTATTGAGGGGCTCTCAGCTACTGGCGTTTTCCATGCCCGCGATACAGAATTGTGGTTGAACGCTTGGACTGTCTGTGTGTCCTCGGGCAAGTTATTAACCTCTCTGAGCCTTGGTTTGTCTCATCTCAAAAGCAGGGCAAGGACTCCTACCTAGCAGGGCGGGGATTAGAGGCTAGTCTGCACGTAAGGCAATTTAACACAGTATGTGGCATATAGCGAGCATTTAATCAGGGCTGGATGTGCCTATTTTAACATTTTTGAGCAGATTCAATTCGATATCAAAGGGGAGAGGCGAAGACAGTGATCTATCCTTTAAAGAGAGTGATATAATACAGACCGTGCTACCCTGGCCAGGTGTAGGATTTCACTTCCCAGCTGAATAATCTTAGGTCTGGTAACCTCTCTGAATTTGGGCCTTTCTGTCACTTAACGGAGATAACCATTTCTGCCTGCCATGAAACATTGCCCAGGTCCGGGGGAGATCACCGATGTCAAAGTGCAGTGAAAACGTTAATGTACTATTACACACCTTATCATCGTGATTACAATAATGATAATCAAAGTGTCTTCCCCCACCCCTAACATGTGCACAATCACGGTGGGGCAGCCAGCTCCTCAGCTGCTGGAACGAGAGCAAGGCGTTTCCACCTTAAGGTCAATGCCATTGAAGGGAGGGCGTGATTAATATCCGAGAACCTCTGCAACAGCTGTTCGGGGTGAGCCATTCATACCGTCAGTGTCAAGGACAGGGCTGCTCATTTATTTATGTATGAGGATGACAACCAGGGAAAGCAATTAGGACTCGGGCATCTGTGCTTTTGTGATCCCTGATCACGGGAACCATGGCGGTGGTGCCCCACAGTTGCTAACTGCTAACCCCCTCCCTTCCACGTTGGCTCTGTTCACTGTCCCTTTACAGGCCAAACAAGTCATGTTGCACTCCAGTCCCTCATCTGTTCCCCTCCACATGCCAGCCCAAATTACAGGACACAGAGCAGGAGTGCTGAAGGGAAAGCAGGCTTAGAGACAAAGGGGTGGGGGGTGCTAAGGTATTTTCAGAGTTCTGTACAGCCATCAATTAGTGAATCCCTGCAACAACCCGGGAATGTAGGTCAATATTATTATCCCTGCTTTGTGCATGAGGAAACAGGCTTAAGAAGAATGGCTTGCCCAAGGCTAAGCCACCGATCAGAAGAGCTGAAGCAGAATTAGGAGAATCCCTGACTCCCGAATCCTTGGCTGAGCGTGTGCTTACTTAGCGTGTAAAAGGTGATCAGTAAACAAGGTAGATTCATTGACTGTGTCCTAAAATGATGCTCTAATCCCCTCCTGGGCACAGTGGTGGACTCTAGGTCCAACTCAGACCCTAGAGCCACAAGAGCTTTTAAATACAGATCCTGAATGAGCCAAGAAAATGCTCCCACTGCCCCCCAACCCCCTCCAGTTGTGAGAAAGATGAAGAGGTAGGTTGGTCTTCACAGTGGACGTTGTTTTGGCCACCCAACATCTGAATACACTTCTTGCCGGGAGGCAGAGAGGTTTTCAGGATCTCAGCCTTGTAACTCTGTAGAAGCCAAATTAGGTCCAGTATGTAGTACAGGTAGGGCAATGTTGGGGGTTGGGGTCCTTGGCTCCACAGAGATGCCTGGGGGCCACAGACCTAGGAGCACCATCTTCATGAGACTGTCCCAAGGCAAATCCTTGGCTAGGCTCCACCCCACTGGTCTCCCCAAAGCCTGTGCTCTAATTTTCCAATCTAGTCCAATAAACGCTTCCTGCCTTAAGTTAACTGGACTCTTTAGCTGTTTGCAACCCTGACTACACAGCTTCTGACCTAGAAATGTAAGTACCTACCAGCCTCAGGTCTCTACACATTGCTGGCTAGAGAGTGAATACACAAAACACCCACAGAGGGCCATTTGACAAAGCGACCATGTTCCCTTTGACCCAGATCTCCATGGTGGGGTGTGTACCCTACCCACATACTTGCACAGGTAACAACTTATGTTCACAGTCATTTTGCTCATGGGTACTACGTGCCAGATATTATAGTGGCGTTTGTAATAGCAAAATATTGGAAAGGATCCAAAGGTCCATTAATAGGGGACTGATTAGATAAATCATGGTGTATATACAATGATGGAAATTATCCAGCTCTTTTTTTTAAATGAGGTATTTTCCTTGTGTTGATATGGGAAAAAAATCCCACAGATACGTCAGTAAGTTGAAAGAAAAAAAGAGGTTCAGAACAATGTGTAGAATATGCTACCTTCTATAAAAATAAGAAAAAATAAGGATCTGTATTTGTTCTTGTTTAAATATATAAAAAGCAACTCTAGAGGGCTAGAAAAGAAACTAAACACAGTGGTTTCCTGTTGGGGGGAGTGAAAATATTTTAACGGGGTGCCTTTTGATAATTTTAGGCTTTTGAATCATATCGATAGACACCTATTTAAAAAATTACATTTAAAAAATGCAACTGGGGCACCTGGGTGGCTCAGTCAGTTGAAAGTCCCACTCTCAGGATTCCAGCTCAGGTCATGATCTCAGGGTCATGAGACCGAGCCCCATGGCAGGCCCCACACTCAGCAGGGAGTCTGCTTGGGATTCTCTCTCTCCCTCTGCCCCTCCCCTTGCTCACGATCTCTAAATAAATGAATAAATAAATAAGTAAGTAAGTAAATAAATAAATACATATCTTTTTTTTAAAATGCCACCTAAAAAAAGAGAGAGAGAAACCAAGAAACAGACTTTCAACTGATTAATGATGAGTGAAATAGGTGATGGGGATTAAGGAGTGCATTTGTTGTGACAAGCATGGACAGAAGTGATGAATAGCTAAATTGCACATCAGAAACTAACATTATGCTGTATGTTAACGCTCCAGAATTTAAATGAAAACTTAAAAATAAATAAACTTAAATAAAATCAATAAAAATTTAAAAAACTTTTAAAAAGAAAGAAACGCATCATCCTTCAAGCATGGGACACACTGATAATTGCATAACCTGTTTTTTTCACTGTATTTATATTTTTACTATATTTATCTTTAAGGTTTACCTCTGATCATGGCAAATGATACTGATTTTCTACCTAAGGTCATAAAAAAATTTTCTTTCAAAAAAAAAAAAAAAACAGAAAACAAAAATTGTTCCCGCAGAGCCTGAAGATCAGCACAAGTGAGATTCGTTTGATCACCCGACCTTCGTGCCAATGCACCCATCATCACCCTGAGCCTGTGGGTGTGTGTTTAAGGCTGACAGGGGCTGCTGGTGGGTCAGATTCCAGCCCACGCAGAAAGCCACATCAGAAACTTCACTGGAGGCTGGCTCGCACTCTGTAGGAATCAAATCTGGTCCAGACTCCTGATGGGCAAAGACAGAATTGGTTGCTGAAAACCCAGCAAGATGGTTTCTAGCACACGAGAAAAAGAAGGTCCATAACGTCTTTGATTTGCAGACTACAGAGAAATTACATTTCAGAGAAGTGAAGGCTCCTACGATGGCTATCTCCGAGTCAGATCATTCACGGTCCCCTTTTGTCAAGACACCCTCCTCAGACACAGGAAAATAGCTCATTCAGCACGAGCTGTTGGGAAATACGGGGTCCTGGCCAATTATTTGCATCAGGGGAGTTTGTGTGGTGTGATTATCCCGCAAACACTGCCCAGTGAAGATACTTGAGCCTTCCTACCTGCGAATCCACTGATCAAACTCAAACCAAGGTCCCCAAGATAAAATCACTTATTTATTAGCTAAGCTATCTACTTGAAAATCAATAATATTTCAAATTTAATGAGTTGTAAGACAAGTAAATTAGAGTTTGGAGTAAGCAATATTGATTAGATTACCTGACCAACTTGAACCCATAACTTGCCTCTGTAATTAAGTATTCCGTGTAGCGTGCCACGCGCTCTGGGCTAGTGGCTTTCATGAGGAAATCCGAGGTCTCCCCGTTGCTGGAATGAAAGCCTTTTTCCCTGCCATGGCTGGCAGCTTGCTCCCTGCCTAATGCGTGTAGCCCTGCCCTTTCCCTCTGCAGCAGCAGGCTTCAGTGATAAGTGGCTTTCCCCAAGCACTAATCACCCCTCACTCTAGTCACAGAGTTTGAGCACATTTGAACATCAAAATAAAGAACTACAGCTAAAAAAAAAAATCATTGTGGTAGAAATTGCCTTCAGTAAAAATCTTCCATGGAATGATATGCAACTGTTAGAGGCTGTCTTTAAAGTTCTTCTTCCGGTGAGCATTTCACAGAGGCGTGGGGATGGCCAAAGCAGATTTCTCGCCATACTGACAACAGAAGGGACAAAAGGGCAGGGTGAAAATATCAACTGCCACCACTCAGCATCAAACATCCTATCTTTCAACCCTAAATTAGCTTGCCTACATCAATCTTTTTGCCCCCTTCTTGGGGGAATCTTATTTTTTTAACTCTGAGTAACGGTTGCTTCAATCTTCCTGCCCCTTCCCGGGGGAATCTTATTTTTTAATTCTGAGTAGTGGTTTCTTTTCAATTAATTGATTTAATTAATGTCAAATGTAATCTCTTGTAGTAGTCCTAGATCTTTGGATTAGAGTGCCTCCCAGCCCTATTGCTCAGGAGGAAAAACTCAGAGATTGCATGAGCAATGAAGCCACTTTGCAAAAGCCAAAGCTATTTTCAATAGGGAAAACAGAAAGCCAAGCAACCCTGTCTAGGCCTTGCCATTGAGAATATGGACTATGGATGGAGTGGTGTAGGTACCTCCTGGGGGCCTGTTAGAAATGCAGGCTCTTAGGACATAGCCCCAGACCTGCAGAATCAGAATCCGCATTTTCTCCAGATTTGAGCAGTGGCCCTAGGATTTCAGTGTGGCTCTGCTCTTACTCATCATACGACCTTGGCCAAGTTACATAGTCTCTGTGTATTTCTGTATGTCTGGTACATACTGTGTTTGTATATTTACTGTAGATACATATACATATATATGTGTGTATATTCACTGTATATTTCTGCATGTCTAGCACATTCAATAAATGTTAGCTATTGTCAAAGGAAATTTTGAAAGAAACATATCTATGAATAAGTGAGGAGATTCCAGGCTTGGGACAAAAGGAGATCTTCTGGGGAAAGAACAACATAGGCCTGATATAAACTGACAAAGATTTTGCAGGATCTAGAGCAGCAAGAATGGGGGAAGAAGCAGGGGTATCTAAAAAGAGGGATCACTGAACACAAATATATGTTCACATTCTACCTCTGTTCCTTGAGCTAAAAGGTGCAGTCACAGGATTTAAAAAGAAAACAGGTTTGGAATTCACAGTTCTCGATTGAGAACCACCTCTACTATCTTTGGCTATGTAAATCTGAGCGGGTTACTGGTCCTCGGTCTCTTAATCTGCGTATGTATGATGAGGCTATTGAAAGTAGTAGATGAGGCCTTTAAAAGTAGTTACGAGGTCTGCATGAGGTAAGGTGCCTCTGTGTGTGTGTTTGTGTGTGTGGGGGGGTGTGTGTGCGCGTGCACACCTGCACACGCTTTTTTTTTGACTGATGGCAGGCAGAGTATCTGTAAGGCCATAGGACTTTCTCAAGTCATGGGTTTGGGTTAGGTTTTAGTGGTTCTCAACCTGGCTGCATATTTTGAAACATGTGGGGGTGTCTTTTTAAAAAGGCCTACATCCAGGCCCCACACCCAACCAATTAAATCAGAAGCTTTAGGGTTAGTGCCTAACCCTTACTATTTTCAAATGCGCAGCCCGAAATTGAATCCTACTGTGTTAGAAAGAAAAAGAAATTAGAAAGAGATAGCAAAATCATTCTGCACCAAAAAAAATAAATAAAATGAATACACACACACACACACACACACACACTAATCTGGGGTGACAAAAGCAGATAAACAAATGAGAGAAAATTGGGTCTAGAAGTGAATAAAGAAAAAGGATTACCTCAGGCAATGATAGAATGTCTGGAACTCCAGCAGCAGAGATGGTTAAGGGTCTTACTAAAGAATAGAGAAATCCAATACTTGATACTGGCTATCTCACAACAAATCTCCAGTGAAAGCAATCACATAGTTAATATGGGAGATACTTGGGAGAAGACGGAGAGAAAAACGCTCAGGGAGAAAGAGCCGTTAACTCTCATTTCGGTTGACACTAGGGCTGACACAAGAATAAAAGCAAGACAAACCAGAAATAGATGACCAGTAGATATGCAAAGCCATTGAAAGTTCCAGAAATCTTGCAGGGAGCATGGACCTCCTACACCAGGAGAAATAAGGATGTGAGTCCATTTTCTCTGGAGCCTAAGGGGAAAAGGTGAATTCAATTGACTTCCGGTCACACATTGCCCAGCTTCTCTTGGGCAATTCTCAGGATGGGGTAGTAGTTCTAATGAGGCCTGACAGGCTGATATCTCAACTCCCTCCACACACTGAATATTCTCCTCTATTGAAGCCATTGGTACAGAAACCCCTTTAACCGATGTAGAAGGGTCAGTAAAGCTACTGTGGTGGTCTGCTACTCACTAGGTTTGCAAATAGGTCGTTTGAGGGAGGCTTTCCAGCATTGGTATTAGCAAGTCTTGATGACTATCAAGACTTGATGACCTAAGTCTTGATGACCATCTTTAAAACTTGTAAGGAGGAAACATGGCCTTTACCTAATACGTTTCTATCAGGACCCCTAATTTTCAGAATCCTACCATTTGTGACTCAAGAGTCAAGGGAGTTGAAAGGAAGTCAGGCTGGGAGGGCAGTGCCTTGTGGTGTGGGGTCACACATTTTCACTCACATGCTTCCATTCAGCCTCTTTGAGGATTCCCATGGGGCTGCTGGTAAGAGAAAACAACTCAGGAGAACTCAAATTAAATCAAGTAACTGGGCATCACGTTACATCATTTAGGCATGTATGGATATTTTTTTAAATGGCCACTTAGACGCCTGATTGCTGTTTAACACACAGAGTGAAATCATTTCCAAGGAACCAATGTCATCCAATATACAGCTTTCCGGCCCTACAGGAAAACCTTTTAAGCTATCAAGGCTTAAAATGAAGGAAAACTTCTTAAGAACCATCATTTAAGGATCATAAAAGTCCATTTGTCCCATTAAATAGCCTTGATCCTCTTGGCATGATTACTTTTTTGAAAAAGATTTTATTTATTTATTTGAGAGAGAGCATGAGCAGAGGGAGAGAGAGTGAAACAAGCCGACTCCCAGCTGAGCAGAGAACCCGATGCGGGGCTCAATCCCAGGACCCCGGGATCATGACCTGAGCTGAAGGTGGACGCTTAACTCACTGAGGCACCAGGCGCCCCAGCATGACTACTTTCTATAAATGTTCAAGGCTTCTGATTTGTCCTCTTTTTCGTTGAAATAAGAGGGAAATTACTTAAGAGCAGAGACCGTATTTACCTGGCTGATTCGTAGGCTTCCAGTCTTAGTTCAAGTATCTTACTCTCTGAGAAGCTTCTACCGACCCCAAGGCCAGGGGGAGTTGTCCTGTCTCTGAGTGCCAATAGCAGTCTCTTTATGTCACCACCTCATAACTTCTCCTATGTTGAGCTTATCTGTATGTGTCTGTCTCTCTGACAAGACTAAATATCGTTCGCCGTACCCGTAGCACTGAACATCGTGCTTGGCACAAGATAGAAAATCAGTGTTGGTTCAACTGTTGACAGCGGCAGAAAATGAATAAAAGCAGATTCACTACAGCCCAGAATCTGTGTTACTATAAACAGGGATATCTGTTACTTTCTTCCTCTCCTGGGTAATAACTGAAGACATTAGTCTATTCTCCCAACTTCATGGTGAGGCAATCTGTCTAAAGAAGATTGTTCGCTTGAAATATGAGGACAGCTAAAAACTCTCAAAACCAGCTTATGCTGTAAGCAACGTAGTGTAAAGAATGTGTCTTCCCTGTTTGGTACTGCAACCCCAGGTCTGGGCACAGGGTCTGCCCATAGCGGCCACCAGGGATGGACATGATGATATGCCACCCAGAATTCCCTTCAAGGAAGAACCTGCTACCCTTCTACACCGAGTGTCATCCGCGCACAGCCTTCTCCCGCCTGCTCCTTCAGAGACTGCTTCAGCTCTACATCACCTCACCTGAGGTCATGCCCTGCCGAGGGCAGCCCTCATCCTCTCAACGAGCAAGGCAGGGGTATAAAGACACAGCCATTCTGGCCAAATGTGGCCACAGGACAAGTCCAACAGGCCATATCTGTTCTAGGACCTCTCAGCATCTTCCCATTTGCTCTGTATCGTGGTGTTGGGTTTCCCCGTGGCCACTCCCACTTCCCCCCACCCTACCTTCCCAGATATTGGTCCCTAACAAATACTTGCCTCCTCCAACTCCATCTCACTGCCCACTCCAGGGGAACTCAACTGTGAAACTACCAATAAATGCTTATTGAATACATGAATAAGTAAAACAAAGAATAAGAATGTATAAAAAAACTAATGTACAAACAAATGAGTAAAAGACGCAACTAGAAAATATTTCAGCTGCACTAAATAACTCCCACTGTTTACTAAAGACATAATTGGGAGTATTAGGGAACGCCCCAAACAGTCCCATATATGCATAGTGGAGTCTAGCTCCCGCTTCCTGAGCATGTCTTTTGTTAATTGCCATCCTATCTCACATCATTCTTTCTGGGAATTCATTGGCCCCATTTGACAAATAAGGGAAGGAGGCTCTCTCAGATGTGGAAGATCTTGCTCAATATCACATGACTAGGGAGTTGTAAAGTTGGGATGCAAATCTCTTCTGCCTGGTTCCAAATAAAACTACTCCACAGTTCCTATCATCCTCTAAAATCAATAGCAAATGTTTTAGCTGGTAACCCCTTCTCAATATGGCCAGACAGACTGGCTGAAAGCAAACATTTGGACTGAACATCTCCTTCTTTCCATCTGGCTGCTCCAAAAAGATACTGTTACCCTCATTCCAAGTGTACCAGCTCATCCCTGATGAATTGATACTACCTGGACAATTCCAGTCTTCTTTTTGGTCTTAGTGATATGTGCCACGGTATTTTTCCACGTGATGAATAATAATAAAAGTTAATAGTAGTAAAGCAACTATCTTTACTAAACAATCACAAGAAAATTTCTTGCAACATTTATCTAAACAGAGAATGGAATAACGTCTATTAAGTACCCAGTGATATAGCTTGTTGCAAGCACAGTTTAAGAGGAACTTAAAAATATATCTGAATCAACACAGTGAGGTCCATGACAGCACCCTCCCTTCCCATTGAGGCAAAATTAAAATATCATTGGAAACTAGACAAATTAGTACTTCCTCAAAATTTTGGAGGAATTCCCTCAACTCACAATGGGGAGATGAGTCCCCATTCCTCACCCCTTTCTGCATCCAGGCTCTTTGTTTTGTAACTTCATAATACCCTCCCACATGGATTTGAAGTTTGTCATGTGACTTGTTTTGGCCAAAGGGATGCTAACAAGTGTGATACAAGCAGAAACTTAAAAAGTGTTTCTAATATTGGGTTTTCTCTCCCTCTTGCTCCTCTACCATTGCCATGAGCACATGTCCAGGCTAGCCCACTAGAAGATGAGAGAGGTGTGGAACAAATAAGCCTCAGCTAAAATGCCCCATCCAAGTCCAGCCTAGATTAGAGCCCAAACTAATCCTCTATTGTGTGAGAAATAAATGCTCATTGTCAGATGTTACTAATTTTTTAGTAGTTTGCTACAGAGCAAAATTTAAATGTCATAATGGACTTAGGTCAAAAACTATTGGTAACGCTTGATTGCTTTAATCTTTGAAACAAAATGGTAAAGATACCATCCTTGTGTCCCTGGAATAAATCTTCCTTGCTCGTGGTACATGATCCTTTTAATGCATTGTCGAATTCTGTTTGCTAATAATACTCTGTTGAAAATTTTTGCCTCTGTGTTCATCAGGGATATCGGCCTATAATTTTCTTTTTTTTTTTGTAGTGTCTTTGTCTGGTTTTGGTATCAGGGTAATGCTGATCTCATAAAATCAGTTTGGAAGTATTCCCTTCCTCTTCTATTTTTTGAAATAGTTTCTGAAGGATTAGTATTAATTCTTCTTGAAATGTTTGGTAGAACTCACCAGTGAAGGCATTTGGTCTTGGACTTTTATTTGCTAAAGGGTTTCTGATTACTGGTTCAATCTCCTTACTAGTAATCAGTTTGTTCAGATTTTCTATTTCTTCATGATTCTGTCTTGATAGGTTGTATGTTTCTAGTAATTTATCCATTTCTTCAAGGTGGTGCAATTTGTGACATGTATTTGTTCATAGTAGTTTCTTATGATCCTTTGTGTTTCTGGCATTACTGGTTATGCAAAATGACAAAGATAGACTACATAGGTGTTTATAAACCTCCTCTATGTATTCTCATGCCAGAGAACAGGGTCAGTGCTGATCAGAAAATGCCTTTCTTGAAGTGATCGTAGATTTCTGTTCCCTGGGGTGTTCATATCTCTCTCTCTCTCTCTCTCTCTCTCTCTCTCTCTCTCTCCCACTCTCTCTCTCTTTTGTGAGTTTGTGCTTTTTATTTGTATTATTGAAGTACAATTAACAAGTAGTGTTACATTAGTTTAAAGTGTAGTATCTCCTTGTATTGTCACTGTTCAATAGAAATATAATGCATACCAGATAAATAATTTAAAATTCTCTAGTAGCCACACCTTTAAAAAGGCAAAATAAAACAGGTGAAATTAATTACAACAGAACATTTTAATATATCCAAAATATTACCATTTCAACACGTTGGCAATGTTTTTAAATGTAAATGAGATATTCTACATTCTCTTTTTTGAGCCATGTCTTTGAAATCTCATACTCACAGCACATTTCAATTTGGACTAGACATATTTCAGGGGTACAATATGTACGGTAGCTAATGACTTCTATATTGAACAATAAAACTCTATATCCAGCAGAGATGGTAACTGCATTGGCCCAGAATGGAAGTAGACAGGATATCGAGTGTTCATCTTGGGATTTTAGGCAGCCATTAGAAAAGAGAGCAGCCAGAAAAACCGAGAATAGTAGTTGTTCATAGTCAGCTTCTGATGTAAGAACTACACATTGCTGCAAAGTACTCAGAAACATTTTTCTTTATCATATTCAGAAAAGAAAAAAATAAAAGCAGGTAACCCAGAGAAACTTTCTCAGGTAAACGTTTGCAAGACACTAGAATTTTGGTTAGGAGCTGTGCATATCCATTCACTCTTCAACTGGAGACAACTTGCCATAAGGATAATTTTGCCATCATACAGAGAGAAGATAATGGGATGAGAAAGAACCTATGTGACCATTTGTTTGAAAATTCAAAAAATACACTCACATACATACATACACACACATACACACACACACACACACATACACACTCGGTTGAAAAGTTCTGCATCACTCAAAAAGAAACAATGCAAAGCAAGAGCACATAATTGAGAGAGTTATCATAGGTAACTCGATATAAGAAGTTAGAGAACCTATAAAACAAGGGATGAAAGATGTAGAAGAAAAGGAGGTTGAATTTTAGGCCTTAGATAAAAATGGAGCTAATGGAAAAAAGGAAAGTATTCAAAAAATATGAAAAATCAATGAAAGACTAGAAAGATTGAGGAGAAATTAATAAATAGGATGGCAATAAGAGACCCAACTTATAAACAAATGGTGATACTAAAAGAAAATCACAATTTAATCAGAAATAAAAATCAAACCCTAACAATAAAAGACAATAAAGCAAACTTACAATGTTTTGAGGCAAAGTGTATGACCTAGTGGTTCTCAACCAAATAGGATGTCAACAGAAATATTTTCGTAGACAGTAAACCATACCTACTATTTATTGCCACAATGATCCTGCAAAACAAGCAATCACAAGACCTTAGTAAGATATAACAATAAACATTTATTTTTGTTTGCAAAAATACAAACAAAGTTGGCTGCACAATTCTACTGCTCTAAACTAGGGTGCCTCACATGCTGGGGGCCTTGGCTGGACACCAGGGTCCACTTGACTAATCTCCAGGTATATCATCCTCCATCGTGCTAGCTTGGTCTCACGGTAGTAGCAGGGGTTCAAAAGAGGCAACAGACACACACATGTTTTCCAGCCTCTGTTTGCATAAAGTTTGCTCTGCAAGTCATGTGACTGAGCCAGAGTCAGAATGGGTGGGGACCACAAAATTCCTGGCAAAGGAGGTGGATGGACACAGGAGGCCAATTACTGGAACCATCAATGCAATCACTCCACCTGTCAGTGACCTGCAACTACAGACCCCCCAAGAATACACCTGGACAACCTGGGTTTTTTATTCATCTCAGTGAGGGTGAACACAGTCCAGGAAACCTTAAAGTGTCTCAGCAAGAAGGTATTAGAAAAAAACTTGTGATAAGACCTGGGCTCGTGTTAAGTGATTTTGAGATGTGGGGCTTTGCTGTGGATTGATGCTCTCAGGAAGCAGAGGTAACGCTACGATTGGGTAGCTTAATAAATCTCATCTAGAAGGAGGAAAGACCAGACAGGGCTAAAACTAAAGAAATTGGTTAAGAAGCAGCAGTCCCTCATATTAGCCAGGACAGGGAGATGTCTGGTCATCTTTGTGGATTGGACAATGGTTATGTTTTGTGTTCAGACATGACCGTGAAGTGTCCGGATCCATCACAGTCAGACAGTGGCCTGGTCGGGTACTTATTTTGTGCAGTATCATTTGTGTCCAACAGGAGAACACTAAGCCCCACTGTAATGCCAGCCTACTCCAGAAGGTCAGCAGCTCCCTTTCTTCTTTGTATATTACACACACTACCAGTTATTGCGGAAATATGACTTAATGTTTTCCTCAGTCATCCCAAGACGTGATTCAAAATAAAGAACTCCAAAACAGCACCAATGGTGAACACTGAACTCAATTAAACACAGAACTATGTTCAAATAAATGTTATAAATATAGTGACAGAGACAGTGACATCACCAAGATGGTGCTATCGGTCTTTCCTGACTTCGCTCCCTCTCACAAGAACAACTAACATTTATGCAAGAACAAGGCAGCACTGAAAGACTCCCAGAACACTGGGGTAAGGCTGAAGCACCTTCCTCCACCACTGAGACCAAGACAGACAACATTCGAAGGATAAAAGGAGCACATATATGTTGATGGCATTGCCCCTTCCCTGGGCCAGTGCCGCAATGGGAAAAGAGAACCCAGAGGGGACAACCAGCCTCTCCAGCATTGTGGGTCACTCTGCCCAAGCCGCTACTCTGATCTCACCCCGCAGGAATTTCAGGAGAATCTGCAGGACCCAACCACAGGGAATCTGTGATGGAAAAGTGGGAGAGGAGCCCGCAATAACCAGCACACAGATCTTGGCCAACCAAGTGCATACCTGCAGCGCCCAAGCAGTAGTCCCAACCAACGTCTTTGCTCATCTGCAGATCCACATTGGGGGTGACTCTGACCAGGAAACTCAGTGAGGTGTACCTCTGCCTCATCTGGATCTTCAGACAAGAAGTTTGGCCAGCCCCAGAGCCAGTTTGCCCAGGCCCAGGCAAGGTGCTGAGCCACAGCTCCAGCCATGGTCGAGAGTGCCTTCCTGCCCCATCAGACCAGAGGGGCTGGTGATAATTCCTGGAAGCTGTGTGGCCCAGCAGCACTCAAGTCACGAGGGGGGCAGGCAGAGGTGATGACCCCCCAGAACCAAGCCAACCCAGGGCATAGAGGTGTCCACTGCTGTGAGGAGTCAGGATTTACTCTTAACTTTTCCCGTATGCAGCTCACTATAGTGATTATATTGTACATTACATGCCTAGCACTTATTTATCTTATAACTGGAAGTTTACCCTTCTGACCCCCTCTCTCCCATTTGCCCTGCCCCTACCTCTGCTAACCACAAGTCTGATTTCTTTTTCTAGGAGGTTTTGTTTTGTTCTGTTTTGTTTTGTTTTGTTTTGTTTTGAAGATTCCGCATATAAGTGAGATCAGATAGTATTTGTCTTTCTTGGACTTATTTCCCTTAGCATAATGCTTTCAAAGTCTATTCATATCACCAAAAATGGTAAGACTGCCTCATTTTGCATGGCTGAATAACATACCATCGTGTATATATGTCACAAATTCTTTATCCATTCATTCATTAGTGGGTACTCACATCATTGTTTCTGTGTCCGAGTTATTGTAAGTAATGCTGCTATGAAAATGGGTGTACAGATATCTTCTTGAGTTAGTGTTTTCATTTCCTTTGGAAATATTCCCAGAATTGGAATTGTTGGATTATATGGTATGTCCTTTTTAATGCTTTGAAGATCCTCCATCCTATTTTCCACAGTGGTTGTACCCATTTACAACCCCCCAACAGTGCCCAGGGTCCCTTTTCCTTCTATCAATGCCAGAATTTGTTATCTCCTGTCTTTTTAACGATGGCCATTCTAACATGTGTGAGGTATCTCATTTTGGTTTGAGTTTACATTTTCCTTGGATGTTTGGAGAATTATGGGTGCCAATGTTTTGTTTTGGTTTTTTTTAATTTTAATTTTTTATAGTACCAAAAAACAGAACATACACCTTCCAAATGGTTGGGGGAAATAAAAACAAAAAGAAAAAAATGTAGCGTAAAATAGAAAATAAGGAAACTAACTAAAAAGCATTTTTTTTAAGTCATAAAACAAAATGGGTGAAGGAAGACCAAACAATGACTACCCTCCTTTTCACACTCCTGCCCCCACCTTAGCTGGTGCCCTGGGATGCTCTCTGTCCCCTGCAACCTTGTAAGCAGCCTGCTAATTGGTCTCTCTTTCTCTGATCAGATCATGGGGGGTGGGGCATCCACACAATGTTGATTACCGGTCTGTAATAATGTAAGAACAGGAGCATTTGAAACTTCAAGCAATTTGGCAGGGCTCTTTTATGTCTGTTAAAACTACTACTTAAAAATTGCTGCCTCTATTTTGTACAGTACATTTTTATTACATTTCTCTAGTAATTCACTTTTATTATACTTTCTAAAAATATAATAAAGATATATTTTCTAAAAGTATTGGTCTGTAATAAGTTAGAAAAAGAAAATGGGTGTTGGTCCCTTGACATAGATGATTCAAGAAGCCCCCATGTAGATCACATCAGAAGGAGTTCTACGGTCCACAAGTCAGAATCTGCCTGCAATGTTCAATAGTTCCTCTTGTCCCATACAATGATTCTTACCTCTTTTTCCTGCCTCCACACCATTCTTAGGAGCAGCACAGCCTACCAGTCATGCCTCTTATCACTCAAAGATTCTCAAAGAGGTTGGGGTAAAGTGGGGACAGGAGTCCTGTCTACCAAAGGGAGAGAGGAGGGAGAGAAAAATCTCAGATCTGAGAAGGAGGAGCAGGGAATGTACTCCTGGAAAGAAAAGTCCTCAAGATTCAGACACACCTGGAGTCCACGTGCCCCTTTCCCCTCTTCTTGAGACTCACCGGCTGGGATGATGACGTCAGTGATCCTTAGCTCTGTTCCCACCGTGTTTTTCCTTCTGTCCCCGCTATCTCCTGGCCCTGAGCTCAGACCCCCTCCCCCGACACTGCTTTCCAAACACCCCTGCACCTACCCACTGGCACCTCCATTCCTCTTCACAAGCAGCCTTCCCTTTGCCCGGCACCACCTGACTGCCCCAGACTACTCCCCTGGGAAGCCTCAACTCCAGTGTCACACTCCCTTGTTCCCTGCATTCTCCCCGAGGTGCCCTCAAGGCAAAAACTCTAAACAAACACCTTCAGTGAAAACCTGGAGACTTCAATTTTAGAATTTTTTTCTAAGAGCAAACTTAGGGATTCCTGCACAGATTTACTTGTAAAAGTCTTAAATTCAGAATAATAAGAGATTACTTGATACCTAAGTCCTCCTATCTATACAATAGAACATACATAGCCATCAAAAATGATGAACAATACGAAATACCATAGAAGTATGTTTAAAATACACTGTTAGGTAAACAAACAGACAACAAAACAGAGTCTGTGTGCAGTTAAAGAGGATGGTCTTATTGTTAAAATATAGTAATGGGGGGAGGAGCGAGATGGCAAAGAAGTAGAAGACCTAAATTTCCTTGGATCCCAGGAGTTCAGCTAAATAGTTATCAAACCACTCTGAACACCTACGAACTCAACAGGAGATCGAAGAGAAGAAGAAGCACTCTAGGAACAGAAAAGCAACCACTTTCTGGAAGATAGGACGTGCAGAGAAGTGAATCTGAGGCAATATATGGGAAGGCAGAACTCACGGGGTGGGGCCAGCTCCTAGCAAGCAGTAGAGCAGCGGAGCACAAAATCAGAACTTTTAGAAGTCTGTTCTATGGAGGGATGTGGCTCCAGAGGCTAAGCGGCGGGTGGAGCCCTTGCGGGGACAATGTGGTCGCAGAACCCATGGGACACAGAAAGGCCAGAGGTGTCTGAGTGTGGCAGAGCTCCCAGGTATGGGAGCGGGGAAGACGGCTGTAGAGATGGAGTGGGAGGGTGCTCTCAGCGAGGGGTTACCTTAAACTGATCCACGGCACAGTCGGGCCACCGCTCTTCGAGCAGGGACCCGCAAGCAGTATATCCGGGGAGACTCACCTTCCTTCACCGGGAGGAGCGGCGCTGGAGTGTGGAGCAGCAATCTGCTGGGTTTGGAGACTCCAAATGGAGCCGTATGCCGGAGACCGAAACACTCCGTCACAGGCCGGCTGAGTTCGGAGCACAGGCTGGAGACCAGGGAGACAGGAGGGTTTGACTGCTTTTCTCTGCGGGCGCACTGAGGAGCGGGGGCCGAGAGCTTGGCTCCTCCAGGTCAGAGACTGGGAGGCCGCCATCTTCATTCCCCGCCTCCAAAGCTGTACGGAAAGCATTCAGGGAACAAAAGCTCCCAAGAGCGAAACTGAGCAGACTGTTTAACCCAGCTCCTGGCAAGGGCAGTGCAGTTCTGCCTCGGGCAAAGATACTTGAGAATCCCTGGAACAGGCCCCTCCCCCAGAAGATCAGTGAGAACATCCAGCCAAGACCAAGTTCATCGATAAATGAGAACTGGAAAACACCAATGCTAGCAGAATATAGCACATAGAATTCATGGCTTTTATTTATTTTTTTTTTACCAACCATGATTCTTTAGTCTTTCAAAGTTAAATATTTCTAATTTTTGTCTTTTTTTCTTTTTCTATTTTTTATGTTTTCCACTTTCCTATTTTAACCTATTTTAACTATTTTATATTATCAATACTTTTTTAAAAATATTTTTTCATTTTCATTTTTAGAGTCATATTCTATCCCTTCGTTATATTTAACCTTATTTTTTCTAAACATATAAGTTTTTCTTTCTTTAAAATTTTGGGATACAGTCTCTTCTATCAGACCAAAATATAACCTAAATCTAGTGTACGGCTTTGTTCTAGTCTCCAGCCTGATCACATTCTCTCCCTTTTTTTTTTTTTTTCCTTTTTCCAACCAACTGCTTATCTTATGAATTCCTTTTTAAAAATCTTTTTAATTTTCTGGTTCCTGGGTGGCTCAGTGGGTTAAGCCTCTGCCTTTGGTTCAGGTCATGATCTCAGGGTCTTGGGATCAAGCTCTGCATCAGGCTCTCTTCTCAGCAGGGAGCCTGCTTCCCCTGCTCTCTCTGCCTGCCTCTCTGCCTCCTTGTGATCTCTCTCTATCTATATCAAATAAATTGATAAAATCTAAAAAAAAAAATCTTTTTAAATTTTCATTCTTACTGGGGCACCTGGGTGGCTCAGTGGGTTAAAGCCTCTGCCTTCAGCTCAGGTCATGATCTCAGGGTCCTGGGATCGAGCCCCACATAGGGCTCTCTGCTCAGCGGGGAGCCTGCTTCCCCCTTTCTCTGCCTGCCCCTCTCTGCCTACTTGTGTTCTGTCTCTCTCTTCAAATAAATAAATAAAATCTTTAAAAAAAATTTCAGCCTTACAGTCATATTCCATCCCTTCATCATGTTTACTGATATAGATAGATTAGATATAGATTTGGATATAGATATAGATATATTTTTTTCCTATAAAATTTTGGGAGGCAATTTCTTCTAATAGACCAAAATACACCCAAAATCAAGTGTGTGGCTCTGGTCTATTCACCAGCCTAATCATATATATATATATATTTTTTTTCCCTTTCTTCTCCTTCTGGTTTTGGGTCTCTTCTGATTTGGTTAGTGTATACTTTTCTGGGGTCATTGTTACCCTTTTAGCATTAATTATCTCATTCATCTATCCTTCTCTGGACAAAATGACAAAGTGGAAGAGCTCACCACAAAAAAAAAAAAAAAGGAACAAGAGGCAGTACCAATTGCTAGGGACCTAATCAATATGGAAATTAGTAAATGTCAGAACTAGAGTTCAGAATAATGATTACCAAGATGTTAGCTGAGCTCAAAGAAAGCATAGAAGATACTAGAGAATCCCTCTTTGGAGAAATAAAATCCCTTTCTGGAGAAATAAAAGAACTAAAATTTAACCAAGTTGAAATAAAAAAAACTATTAATGAGTTGCAATAAAAAATGGAGGCTCTTACTGCTAGGATAAATGAGGCAGAAGAGAGAATTTGTGATATAAACCAAATGATGGGGAATAAAGAAGCTGAGAAAAAGAGAGATAAACAACTACCAGATCACGAGGGGGGAATTCAAGAGATAAGCAATTCCATGAGATGAAACAATATTAGAATAACTGGGATCCCAGTAAAAGAAGGAAGAGAGAAGGGGCAGAAGGTATATTGGAACAAATTAAAGCAGAACTTCCCTAATTTGGGGAGGGAAACAAGCCTCAAAATGCAGGAGGCACAGAGAACCCCCCTCAAAATCAATAAAAATAGGTCAACACCCCCATCCAACACCCCGTCATCTAACAGCAAACCTTACAAGTCTCAGTGACAAAGAGAAAATCCAGAAAGCAGCTCAGGACAAGAGGTCTGTAAACCTGCAAAGGTAGAAATATTAGATTTGCAGCAGACCTATCCAAAGAGACCTGGCAGGCCAGAAAGGACTGGCATGATATATTCAGAGCACTAAACAAGAAAAATATGTAACTAAGAGTACAATATCCAAATAGGCTATCATTGAAAACAGGAGAAATAAAAAGCTTCC
Organism: Nasua narica; assembly: GCA_028533885.1. Lineage (NCBI taxonomy): Eukaryota > Metazoa > Chordata > Mammalia > Carnivora > Procyonidae > Nasua > Nasua narica. The sequence goes on along the minus strand of CM052799.1, from coordinate 63,683,759 downwards.
ATGACAAACAAAAAGTAAAAGAATTTGAAAACACCAAACCAGCCCTAGAGGAAATACTGAAAAGGGTCCTCTAAGCAAAGAGAGAGCCTAAAAGTAACAGTCCAAAAAGGAACAGAGACAATATACAGTAACAGTCACCTTACAGGCAATACAATGGCACTAAATTCATACCTTTCAATAGTTACCTTGAATGTAAATGGGTTAAATGCCCCCAAAAGATATAGGGTATCAGAATAGATAAAAAAAAAAAAAAAAAAAAACGAGACCCATCAACATGCTGTCTGCAAGAGACTCATTTTAGACCTAAAGACATCTCCACATTTAAAGAGAGCGGGTGGAAAACAATTTACCATGGTAATGGACATCCAAAGAAAGCTGGGGAGGCAATCCTTATATCAGATAAACTAGATTTTAAGTCAAAGACTATAATAAGAGGTGAGGAAGGACACTATATCATACCTTAAGAGTCTGTCCAACAAGAAATAACAATTTTATTTAAATAGCTATGCCCCTAACATGGGAGCAGCCAACTATATAAACCAATTAATAACAAAATCAAAGAAACACATCAACAACAATACAGTAACAGAAGGGGCCGTTAACACTGCCCCCCTCACTGAAATGGACAGATCATCTAAGCAAAAGATCAACAAGGAAATAAAGGCTTTAAATGACACACTGGACCTGATGGACATCACAGATATATTCAGAACATTCTATCCCAAAGTAACAGAATACACATTCTTCTCTAGTGCACATGGAACATTCTCCAAAACAGATCATATCCTAGGTCACAAATCAGGTCTCAATCGGTACCAAAAGATTAGAATCATTCCCTGCATATTTTCAGAGCACAATGCTTTGAAACTAGAACTCAACCACAAGAGAAAAGTTGGAAAGAACTCAAATACATGGAGGCTAAATAACATCCTACTAAAGAATGAATGGTTCAATCAGGAAATTAAAGAATTCTTTAATTCTTTCCATGAATTCTTTAATTCATGGAAACAAATGAAAATGAAAACATAACTGTACAAAATCTTTGGGTTGCAGCAAAGGTGGTCCTCAGAGGAAGGTATATAGCAATATAAGCCTTTTTCAAGAAACAAGAAAGGTCTCAAATACACAACCTAACCCTGCACCTAAAGGAGATAGAGAAAGAAGAGCAAAGAAAGCCTAAATGCAGCAGGAGAAGAGAAATAATAAAGATCAGAGCAGAAATCAATGAAATAGAAACCAAAAGAACACTAGAACAGATCAATGAAACTAGGAGCTGGTTCTTTGAAAGAATTAATAAGATTGATAAACCCTGGCCAAATTTATCAAAAAGAAAAGAGAAAGGGCCCAAATTAATAAACTCATGAATGAAAGAGGAGAGATCACAACCAACACCAAAGAAATACAGTTAAAATAACATATTATGAACAACAATACACAAGCAAATTTGACAATCTGGAAGAAATGGATGCATTTGTAGAGAAGTATAAACTACCAAAACTGAATCAGGAAGAAATAGAAAGCCTAAACAGACCCATAACCAGTAAGGAGATTGAAACAGCCAACCAAAATCTCCCAAAAAACAAGAGCCCAGGGCCAGCGGGCTTCCCAGGGGAATTATAACAAACATTTAAAGAAGAATTAATAGCTATTCTCCTGAAACTGTCCAAAAAAAAAAAAAAGAAATGGAAGGAAAACTTCCAAATTCATTTTTTGAGGCCAGTATTATCTTGATCCCAAAACCAGATAAGACCCCATCAAAAAGTAGAATTACAGGGGCACCTGGGTGACTCAGTTGGTTAAGTAACTGCCTTCAGCTCAGGTCATGATCCCGGAGTCCCGGATCGAGTCCCACATCGGGCTCCCAGCTCCATGGGGAGTCTGCTTCTCACTCTGACCTTCTCACCTTTCATCCTCTCTCTCTCTCTCTCTCTCAGATAAATAAACAAAAAAAAATCTTAAAAAAAAAAAAGTAGAATTACAGACCAATATCCCTGATGAATATGGATGCAAAAATTCTCACCAAAATACTAGTCAATAGGATCCAACAGTACATTAAAAGGATTATTCGCCACACTAACCAAGTGGGATGCATTCCTGGGTTCCAAGGTGGGTTCAACATCCACAAATCAATCAATGTGATCAATACATTAATAAAAGAAAGACCAAGAACCATATGATACTCTCAATAGATGCTGAAAAAGCATCTGACAAAGTACAACATCCTTTCTTGATTAAAACTCTTCATGGTGTAGCGATAGAGGTTACATATTATCAATATGTCAATATGAATATCAATATCATAATACCTCCATATTATCAAAGCTATCTATGAAAAACCCACAGCGAATATCATTCTCAGTGGGAAAAGCTGAGAGCCATTCCCATAAGGTCAGGAACATGGCATGGCGTTCCACTATCACCACTGCTATTCAACATAGCACTAGAAGTCCTAGCTTCAGCAATCAGACAACAAAAAGAAATAAAAGGCATCTGAATCGAACAAAGAAGAAGTCAAACTCTCACTCTTTGCAGATGATATGATACTTTATGTGGAAAACCCAAAAGACTACGGTCCACAAATGCTAGTACTCAAATAAGAATTCACTAAGTGTCAGGATATAAAATCAATGCACAGAAATCAGTTGCATTTCTATACACCAACAAGACAGAAGAAAGAGAAATTAAGGAGTTGATCCCATTTACAATCACACCCAAAACCATAAAATACCTAAGAATAAATCCAACCAAAGAGACAAATAATCTATACTCAGAAAACTATAGAATGCTCATAAAAGAAATTGAGGAAGACACAAAGAAATGGAAAAACTTTCCACGTTCATGGATTGGAAGAACAAATACTGTGAAAATGCCTATGCTACCTAAAGCAATCTATACACTTAATGCAATCCCTATCAAAATACCATCAACTTTTTTCTAATAAATGGAACAAATAATCCTAAAATTATATGGGACCAGAAAAGACCCCAAATAGCCAGAGGAATGTTGAAAAAGAAAAACAAAGTTGGCAGCATCACAATTCCAGACTTCAAGTTCTACTACAAAGCTATAATCATCAAGACTGTATGGTACTGGCACAAAAACAGACACATAGATCGATGGAACAGAAGAGAGAGCTCAGAAATGGACCCTCAAGTCTATAGTCATCTAATTTTTGACAAAGCAGGAAAGAATGTCCAGTGGAAAAAAGACAGTCTCTTCAACAAATGCCACTGGGAAAATTGGACAGTCACATAGAGAAGAATGAAACTGGACCATTTTCTTATACCACACACAAAAATAGACTTAAAATGGATGAAGGACCTCAATGTGAGACAGGAATCCATCAAAATCCTTGAGGAGAACACAGGTAGCAATGTCTTTGACCTCAGCTGCAGGAACTTCTTCCTAGAAACATCTCCAAAGGCAAGGGAAGCAAGGGCAAAAATGAACTATTGGAACTTCATCAAGATACAAAGCTTTTGCACAGAAAAGGAAACAGTCAACAAAACCAAAAGACAACCAACAGAATGGGAGAAGATATTTGCAAATGACCTATCAGATAAAGGGCTAGGATCCAAAATCTATAAAGAACTTATCAAACTCAACACCCAAAGAACAAATACTCCAATCAAGAAATTGGAGTAGAAGACAGGAATAGACATTTCTGCAAAGAAGACATCCAAATGACCAACAGACACATGAAAAAGTGCTCAACATTACTCAGCATCAGGGAAATACAAATCAAAAACCACAGTGAGATACCACCTCACACAAGTCAGAATGGCTAAAATTAATCAGTCAGGAAATGATAGGTGTTGGTGAGGATGCAGAGAAAGGGAACCCTCCTACACTGTTGGTGGGAATGAAAGCTGGTGCAACCACTCTGGAAAACAGTATGGAGGTTTCTCAAAAAGTTCAAAATAGAGCTACCCTATGACCCAGCAATTGCACTATTGGGTATTTACCCCAAAGATACAAATGTAGTGATCTGAATGGTCACATGCACCTAAATGTTTATAGCAGCAATGTCTACAATAGCCAAACCATGGAAAGATACTAGATGTCCCATTTATAGATGAATGGATAAAGAAGATGATACACACACACACACACACACACACACACACACACACACATATACACTGTGGAATACTATGCAGCTGTCAAAAAACCACAAAACAAAATCTTGCCATTTGCAATGACGTGGATGGAACTAGAGGGTATTATGCTAAGCAAAATAGGTCAATCAGAGAAAGACAATTATTATACGATCTCACTGATATGAGGAATTTGAGAAACAAGACAGAAGATCATAAGGGAAGGGAGGGAAAAATGAAACAAGATGAAACCAGAGAGGGAGACAAACCATAAGAGACTCCTAATCTCAGGAAACAAACTGAGGGTTGCTGGGGGGTGAAAAGGCAGGGATGGGGTGGCTGGGGGGGTGGACATTGGGGAGGGTATGTGCTATGGTGAGTGCTGTGAATTGTGTAAGACTGATAAGTCACAGACTTATACCCATGAAACAAATAATACATTATGTGTTGATAAAAATAAATAAATAAAATGTAAAAAAAATATATAGTAATAGATATAAGCACAGTATGAAAGCAGCGACAGGTAGAGGTGCAGACAGAGGCAGAGACACAGGCAGAAATGCAGGCACAGTTACAAAGGTACAGGTGTAGATGCAGACCAAATGTTACCAAATGTTATTTCTGTGCTATGGGATTTTAGGCAGTTTTTATGTTTATTTTTCCTATTTTTTTTTTTGGCAGAATCATTAATTATTTTTTCAACAAGAAAAAAACGTGTAAAAAGGATTTAATTATGGCCCAGGTGTGTTGCCATGGAGCTCTGCACAGTCTTCTAGAAGAGCACCCCCCTCTTGCCTTTGACTGTTTAGGTGGCCACCTCCGCCCCTACCTCCCCCACAGTGGTCCCAGGAGGAGGGCTCACCCTACACTCAATTGCAAACATAGCACCTCACCCTGGGCAGCCGGTGCGGTCATGTCTGCAGGGCTAAACTGAATGTGTTCAATTGCCAAAAGACAAACGCGGGACAAATAGACTTCTATCCCATTTCCCAGGAAACTGAACATTAAATTGATCCTAATGACCAGGTTGGGGCTGGGCCCATGAAACGGAGACTTCAGGACCTGTCTGAATGAAGTGTGAGTTGAACTTGGTCAAGGGAAAGGTGCACCAGCCCCACTGGAAGCATTCATTATGCTTGATGGACCCTTCGCTAAGCAGTCCTCCCCAGTTCCGCCGGTGCCGGTGAAGGCTGTGATGATTTATCCAGTCAGTATTGATTCTTTCCAGGCAATTCAGAGAGAGAGTTTTTCATGAAACTGTCTGGGAAATGGAGCAAGTCCCCGAGATGGGCATATTAGCAGCGATGATTCTTCACTTAGTTGCTATGTCTTCGTGTCTCTGTATAATAGTAATACTCTCTGGAATGTGTACCCTGGCTTTCCTCTGAAGAGGACACAGTTCTTGCACACCTATTGAGCCCAATTTTCCCATTTCTCAAGTTTCTCTCCAAGAGAGTGAGTACTTCGAAAGACACATTAGTTCTGTAAAGCATCTAGACTTTTATTTACTGACAGACGGCTCTTGCTGAAGGAAGGGAAGGCAGCTTCACACCAGCTGACTGTTTTGGCTTCCCCAAGACTCTCACTCATCTGTATAAATCATGTGTGAAAGAGCTGACGGCAGGTGTACCATCACGCAGTGGTAGAAACCGAGGCGCCGTGAACCACAGAGCTGGCCTGGCACTGCCAACCTATGTACCGAGCTGAACGGTGGCCCCCAGAAGATGCACCCACCGGAGACTTAGAACACATCCTCATTTGGAAGAAGGGTCTTTGCAGAGGTCATTAAGGTAAAAATCTCAAGATGAGCTCGTCCAAGATCTCAGTGGGCCCTAAATCCAATGATGGGTCATTAGATGACAAGAGAAAGTGAAATTGACACAGAGACATGGGAGGAAGAAGGTGGTGGAAAGGCAGAGGCAGAGACCCAAGTGATGTGGCTACAAGTCAGGGAAGGCCAGGAGTCACCAGAAGCTGGAGGAGGCCGGAAAGGATTGCCCCCCTAGCACCCCTGGAAGGAGCAGGTCTCCGCCAACAACTCCATTCTGGCCTCCGACGCTGTCAGAGACTACATTTCTGTTAGTTTAAGTCACCAAGTTTATGGTAATTTGTTGTAGCTGCCCTGAGAAGCTCATATACTCATTAAATCATGATTCTGGAGTATAGCAGACAGATCCAAATACGTCATAGGAGTTCATGGGACTATACGTATCTTCACAAGCATGTGTGTTTCCGCTCAATTTTTCAACCCTGACCTTTTGCTTTAATACGTATGCCCCCAAACTTGTGGCCTAGACAAGACAGAGCTGGAAACTGTGAGCCTAAAAATGGGTGCCTGTCTTAAGCAGGGTCTGGTTTTGAAACATAAGGAGATAGGATGCTTTTTTGCTCTCCCAGCCCACCTCACCCCTCATTCACCCAAGGCACACCCCCCTCCCCAGTATTCACCTGCATCGCCAGTCTTGGAGGGCAGCGTGTGTAGGAGTGAGGACATGGGGTATGCAGTTGACCAGGCTTGCTGCTCCCCGAACTGTGTGACTTTGACCAGGTTGTTCAACCTCTCTGAACTTCAGTTTCTTTATTCGTAAATTTGAATGACGTGTGTGAGAAGCTCAGCACCAAGCCAGGCATACGGTACTCAGCATTAAAAGTGCCCCATCAGCCTTAAAGTACATCACGAAGGAAGGACAGACCAAGAGACAGATACAGAGACTGAAAGCAATACGCAGCAGGAAGAAATGCAACACAAGAGAACACAACGCTGACCACTGCCGTCCATTTCTTACTCCATTCATTCTTTGAGGCTTGGAGGCAAGTCAGGGAATTCAGGAAGTAAAAAATAGGAGGAGCTGGAGGAATGGCTAAAGTAGACAGGGAAAGCAGGAAGAACCATCACCAAATGGAGAACCCCAAGGAAAGGCATCTAAGGGCTTTGGCATTGATAGAGAGGCAAGGCAGAGAGCCAGGACAAGCTGTCGCCTTTGGTATGGCTCTTAGCATGGCTGTCGTCACACTGAGGTGAGAAGATGCCAGATGTCGTAGGAGAGATCGAAGCCCCCAGGCAGTTGTCTTATGCCCTGTGGCATATGGCTGCCTGGGGAGGCGGCGGGTGCGGGCGGCTCAACAGCATGAAGCTTAAGGTATTCCCCTAGACGCTCCAGGGCTGAGGGAGAAAGCTCAAGGGACCATTTGGCAGTGACCAGACTCAAGGGAATCCTAGAAAACAGGCTCCCACTAAACAAAAAGACAAACCAAAACAACAAACCTACCAAACCCACAACAAAAAAAAAGGTCACCATGAGAGAAAGCAAGCTTTAAGGATCTGTCAGAGCACAAAGCCCTCCATCAAGGGAGAACTAGCCTGTTCCACTTTGTCCTTCCCCCACTCTCTCCAACAGCACTGGGAAGCGAAATGTGACTTTGGGGTGGCAGGGAAGGAGAACAGGGTGAGAGGAGCAGGCTGGGACCGCTCACCTTCCCCACCTGCCAGCTGAAACAGCAATCGAGGGGAAGCGCCAAGATTTAGCGCCAAGCTGGGATTTGTTTATTTCACAAGGAGGGCCATTCTCGTCTCTGAATCAAAAGTTTATGTAGGATTTGAAATGGCTTTATGACTATTATCTAAAAGATAAAGTTGCAGCGTTACTACACTGTTAGTCACCGTTGTGCAATATACCTCTACCTTTTCTTAAAAATATAAAACATTTCATAAAAGCTCAGAAAACCAAAGTAAAACCCCACAAATACCCACCATTCAGATTTAACAGATGTTAATATTTTTTATAGTCTGCTTCATCTCTCCTTTTTTTTTTTTTTTTTTGAAGGATTTTATTGATGTGTTTGAGAGAGAGCATAGGGAGGGAAGGAGCAGAGGGAGAGGGAGAAGCAGAGTCTCCATTGAGCAGGGAGCTGGATGTGGGCTCCCCTTCTACCCAGCCCTCCCCCCAACACAGGCCTGGGCCAGATCCTTGAGATCATGACCTGAGACTGTAGCCAAAGGCAGACGCTTAACTGACTGAGCCACCCAGGCGCCTCTGATCTCTCTCTCTTTTAAGCAGATAGTTACTCCTAGGATAGCCAAGGCCCCTTTCCCATCCTTCCTGTGCCTTTTGTCCCTGAGACAACAATCTCTATCCCCAAGTTGGTAAAGACAATTCCCACACATGTCATCATAACCTAATTATGCTTGTGTGTCCTTTATAAGATGCTCCAGAGGGAGTGGGTAGGAAGACATACGAGAAGAGGGGGACCGTTTGGGAGACCAGCATGGTGTCCGGGAGGGTAAGGCTCCTGGCCACGGACAGGGACAGGCGGTGTCACCCAGGATGACATGCAGCAGGGAAGAGGGGCCAGCCCAGGACATGGAGACCCGAAGGAGCCTCCAAAGTTGCTTTCTGCCCCCAAAGGAAGGTGCCAGAAGAAATTATCATCAAACCAGAGAAGAGCCCTCCACTGATGCCCAGCTCCCAGGGCTGGTTTCACGCACCCATGGGAGGTAGTGCCCCATACTAATCTCACCTGGGTGTGATTTTACCATCCTGGGACTTTTGGTAATGTCTGGATACAGTTTTGATTGCCACAACTTGGGGGTGCTGCTGTCATCTAGGGGGCGGAGCCCAGGGCTGCTGCTACTCATCCCACAGAAGCTTCCACAACAATAAATTATTGGGTCCCAAATGTCCCTAGCGCTGCACCAAGGAGGCCTCCTTTATGCTAATGTTTAGCAAATTAAAGATGTGAGCTGGCAAACTTTATTTCTGAAGGCTGTTTAGAATCATTTCATCAATGTGTTGAGTGGGCTAGAAGTTGTGAAAAGGAAGAAAAGTTCCACCAAGAGTTTAAAGCCACGATATTTACATAAGTCCCTGGGATTTGCTCTATGTCATCGGAAGGGTTGGCGGGTGACATCTGTATTTCCTCCTTCCCAATTACGGTGAAAAGAGTTGCCGGCGTGGATCTTGGAGTCAGCCAGACTGGGGTTCAGGACCTACCTGGGTTGTCTATCAGCGGTGGGCAGCAGCCGGGTTCCGACAGGGAAGGAGACCCACTATGGCGTTAGGGACGGAGGCGTCGGGAGAGGCCTTGGACCTTCCACAGTTGTGGGAGTGGCGGGAGATGTGAGGGTCTGAGAGGGGGAATGGGAGGGTGGGTGACCGGCCCCACCTCAAAGCACTGGCCTGGGGGGACCGGCCAGGGCCGGGAGTGAAGCCCAGGAGGTCCAGCTGCAGGCCCAGGCCACGAGGGAGTGCCACCAGCAGGCATGGCAGTGAAGGCTTTGTCCTGTCTCCAGCCTGTTCCTGGGGCCACCAGGGGTCAGCGGGGCCAGCAGCAAGGAGCAGAAAACTGTGAGGAAAAGTTGGCCTCTGCTGGCAGCCTCTCTGCGCCTACCTCTCACTGCTTTACTACAACGTCCTTCTGAGAGGAAATGCTGTTTCCCTTCCACCTAGCAAATCCCCAGCGACTTTCTCTTCTGGCCAACTCTAGCCCAGGACCACGAAAAGAAGAGGGTTCTGAGAATCTGATTCCAGGTTGGCTAAGTCGACACCATACAAAACCACTCGAGGGGTGACCTCGGGGAGTGACTTGACGTCTCTGAGTCTCAGTCTCCTCTTCCACGCACTGGTGATGACATGAATGTGGGCCTCATGCGGGGGCTGTGAGGATTCGTGGAGTGGGTTACAGGTCAGGAAACAGTCCCTGATGCATAGCCAGTGCTGGACAATCTTAGTTATTGTCATTGCTGGTATTGACTTAAGATATATGAGGAAGCTGGTGTGGTTTCATGGGCTGACCTTGACCTCCACAGAGAAACTCTAGTGGGCTCAGTAAGCAGCACCCTCCACAGGCAGAGCTAGGAAAAGAGGGAAAATGGAGACCAAAACAAAGCTCTACCTCGAATGTAGTATTTTGCAAGTGACAACAAAAAGGACTAGGCTAGGAGACCCACTCTTGCCTCCTAGAGGCTATTTGGTTGACCTTGGACTAAGTCATAGCCCCTGCGGTTTTAGTTTTCCCTGTTTCTGTAAGATGGGGAAATGCATCTTGTTTCTCCCTCTCTCCTAGGACAGATGGGAGCAAACCCCAGAGAGAACTCTGTGAGACATGACAGCTTTTTGAGAGAACATTCTAGCAATGCTGGGTAATCTTCAACTTTAGAATAGTGCTTCAGCTCCTGGGCACCTGGGTGGCTCAGTCGGTTAAGGGTCTGCCTTCGGCTCAGGTCATGATCTCTGGGTCCTGGGATAGAGCCCCGCATCGGGCTCCCTGCTCAGTGGGGAGTCTTCTTTTTCCTCTCACTCTCCTTCTGTGCTCTCTCTCTCTCTCTCTTTCTCAAGTAAAAAAATAAAAGCTTTAAAAAAAGAAGAAGAAGAATAGTGCTTCAGCTCCACAATGAGAAATGTTTCCTTTAAAGAGCTACTGGGTACAGGTTATCAGGGAGCTGGTGTTTTAAGGTCCTTTCTCCCTTTCGGTATCAGGCGCTGATCAGCTCACAAAAAGGGACCGCTTGCCTGCTACTGTTTGTATTTCCCATGCAGGAACAGCAGCCAGAAGTGACAGCAAAGCCTCCCAGGAGAACTGCTGAGTTTGCCAAGGAGTGAAATGTATCACGTAGTTTACATATTAAACCATCACGCTTACTGCTGTCACCAGATCCACTTACAGACCCACAGAGCACTTGAAAACTAAGACCTGCTCCGGTAGCCTTCAGGCTGCAAATCCCTAACAGCTCCCCCGCCTTCCTCCCCCGCTGCCAACAGCATTAACCACGGACAACATGCTCTGCCACATGGAGAGTCACCGAAACTTAACAGTGGAGCAGCCCTGCCATCCCGTCACTGTTCAGATCTGGACACTGGGGTGTAAGGATGAGAAAACCTCGATCAAGTTCACAGGGCACATTAAAACGCAAGGATGACAGTGAGTCCTAGGATTTCTCATCCAACGCTCCTCTCTCTATACCAACTGAAAATGACACTTGTCATGGAGCTTTGTCTCCCATCCCTACCTCCTCTAGGCTGACAACATGAGCCAATGTGAGAAACTCAGAGCTCAACCAAAGACCAAGTCTTCCAAATGCGCCTGGGTGATCCCAGGGAAAAGCTGCATTTCAGTGATTTATTATTTAGTGACAGCTTCCTGTTGCCCGGCAAAATCCATCATAATTGCATTCCCTTCACTCTCCCCTTTCCTGTGAGTCAAGGTGAATGTACAGACCTTCTATAGCTCTTTCCTCGTGAAATATGCCCTTGGGCTGGAAGATTCCAATTATATCATTTGGTGAAGTGTGATCTTATGGAGAAAGATTAAAATAAACTGGAAGACATGAGGACCATCTGTGACCTCAAACTTTCTTTTTCCCAGGTGCTCTCTATCTGTGCGAGTGAGGTCTGGGGCACCCAGCTGGGGTCCTCTTCTCAGTGACCCTACGAGTCACTTCTAGTGACCTCTTTTTCTAACATCTGATAGGCATTAAGTTGGGCCTGGCCCTTCCCTTTGAAACCACTGGAGTCTCATGCCTGGTACTGGCTCTCTGAGATTCAGCTCAGACACATTTTATTCAAGTAGCCAAGAAGCTATGAACAATTGCTATGTTAGGCATAGGGCTGGTGGGTGCTCAAGGACAAGTGAAACCCTTGTCCCCACCCTCCTGGGCTACTTAACCTTCTGATCTTGGCCAAAGAAGTTAATCTCTCTGTTTTTCCTCATTTATGAAATAGGGGTAGGTAACCAGAGTACCATCCTCACTCTGGCGCTGTAAAGATCAAATGAGTTATCTGATCTTAAAAGAGGACCCAGCAAGAGAAAGTATCCAATGCATATGAGCTGTTATTGTTAGCGTTATGACGATTGTCTAGGACAATACACATTTACCAAATAATCACAAAAGCAGATGTCAGATTCTAAGCAAAGCCATGAAAGAGAGCGATGCTGTGCTAGGAGGGTGTCTGATGGGGGAATGCCACCTGCTCAGGTAGATCAGGGAATACCTTTCCAAGAAGTGACACTTTAACTAAGATCTGAAGGAAGAGCAAAAAGAGGTAGACCCAGAAGGGGGAGGAAGGGCTTCTAGACATAGGAAGTAGACTATGCAAATGTCCTGAGGCAGGAAAGTACACGATGAGTTCAGAGGAGGGCAAGAAGGCACATGTGGCTGGTACAGAGAGAACGCAATGCAAATTGAGACTAGAGAGTCGGGTAAGGTCACAGCACACAAAGCATTTCAGAGCATTTTAAGAAGTCTTCATCAGCCCTATAGCACTAGGAAGCACTGCATGATTAAGGTGACCTGATCAGATTTGCATGTTGGAATAAAAAAAGTATCTGTTCTTAATCCTTTCCAGTATTGATCTCAGAAACCCTCCCCAGCTTCTATTTCTATTTTCCCAAGACCATTATGTGTGGTTGTGCAGGTTGGGCACTGCACAATTTCAGAGATGGGAGGAAGGCACCACTCACATAGACTTAGAATTGCACAGTGTCCACTGTGCACATTCACATGCATTGGCCTTCCATTTGCTCCCTTGGATTAAATCTCTCCTCAAAACTCCAGGTAACAGCCTAACTCTGAAAACTCCATGCCTTTGAGGACTCATAAGGCCTGCATTGCTGATATTTTTGTCTTTGTCTCTATCAAAGACATCTATGGCATGTACTGCAGGTTTTTGTATATATGACACTCTTCTGCAGTTCTGGTTTCTAAGACTTATGAGGCCATAACTTTGCCTAGTACAATCATGGCCCCATGTAATGAGCACTCCAAAGCCAGTCAGTTAAAGCACATCTTTTGAATAAATAAATGACTCAGTAAGCCACCTTAGAGGGTAATCTCCCCCTTTGGAGACGCTGTGAGTAACTCTCGTTGAGGGCCCCCCCATCCCATCAGATAATATACCCATCGGGGCCCCAGTAGTAAACACTCTCCAGCACATGGTTCAAGACTTTAATGAAGGGCTACATACAGATGTATTGGCAGGCTTAAGAAGCCCATGGGCCATGCTGGGGCACAATACCACCTGCCTCGTTCTCTGGGCTCCAACACTGCATGAGAAACATGGACATCAACAGAAGTTTCTTGCTGTCCCCCTCCACCCTTCTCCTCCCTACCAAGTGCTAGCATTCAGATCTCTTTTCATGAGGGGAAGATTCTCTGATGTCCTATCCCACATCCTTTCATACTCTAGTACTAATTCTCACATCTGAGTCCTCCAGGCTCAAACTAAACTTACTTCAAGCTGTGTCTTCTTGGAGACTCGGAATAAAAGTCTCTTTTATCTCAAGTGCCTAGTTCTCACAAATCAAAATCAGCTTGCCTTTCAGACTATTGTTCCAGCCATGGACTCTCAGAACTCTGAAAAGTCAAAGATAACAATGATGTCTTTGTTCTACACTGTATCCACCCTCCTCTTAAAGCAAAAAATGCTATTGATTTGGAGTTGAGAGGGAGGAAAAGAAGGATAACTAGAAACATCTGGGGATTCCTTGAAGTGAAAACATATCCATTTTAAAAATACCTATCCTGCTAATTTGTTAAACCTGAAAGGTGCCACTCAATGGAGAGGCAGAAGGAGCTCTGCAACTCCGCGCTGACCTCCCCTTCCTTCCAGTGATCATGTTTGGCTTCCTAAGAAGTACAATGCAAATGCTTGTGTAAGCTTTTTAGTTATAATTCCACTCTAGTTATGCTTGCTAAAGAGGGATGGATGGCCAACGGTCACCTTGGATGAATCAGAATGTCCTTGGAACTTCTCAGCAAAAAGTTTAATAAGTAGTCTCTTGAATTACATTTAGAGTTGGCTAACTCCTCCAAAATGTTTAGATTATATTTATTTATTTTGTAGATAGTAACTTTTTCTTGGTGTGCTGGGAGTGTGTGATGCAAATGGCCTCAAATATAGCCAGAGAAATTAAGGGCAAGGGAGACAACTTACCTGAGTATCCTTAACCCTTCTACATGGAATGTGATAGATACCTTCTGGACTTCAGTCTTTTATGAAAGGAAATGAGTCCTATCCACTGGATGTAGGAAACAAGTAATTTATACCTATGACCAAGGGGGGAGAGTCTCATAGTTCTGGTCAGAGGTAATTGGCCTTCAGGACAAACTTAATGAAGAATCTTGGACCATAGTCCCAATGGCGTACAGTCTCAATGGGCACACAGCCTCAATGGGCACTCAGTAGTGGCCCAATGGAGATCATTCCAGCAATGCATAGCTCACAAAAGCTCCACACTTGTCCATGTCCCCCAGGTTGTTATATCAGAATGAGAGAGACTTATTTCTCATTGACTAATTAGCTCTTAAGACCCACTCCTTAGGAGTAAATGCCTAATTATTATTGACTCAACTGCTTTATCTTACTCAGTGAGACAAAGTTTAATAACTCCAGGAATTAAGACCATGTTAAGCTCTCTCTTTAATGTCTGCAGGGCTTTTGTGTGTGGAAAGGAACATGCACTATTTGTATTATGTTTAATACTCAATTCATTACACTCACGTATCTAATAAAAAGACACTTTGAAAGCCTTTTTTCTTAAGCATTTAGTCATTGATTACAAGTCTGATTAATTCAATTCCCTTATACAATTTAAACTGCAATTACAACTTCAGTATGGCTGATTCTTCTGAAAGCTTTCAGTGCCTTAAAAAACAGACAAAACAAACAAAAACACAACAATTTCAAAGCTATTTAAAAGTCTTTCACCAAAAAAAATGGCCTTAAGTATGTTAAAATCGCAGGTTTAACCTCCCCCCCCCCCCCCCAGTACTTATCCTTTTCAGGAGTTCCAAGTTTCATGGCTTCGTGGGGTTTCAGTAATCCTAGCATGTACCATTTAAAGATTTCCTAGCATTTTAGTAATTTTACTAGACCCAGAAAGGAATGAACTCCATCTCAGAAAAGCTTAGAAGGCAGACGTTAGATTGATGACCTGTTGACTTTTGGCCAGATCATAGGATTTAATTTAACAGGATTCTGATGACGAGGCTCAATACGTTTTTGTCATAAGGTTTTGCTAATGGAATCATGGGACACTTACTGCCAGGTCTTTTATTTTTGAGGTGAGGTGCTCTTTCTCAGAATGAGAGTTTCCTGAAGTTTTGACTTACTGACATCCCACTCCTATCATCCTGTCCTTCTGAAATATTGACCGGGTTTGTTGGCAATATTAAAAACATATACCTATTGCAACCATGTTGGAAAACTAGTTGGTGTTTCTTAACAGAGTTAAACCCACACCTATAGTGTGATTCAGAAATCAGAAATTCCACTCCTACATATTTACCTAAGATAAGTAAAAACACACGATCACGAAAAGACTTGTAACAACAATGTCCATAGCTGCTTTAGTCCTATTAGCCCAAAACGAGAACCAGTGTCTATCAATGAGAGAATGGAATAATAAACTATGGCATAATTATGAAATTATCATAAGTACTTACAAATCCAGCTAATTTCACCTGACAATTACTATTATCATCATTTTCATTATCATGGATAATATGTTATGTCCCTTTAATCACCTTTTTAAATGAACTGTCGTGTTTTTAGAAACGTTCTTGTTTCTTGGTAACCACAGTATGTTCTAGAGTTATCCTTACTTTCTCTTACTCTAAGACAGTGGTTTTCAACCGGGAGCAAGTTTGCCCCACCAAGGGACATTTGTCAATATCTGGAGGCATGTTTGGTTGTCACAACTGAGCCAGAGCACAGGGGGGTGTGGAGGGGAGGGGAGGGGTGCAGGAGGGCAGGGATGGTGCTACTGGCTTCTAGGGGGAGAGGTAAGGGATACCACTAAACATCCTACAATGCACAAGACAGCTCCCACAAGTTGACATTTGGCCTCAAATGTCAGTAGTGCGGATGTTGAGAAACCCTGATCTAATATCAGAATCAAATAACTTCCAAAGAATTCTTGTTCCTTTTCAAGGTGTAAGAGTTTCAGAGATCAAAATCTGAGTCTTGAGGCCTCCTAACAGAGCTGCTGATGGTTAAGCGTGCTACTGCCACTGTTCCTGGGCTGACAAATATCTTTTTTGAAGGTCAAGTTCAAATGTGTAATTCACAAGTTATCATGCCATATTGTTATGCACCACCTTTCTTATACTCTGTAGTTTTCCCGGCCACTACAGCTTTCTCCTACATTGGCAAAGCCATTCTTTTTTTTTTATTTCACACAGAGAGAGAGAGGGGTCACAAGTAGGCAGAGAGGCAGGCAGAGAGAGAGGGGAAGCAGGCTCCCCACTGAGCAGAGAACCCAATGAGGGGCTCTATCCCAGGACCCTGAGATCATGACCTGCGTCAAAGGCAGAGGCTTTAACCCACTGAGCCACCCAGGCGCCCCTGGCAAAGCCATTCTTTTGATGAGGTCAAGTGACCCATTCAAACCGGCTTTCATGGAACAGTTCTTGTGGCTTACACAATGACACTATTTGCTCCCCCTTCTTCCCCCTTCTCCCCCCATCCATCCATCCATTTCTTCATCCAAAACTTTCAGAAAATTATTTCTATTGACAATCTTTTCACAGATAAATACTACTGACACTTAACTTCTTGCTCATAAGGTAGCCAGTTTCAAAAATAATTGTAGCTTGGATCTTTACAATAAACAGAGGAACGTGAGGTGCTTACCCAGAAGACTATTAAAAAAATCTCTGTCGAACGAGATTTGTGAAGTCAGTTTTGGATATTTCTTCAAGAAAACATCATGTACTAACAAACTCTCACCATTCAGATTCTGATAAAGGAAATATGGCATATATGGCATTTCCCTGCTTTCTGAAAGACAGGCCAGAAGAAGAAAGGGAGCTCAAGAAGCTTCATTTGTGCTACAAATCTCCACCCTAAATAAATCTGCCTGTCTTTCTCAAAATGCACAAACACATACACTCACCCACGCACACCTTCTTCCCCATGTCTCAAACACACATGCACACACACACACACACACGCACACACACACAATCCCCTTACTTTCCTGGTCTTTAAAGTTTTTGAGTCAAACGTCCTGTAGAACAAATCTACAGAACATGTTTCAAGGGTCGGCAAAGAACCCAGCTAGATTCTAATTCACTATTGAAAACTTATTTCAAGCCAATTTACTTGGTGACCAAGCCAGTGCTACAGTGTGGAGCTCTCTTCTGAAAACATCAGGGAAACAGAATAAGCCCCCAATGAGCATCGGTATTGTTCCTTTGCAACTGTAGGCTGGAATTTGAAATCGGAAGTCTGTGTTCCTTTACTTCCCTCAGATATTCATTTCCCATCAGACAACTGAAGCAAATCTTCATCAGCTACATCTTCAGCCTATGACACAGAGAAACAATGGTTACAGATGAAAATGATCAGACATGCTGCCGTAGAGAAACAGGATTCAACATTCACCCACAACTCTGTGGCCAAGGTGACTTTTAAAAATTAAAGCGACCGAATTGTAAAAAAATATTAAGACCAGGAAACAAATCTAAGCTACTCTTTGTCAGTTATATATCAAGCCAGTAGGTACTCAAAACGGCTGTTGGCACAAGAGGAAAACCTCGCCTCAAGACGTGTGTTAGGCAGAAGATAATCAGGATGACAGGACCAGACAAGACACATTTTAGGTCATCAACTCCAACTAGAAAAAAAAAGTAAAACCATCTTTAAGTAATTATGTGCCCTGGAGGATGATGTCAAACTGTTTGATAGATGAAAATAGATTAGATAGATAGATAAATAGATAGATAGATGATAGATGATGATGAAAGAAAGAAAGAAAGAAAGAAAGAAAGAAAGAAAGAAAGAAAGAAAGAAAGAAAGAATCTCATTGAACCCTTACACCAACTATGTAAGATAAGTGTTAATATCTAGACTTCAAGGCAAGGATGGGGCAGGGGGACAAAATGAGTGAAGGGGAGTGGATGGTACAGACTTCCAGTTATGGAATGAATAAGTCACAAGGATGAAAGGAGCAACATAAGAAACATCATCAATGGTACCGTAATCGTGCTGTATGGTAACAGATGGGAGCTACACTTGCTGTAAGCAGAGCATAATGTATGGAGTTGTGGCATCAGTATGTTGCACACCTGAAACTAATGTAACATTGTGTATAACACTTTTAGTTTTAGATTTCAGTCCCTGACAACATGTATCTATGCCAAGATTTGCCACATTGTACTCCATTAGCCATTCCTCTTAAATCAAAATGGGACTCCAGGATTCAAATCCTTTGGAAAAATACCTGTTTAATAACACAGAGAATTTCTTCTGTGCATGGAGGCACAAATAAAGAAAATTTTTTAAAAGATGGGACTGAGACTAAGAGTCTCTGAATGACTTGGCTCAGAGTTTGAACTCAAACCTACATCTGAGTGACTCAAAGCCATGATCCCTATTACTATGTAGGCGAGTCCACAGTAGAATTCACCTGATGAGAAAGCAGGATGCAAGGAAGTGTGTATTCTGGAAAAGACGTGTGCACACTGAAATGGATTTATATATGCAAAATAGGCATAGGAACCTGTGCTAATAAGGGAATGTCTCCAAATGGAAACAAGATTGGTAAACACTGCCTTCCATTATTTACATAATTGAATTTTGGATATTAGGTTTAATCAGAATGAATAGAGAGCATAAAATAATAGGTTTCATATGGGATTGATGATAGGCTTTAAGTTGTAGAGATAATATAATTGGATATAAATTGGACTAGTTCATAATTATAATTTAATAGGTTGCATAAAAGCTCTAGGAAACCAAGTACGATAGTGACAGTTGTGGGAAAAGACACTTTTGAGTTTTAGATTTTAGTCACTGAAAGCATGTATCTGCGCCAAGATTTTCCACATTGTACGCCACAGGCCATTACTCTTAAATCAAAATGGAACTCCAGGATTCAAATCATTTGGAGAAATACTCATTTAGCAACAGGGGGAATTTCTTTATTATATGTATATACACATAAATCTCCAAGGAGACAAAGTACATTGGAATGCTCAAATTTCTTTGTCCATGGGATGCCGTGGGAGCACGTAGTAAGCCATATTGTCCATAAGGAAGAATTTGGGAAATGCTTGTCTATGAAATCGTTGGCTAAGAAAAAAGTTTGATGAGAGTTAAGAATATACAAGTTGAGAAGAACAGTGCCTTGCTCAACAACCTTCACAAGACCTGTCTGTGTTCTTTCACCTTTGGGCCCGAGCAAAACAGGCTCATTCTCAAGAACCATTAACCTGAGTTCCTCATTTTCTTCACTGTCCACACTCAACTATTTTGAACTTCATTAGAATTAAAGCGTCCACATTCAGGACAATTGACTTCATAATTACACATGGTGTAATGTTTCCTTTTCCCCTCAAATTAAACTGAGGAGCCCATTCCTTCGACCTGATTTCATTTTAACAACTTCCTTTCAGTCTTTGGGGAAACATGAGGAAATCATAGGGAAAGGATTTGTAAGCTCAGTTGGCATACGTGTAAATTTAAATCTTCTCATCTTGATAGATTTGGGGCATGTTCTATGCATTTGATTTTAGTTCATAGACTAAGTGTCCAATAAATGATTTGGGGTAACTTCTAAAGTAGACAGATATAAAGGTTCTTAGGAAGTGCATGAAGAGATATGGAAAGACAGAATCCTGCTTTCAGATTTCCTTGCCCTCATCATAAGCTTGAGGGGTTCTTTGTCCTCATGAAGTATTTTCATAATTCTCAGAGAGCAGTTGGAAATTGTCTTCTGTGTTACACGGGCAGAATAACGAGCTGAATGTCAGAATGGAAGTGCCCATACAGTTGGGAAGGGGACTGTGGGAAAATCAGAGAAATGCTGGAAATCCTTCCAGGTCACCAGGTATGCTAACTGTGATTATGGAAAAGTAGACAAAAGCTGGGAGAATTAACATTCATTGAGCACCTACTATGTACTAGGTGCACTATGTCAACAGCCTTCCCAAAATTATAATTTTAACCTGTCTCATAAGCCTGTGATGTAAATGTCATTGACCCTATTTTAGACCCAGAGAAACAAAGTGATTACCCGAATTACAAATCTGGAAGTGGCAGAGCTAGGAGGCTTACCTTATTTCATTCTAAAGTCAGTGTGCTTCTGGTATAAAACACATGCTTTTCTGGAGCCCATAAGAAAGGATATGGTTTGAGAAATAAAGCAACTCCTATTCCAAAAGGAAGGAACATGTCCAAAACCATTCATTTCACCCCAACCTGGGTGTCCAACAGAAGCAGAATACAGGACTTCAATATTCAGTGAAGTTATTCAGTGGGCGTGTCATGTACCAAGGCATTGTCGATTTGGCAATGAAATTGAATACCCTCAAGAGCTCACGGTATAAAGGGAAGACATTGGCAAGTCTCCTTTTCCCAGAAAATATCAGTAGAATCTAATTTGTAGTAATTTAGACCCAGACGGATTCAATTTTTTTTTTTTTTGAACAGACATATTTGATTGAGAGTAAGGAGCACAAATGTATAAAGCCTGGTAAACTTTTACAGATGTTTACACCTGTGTCACCACCACTTAAATTGGTCATTTCCAGTTCTCCATAATGTTCCTTTATGCCCTCCCAATCATTCCCCAAAGTGACCACAGGTCTTATTTCTATCATCAAAGATTAATTTTGCTTATTCTTGAATCTAATTTAATGGAATCACACAATAAATGTGCTTTTGAATCTGGCTTACTCAACATTATATTTGTGAAAGTCATCCATATTACTGCATATAGCAGCAATATGTTCTTTCTCCTTGCTATGTAGTGTGTAAATGTACCACAATTTATTTATCTATTATACTGTCGATGGTCATTTGAGCTGTTTCTGTTTGGGGCTATGCTGAAGAACGATGATATGAACAGTCTTATACACATCTTTTAGTGGAATCTCTAGGCCATCAGATGGGCGTATGTTTAGCTTTGATATGCCTCCAAGCAATATTCCAAGCAACATATCTCCAAGCAAAATATTCAAGAATATTTGTACAATGTCATTTTACCAACACACACCTCATGAACATTTGGTGTGGTTAGTCCTTTACATTTTAGCCATTCCATTGGGTAGGTAGCGGTATCTTATAGTTAAAATTTGCATTTCCCTGTGGATTAATGATAGGAAGTACCTTTTCATAAGCTTATTGGCTATTCAGATTTCCTCTTCTGTGACAACCCCACAGAAGTCCTTTGGAGTAATTTTGATGCAGCTTGCGATGAGCCTGCTTTATTTCCAACTTCCCATTGCACCAAATTTACTAAAAGACACTTCTCTCTTTTAGCAAAGTCCCTCCCCACCCTCAATGTCTTCCCCTCTCCTCAGCCCCCTCCATAGACACATTCCTCCTCCCCTCCCACCTTGAAGAGCTTATACCAGCTAGAGATGGGAAACTATATTTTAGGCGCCCCAGGACAACCCAATTTCATTTAGCCAACTGAAATAGATTATGACACTTCAGGAGGGTTCATCTCTGCCTGCTTGTTTTTTGCTTAATGCCCATTTCACATCTCTATTACAGCTCCGTGATTTACCATCCTCACATAAAAGAACCGAGTGGATTCTCTATCTCCCAGTGCGCTAGAAATACGGCATTACATATATTTAAAAAGCCTAAATCACTGTGAGCCCGGCAAAAAATATCCCAAGTATTGATTTAAGCATGTATTTTTGCAACATGCCTCCCTGCACGCTCGGGGGAACATAAAGTGACCCATAAATATTCTAGAAGGGCCACTCATTTTCCATTCTTCTGTCACCCTGAGCCACAGAGCCATCCTTCCCCATGTGCTCCCAAGATTTCAAATCAATGGCAGGATGGCTGAGAGAAGAAAGCTCCAGCTTAAGTAGATAGCTGTGGGCCTTCTGCTGACAGTGCTGTGTCATTCTCCCTCTGGGCTCTTTCTAAAAATACTAATAAGCAACGCTTTCTCTACATATCACTCACCTCCCACATTGGAGAGTTCAAAGGTGTCCCAGGATTAACTCATTGACTGCACAACAGCCTTCTGAGGGAAGGAAGGGCAACTACTCCAGGCTCCAAAACAGACGTTAGGACCTGCCTGGGTTCTAAGAACATTCCAGATCATGGAGAAAAACAACCTGGGAGTGGCCTCACAAAATCTGTTACATCACTGGACTAGGCAACCATTCGATTTTAGAGCCGGAAGAACCCATGGAGTAGAAACCACTTACTTTCAGAAACCACTTACTATCCAGATGACTCAAAGAGTCTGGGGGTTGCCCAAGGCTGCATGGAGAAGGGGTGGGGGTCCCACCCAAGACCATGTGGAGACTTAATGATCGAATAAGACAAGACCCAGGTTTTCTGATTCTCCACCCAATGATACAAGAGATTAAACAAAAACATCATCGAGAGAAAGGGGCATAAGAAAAGAAAAAGCAAACTTTGTATCAACCTTAAGCTTCCAGGGGACTTCAATCAAAATTTGATTCAAGATTTTGGAGGAATTTTTGCTTCTGGTAGATCAAACAGAAAATAAGTAATGGATTAGAACACAGATCCGACTGATGCCAAATCTCGAACTCCAAAACACCCCTTTTCCACAGGTAAGTAAATATTTGAAATGCTTTATGATGATCTAAGAAAGTACTTGGGAATCTTCTTCAAAAGATTCTAGAAAACTAGACAAGTGTTTTCAGCATAAGGTGGGGAGGAAAGCTTTATCCTTTTTGTTCCGTGCCCTTTTTACCGTTTGAATATTTGTTAACCATTATGCACATACTACTTTAATTGTTAAAAAAAAAAAAGACATGATTGACATATCGTAAGGATGTTCCTAAACCATAAAATGTCATCTAATTAAAAGAAAAAGAAAAAATACAAATTCTTCTCCTGGTTCACAATTTGTGCTCTCATTAGAGCATGATTTCATCTCTTTAGAGCCTCCCGCCTGTCCCCTCACCCCATATTCTCTGACTATATTTTTCATGTATCCTGTGGGTTTGCTACATGACAATTGCAGTTAAAAATAGGTTTGCTTCTGCCCACTCCCAGTTTATTATTTCTGTCAGCTCTCACTCCATACAATAACTTTATTATCAAGAATTTGCATAAGACTTTATAGTCCCTGTTCTCTCAAGAGACATTTATTGATCACCTATTATGACCTCATGGCCCTGCCAAAGGACAGACGGATATTTGAGCAAAGTATTGCCACACAGTCAAGGGAGCACAGAAAATGAAGTTGTCTAAGATATGCTTTAAGGACACAGAAGAAAGTGAAATGAGTTGGCTAAAGGAGGGCTGGTGGAAAAAGGGACATTTGACCGAGGCCTTGATGGCCGAAATTGCATTTCCTAGGAGCCAAAGAGCAAACAGGTTACTCTAAGCAGGCACAAAGGCATGAGACCCGGAGAAGGAGACACAGAACTATATTCACCAGGATTTTCAAAGGCTGCGCCCAAAAGGAAAAAAGGGCAATCTAAACAGGAAACCCAAAAACACAAGCCAGTGGCTGTGGGAGGTGGGGAGCCGGAAGGGCAGCCTAGAGTCTGCAAGCAGCAGCAAAAAGGAAGAAACCAGGGTGCAGGAGAGACAGAGGAGAGAGAAGGAAGGAGAGGAACCGTAGAGCATTGTACTGTCTAAATAAACACCCGCGTCGCCCTCGAAGAGAGAAATCTGCTCTAGGATCCAGGGAGGCACACTTCAGTGATGAAACTAGACCAAATTACTGAGGGATGTGATTCCTCTACAAGCAAAGGAATGTGGATGCTTTGGGGAGGATGAGGGAGGGTGATGGGCAGGGCACCGGGAGGGCCTCTGGGGCAGCTGGCAGTGTTCTGTCTCCACACCAAGACAATGGTAGCAAGGATGTTTGCCAGATAAATAATTCACTAAGTCGTTTGTTTTGGTAGTTTTACTCTGGGCATTCATTTTGCAATGCCAAAGGTTACCAATATCTGAATTAAAGCCGTGCCTATGTTTTCAAGGCTTCTGGATGGACTGCGGGAGCATGGAGGTTGGAGGCAAGTCTCCGGGTGGCTCACCATAGCCCAGTCACAGGTGAAAGGACACGGTGTACTCAGGTCACTGTGGCAGAGAGGGCACAGACATCCAGACCTGCGACACAGGAGGAAGGTAGGCAAGTGGGGAACCTCAGGAAGACCCAGGGGAAGGGGGGAGGGGCCCCCTCCCATACACAGTCCTCATTTCCACAGCTTCTACCCCTTGGCCAGCATCCGGGCCTCCTGAAGCTGGGGGTGGGGACGGGATCCCTTGCTCCGAGGCAGGGCAAGGAGAGCCACGCCATCTGCGCAGAGGGAGAACCCCGAGCCTCCCCTCCCCCCACACGTGGAGCAACTCGAGGGCACCTCCCCAGACAAAAGACTGATCCTCTGGCACAGAGAAGCAGAGAACACAACAGCCATATGTGGGCGTCAGTGGCAGCCAGGACAGGATATTTGTTCCGGGTTTCTGGCTCAGCACCCTGAAGGTGCTTGTCCCCAGGGAACAAAGGAGAGGTCTCCTCTAATGACTTGGGAAGGAAGCACACACAGTGTCCTGAGGTGAGACCAAGAACTCGTCACTCAGGAAGCCCCACAGGTGGCTGCGGGACTCAGCGCAGACTTACGGCTCTACTGAGGTCACCATTTCCCTTTCCCGTCTTCCCCCCTGTGCTGTCCATACCACAGTGAAGTCAGAAGGGCACCTGGGCAGCCGGATCCAACCAAACGGGTCCAAACAAGACCAGAGCTTTGCCACGCATGACCTCTGTGGCCTTGAGTAAGTGCTTCAGCCTCCCTGGTCCTCACTTGTAAAAGGAAGACAAGAACACTGCCCTCGGAGGGTTCCTGCACGGACCATCCACGGTAGTATCTAGGAAGCACCGGGCTCCGTGCCTGACAGTTAGGAGACTCTCAGAAAATGAGGTGCTTGCTGTTAAAATCCGGTAGAATTCATGAGCATTTTTTTTATTTTTTTAAAAGGTTTTATTGATTTGACAGAGAGAAATCACAATCAGGCAGAGAGGCAGGCAGAGGGAGAGGGAAAAGCAGGCTCCCCGCTGAGCAAGAAGCCCGATGCGGGGCTCGATCCCAGGACCCTGAGATCATGACCTGAGCCGAAGGCAGACGTTGGACTGACTGAGGCACCAGGTGCCCCGAGCACTTTTTTTTTAAACTCCAGAATGAGATAACCTCCAGAATGACGAAAATCAAAAAGACCAACAATGCCTAAAAGGGGTAAGAACAAGGAGCCCCCAGAATTCTCAGAAATCCTCGTGGAAAAGTGGATTTGCCCAACAGCCATGGGAAGCTGTTCAGCAGAACCCAGTAAAGCTGAAAATGCACCCCCTCTAACTCAGTGATTGCGCTCCTCCGTAGAATATATACCCAACAGAAGACGTATGTGCAC
Source organism: Nasua narica (assembly GCA_028533885.1). Classification (NCBI taxonomy): domain Eukaryota; kingdom Metazoa; phylum Chordata; class Mammalia; order Carnivora; family Procyonidae; genus Nasua; species Nasua narica. The sequence goes on along the minus strand of CM052799.1, from coordinate 63,658,309 downwards.
ATCCTGAAATACGTGAATGGTTAGAGCCGCGTTTTTCATAATAACCAGAAACTGGAAATTACTCAAATATCCATCAGTGGTGAACAAACAGGTAAGTCGTGGTGTACTCACACGATGGAATATTACACGGCAACAAGAATAAGTCGGTCCCCACTTGATTAAACACATGATTGAACCTCATTAACCAAGTGTCAAGTGAAAGAAGCCAGATACAAAGGAACAAACACAACTAGTAATGCGTCCATGTATGTCTGTTTCAAAAACAAGCAAACTCACCCATGGAGCTGGTAGTCAGGAAAGTTTGGTTACTCCTGGGGCAGAGGCAACGGTGGGGTGACGGGGAAGGGATGTGAGGAGGACTTCTCGGGTTCTGCAGTATTCCCTTCCTTGATCTGACGGGTGGTTACGGGGCGGTTTCCGGACGTGCTCTATTTGTGGTGACCCAGTAAGCTCTGAAGTTGCTATATGTACATTTTTCTAGGGTTGCTGTACTTCATTTCTCACTACAGATTAAAAAGAAGGGAGTGTTTTTAAAAAAATCAAGCAATTAAATCCTGATGTACCCAGAGATATAAGCTCCATCCCATATAATCAATGGTATGTCTTTTCCCAAAGTCTCCAGGAAGATTCTATTGCTTCTTAACAGTAATAACTAACCTTTACTGAGCACTAAAGTGCATCAGGCATGCCTCTCAGTGAGTTCCACACATTAATTTCTTTAATCCTTTTAACACTTTATGAGTAGAATGACCATAATTCTTGGTGTGCTGGGTGTAGTCCCAATTTACTCCTGTTATCCCAGCAAATGTGGGTACTATTAATATCCCCTCTCTCTCTCTCTCTCTCTCTCTTTCTCTCTTTGCCCTCCTTTTTTTAAATACACACAAAGAAGTTAAGTAATTTGCCCAAGGTCACAGAGCTAGGAAGTGGTGAAGTCAGAATCTGAACCCAACATCTGGATCCTCACCACCAGGGGCATACTGCCTTTCTTGTTCAGATTTCATTATTCTTGAAATTCAGAAAATTCTTCATGTCTAACTTTTTCTTCTTTTTCTGCAGTTTTAACCCATTTCCTGTTGCCTGGCCCTTGTGGAGAACAGGAGAGCTGCTCATCTCCCACAGTGAACCCCACAGTGGGCTGCCCCCCAATACAACGGCCTCCCCACACGTTCAAGCTGTGAGCGGAACTCATCTTCTCCCTTTTCCTTTTAAAACAGCATAAATATGCTCCATTTCCCAGTCATGTTTTCCTCATTCAATATATTGAATATATTTTCCAACACTTCAGGAGTGCCCGTGGATCTTCTTCCCATTTTTCCATCTACTCATTCAGGAAATTAATCAGTGAAGTCCGACTAGGTGCCGGGGGCTGAGGGCCTCCCTGGCAATAAAGGAGGTAGTTAACCAGACAAGCACAGCTCCTGTTCTCAAGAGCTTATAGTCTGGCAGGAAAAGTGCCCCTCAAGAAATGATGACAGAAACAACAATTCATTTGCCCCATTGGAGGGGCTGTGAAGGGTGGAAGAGGGGATTTGATCTGAGGACTCAGCAGGGGCTTCTCAGAGAGAGTGACATTTGAGTCAAGTCCAGTAGGGTGATGATGGGCATTGGACTGGTAGAGCTGGCAGGGAAGGGTGTTCCAGGCAGAGGGAAGGGTATATGCCGACACTCTTGAGGATGGAAGGAGTCTGGACAGTTGGAGGGGCCAAGGAACCATCCGTGTGGCCAAAGCCTAGTGAATAGGGGAGGTAGTGGTGCCAGGGAAGGCTGGTAAAAAAAAAAAAAAAAAAAAAAGGCAGGGGCCACTAGGTCTTATGGCTCACGGTTGCCCCAAGTGAAGCATTCCACGTGCACTAGGAAGCATCTGAACTGGTTTAGCAAGAGAACGGCCTGGTCCTGTCTCCCTGCAATGCTTCAGTTCCTGGCTTTCAGATCATTGACTACTCTAAGCTAAGTGAAGAGGGAGGCCACCTCCATTCATCCATGTAACCCAAGAGTGTAGAACATTTTTGGAACGTTTTAAGAACAGTTTACAAATGAACAGCCTACCCCAAATGCCCTTGGTTACTAGAAACTTCATCATTTTCAGTAATGCATTGCCAACTAGTCTACAGAGACTAAATTTGTCCAAAGTCCTGGACCACAGCCACCGCTGCCTAATTTCACTATTCACCTTGTGGTCTATTGTGCTCAGCGGGCACTATTTACATACACAGCAAGAATAGTGTCCCCTGCAGCTGTGCGAAACAATGGCCATGCCTAGGCTCAGCCCGTGCCTACTAAGACAGATATTTGTGTCTTTATTTATGAATCTGTGCTCCCACCTTATTCTAAAAATGATTTTAAAAGGCTTGTAAGGATAGAGAAAACAGAACGAGATAACCAAACAGGACGAGAACATAAATTCAAAGAAAGCAGAAAATCAAAGGAAAAACAAGAGCAGGGCCGTAGAAATTATTCAGGAACAAGGTTACTACAAGAATGTCTTCTCAGACTTTCGTACACTTGGCTCTAAGTTTTCTAAGCGGTCAGTATTGTTGGGGTTTGAGGGGAGGAACTAATTAAATCCTTCTTCAGAAATTTTGAAACCAATTAAGAAACAGAGCCAAGGGAAAAAAAAATTGAAATGCTATTTCTGGTTCTGATGCTAGTTAAGCTGGACTGGGGAACTGGACTTGAGTCGAAGCTCTAAAATATTCCTCCCCATGAAGCATATCGACTTACCCCCCCAGCCACAGGTTAAACAGGAAACAACTGCCAACTACCCGCTTCCAAGGAGCAGAGCCTGCCTGTCAGTCCACCCGCCCCCTGGAGGAGGCAAATACAGAGAATAAGAACACTCTTGTCCAATGGCAGGTGATCCCCAGGGGGCACTGAGAAGCAATCCCCAACCAGCAGTAGCCGCTGTGTGGTACCACCGATCAGTTAAATTATTCCCCACCCTAGAAAGGAGGTTATAACAGACAGAGGGAAAGGTGGAAAAGAATCTACAATCGTAAGCTTTCAATACTGAGCAGCTCTTTGCTGGTCTGACCGAGGCAAGCATATATTTTGCGTTGCCTCTCAAAATTTTATGTGCACACCGGCTACCCAGAGATCTTGTTGAAGAGCAGATTCAGACGCATGGGTCTGGGGTGGGGTTGAGATTGTCTATTTCAACAAGCTTCCAGGTGATGCTGATTCTGCTGGCCCATATCTAGGGTATCTAGAGCAGCAGTCCTTGATCTGGGACCCACATAGATTCTTGAATCTAGAGGGGGGCCCTATGAATTTGGATGATAAAAAAGAAACATCTTCATTTTTGCTCATTTCCTTTTTTTTTTTGAAATAGTTCCCATGCCCAGCACGGTGGCCCATGCGGAGCTTGAATTCACGATCCTGAGATCAAGACCTGAGATGAGATCACGAGTTGGATGCTTAACCAACTGAACCACTCAGGCGCCCCCATTTTTACTAATTTATAACTTAAATCTTCCACTTCCTTCTAGTATGAACACAGACAATGGACTACAAGAGCATGAGTGGTGCCTGTGAATTTGCCACCAATAGAGATCTCGGGCATCTTCAATATCATCACTTTATTGTTATTGCGAATGTTTCCAAATTTCACTTTATGATCTCTCCAAATACTACTTATGACTGTTTGGGAATTACAGTAGTTATTAGAGCCACTGCTAGCTCTTGTTATTTCACATGTTAATAAAGAGGTGTGTATATTACCATCTTGCAAATTAACACATTAGGATATTTTTAATATTTCAATAGCTGTATTTCATTATAATTCGTTTCCTTTGTAATCCTACGCATTTTATTTTTTTTTGAAATGCAGTTAAAAGTAGCACTCTAGGAAAGAGCTCGTATAGACATCACTAGAATGCAGGAGGTGCAAAAGAGATTAAGAATTCTTGATGAGGGGTGCCTGGGTGGCTCAGTCAGTTAAGCCTCTGACTCTTGACTTTGGCTCAGATCAGGATCTCAGGGTGGCAAGGTCGAGCCCCCGTTAGGCTCTGTGCAGGGCATGGAGTCTGCTTGAGATTATTTCTCTCAAAAAAAAAAAAAAAAATCCTTAATGAGGAAGGAAAGATCTGTCAGAAGTGATCACTGACCACATGGTAGTAACAGGATGTTCTGTGGCTGAATTCTGGGTCTAAACCCTCCTTCCTACGAGGTATGAGATCCTGGGTACGTGCTGACCCTCCCCACGCCTTGACAGCATGTATTTCAAAGGGGTAGTTAAAGAATTAAATGAGTTACTATTTTTAAGGTGCACAGAACAGTGCCTGGCTCAGAATGAATAAAGTGCTGGCTAATAGAGAACATGACTACTGTATTCAGAAACTCAACTGAAAAAGCATGTGTTCAGCACCCACCAAGGAGACAGAGATAGACACTGCAAAACCCCTACTCCCACAGCAACCACGGGTCCCGTAGGAGAGATGGTTAGCAAGCCAAGTGGACCATGAGCTCTGTCTCACGACACAGGTAGGCACTGTGGGGGACGGGAACTCCCAGCTGGGTGGGAAGAGGAAAGAAAGCTTCCCAAGATGTTCATCAAACACCTCCCCAGGGTGTTCTGAGGTAGGCAGTGTATCCCATTTTCTCCTGGCCACTGCTTCTGCTGATTTCTTACTTAAACTGCAGTGGGTAATGATTCCTGCAGGAAAGCCCTGAGCCAGATGGGAAGACCACCGTTTCTTCTCGGCCACCGTGATGAGTATTTGGGGCTTTGGGGATATTTTGGTTAAACCATTAGCACTGGTAACAAAGAGAGCTCCCATTTGCTGGGCTTGACTGTGTGCCAGGGACCACACGCAGTGTTTCCCAAATGTATGAGTTTGTCAGGGCTGCCAGAACAAAGCCCACCAGCTGGGTGGCCCATACCCACAGAAATTTATTATGATTCTGGAGGCTAGAAGTCCAAATGCAAGATGGCGGCAAGATGGCAGTCTCTTCTGAGACCTCTCTCCTGAACTTAGGGATGGCCACCTTGTCTCTGTGTCCTCCCATGGTCTTTTCTCTGTTCATGCATCAGTCTGACCTAATCTCCTCTTCTTATAGGGACACCAGTCATACCAGATTAGTGATCAACTTACTTACCTCTTGGAGATCTTATCTCCAAATACGGGTGCATTCTGAGGTACTGGGGGTTAGAACTTATTTGGGGCCTCACAATTTTACACCTAAACACAATCTAAGTCACAGGGAGCTTTTGTACACAACAGCTGGTGACTTGCCTAAGATCACACAGTGAGAGAAGCAACACTTAGAGCCAGGGAGCACTGAGTCCATGGTCAATCCTCTGCCTACTCTACCAGCCTTCTCCTGGCACTGTCCCTGGACACACCCTGGGGGCCAGGAAATGCCCAGACTCAGAGTCCCAGGGAAGGGATCTTGGGGTTCTGCATTTTTACAAACTCCCTGATGCAGCACATATAAGAACCTCTTCATGACACCAGGTAGGTTCCCGTTCATGTCCCTGTCCCAGTAGCGACTCTCAGAGAGTGTGGGCACTCGTGTGCAATTTCCATTCCCAGGGGCACGTGCATTCCCCTAGAGGAGATTCTCTGGAGTGTGGCATGATGTTGGGTTCCCAGGCAGGTTGTAGAAGCCCCCTCCCCATCATGCCCTTCCCTTGCCCACCCCTTCCTGGGGAGGGTACCACCTCCCCAGGGCCTGGCTGTGGCCTCTGAAGCTTGCTCCTCTGGGAGACCCTGATGGGTCTACCAGTGGCCTAAGTGCTTGGGGAGATCCATCAGAGATCTCGGTCAGTGAATAGTTCTTCTGGGGGAAGCAGAGTTGGAGGCTGAGCTCCGCCAACCTGTTTCCCCCGACCACTGCCCTTAGCCTCCAGTCCCAGGAGCCCTGGGAATCCCAGGGCTCCCCTCCAAACTCATTTTAAAAACCCACACTGGAAGCCCTGTGCAAGCTGGATTTTTCCTGGACTGGCCTGTTTTATTGTCTCACAGTTCAATCGAAGCATGAGTGAAACCCCACAAACTACGTCAGGGGGACAATGTGCTAAGTTTTGACATATGTAGACACTTGTGGAACTGTCACCAAAATCGAGGGAACGAACAAGTCTGGCTCACCCAAAGTTGCCTCCTGCCCCTGTGTAACCCCTCTCTTGTCACCCTAAGCCCCTACACAACCCCCCACCCACCACCCTCCACCCATGTGCCAGGCCTTCATTGTTGGCTACCTAAACTCCTATGAATTACAACCAAATAAATTAAAAATCAGTCCTGTGGTCCCACCAGCCCCATTTCAAATGTTCAATAGCTTCTCGTGGCTACCTTACCGGGCAGTGCAGATAGAGAAGGGTTCTATTGGCACTGTGTTCTGCTGGACAGCACTGCTCTGGACATCAGATCCCTTGTCCTTTTATAGAGCTAGAAAAAAGTAGTCCAAAATCTCTCCCAAGCTCACATCTTTTAAGTTACTTGTGGTTATTGGGAGCTTTCTAGGTGCCAAACTACTAAGCATTTGGCATTGATTTCATGGACTAATCACAATGGCCCTATAAGATAGGTATTAATGTCCTCATCTAAGAAATGAGAAATAAGGGGATGCCTGGGTGGCTCAGTCGTTAAGCAGCTGCCTTTGGCTCAGGTCATGTCCCAGGGTCCTGGGATCTAGCCCCACATCGGGCTCCCTGCTCCGCAGGAAGCCTGCTTCTCCCTCTCACACTCCCCCTGCTATGTTCCCTCTCTCACTGCTTCTCTGTTAAATAAATAAATAAAATATTAAAAAAGAAAGAAAGAAAGAAAGAAATGAGAAATAAGAAAGCTAAGGCTTAAGGAGGCTAAGCAATGGGAAGAGATGGTCTGGCTTCCAAGTCTTGCCCTAAACCTTGCATTATTTCCGAGGCAGCAAGGCCCAGTGGTCAAGAGCATAGACCTGGGAGTCTGTCTACAGGGTTTCGGTCCTGGCTCCACCACTGGCTATGCGATCCTGGGCACAGCATCAATGAGCTATGCTTCCAGGTCCTCAACTGTAAAGCATGGATAACAAGAAAACCTGCCCCATGTGGTGGTTTTGAGGATTGAATGAGTTAAAGTACACGAGACACTCAGGATGGTACCTGGCACACAGTCGGAATAATACGTGTTTCCTATTTTATACCCTGTTCCTCATTCCCATCCTAAACTCTTTTCTGCAACACACTAGTTTCACCAAAATAGAAGCATAAGTGTCCTGAATAATGAGGCCTTTACTCCTTTCCTTAGTCCTTCTCTCAACATCGTCCAAACCCCCTCGAAGCACAGGACTCTCTGTTCCGTGCTATGTCATCTACAACGGTGAATAAGGTCCCCGTGGTTTCAGACTTGGTATTTCTGCTCTGATTTTCCCTAGTGATCTGTAAGTCCCTTCCTTTTCTTTTTAAAGTGAAGACAAGATTATTTGAGGAAACAGAAGCACAGAATCATTTTCCCATTCCACTGGCTTTTTGCAAGAGTTAAATGGTACTAGATTCAAAATTTGTTCCTATTCTTCCCAACCCTTTCTTCACTGTCTATGAATGCTTCATGTCCCAGTCAGAGCAAGAAAGCAGGTGCTTTCTCAAGGAAACTCAAATAACATATTATCACTGCAAGGATCATCATGACAGATTATCATTGCAAGAATCATTAAGTCTTAGTGTTGAAATCCATTAAGGGAAACTTAGTTCGGGAAGAATAGACTTATGGAGGAATGCAGACTTTGTCAGACAGAAGACTGCCTTTCTTAACAGACAAGACAGTAAGAACCCATACTCATGGGGTTTTTTGTCCCTCAGGGAACAATTTCCCTTCCTTTGAATCTCTACTCTCAGCCCCTTGCCCACTCAACATTCAGCTCCCAAGAAAAGACTTTTATTTCCTTGATAAAAATGGAGAAGGAAGGTCCACGGCTCTCTAGTCTCAGTTGGCACCGATGTCCCCAGTGTGAGTGTCCCTTGACTAAAGGACTGGACAAGGAGTCTTCCTAGGGCCCCATCAGTACTGCAACATCCAAGACCATGTTCAATGGTCAGAAAAAGCTCTAACAGCACAGACACGTAATCACATACATACACATATGTACACACATGTGCACACTCTCATACACACAGACACTTCTTCAACTTAGTTTCCAATTAGCTAGTTTCCATTCCAAAGCAACAGAATTCTTATCCCACCTAAAAGTGTTACGGACCCCTTCCTAATGACGTAAAGCAACATTTTTTAAGTGGATAAGGTTTAGATTAGTAAAAACCATAAACTCTACCTTATGAGTACGAAAAAGTTTTCCTTAGGTACATATTGATCCTCAGAAACAGAGTTTTAGTTTCTCGGACAATTAAAGGGAGATTATGTCACCGGGCCTAAAAAGATGGTATCGCTTCTTATCACCTGGCATCCAGCAGATAGCTATCTTAATTTAAAAGATCCTAAAGGTCAATGCTTATTTAGTTCTTTGCAATAATCTGTTAGCCATAATTCTGCTTTCCTACTTAATTCCCTTATCTCAGAGCAGCATTTCCCAATTTGTGTTTTACAGAACAATAGATCCACGAGGTGTTAATAAGTATTCCTGGGGTGATGAGAAATAAGTGGTTCTCTAAGCAATCAAGTTTGGGGAGTGCTGGGCTAAAGGAAATTAAACAAGTTTCTTTACTACAGGACTTCTCAGGACCTTGAATAGGCTACTGTGTGTCATAAGTGGGTGGGGCAAAGAGGATTAAAGTGGTAAGTTTGTAATGTGCCTGGCATGGAAGTTGATGCCCAGTAACAACAAATCAATGTTAGCTTTTATAATTATTAGCTGTCATGATTTGAGGTTTCCCCAAACTGACATGTTAAGGGTGCCCTCTTGCCATAAAACAGCACCCTGGATTTAATATTCCATGGAATGCATGCTGGGAAAGCCTAACCTAGCTCACTCCTTATTCATATTTAATAAGTATTGTACTCATTTCCGTGAGCAGAGAAAAAAGGTAAAATACAGTGCTGTGTAGAAATGCACAATATAAAAAAGGATGTTACTACAGATTTTGCAAGCATTTAGTCCTCATTACTTTATGTCTACCTAAAAATGGTTACATCCATGCATACAGATTATTTATGTATTAAGGGAAGAACTTTTAGAACATAGAGCAAATCCACAGATTACATTCATTAGTCATTCATTCATCCATTCATTTATTACAGTACACACATACGTATATACTTATAATCTTTAGCAGGAGGGCTTGTTCTATATCAAATATTATTCTAGGCCCTAGGACTAAAACCATGTATCAAGTACACTACATCCGTGTCCTCAAGGAGTTTTGCATTCTAGTGGGGAGGACAGAGAATACACAGATAAATAAGTAAGTACATAGTATGTTAATATGAGTGCTCTGGAGAAAAATAAATCAGGGAGAGAGGATTAAGGAGTGCCAGCGTGACCATGGTGACCTGTTATTTTAAATAAAGGATTCAGGAAAGCTTCACTGATACCATGATGTTGAAGCAGAGACCAAAAGGTAACAAAGGACAAACCATGCAGGGTGTGGAACATGATGGGAGCCTCTGAGTTCAGCTGTAGTGGAGCCAGTGGCAGGGAACGTTGAAGAAGATAAAGTTGGAAGAGCAATGAGGCAGGCGGGGGTGGGGAAGCCAGATCATGTGGGGCCTTACAGGCATTTATCAGGATTTGGGCTTTTACTCTGAGGATCCGCTATAGGATCTTGAACACAGGAATTATACATTGGTTTGTTTCAAAAGGATCATGCTCTCTGCCGGATTGAGATTAAATATGGCGGCCATGGAAGGCAAAGGTGGGAGCAGAGACACTAATCCAGGCAAAAGGCACCATGGTTGCTAGGACCCAAGAGGTAATGGCAGAGGAGCTTCCTCCAGGAATAAAATTCATTACGGGAGAAATAACACCTGTCAAGCTGCTCTTCCCTCAGCATACCTTCAGAGAGGAGGACTGACACATGAAGGAAGGCTGTCTATCTTTCTAGGACTGAGATATTCCGCAGCCATGGATGATCTTTGTTCACTGGGTAAGTCAAACTTCAGCTTATTAGCAACCTGCCATTTTCTTCCTACCCAAAGAGATTTGTGCAATCAAGATCTAAATCGAGATCCTGAGTGGATTACCATAGCTACAGGTGCCTGGCAACCAGGATTAGATTGATGGTCATTGATCTATGGGCTCCAGATTCTCCCCAGGGATATAACCTACTATAAAGGCCATCCAAATTCCTGAAATAGTCTGAAGCAGAGAGGAAAACATGCAGTCCTCATCTTGTTCTGTCTGCCTGGCCTTTGCCTCCCACTGGCAAGGGGCCAGCTCACAAGCCCGGCACCAGATTAAGGCTCTAGGGGTCACTCCTCAGACAGGGGGTTACAGGAACTAACCATTAACAGAAAGTTCCAAAAAACAGAGACAAAGAAACTGGTTGTAAGGACAAAGGAAATGAAGGTAATCAAAAGGATATTTGGCAGGTCAATGCTGGAGTAGAGAAGGGAGCAAAGAGTGAGCAAGAAATAGAGTGACAGTATAATTCAAGGGTCAGCAGACTATGATCCATGGACCAGATTGGCCCACTACTCATTTTTTGTAAATGATTTTCATTGGAAAACAGCCATGCTCCATTCATTTCCATATTGTCTATGGCTGCTTCCACTCTGTAATGGCAGAGCCGAGCAGTTCTGAGAGACGATATAGCCTGCAAATACTTAAATACTTGGCTTTCTATGAAATGTGAGGTCTAGGTTGTTCTTAAATGGCCTGGAGGACTTACGGTTGCTCTTCTTTGCTCACCAAAGCAATTGGCCTGGTTTATGGCACTGAACCATGGTGGGCCATGAGGAATGCCGTAGACATAACTGACATGTTTCAAAGAGAGCCAACATCACCCTCATAGTGAGGAAAGATGGGAAGTCCTACAGCAAGGGCCTCAGCCTTTTATCTTGGCTAACAAGGTACCAGACAGCATCTATGCCTCAAGACCTCACACCACACACAGAACAAAGCAACAATGAGAAATGTGGAAGGAAAAGAAGGAGAAGTGAAGAACTGCATTAGGACTTCAACCCTGTCTTAATCAATGTCACTGCCATGGACCGAATTATGTCCAAAATTCATACTGAGTTCATGTCAAACCCCTAACCCCCAGTGTGATGGTATTTGGAGATGGGTCTTTGGGGGTAATTAGGCTTAGATGAGTCTTGAGGGCTGTGCCCTCACGATGGAACTCATTCTCCTACAAGAAGAGTCACCAGAGAGCTCCCCCGACCTCCCTCTCCCATGTGAGGACACAGTGAGAAGACAGCCATCTGCAAACCAGAACAAGGGCTCTAACCAGAATGTGACCATGCTGGCACCCTGCTCTCAGACTCTCAGCATCCAAACAGTAAGAAAATACGTTTCTGTTCAAGCTGCCCAGTGTATGATATTTGTTATGGACGCTTGAGCAGAGACGAAGACACCCAACTGTCTGATTCCACAGAGTGTGACTCTGGGAGCAACTGAGCAAGCATCACTGCCGAGAGAAGACCACAGAAATATCGTATTTCTTCTCCTGTTATATGACTAGTACTCTCCTTTTCCAGGCTCTAGGAAAGCCAAATTTCCCTTTTTTCCCATCCAAGCACCCAACCAGGAGATAACCAGGAAAATGGAACAGGTACAAGGGGCTGGTTCCAGTTTTCTAAGAAACTCTTCCTAGTTAATTGTCCCTGGACAGCATCCAATGTCCTCCAGGCTTTCCCGCAGTGCTCCCATTTGCTGCTAATTATTTTCTGGAACCAGAGCCCTTAGAAACAGGCTCCAAAGGGCTTAAAATAGCCAAGGTACAAAACTTCAAGGATTCTGGTTTCTTTCGTTCTTGCAACCTTAGCTTATTAGAGAACAGTAGTGATCACCTAAGTGGTCATCTCTGTTGAGTTGGGAGAGTTTTGAGAGATTTGGGACCTTCAATAACTCAGAGAGCTGCCCAAGACTTTGGCGGCGGGTGGGGGCGGTGAGAAAGGCAAAATAAGAACCAGATTGTAGCCTCTCTTCCTGCCGTATTACAGTGACTGTATCAAGGGAAGACAGTGAGACACCTGTGACCTTTCATTGGATAAGCCTCAGAAATACTCTGAAGATAAATATACATATATATCCATTGAGAAAGATAAACATTTGGTTCTACAAGACTCTCCAAACTCTGGGTCTCTTCTGAAGAGCTATGTAGCTATGTAGTCAAACAGCTTTTTTATCCTTCATTGAGAGATGCAGTTGAGTTTGGTTTAATGGCAAAATAATTTAAGATCTTTCTTGAAAAATGTTGGGCCAGGGCCTGAAAATGCTCTTGACAATGCTAGAATTGTTTCTTGATGCCTTGGGGTGATAGGAATAATTCACCCCTAAAAGGCTGGAGCAATTGTCTCTGGGGTCTGCAGAATGACCATCTGTCTCCTTTCTGATCCTAGGGCCATGAAGCAACGAGATGAGCCCATCCCACAGGCAGCTAATTTTTAATTTTTGAAGACCTGTGGATAACAGTGGTATTTTTGTGTCATAGGTTTTGCTTTATTTCTTGAGGGTTTTCTGTCCCTAGATTGTTTATTTCTCACACTTACTATTGTTTTGTGAAACCTGAAAAGGGTCTAGTGGGAGAAGAATGTGCATAGGTTCTGATTTCCCCATGGGGAAAGTAAATGCAGGGCTCACAAGGTTATCCTTTCACTGAGTTGTAAATCAGCTCTGTTTGGAACTTTGCCTCTCCTCTTGAAGACTGGTGAGGTTGAAATATATATTTAAATTTAACTGGTCTGAAAGAAGCTAATAGAAACCATGGCAAACCATGAAGATGTCAAGAGCCAAGGGAAAAATACAAATGTTCAATAAACATGCTAATAAATGCTAAAGTTCACAATAATCAAAATGCAAATGCTAATTCAAATAATAAAATACCATTTTTTTGGCTATCACGTTAACAAATCCTTTTTTTAAAGACAATACTTAAGGGTCATAAAAATAATATTCAGGGGTCATGAAGGTACGGAGAATTGTAGAATCATGTAGTCTTAAATAGTAGAGTAAAATTGAAAATTGTTTTTTAAAAACAACTTTCTGGAAGGTAATTTGGCACTATATTTAAAAATCTTGTAATTCTACATAAACTTTTCACTTTAGACATGTCTCCTATGAGATTTCACTTCCGTTAATGGGGCCCAAAGAAATAATAGGGATACATAGGACTCCTAGTGGTGTGATGGTTAATTTTGTGTCAACTTCACTGACCATCGTGCCCAGATATTTGCTCAAGCAACATTCTGAATGTTTCTGTGAGGGTGTTTTGGGATGAGACTAACATTCAAAAAGGTGGAATTTAGTAAAGCAGATATCTCTCCATAATGCAGGTGGGCCTCATCTAATCAGTTGAAGTGTTTGACTGGAACAGAAAAGACTCACCTCCCCAGAGGAAGAGGAAGTTCTGCCAGCAGATGTCCTTTAGCCTTGAACTGCAATATCAGCTCTTCCCTGGCTCCAGGCTGCCAGGTCACCCTGGATATTTTGGACTTGTCAGCCTCTATAATCATGAGAGCCAACTTATTTTAAAATCCCAAATTCGATAGATAGATAGATGATAGATAGATAGATAGATAGATAGATAGATAGATAGATAATAGGTAAATAATGAATAGCTAGAACAAATAGATGGGTGGATAGAAGGATGGATGGATGGATGGAGAGAGAGAGAGAGATCTGATTGGTTCTATTTCTCTGAAGAACCCTAATTCAATGGGCAATGAGAAAATGGCTTATTCTCTTTAACTCTGCACCTTCAGACCACTTTATGGGGCTGATTCATCCTGTCCCTTGTGGGAAACTGCAGTAAACCCCATGATATTTGTGGTCATTTTCAAATAATAAAAAATCCTCCTGTCACTCCTCATCACAAAATAGACTAACTTCCATTTTGTGTCGAATCTCGTGTCATAATAAAAGCTCCAAATGTCATCTAAAATTCAAATTCCTTTCCTCCTCCATCCTGGCCTGCTGCAGCCTTGAAGCCTGCAGTGTGTAGAGGTTGTGGTTGGTTTCTTCTCTGTTCCCCCAGTCCTGCCTTCTCACAGCCTCCTGCTCCTCCAGCGTTGGCGTCGGGGGGAGAGGAGGGAGAGGCCAGGGGAAGGAAAGAGCTCACCTGGCAAGCACAGACACAATGGTACATCAGTTCCCATGCTCTGGAAGCTGTGGAGATTGTCCTCCTCTCGGGCACACGTTCATGGATTCTTCGAGAACAGGATACTTCTCCACCTCAGCCCATCATTGGGCTCACGGACAGTGCTTCCCCATCACACCCCCGGGCAACCCCTACCGCCCCCTGCCTTTCCATAGGCCACTCCTCACAGACTGGCTCTTACCCTTCCAGCTGCCCGTCCTCACGTGGCCTCTGGCTGCTTCTTTCTCTCAGGTGGCCCGAGTCACCCCCAGGAGGCAGACATCATTCATTCCCTCAGAGCTGTTAGGCAGCCTTTGCCTCTGACTGTGAGGTCATTCCAAATGAGGTTCTGAAGGAGGCACATATCCATTTCTAAGCGTTCTCTCTTGGGTAGGTCTGCGCCTCCTCGAATGTCCTGCTTAGGTGGCCTAGCTAGCACCTCACTCTGGAATGCACCCCCTCCTCGCCAAAACACAGAGAAGACCATCACTGGCACCATTTTTGTATACAACCTCCGGACACAGGAAGGTAATCTCTGTTTTGTTTGTTTGTTTGTTTGTTTGTTTGTTTTAATTAACATTTGCCCCAGGGTACATGTCTGTGAATCGTCAGGCTTACACATTTCACAGCACTTACCATAGCATATACCCTCCCCAATGCCCATAACCCAGCCACCCTATCCCTACCCCCCTACCTCCCAGCTACCCTCAGTTTGTTTCATGAGTTTAGGAGTCTCTTATGGTTTGTCTCCTTCCTGAGCCCATCTTGTTTCATTTCTCTCCCCCACACCCCCACGACCCCCAGCCCTGCCTCTCAAATTCTTCATATTAGAGACATCATGTGATAATTGTCTCTGACTGACTTATTTCGCTTAGCATAATACCCTCTAGTTCCATCCATGTTGTTGCAAATGGCAAGATTCCATTTCTCTTGATGACTGCATAGTATTCCATTATGTATATATACCACCTCTTCTTTATCCATTCATCTGTCGGTGGACATCTAGGTTCTTTCCATAGTTTGGCTATTGTGGACATTGCTGCTATAAACATTTGGGTGCATGTGCCCCTTCGGATCACTACATTTGTATCTTGAAGGTAAATACCCAGTAGTGCGATTGCTGGATCGTAGGGTAGCTCTATTTTCAACTTTTTGAGGAACCTCCATACTGTTTTCCAGAGTGGCTGTACCAGCTTACATTCCCACCAACAGTGTAGGAGGGTTCCCCTTTCTCCGCATCCTCGCCAACATCTGTCATTTCCTGACTTGCTAATTTTAGCCATTCTGACTGGTGTGAGGTGGTGTCTCACTGTGGTTTTGATTTGTATTTCTCTGATGCCAAGTGATGTTGAGCACTTTTTCATGGGTAATCTCTGTTTTTATAAGTGTCGAAAGTTAAGTCTCAAAGAAATTTGTTACCTTTTCTAACCTCGCACAACCAATCTACGGCAGAGCACGGATTTGAACCAATGACTGTCCAACTCCAGCTCGGGCTCTTGGTGCCATACCACTGTTGTCCTCAAGAAGGGTTTCCGAGGACAGCTGGCCTTATAATGATCCCCATTCTCTCCCTTAGTTCATTGATCCAAAATATGGGGGTTGGGGTAAAATCCACCCCCATCTGAGCCCTTGGGAGTCCTTGGGAGGAAGACACTATACTCCCCATGGGAGCCCTGGGCCCGCAGATCTCCAGCACAGCCCAGAACCCCACAGCTTAGCAGTTCCCCATCATCTCAGAGCCAGGAATGGATCGTCCAAACACCTCGCTCTCCTGATGGATGCGAGGAAGGCACAATGTGAGCACCGAACATTAGTACGTGCCTATAAAAGTCATTATAAGCATCACAGGGAATGAGCGAAAAACAAAGCCTCTCTAGTTACAATGGGGGAAAGAGGGAAAAAAAACGCTTCCAAGCATATGCTTACTCATACTTCTGTACAGGGACAGGAAAATTACCTGTAAATCATTCCTTACTGTTTGATGAGAAGCTGATGGACCTTCCCTTTGGAGATGGATGCTTCTAGGGCCCTAATGGCTGCAGCAGAAAGCGGGCCCTGCATTCCGTCCCCCCCCCCCCCCCGCTGGGCAGCACATCAAAGCAGCTTTGTTTTTAAGTGGGACACACCCGCCCAACTGACCCAACCCCAGGCCCTTCTGGATCCTCTTTCTCTCTTTGTGGAATCTGCCCTCAGCTCTGCAGCTGACCCCAGAGGGGACCCGGGCAAGCACTTTCCTGTTGGAAACCCGTTCTGCTGGCTGCATTTCCACTGGCTCCGAGTCATTATCCTCCAGCCCTGACATCCACACCCCCATTAGATGAAAGAGCGCTACTCTTCCCCGCCATCCAAAACACACAAAGGCGGCAGAGTTTTTGTTGTTGTTTAGATTTCGCTTTCAGCTGTTTAAAATAAAAACCTCTTGCGCTTTTTTTCTTATGACAAAAGCAATGTGTGCTTGTCATGAACATATTCAAACGGGGCAGAGAAGTAGAATGAAGAAACAGAGAGCGCCCATTAGGGCATCAAACGCAGAATAAGCACAGTGAGTCTTGTTGGAATACATCTTTCCAGACTTTTTTCTCTGCAGAGATCGATCCATTTAGTGCTGCAAAAGGAGACCACACCGAGCACCCTGCTGATGAACTTGCTTTTTTTCATTTGGCACTACGTTGAGAAAATGTTTTCACATCATTAAGTATTCTGCACGATTTTAAAGATATTTTGCAATATGAATAAAGTTTGGTAGTTTGGGTCCCCACAGAAAAACAGTTGACACTTAAAATTTCCTACCCTTTGCTCTGGCCACTGCTCTCCTGGGGGCACTGAGGAAATATTACGGGTCAATCAGAATGATGCACCCCTGATTTTTTTTTTTTCCATTGGAAAAACAGGGACATTGCTAATGTTCTTTTAAACAACACGTTGCGGTTATGACTGTTACCGGTTCGGGAGCTTTACAACACTCAAGTACAAACATGTTCCCATCTCTCTTCTGCCTTCAGATCAAATTAGAAGAGGCCCAAACGCTTGCCACCACCCCCTCCTGCTCCCACCACCATAATGGAAGTCACGCTTATTACCTCCCTCCCACCTGGAGAACTATGAGACAAAACACAGACCTTGAGGTCACAAACCTTAGAAGACAAAGGTCAGCCTGACTTCCCTGCCAACTCAGAAAGCACTAGGGTCTCCCCAGCCATCTCCCACCCCTGCTGTCTTTGCTTCTCATCATGGTGCTCCAATGCTATTCTACTGGCCAATGGGTAGGGATGCCAACCTCAGGCATGAGCCTGCTCCCAGCATGGCAGCCTGGGAGAGAGAAAGCCTCCATTATCTCACCTGCACCCGTAGCTCCAGATATCCCTCGCTTGGTCTCCAGGTCCCCAACCCTTTCACTCCTGCAGAGAGCCATTCCTCCCATAGCTCCAGGCAGGGGAACCAGGTCAGAAGTGGGTTCAGGCACCCATGGCTTGCCAACCAGAATCATCGTTTATGCTATTTTCCTCCCTCAGGAGCCACGGCCGTACATCTGGAATTCATCATCTTCCTTCTCAACGCTGGAAGTACAGAAGATTTAGTCCACTCCCCTTCTGTTCAGTAGGACACTGGGGTAGTGATTGAAGGATCCGGGCCCTCAGAGCAAAGAGCCCCACACGCAGCTTCGCCTCTGACCCTGGAATACGAATGTTGCTATCTCTCTGCCTTCAAAGCAATAGGAAATGCTAACATGGAAGGAGAGACCAGATCTCCTTCAAGCGTCTGGGAGGAACAAAAGGCTGTTTATTCACAATGGGGAAAGGAATGATCATCCTACCTCACTTTTTATTCTCCAACCCAAACACAAGCAAGGAAACTATTTAGCACTTTTCGCTGAAGCAGTGAAAAACAAAACCCTAGCTACATTTTAAGTGGGTCACCCTGCTGTAGAGGAAAATTAATCTTCAATGGATCACTCCTTTTTGCTTTAAATGAACAATTACTGATTGTCTTTAGGAAAACCACCTGGTGCCATGAAAAATCCTCCCCCCCACCCCCCGCCCCGGAGCTGAAATCAGAAAACCCAAGTTGTTCTTTCCCTGTCACTAATTTCCGGGAGGACTTTGAGCCGAGTATGAAACCCTGTGAAACCCCATTTCTCTCTCTGCTTGAGACTGGACTTGACGGTGAACCTTAATGTCCAAAGTCCATTAGCCAAGCGGCTCTGCTTCCCTGGACGGTGCTTAGCAGCTTTACTACCAACATTCACCAGAGCAATTTATTTTTCTGTGCATTTTTATTTTATAATATCCAGGAAAACCTGAAAATCCAAACACTTGCTCAATAACGTGGGACTCATTAAAGTACCCTAGGTAGGTGACACAGTGGATTTATTATAATTTACTAACTATATGACGCTGAGCAAGCTGTTAGCCTCTCTGAAATTCAGCTTCCCCAACTATAAGAAGAGTTTGCACAAATTTCATAGGTCAGGCCCTCACCTCAAAGTTTAAGTTCATATATGAACTCATTAGAACTTCACAATTTCTACTCTAGAAGGTAAGTACCATTATTATCATCTGCCTTATGAGTGAGGAAAGAGGCATGAAAAAGTAAGTGACTTTCCCAAGGTCACGCAGCTTCAAAGTGGCAGAGCCAGGATTCCGCCCAGGCATCTGGTCCCAGAGGTCATCTGCCTCAATGTTTGTCACACCATCTGTGGCTTTGAGACAAGGGGTGATAAGCGAGGCTGACCTCTTAGGATCGTTGAGAGAGTTAAATGTACACAAGACAATGTACCGGATACACATGAAGTCCTCCACTTATGAGTCAATATTACTATGTTATTATTTTCTAGATGAATCTGATAAAGTATTTTGCTGCCAGTTGAAAATTATAAAAACTCTGTGGCGACATAGAGAAGCCCAACTATGACACAATGCATCGTGAAGAAAAGGTGACTATAAAGGGGTACCATGGGGTACTGGGGTCGCTCAGTCGGTTAAGCCTCTGCCTTCCAGGTCCTGGGATTGAACCCTGCACCGGGCTTCCTGTTCAGTGGGAAGCCTGCTTCTCCCTCTGCCTCTCCTGCTCCCCTTGTTTGTGTGCTCTCTCTCTCTTTCGCTCTCTCTCTCTCTAATAAATAAAATCTTTAAAAAAATAAATAAAAAATAAAGTGGTCTTATGTTTGGACGGTGCCTATGTACAAATGACATTCATATGTCATTCAACCAGTTATTGCTGTACAGCAAACAATAAACACATACTTCCCCTGTGTTCGCCCTCGGCTAGGGACCTAGGCGTTGCGACCCAGCTAACCTAGGCGGTTCTGCACGGTGCGGCAATCCTCGGACGCACACGGAGGCAGGTCTGTTCTGCGCATGCCCAGACGGAGGCCCTGGCTGGAAGGGCAGCAGTGGGCTGGAAGGGCACTGTCTGCGGGCGGGGCTCTTCTCCAGGTGACTACGGGGGTGCAGGAGGGCAAGGGCAACAGCACAAGGACTCTGCCAGCCTCATGACATCCCAGTAGTCAAAGTCACCATATGGCGGGGCCCAAAGTAAAGGAATGAGAAAGAAGGCTCCTGAGGCCGAAGCAAGGCACGTGGCCTAGTCCAGTATCCGCCGAACCGGAAAGGTTGCTTTTCCCATGGAAGTGGAGGTGAGGAAGTAAATATTTTTAAACAACAGCTTGCTACGAAAAGGACCAGATGGAAATAGAGAACACGGAGAAAGATGATTAGTTTGGTGAGATCGTGGGTAAATATTTTATTTTCTTGTCTTTCCAAAATCACACTAATCTTTTTTTGTCTTTAAGATCAAAGGAAGAAAATGAAAGGAAACTTCAAGAATCTGTCCTAAGAGAAAAGGCTAAAAGGGAAGACTGCACTAAGTAACGTTTGTTCACTCCTTCAGCAAACATCGGGGGCCCTGCTTTGCTGGAGGAAATCACAGCCCCTGTCCTCCAGCAGCTTCCAGTCCAGTCGATGAGCAATAGTGGTAATAATGATGATAATCACAATAATGGCCAGCATTTACTAAGTGTGCCACATCCCAGATGCTGTGCTAAGTCATTTATATAGTGTAACCTCTTATAATCCTATTGTAAAAAAAAAAGTCTATAAAAGAGATCGTTATAATCCCTTTTTATAGAAGAGAAAGGGAGGCACAGAGAGGTCAATAATTTATGCAAGGTCACCCAGCTAGCAAGTGGCAGAGCTGGAATTCCAAAGGGCAGTCCAGCTGCAGACCCTAAAGCACTTCTCTCCTCATTCCCACACATTGCCCTAAACCGCCCCAGCAAGCCCTCTCCCTGTCCCTGAATTAAAGGATCACCAGCACAGAGTTCATTGGCAAACCCAAAGCCTCCTGTTTCAAATGTGGACTTAACACATTAGATGTCCCTGGCAGAGGTGGGCAAGGGTGCCAGGCTTCAGTAAAGAAAACTCTGATGAGCTTGGAGAAGACAACAATCTTCATTTTCTAAGTGAAGTGAGGCTGAGTAAAGCCACTAGAAGGGCGGTAGTTAACTTTTCTCCACCTCAAATGGAAACAGTACAAATAAGGGCCTGCCCTACAGCATCGGAGAACTGAGGCAAAAATTCACAGTTCCAGCTAATAGGGACTTTTTGCATGGAAAGAGCCTATGGGGGTGGGGGGCGCAAAGGATTCCTTTCACAGAGACAGTGTGGTGAAGCAGGTCAAAGTACGACCAATGCGCACACTTTCAAGTCCACAGAGAATTCCGTAACTATTTCACGCAGCAGTTTGAGTGAAACACCAAAGTTCAGACCACCAAATTATAGCTTCCTTCTCGACTTCCTCAGCCGGTTCTCTATTTATGCAAGGTGTTTGATGAATCAAGTAGGAAGGAGCTTATTTGTTTGTATGTGTCCGATTCAACCCATCACAGATGACCTGACAAGTAGCTGATGAAAGAGGGGAAGCTGCAGACGGCCCTTCTGGAGAAATCTGCGAGGAGCTCAGCAGTAGTTCCCTTCCCTTAGAGATAATGGCCAATCATATTAAGTACAATAACAGAAAAATCAGAGTCTGACTTTCCCATTAAAACTGGGTCACTCTTCACCTGAGCGGGCCCTATGAAGCTGCCAGCCCCCAGCCAGCACCCCTAAGTAACAGCCTGGAGGGACTGGCAAAAATCCCACTAGCCTGGACCAGTGGGTTTCCAGCTCTATCAGCCCCCGCGTTACTGACGGGAAGAAAATGAAGAGATGAGAGAAGTAAGATTTCTGAGAGAGTTTTGTAATGCTCTGCCCCCCCCCCACACACACACACACGGGCTCGGCACCAGGAAAGACACTGATATTTGTGGAGCCCCTGTACCCCCCAACTCTGGTTCTGCCATTCCCTAATTGAGGAAGCCCTGGACAATTCCACAGAGGTGACAACAGAAGGTGTAAGGGGGAATATGGAGCACTTCCCTGGAAAAGCCTGTAGAGGAGGCAGGGGGCGGGGGCTGTGAATACTTCCCTCTTGTCTCCCGGTCTCTGTTTTACTGCCTCCTCTCTTCTCTCTTGATAATCTTATCATAACTCCCGTCAGGACCTTACAATCAATTCTTGCAAAGGTACCACTTTTCTAGAATGTGATCTGGGGCCCCTGCTCTAGGTTAAGTGTCTGGTGAAAGATGGAGGCCACATTCCGCGACAAGGGTAAGGATTTGGTTTACCTCAGAGTGAGGGTCTCCGGGAGTACACGGAATAAGGGGTGGGGGTGATGTGGGGTGGGGCGGGTAGTGAGAGGGGAGGTCACAGAACCTGTGGGGACGAAACAAAAGCCAAAGATGGGGCAGGAGGCGGGTCATACTCTCTAGCGCATGTGATCCTTGAAGACACCAGGCTAAGCGCGGTAAGCCAGTTACAAAAGGGCAAACGCTGCGTGATCCCCTTCATCCAAGGAACCTACAGTCCAATTCCTAGAAGCAGAAAGTAGAAGGGTGGTCGCTAGGGGCTGGGGCTGGGGCAATGGAGAGGTAGTGTTTAGTGGGTTATGGAGATTCATTTTGGAAAGATGGAAAAAGTCCTGGAGATGGATGGGGGTGATGCTTGTACAACAGTGTGAAAGCACTTCAAGCCACTGGACTGTACCTCTAAAATGGTTAAAATGATCAATGTCGTGTCATATATATATCTTATCGTACACACAATTATTTTTGAAGGTATGGCATGGGGGGCAGGGGGTAGTTTGCTTGCGTGGAAGAACTAGTCTCACAGGAAGCAGATTCATTGTCTCTCTGAAATTCAGGGGCCGGGGGACCGGAGGCAGGGAGGGGTGGGGTGCCAGTGCCCAGACTCACGGGACTCTCCAGGAAATGCCCTTCTCAATGGTATCTGAACTTGGGAAACTGGAATCTTCCCAACTGACTGAGGGAGAATGAGTCCTTTATTCCAAACCATCCAGAGTGTCCAGAAGACATCCTCCTTTCCTACTCACCCAAGAGTGGGAATTAGTAACCAACGGGAATCCCCTTCCCTAGAGGAACCGCCTCAAGGTCATTCTAGGAATGCTGGGAATAAACGCGGACCATGTTAAGGCGGAACTGCGGTGATACCCCATCTTTCAGATCAGGAGTGAAATTGCTAGCAAATCTGACCCACGGAGGTCACTCAAACTCTGTGCAAGAAAGCAGAAGAGATTGTGGGACCCAGCACTCTGGCTGCGGATGAACCCCGATGGATGAGGCTAGGCAGGGTGTGCTTGGCGGGTCAGCAGGGGCTGCCCCAGGTGGGGCACGGCTCAGGAGGGGATCCCTCCCAGGATTGGTCTGGGAACCGCTGTCCAGGGAGGCCCAGCCTCGAAATGGCGTTTGGGCTGGCCGTTCCCGGTGGCATCCTGTTTGTACCGGCAAGCATCTTTTCTGTGGGTTATTTTTGTCGCTGGC
Source organism: Nasua narica (assembly GCA_028533885.1). NCBI lineage: Eukaryota > Metazoa > Chordata > Mammalia > Carnivora > Procyonidae > Nasua > Nasua narica. The sequence goes on along the minus strand of CM052799.1, from coordinate 63,635,264 downwards.
CTTGGCTTGTTTTTCTCAGTGCTGCTGCTTGGCTCGTAGCACTTCTTCCCTGGTTTATTAAAAACCGAGATAAATCACCTAATAAATCTTTGTTCTGTTTTTCCCTTCAACCCTCTTCAACAATTGCCAAAGTCACAAAGTTGCATCTTTCCCTCAGCAGGAGGCTAACAAAATAGCTGGTGTGCTCATAGAAACATATAGATCAAGGAAACAAAGAGAAAAATCTTTAATTATTCAGAAGCCACCCACTTCGGGTACTAAATTTACTTGCCTCGATTTGACTTAAAGAGGCACAGCAGCACCTGAGCGAGGAGCAAGCTAACTGTCACACCCTCAAGGCCTGGAGGCAGGTGGGCCTCGATTTGTGTGATGGTGGGAGGGGAGGGGAGGTTTGCACGAATCAGTGGTCTTTCCTTATTGGTGGATACTTATTGGGAGCACTCCTAGCACTTTGCTTTTAAAGCTTCCCCTCCCCCACCCATACACACAAGCCTCTGCTCCCAAATATCCTTTAATTTCTTAAAATCATTGAGCCCCAGAATTCTATCATTGGAAAGGAACCCGACATCCTCTAATATAATCCCTTTTTTCTTCATCACCCAGGATCTGAGGATATTAAAGGACAGCTAGTCTGGCACCAACTCTTTCCATCAAAGGGCTTATCATTCACACAAAAATCGATTTAGCGCCCCACTCATATTATATCCACACTTGCATGAGGACTTTGCTCATTTAATTATATCCTTTAAAAATTTTAAACTTTTATTTATTTTTGAAAGGGCAATCTGTTCACTGATTGGTAATTTGAAAGGTCAAAAGAATAGAGAATCCTATCTAATAGACATCGAGTTCCTCTCCCCGGAGGCAACAGTTAATTCCTCAAGCATCCTTCCTGAGATAGTATATGTGTGTGTGTGTATACACGTACACTTAAGTTTAAGAATTATATATAATATATATATATACTTAAGTATAGCAAGTTTATATATTATATAAATATACTTAAGTTATCTGTATATAAAATATATAGTACTTATAATAGTATATCATATATATAGTACTCATATATAGTATATACTACTTAAGTATTTAAGTATATCTATATATAATATATAATAGAGGTATAGAAATAGATATGAGACATATATGATAGGTAATATAATACATATACTTAAGTATATTAAGTATATCTATATATAATATTATATATATATACACATATAATAGATAGCCTTAAGTATATTCTTTTCTTCCCCTTTTGTACACAAATGCTTTTATGGTGGTTTGCATCCGTACCTTCATATATTTTGCAGATCCTCCCGTACCAAGCTTCATTCTTTTAGACAGCACCATGGTATTCCATTATATGGAGGTATTATTTGGGAAAGTTCTGGATGCTTCCTATCCTTTTTATTACCAATAATGCTGCAATGAATAATCTTGTGCTCATGATATTTTGCACCATTATTACCTGAGGACAGACTCCCCGAAGTGGAATTGCTGGACCCACGGGTATATGCATTTGCAATTTTGATTGCTATTGTCAAGTGTCCTCTGCTAACTTCTCTTCTTACCAAGAATGTATTAAACTTCCTGTTTCTCTACAGCCTCACTAACAGTAGGTTATCAAACTTTTTGACTTTTACTGTATTTATTTATTTACTGGTTTCTATTTCTGGTTTCAACCCCTCATTAGGATGAGAGCCCATTATGGTTTATCAGAACCTAACATGATATCTGGTCTATATAGATTCTCTATAGATATCTCTATAGATATTTGATGGTGCTTATTTAGCAGCATACACTATACACTAAATCAGAATGACACAGAAAAGATCTGCATGAGCCTCGTGCAAGGATGATCCCCAAGTTTGTGAGGCATTCCATGCTTTTACAGAATACATCTTTTTTTTTAAGTTTTATATATTTATTTTAGAGAGAGAGAGCGCACGAATGGGAGGGACAGAGGAGAGGGAGAGAATCTCAAGCTGACTCCACTCTGAGCGGGGAGCCTGAAACAGGGTTCAATCCCATGACCCTGAGATCACGACCTGAGCTAAAACCAAGAGTCAGACACTTAAGCAATTGTACCACCCAGGTACACCAAGAATATATCTTAAATGTTCTCACCGCCCCCACACACAAAAAGGTAATTACATCAGGTGATGGAGGTGTTAACTAATCTCATCGTGGTGATCATTTCTCAACATATACGTGTATCAAGTGATCACATTGTACACTTTAAACTTACACAGTGTTATGGATGAATAATATCTTAATAAGCTAGGAAAAAGTGAATCCCTCCAAAAAATAAGCCAACAAATATTTGAAAAATACATGAATGAGTGAATGAATTATAGTTCTATATATATGGATTGTAATTATATAATTATAATTTTAAATCAGAATTAGAAACCATGGCCCTCAATTCTTCCATTCTGTGAGTTTGGGTATGCTGCATTTCCTTTTATTTAAATGTGGTCCACTTGTACACATGGTCTGAAAGCTTTACAAATTCTTAGAGACAGAAGATTCATTTCATTCCTCCTCCTCCACTGCCCACGTTATTGGAAGGTCAGAACACTGAAATGCTCTCTTTCGGGAGTGTTTTGTTTCAAACATCTGGTGATATTGCCTTGTTAGAACAGAAAATAAAAATCAAATGCAAAAAGCTTCATCTACCTCCAAGAAGAGTTCTATAGTGGGGATGGCCCTTCAGAGCGGTCCCAAGTAGGGATGAAGGGGGCAGGCTTGTAGACCCCCAAGTGATCAGTCACTAGATGTGCCCTGACCCTAGGAGAGGAGAATGTCCTTGGGCAAGGCGGCCCTCTTCAGTAGAAGTCATTCCAGCTGGTGACCATCTGCCCTCAGCATTCTCAGAAGCTGGAGGAATAGTTCTTCATTCCTGAAGGGGAATCCTGATCATCCAAAGGGTTTTGCCTGAAATGATGGGCAGGTTTTCTCCCAAGCTTGGCCAGATGCTACCCTGAATCTTTTCTACCTTCTGTTCATGACAGACCATGGCACTATGTTAAGATATTAACCCTCATATGACAACAGCCACACACCCTCTCATCACACACTCTCCAGATGGATCATTCTGTCTGCTTCCACTGCACAAATGGCCAGCAGAGAGATTCGTCATCCAAAGAAGTGGCCAAGCTGTAAAAAAACACTTCTGGAGATCAAGCTTGAATCCTTAGCTGCAGCTTTCGGTGATACCGCGCCAGCAGCCAAGAGCACTATGGCCGTGTGAGGGAATGTCCATAAATTAAAACTCTTGCACAAGGCCTTGTGGCTTTTTATAGACAAGCTTGAAGCTCTGGGAGGAAGGTGAGGGAAAAGGTGATATTTACGGAACTCAGACGATTTGACTGAACCCTTGTTAGTGAGCTAGAGCTGTCAGAACACCACAGACTGGAAGGCTCCAACAACAGACATTTCTTTCCTCCTAATTCTCGAGGCCAGAAGTCCAAGATCAAGGCATCAGCAGGGTTCGCTTCTCCTGAAACCTCTCTCCTTGACTTGCAGTACACTGACCTCTCTCTGTGTCCTCACATGGTCTTCCTCCACCCATGTGTCTGTGTTCTCATCTCCTCTTCTAAGGGTCACCAGTCATATGGGATTAGGGCCCACCCTAATGACCATATTTTCAATTATTTACCACCTGCAAGGACCTATCTCCAAATACAGTCATAATCTGATGTACCAGGGATCTAGGCTTCAACATATGAATTTTGGGGGATACAATTCAGCCCCTAAGAAACCCTGCCTGAGCTTGTCCATTCTTAAATGGTCCTCCAGCCACTCCGCCACCATGGGGTGGCTACCTCTCCCACACTCTTCTCCAGCCCGACCACATCTCACCTTTTTCCAGGGTCATGGACTTTGCCTGTAAAGGGCCAGCCAGTAAATATGTTAAGCTTGAAGGCCATATGGTCTCTGTCCAACTACTCAACTCTGCCATTGCAGCATAAAAGAAGCCATAGATGACATGAATAGATAGATGTGGCTGTGTTCCAATAAAACTTTATTTATGGACACTGGAGTTTAAATTTCATATAATTTTCACAAGTCATGAAATAATATTTTGGGTTTTTTTTTCAACATTCAGAAATTTTAAAGCCGTTCTTGGCTCATGGGCCCTAGCAAAATAGACAAGGGGCCATGTATTTTTGGCCATGGGGCTGTGGTTGCATAGCCCCGCCCTATGCTCTTTGCTCTCGTGTCACTCTTCTTCAAGGTCCCCTGAAGTGCCTAACTCTCTAGACACACCCCAGTCCCCACCAGGTTCATCAAGGTCATTTCCAGCACAGAGACCGTTTCCTTCCTACAAGGAATTCTGGTGCCAGTTGCTAGTAATAAATCACTTGGGTCTGATACCCCTTCTTGATTGAAAACATGTCTTTTTCTCACCTTGTAGAAACAAGACCGTGACGCACATTGCACCGCTAAATAATTCACTTCATGCACTTTTATGGAGAACTTTCTCAAGTGTTTTCCGGGTGCCACACATTGTGCTAAAGGCTCTGCAGAACCACTAAATTTGCACAGAAACCTCATGACATAAAATATTATTATCTACATTTCACAGATAAGAAAATTCGGGCTCAGTGAAGTTGAGTAAATATTTCGGGGTCACATGGGTAGGAAGTGATGGAGGCAAATCTGAAACCAGAACTTTCTGTCTCCAAATCCAGACTCGTAGCCAATGATGCTACACTGTTTCCAGATATTCTCCTTTGAGGCTATGCATGGTGATACTGAGGTGTCAGAACATAAGAATTCTATGGCAGAGACAGCAAATTGCCCACGGAGTATCCAGCCCTTTTCTCATTACTGATAGAACCCTAATTCTATTTAGGATAATAATATGCCCAGCTAGAAAAGCACATTTGCCAGCCTCCCTTGCCCAGGGAGATATAAACAGAAGTCATTAGATGGTGTTTTCTGATAATTCTTTAAAGGATAATGACTCACCTGCTATGCACACTCTCTCATTCTTCCTGCTTGAGATATGAACATGATGGCTGGTGCCTTGGCAACTATCTTGAGCTCCTATGGGTGAAAAAGGATCACACTATAAGAATAGATGTAATGGATCTCTAGAAGCCTGACTCTCTGTTCATGGAGTTACCACTTCAGCCTTCAATTGCCCATCTTAGGACTTCTTTTTAGGGGAGAAAAATAAAACCTTTAATAATTATTTATGTCACTATGTTTCAGTTCTCTATTACTCATGGTCAAAGGCAATTCCTATCTGATATAAGCCCTCTCTAAATGTCAATTCCATACTATACTTAGAGACTCACTCTTCAGCATCACTCACTACTGGGCTTCTTGCTTTAGAAGACCCAGAAGGCCATGCTGGCCGGCATTATCTTGCCCCTTTATATGGACTAATGCCGCTACATGGCTTTCTCATCCCTGTCTGCCGGCCTACTGTGGTCAGGTCTGTGGCCACAGTTCCTGACCAGGCCTGAGAATTCATTACTCAATAACTACCTGAACACTGGCTTGCACTGACTTCTTACCTTCTCCTGGTCCTCCCTAAAAGAAAGTTCAATATCTTAGCATCTGTCCTTGCTCCTTTGCTTTTGTATAGTTCTTTATAGTTTATAAAGCATGTTCATGAGCAATATTTCCTTTGATTGCCACAGCAACTTTGAGCAATGAACAGGGACGGTATTTGTTGTATCCTCATTTCAGAGCTCAGGAGACTTGAACTTGGAGAGGCCGAGTAATTCACTTAAAGCACAGAGCCAGCATGCAAACTCGGCCCTCAGACTCCAAGGTTCCCATTTTTTCCATTATGCCAATTGCTCCCAATAGACTTCTTAGATTCTAATGAGAGAAGCCAGAGACACAGCTCAGTTCAGGCAACCCCCTTTAAAGCAAATTTGTGGGGCCACCAATTGCCGTCTCTACCCAATCTCTGAATTACTCACCACCATTAAAAGGCTGATGTCCTGACCTGAATCAAGTCAATGACTACATGGTGCTCCAAAAATCAATTAACTCAACACCATCCATGTCCACTGCACTCTTAAACTCTATAATGGGTGATGTTGACATGAACAAGCACGGACGATTCTGTAAACACATCCGACAGATGAATCACGTCTGTGAGAACAATGGCAGTGGTTTCGCTGTTGCTCTGAGTCTCATGGAAGGCGGCGACAAGTGAGGCTGGGCAGATGCTGGCACACAAAGAAAAGAAGATACAAGAAGAAAATGGCACTTCCCAATTAGGCAGGAGAGGCTTCATGAGGAAGACAGAATGTCAGGCGCTATTTAATTCGCGAATGAAGCAAGTTTAGGAAGATAAGTGCCCGTTCAAACAGACAGAGAGATGGGAGAAGAAGAAGAGCTAGCACTACACTTGCATGGTACCAGACAGCGTTCTGAAGTGTGGGAAACAGAAATTGGCTCTGGCTGATGCAAGCACAAAGGGAATTTGCTAAAAAGATGCTGGGTAGCTTGTATAATTGCCAAGAACTCTGGAGGACGAGGCTCTGAAAATAGACGGGAACAAAGATGCTAGACAGAAAGAACCACTCAAAACCCCAGCACACAGCTAGTCTAGCCCTGGACGCGGTATATCAGTGAGCTGTGTCTACAATGATGCTAACACACAACCACAAACATACAGGGACATATGATAATATATGTTTGTTGCCCATGAACTCGGGGTCACTTCGAGGTTGGCAAGCAGCGTTGTAATCCGACAGGGCCGTTGATGAGGTTCCACATTGGCCAGCTATTGGCTTTTCTAAGCTAGCCTCACTGGGGTGACGGGCAGGACTCCACTCCTCTCCACGTGTCTAGACCAAGCACATTCTCATGGAGACGGCAGAGGAGCAAAGGAATTGCAAAGGCATGTAATGCCTCTGGAGGCTGAGGCTCAGAACTGGCAGCACCATCATCTACTTTATCAGCCAAAGCAAATCACAAGACCAGTCTCAGTTTAAGGAATAGGAAAATGGAGTCAGCCCTTTTAGTGAGGGAACCGTAACACCACACAATGAAGGCCATGATACGGGAGGTGACATATTGGGATCATTGATGCAATCATTCCACCTCTCATGAGAAACCACCACTGACACATCTGTCACCTTGCCCTGAGACCCTATGTGGCCTCCACCACCACAGTGTGGATTCCCCATACTTTTTGCATCCCAGCTCCAGATTCATGGTTCCAGACCAAGATATTAGGGTAGCTGGGACTAGACCATGGAATTTGTATACTAAGCCAGAAACACTGGGAAACCAAGTATCTCCAGTTTTTTCACTTCCTTTGAAGGAGATGGGTTCTGCTTCTCACCAAGCCCTGTGAGGTGGGGAATACCTCGCACATAGGAAAGAAGTTCAGGTGCTGGATACCCAAAAATCTGACAGCTGTTCTTTAGAACCATCCAGTGTTCATTGGGGTATATTATACACTGTCCCCAACTCTTCACCCCTCCTTTTATCCATGCCCGTTGCCATATAGCTTGCTTAAAAGCCAGGGGCAGGGTGACCCATCTCACTCTTAGACGTTAGACTCAATCAAAGTAATTCATGAGTTCACATTGGCTTGTGGCTTATGGGACGTTAGCAGATGTCCCATAAGCAGACGCTCGCAATGGGCTTGAACAGTAAAGCTTGTTCTCTTGCTCTTCTGCTGCCTCCATGAGAATCTGCTCAGGCTGGCCCGACAGAGAATGAGAAACATGTGGGCCTGGGCAGAAGTTGCTCTCAACCTGTCAGCTGGTCGGCCGGCTGAGAGCTAGGCAAGCTGCAGACATGTGTGCAAGCCCGGCCTAGATCAGCAAATCCATCTTGCCAACGCCCAGTGGCCCCAAGCGCATGAGCAATAAACACTTATTGTCACATGCCCCTGAGATTTTGTGGTCATTTGTTACAAGGTGTTATTTTGACAATGGATAGCTGATACCATCTGCCAGCACTGTGCAGATAAATAAGCTCATTTCATTCTCAATGGACAAGTTAGATATTAGAATTTTCATTTCCGTGGAGAGATTAGGTAAACTGTGTAAACTTACCAGGTTGGATATGATAGTGGTTTTCCTACAAAAGAACCACTATCTGGATAACTTTATCCTGGAATGTAGTCAGAAAGAAGTGAGTTCATGACCTTGTGCTAAACTTCTGGGACGGAGCTTGTCCTCACCTTGTGACTCTAAAATGAGCCAGGAAGACTTGGATAATAAACAAGAAACTATTCCAAGGCTAATCCCATTAGAGTGGACCCTGGGAACAATGCAAGGTCATTCCCTGTCCTGGAAAGTTCTTGAAATAAAGGAACCACCAATGAGCACCTAGAAATACTTCAATTATCCATGGTTTCTTCTTGTAACTGGCTTAACTATAATAGGATTTGGTCTGTTCCCCATTCTTTCAGATTTTATTTATTCATTCATTCATTCATTCATTCATTTGAAAGAGAGAGAGCATGAGCAGGGGGAAGGGGCAGAAGGAGAGAGAGAAGCAGACTCCCTGAGCAGGGAGCACAACACGGGGCTCGATCCCAGGATGCTGAGATCATGACCTGAGCCAAAGGCAAATGCTTAACCAACTGAGCCACCCAGATGCCCCAGTCTTTTCTCCATTCCTAACAGGCTAAATGTATTCAATGAATATAGACAGCTCATAGAACCTAAGGTAGCATCCTAGATATAGTATGTTGTGACTACAAGGATCAGAATGCTCAGCACACAGTAGGTGCTCACTAGATAGTCCCTCCCTTGTCCTCTCATACCTCATATTTAAGGAATCATATCACTAAGCCTTTTCACGTCTGCAAGTCACAATTCTTGGGACCTGACAGACCCAAAGTTACCTGTTTGTTCAACATATATATTATAGGCCTACTATGTACTAGATGCCAAGGATACAGAGACCTGGAGCTGACCTTGAGAAACTTAGACTCTAGTGGGAAACAAAATTTCTCAGACCTAATTTAATTACTGACCAAAGGTAATATCACTATAATGCCAAGTGAGCTATCACAAGCACCACATTTAGAGAAAAATAATGAAAGTGTCAAATTTATGTTAAGTCAGAAGTTTATTTTATTTATTTAATCTCTATTATAAGATATAATAACTGGTTTTCAATTTTTATAAAGATAAAGATACCATTTTAATTTCCTGCATTGATGAATATATTATAAATTTTCAATTTTTAATACATAAAAGCTGAGATCTATATTAGCTTGGACATGCATCTACTTTTGCCTAAGTCCACAAAACTATAAAAATCCCACTTTACAGCTGAAATTATAAACTTCAAATAACATAAAAGCCAAATTTATTCATTCATTTAAACTCTATTAAAGATATCACAACTTATTATTTTAGTACCGTAGAAGATAAATAGCCCTAAAAGGTAAAGAATCTTTTTCCAGGCAACTCCTGCCCATGATGCCACATTCTGGGGAAAAATTGGCAGAAAGTTCAAGGAAAACATGAGAAGGCCAAATCTAGAGAAAGAGTTGTTATAATCACAAAGTTGAGTTGCCAAGAAGACCTTAACATTATTGCTTACAAGCACCAACCAGCATTTAACAGTGAGATCCAGTTGTAAGATCCCTATCATCTCATTCCAGGGGTAATTTTGAAACCATTTGAAGAGCTGTCCAATTCCATTCGTGCTTTCAAAGCCTTCTCTTTGAAGAGGGAGTTCTGTTTGTCCAGGCATGTGCTCCCAACATAAACCCTACCTTGGAAATCCATGGATTAGCACACGCAGGACCAAGCCTTCATCAAAATAGCCAGCTGTTGGGCAACAGGAAGGAAGCAGGGTTCTGAGGGAATGAAACGGGAGAAGCTAATTTTGAATGAAGGCAAAGTTCAGAGGAAGAAGGACAGTGAGCCCAGGACAATGCAGCAGGTAAGGAGGTGTGAGTGTGATTCCATCCATCAGCTAGGGCCGCTCCCTCGGCTAGCACTCACAGGTCCTGAATGTCTATAAAGTGGGAGTTAGGGTAAGGAAACCTTGTCTGGTACGTCATGAGGATGGAATAAAGACATGTAATGAAGGGCCCACTTTACTGCATCAGACTAAGATTTACCGGTGACTCTTCCACCCAAAAGGTGAAACTCACAAAGTCAAAACTACCGTCGAAGACTCGTTGAATTACCCGTAAAGTAGAGGAATTTTTCTCTCTTGCATATTGGTGGTTAGATGTGTTGTAGCCATGTTTTCTTGCTCCATACTGGAAACCAACAAACATACTGGTACCTGTCACTGAGTCCATCATGGGCTTCCAGTGATGGAACTTATGACTATTTCTTTAAATGAATGTCATGGGAAGCAGCTGGCTTGTGTTAGAGGTCATATTGTAAGAAATAATAAAAATCGTTAAACACCAGGAATACGCTAAATGTAGCAAGACATGCGTATCATAAGAGGCACGTGGGGGCTCAGGGCAGGTAGGACAGAGTCGGTTTACCTCTTTGAAAGTGTACGCAGTCCAGGATAGAAACTCACAGAGCAGCATGTAAACTGAGCAGTTCACATTATTTAAATGACTTTTTCCTTTTTCTAGGGGACTGGGGAGCTGATGTTCATATTTTTGAATTTGCATAAGTTAAATTGGCATAAGATACAATTGAGCTATGCCTTTTTCATTTACCTGAACTTGTATTGTCCAATACTACAAATACACTGTAAGTCTAAAATATACACCAGATTCAAAGACTTCATACACAAAAATGTAAAATACCTCATTAACAACTTTGATGACATTTTGAAATTGTAATATTTAGTTATATTGGATTAAATTTAATCTCACTAAAATTAATTTCACCTGTTTCCTCTTACTTTGCTTAAACATGGCTCCTAGAAAGTTTAAAATGACATATGCCTCCTATGATATGTCCATTGGATATCACTGGCCTTGACAAAAGGCCTAGATTTAGTTTGGAATTATACTAGATGGAAACTTTGAATTGCTAACACATGCTAAACTTGATAAAATTATTTGAAAGTTGTCTCTTTCTTTGACAATCCTACAAGATTTAAGGAGGTGCTCGCTTAAACTATTGTCTACAGTTAAGTTGATAATCCAGGACTCCCCAATCAATGTTGCCTTAGCAGGATTAGGTCAAGTCCCAGAAGCTGTCTGTAAACTTAGGACACTTACATATTACATAATCTTCTATTGATCTTCAGGCCTGAACCCTTTAAAAGCAATAGAACTACATTAATTTTTAAAGTTTTAATGCTTTCTCTTTTGTACTAGATGCCACATATTTTATTCACATATGTAGAAATTACTTTTGTTCCAACATTTTATTATAAAAAATCCAGAAACATACAATTAACATGCACACAATAAGAGGAGGAAAGACCTAGACATTGGGCCCCAACAGACTGATTATGCCATTTGAAGTAAAGTGAATGGGATCCAAACCGTAGATTGGCCCTTCGTTGCATTGTCCCATTGTTTAAATACAAGGTATGCAAAGTATTATATGCAGCTAGGAGAAGAAGCTAGAAGAGAGGTGGGGGGGATAGCCAAACGCTGATTCCTCCAACCTAAACAAAGCACCTTCCATCCTCATTGTTCTTTTCAACAAGCAAAGGAAGGGCTCCTGGCTGATATGTGAACCATATCTCCTTGAAAAAAATAATAAGTTAAAAAAAATTAAGTAGATGAAACAAGCAATTCACAAGATAACCAATGTGTTGCTGAATCACCTTGATAATCATTCTGTTCTTCACATTTTTCATTAAGGCTTTTATAAGTGACACAATAATAGATTTTTTTGTCTGACAACTCTCTTGTAGGAATTAACATAAATTCATAAAAAGTTTTCAATTCTTCAATACAAAGTAGAGAATATTATTTTGAGAGGAAGGAAATGACTGAAGGCCATTGGTAGTAAAAATGTAGGTTCTACCGAAAAAGATTTACAGGTGGCTGTTGGGTCAGCTATACCAGCTGGATAACATTGCGTGACTTCCCTTGTCCTCAACATGGCCTTTCCAGAAAGATGTCTTTTGATTCCAAACTTCATTATAGCAGATAACATCGGTGACCCCAACAACTAGGTCCCTTCATATCAGAGTCATTTCTACTGTTTTATAATCCTGCCTTCAGCATGTTTTTTTGTTTTGTTGTTTGTTTGTTTGTTTGTTTCCCCCAACCAGGAACACCCGGAGATCTTTTTTGGAAGACTGCTCTCAGGCTACTGGAGCCTACCTTGCCCACAAGCACAGAAAGTTGGGAGTGCCTGGGAATTTAAGTGCCCCCATCTTTGGCCCCTAGCCAATAAATCTTGGGTGTGGGATCCTTGGCTAAGGACAGCTCAACTTCTGCCCCAGAGCTTCCTGCAGGACTAGCCTGAACTCGGCTCTGTAGGCCTTTGTCTGATTCTTCCCTGTCCTTCATACTCAACCCCTTGCCCGTTTCTCCATAGAGCATTTCCTTAATTTATTTCTCGGCACTCATATCCACAGCTCAGGATCTGCTTCTGAAAAACCTAAGCTAAGTTAATTATCAACCTGGGTCCTCTCAGTCCTTAAAATCCCAAACTTCAGGATCTCCTACTTCTCTGCCATCTTGCCCCCCTCCCCTCTAATATTCATCCTAAATTCCAACTACACCCTGAATGACTTATACCATTCCTCAGACTCAATCCGTCTTATCCCATCTTCTTGCTGTTGCATCTATCATCCTTGCTATGTAGAATTCTTGGAGCCTGAGCTCTTCCAGTTCTGAGCAGAACTTCCCTGGCTCTCTCAGTCAGCTTTTCTGTCCTGGGCTGGTGTACACTTCACTACTAGGACAGGCTCTGAAGCTACATTGGCTGGGTTCTAATTCTGGCTTCCCTACTGTCAACTGGATGAATTAATCTTCCTTTCGCTCATCTTTCACATCTGTAAAATGGATATAAAAGCCAAAATCTACTTTCAATCTTTCTAAAAATGAATGAGATCATTGGCATGCAGAACTCCTACAGATGACTAGTTTACAGTCAATGTTAGCTGTTGTTTTTGTACTGTGATTATTTGTTTATGAGTCTGTTTTTGCTGTTAGTTCCTCAAGGGCGAAAGTCATATCATATTCATCTTGATAAATGTGTGTTAAATAAATAAACGCACTCCATCAAAGAGCGGTTCTCTTGAGAAGGGTAACGTTTTAAATCGTTAGTGTTGAATCCCTTAGGACTCCATAATTTGCATACCACCTTTGTGATTTTTCCGTCATCGCCTGTACTACTATTTACTCATTATGTGTCTTTAAGTTGACTTTACATCAATCATTTTTTTTAACCTGGCTGGCCTTACGCTAAAAGAGAGAACCTATGGAGTCACAGGTTTAACATGTTCATTGTGGTTTTCTTGAATATTGGTTAAAATAAATACGTAACCCCTAAAATAAAGGCTGTGCATCTTTACATGTTCCCAAATGATCTCATCCGCCCCTATTGGTATCCCCATCTCACTGGGGAAAACTGCCTCTGGAAATTGGCAGCCAGTCAACAGACGCCCAAGAATGTACACAGAGTTTGGATAAATACCAGAACAGCAATAAATCACTGAACAAGACCTTGGACCGGATAGCTCTGTGTTCTGAGCCTCTATTAACTCACTCTGTGATCTCTGACACTCAGCTTCTTTTAGCTGTTCTCGGGCACAAGAGGCATGTTATACATTCTGCCTCGCACAGCAAAGGAGGGCTTTTGTACCCCCAAACCCAGGCCCCCAAACACTTTAAAACAAGTCAAAGTACAGGTAAATGGGCCCCCAGATAAGCACATTATTAGAACACGAGTCCATACCTAGCCCTGCCTTGCCTGCACATGTTTCCTACAGGAGATGAGTTTGAAACTGAAGCAAGAAAGAATTTAACAGGTAGAGAAAGGAAAACTAGCCATTTCAGTAGCAAAGG
>CM052799.1:63255541-63620861 GCA_028533885.1 Nasua narica | reverse complement strand
CAATAAATGCTGTTGGAATAAATAAATAAATGAAATCAGTTTCTTTAATTGAAATCAGTTTCTTTACCGCAAGACTCTTGGATGCTAAGGAGCATCATCAGTCTCTAAGAGAATGATAAAATCTGCGGTATTTCCCAAACTAATTTGCCCGTCTGCAGAGAACTTACTAATGTTCTAGGGAAAAGGGTTCTACAGAACCCAATTTGGAAAATCCTGGGATAAAGAAAAGTGAGAAAGAGAGTGTTCCTGAAAGTCAGAGCTTCACATAAATCTAAGATAAAAAAATAAGAATATTCACTTCTAGAGGTTTAGGAAACAAGCACTATGACAGACCATACTGGTTCTCATCTTCATTGTGTAAATCTCCCAAACCTTGTTGTGAAGATTCATGCATCCATGAAAATGACTAGAGGGGCATTACAGACTCAAGAACCATCAACAGAAGAATTAAAAAAAAAAAAAAAAAACCATGAATCCTCCACTACCACACTATGAAAAAGCAGCATTTTTGGAGAGTATATCACAATCATCTAGAAATTAACTTACTGAGTCATCTTTCCCTGACTGCACAGTACAATATAATGGAGTGATCCATCATAGCAGTCACTAAAAGGGCAGAAATAAATTATCTTTGAGGACGCCACGAAGTGAAAGTGTTTTAGTTGCTATTGCTGGGTAACAAACAATCTCAAAATAGAGTGGCTTAAAATAGCGATAGTCATTTATTTTGCCCATATGTCTACAATTTGTGGAAGACTCAGTGAGCAAGGCTCATCTCTGTCTCGTGTGGCTTCAGTTTGAGCAGTCAGACTATGGCCTGAAGGACTCTTTTCAAGATAGCCCACTTCTATGATTGGCAAGTTGGAGTGGGATTGGAGCTCTCCCAGGCGTGTAGGGCCAGGGCCTCAGCCCCTCACCATGTGAGCTTCTCTGTGGGATTCTTGGGCTTCCTCCCAGCATGGTAGCTGGGTTCCAACCATGAATATCCCAAAAGGCTCAAGAAACTACATGGCTTTATGTAATCTAACCTCAAAATTCACACACAATCACTTTTGCTACCTTCTATTGGTGAAAGTCCACCCAGATTCAGAGGGAAGTGAATTAGACTTCATTTTCAATAAGGGAATGGCAAGATTCTTGAAGAGCATAAAGAAAGGGAGAGACTGGGGTGCGTGGGTGGCTTAGTCGGTTGAGTGTCTGCCTTTGGCTCAGGTCATGATCCCAGGGTCCTGGCATCAAGCCCCACATCAGGCTCCCTGCTCGGTAAGGAGCCTGATTCTTCCTCTCCATCTGCCTGCTGCTCTCCCTGCTCGTTCTCTCTCTCTCTCTCCCTCCCCACCTCTGTCATACAAATACATAAAATCTTTAAAAAAGAACAGAATGGGAGAGAGTATAGTAGCCATCCTTGGAGGAAATGCCACAGAAGGGACCATACAGAGAAGAATAATCAAAAAAAAAAAAAAGACAAAACTTGTTACGTAAAACTCCTCTCTGAATCTGTCTTTATTATGGAGGGAGGAAAGATAGAAGTCAATATGTGTCTGGAGAGAGCAGGGAATTTTTTCCTAAAAATGTGGAGACTTGATCCAGGACAAGCCACGGGTATCTAATAGGAGCATTGAAGCCCCATCTTGCCCCAGGGAGCTATGAACTTGATGAAGGTGGAAAACAGTCATGTGTTAGGAAACTTAAAATAGGTTAAAGTATTGGTAAGGCCAAAAGAAAACAAAACCAAACTAAACAAAAATTCTGGGGCACCTGAGTGGCTCAGTCTGTTAAGCATCTGACTCTTGTTTTCGACTCAGGTCATGATCTTGGGATAGTGGGATAAAGCTCTGTATCCAGCTCCACACTCAACGGTAGTCTCCTTGAGATTCTCAATCTCCCTCTCCCTCTGCCCCTCCACCCTCCGCTTGCCCATGTGCATGTTCTGTCTCTCGCTCACTCGCTCACTCGCTCTCTCAATTAAATAGATAAATCTTAAAAAACAACAACGACATTCTTCTATCTACAGAGAAGCCACAAGGCTGGCCAGCACTGGTGATTTGAAGGCATAGGCTTTCAAGTAAGTCCCTGATTTTCTGGGAGAGTCCCAATTTCAAATATTTTGTCACCACGACAATTCTGATCTGAGCCTTGAAAGATAAGTAGGATTTAAATATTCTGCCAAGCCAGACAGCCAGACAGTAGACAACAACGAGTGGGGGAGAGAGCAACAACAACAAAAGGAAACCATCTCTTCTCTCTTTTTTCTTCCTTCACTCAAAGTGTCAGAAGACACCTGCTTTGTGAAAGCAGTCAGCACAAAGTAGGCCCTGAATAAATAATTTATAAACGCTAAACATTTCTCTCTCCTCAGCCTACCTTAAATGCCTTAAAATGTCCACATTACACAATCTTTCCTTTGGTTAAGTCAACTGAGGCCCACACAGAGATACGCCACTCAGATCTCTCTCTGAGAGAGAACTCACCGGCTAGCTTCAAGGAGCGTGGGCCCCTGACAGGCTTCAGCTGATAATGTCTTTAGGGTCTGCCTACCATTTCAAGCAAAGGTCATGCTCTTCTCAGGGTGATCCCCAGCCAATGGCTGAGCAAGATGGTGACACAGGATCTAGCCACTTCCACCCAACATGGCGCTCCTATAAGGGATGGTCTTTGCTCTGGGGTTCTCCATGGGGCTGGCAGAAGTTTTATCCCATCTGTCTCATGGTCTGATAGTTCCTTCTTTGCAATCCTGCTTCATATTCTTTTGCATTCACCGAGACAACTCCCCAGTAAACTCATTGCCCTCCTAACGTTATCTCAACATCTGCTCCCCTGAGAACCCAGCCTGGGACAGGCAGCATCCTCAAGGGTTCTCCATGAAAAGGGCAAAACCCCAATTTAGGCAAGTTTAGAAGCCACTCCCAGCCTGACCCCCTCAGACAAGCACCATGGTAATGGGACACTGCACAGGTACATTTTGATGGGGGGAAGAGAATAGATAAGAGAAGTTCAGAATATTTTCTTGATGTAATGTTCCATCAGTGGCCAAGAGAGGAAGGGATAGTAGATAAAGCTTATAAGATATTATCATTGTATTAATCTCGAAGGCACTTTAAGAGGAGTCCTAAGCAACTCCTACCTCTGCCAAACAAATGCCACTGTAGAACAAGACTTTCTTTGGTCCCCAAACTCTCCCCTAAAGTACTTGAAATTTATAGTTCTTAAATATAAAGCTGAATAATGTATTTTGACAATAATACAACTATTTCCTTTTGGGAATGAATTTTACTTTTAAGATGTAAGAATAGGACTGCTTTTAGCTTGGTATTATAAAAGGATCAGTGGCTCACTTGGGCCTGGGATATGTGTGTTCTGAATTCTCGGCCATCCTTGGTAAGAATGAGACCTACACCCACCTGGCCCTAAAGAGAGCAAGGAGCTCTTAGAGGTCTCGCTGGGCAGCCTAAGCAACAGGACACATACCAGGGCTATGGTGTTGCTGCTGCGCCTGTTGATACCCACTGCAAAAATGTCCTCTCTCCCTTATTATCAAAGGCAGGGCCCTAAGCTTTGAAAGAACTGCACCCTAAGTGTCAATGAGCCTCACCCCACAGCACCAAAACAGGAATTAGGAAAAACCATAACCACCTTGCACTCCATTTGGGGGCAAGTTTTCCTCTTTCTTCCTCACTGGGTCTCAGAAACTCAGAAGGTAGTATTAATGCTTGCTCACATTTTACCCATACCCCGTGAATCTGCATGAAAACAAATTCATTTGGGGGGAAATCTACTTCTAGTTTCTATCCTCTCCTGGGAACTAGGGATTTAATCTCTAATCAGTAATAAAAAGGTCACAAAGAAACGTTATCTACTAAAAAGCACTGAAGTTGCCTTGCAAGGTAGAGAGGGTGGAGAAGAAAATAAGAGTCAACGCCCCTTGGCAGAAAGAGCTCCTCCCCATCTCCAGGTAAACAGCCCAATAACTAATCAACCAATGGACTAACCAGCTTCTCAATATATATGTTTTCTCTGCTTCATGCCTTCTTCTACTTCTCAGTTTCTTGCTCGTGGTGTCGGTTTCTTAATAATTTTTGTTCACTTACGGGGCTTTCTGCTTCGTGCTCTTCTCTGTCTTTTCTATTCCTTTCCCTATTTCTCTCCTTGTAAGTCCTTGCAGATGCTGTCAACTTGCCTCAAGTTCACCACAGCTGTGGTAGACAGTTTCAGCAGGCTGAGCTTCCCAGTTTAAGCAACTTTCAGCTTCTTCATCCTGATCCACAGAAGCCTACTCATTGGTGGCAGGTGCAATCCAGAAGAGTGAAGGAGTTAATGCTTTTAAAGCAACCACTCTGGGGGACAGTACTCAGTGAGTAAATTGTCCAGCTTCCATGTCTTCCAGCAAGATGATTTCTACATGAGTCTTATATGGTTTCTCAAAGAGTTCTCAATACAGCTGAGCTTCAGGTGCCCCACAATGGTAACCATTCTTTGACTTTTTTTTTTTTAAGAATTATTTGAGAGAGCGAGCGCATGAGCAAAAGGGGGGAGGGTCAGAAAGAGAGAGAGAATCTCAAGCAGATTCTACACTAAGCATGGAACTGGACATGTGCCTGATCGCAGGACCCCGAGATCATGGCCTTAGCCAAAACCAAGAGTTGGCCACTTAACCAACTGGACCACCCAGGCACCCCACCACTCATCAACACTTGATTAATTTTTTTCTCATATATGTCCCACTTTCCCTAGTCTTTATTTGCAGTTTCTGGGATCACCTCCTGTGTTATTCAGGTTCTCCAGTGAAAGAGAACCAATGTGATGGATAAGTAGGTAGGTAGGTAGATAGATGATAGAGAGAAAGAGAGAAATAAGGGAAAGAAGGAAGGAAGGAAGAAAAGAAGTGGGAGGAAGAGGGGGAGGAAGGAAGGAAGGAAGGAAGGAAGGAAGGAAGGAAGGAAGGAGAAGAAAGAAAGAAAGAAAGAAAGAAAGAAAGAAAGAAAGAAAGAAAGAAAGAAAGAAAGTTAGTTCTAGGAATTGTCTCATGCGGATATGGAAGTGTAAGAAGTCCTTCAGTCTGTCATCTGTAAGCTGGAGAACCAAGAAAGCCAGTGATATAATTCAGTCAGATTCCAAAGGCCTGAGAACCAGGAGTTCCTATATCTAAGGGCAGGGGAAAATGGATATCCCAGCTCAAGAAGAGAGGATTTGACCTTCCTTTGCCTTTTTGTGCCATTTGGACCCCCAAGTAACCAGATGATGCCCACCCACATTACTAAGGCTGGATCTCTTCACTCAATCAATTGAGTCAAATGCTAACGTCATCCAGAAACACCCTCACAGATGCACACAGAAATAATGTTCTATCAGCTATCCGGGCATCCCTTAGGCCAGTCAGGTTAATGCAAAATCAATCATCACATCTCCTGAATAAACTTTCTACACCCAAGTTACTATCTCAGCATCTGCTCCTGGGAGGACATAAACTAAAGCAAGTTCCAGTTTAAACTCCAAGAGAATTGATTCCCCCCCTTACCCCTTTAATCACTATTGCATATATTTAGACAGAGCTTTTCACACAGCATCACTGCATAGTCTATTTACAGTCTATTACTGGCTGCTCTTCAATGTAGACCACTGATCTAAATACCTTAGGCAGAGGTAAAATCATGACTGCCAAGAGCCTATCTTCCTTAGCAGGAGGCTATGAGTGGGTCCATCACCCTTCGAAGAGCTATAAAGAGGACAGACACTCTGAACAACTGATTTAGTATAGAATTTAAATATCTGTGTTTATATCCAGACATGAGAAGTATAGCCTTGGCACAAACATAGACCAAAGTGCAACAGCTGAAACCTCCATCAAGTACACATCCTATTCTACAAGTTCTGGGAAGCCATTCTTACAATTGCTCATGAACTATATAATGGTCATTCTTATTTGGACCTTCCCTGCTGGAGAGCCGTACATCCTATTATCTCTGGTATGACCAAATGATTTGCTTTGGCCAATGAAATGTGGGCAAAAGGGAAAGGTCACACTTCCAGATAGACACTTTAAGAACCAGCATGGAGTTCACCATGTTCACTTTTTCCACTCCTTCAACAACCAGCAATGTCCCACGTGGAAGCTATTTGTTCTGGCTGAATCCTGAGACAAGGATGACATGGCACAAAGCTATAGCCAAGGTCATCAAAGGCAAACAAAAAGAAATCTTGCTGTTATAAGCCATTGAGATATTGAGTCCTTTGTTACTGCAGCATAACCTAGTCTACACTGACCAATTCCCAAATTCTGCCCCTCTCTGAGCCCTCTCCTACACCCATATAAATTAAAAAAAAAAAAAAAGATTATCCTGACACAGGCTCTAAGAAAATAATTTTCTCCACCTGCCTTTCTCTCTATCCCCACTGCTATGGGCAATAAGTTGGCCTTTTTTGTTGTTGTTAGTTTTCTCATCAGCTAGCACTATTAAGAAAAATGCTTGTGGTTTTATGTCCTGAATAGAATATTTTTTAAAGGAGGAAAAATAATAGGCATCTTGATTTTACAGTCTAGAACTTCTGTGATAGAGTATACACTTTACAGCTCTGCCATGACAGATTCCTCTGTGGAAACCTTTTCTTAAAATATATATCCTGCATGGCTCTATGTTTTCATCAATCGTTTTCTGTTATGTACCATAATTCTTTTTTTCTCTCTTTCACAAATCCTTTACAGTAGAGTCAAGGGAATAAAACTACATTTAAGAACTTAATGTTCTAGATGAATTTGTACAACTTCAGATGAACAGGAAAATAATCCTGACAAGTGACAAAAGAATCATAAATACAAATCCATTTTGGCATCTGCTTTCTCTATTATAAAATAAGGAAAAAAAAAAGGAAGCTTCTAGCAGATGAAGGTTTAGAGCAGCTCAATTGGTCACCCACTTTCCCGTTGAATGGCGCCAGCAGCCTGGTGCTCAGGGACTGTCTGGATTTGATATATGACCTTCTCCGCCTGCCAGAGATACAAGGGGCTTGGGAACAGTGTGGGAGATTCCTTTGGATTTAATCATGGATTAAAATGGACTCTGCAAACTTTTGGCAAGAAAGAGAACACAGAAATTTGTGGAAAAGATGTTTGTGAGGATCCTGGTCTTGAGATAAAAATAGAAACAAGGCAGAATGCTGACTAACTAATGTACCTAATTATAGGGATTTCTTAACGGACAAATGCTCAGGTCAGCTTTTCGCTCATCATAATGGTCATTGCTGGTTTCCAGCCAGAAAGCAGAAGAAAATTATACATGGGAAGCCTGCAAATTACTGTCAAAAGGGAGAAGCTGTGAATGCACCTAGAGGGTTCTGGTGCGTGGGTAAGGCGCCATACAAGTTCAGGTTGATGCCCACCGCCCTCCCAGTCCCGCCCCCCATCCCCTGACTCTCCTCAAATCTGCAGACCGATTCCTTGGTCACTCTGGATACCAAAGTGACCACTCTGGAAACCAAAGCATTTGGTTTCTGATAGAATCAGTGCAGTGATTTCCAGCTATAGTCAGATATTCCAACTGGTGGAAATCAATCCAATTGAAGTACCCTTGAGCACAAATCAAATGAGACTAGACTGCAATTGAGGAAAATTATAGTCATAACTTTGCTTTAGAAGCTAAGTCGGCTTTCTCTCGGCATGATCTCTGAAAACGGTATGGATGATCTCAGCTATCAGCAACGATGCAGGTGCCAGAACCCATTTTTGCTAAAGAGAGTTATTAAAATGTCTTTATCTATCTGTGGTGTGTCATCATTATTAAAAACAAAAACAGAGAGGAAAATGATAAGTCGCATCGTATTCAAGGGGTTCCAGTCCTGATACGCGCTAGCAAGGCTGTTAATGCCAGCATTTAGCAGGTTCCCGAAGCATTCTGCCAATCAGTACAAACGTGCCCTGATGCAGAATAGCTAAAAAGGTTACTTTTCATAAGCGAGCTCTCCTACTGTGCTTCCATAGTTCATTTCGTACTTTACTGTCTTGTAATTGTGCATATCAGACAAGGTTTTTGACACATGCATACTTAGAGCCTCGAAAAATGTGGCGCGGGAGGGAACGGTCAGCAGCGCCTCACAAGTATCTATCCACTCACCCCCCTCCCTCTCCGACGTACTCAGTTCTCCATTTCATAGACGAGGAAAACTGAGGCTGAGGAAGGTCAAGTGAGTTGCCCAAGGTCACGCAGTGAGTTAGAGACAAGCAGAAATAAAAATCCTGGGCCAGAAGCTTCAAGGTTTTGTTGTGTTTTGGGGTTTTTTTGCTTTTTTTTTTTTTTTTGGCAGAAGTGAATAGGCTATGAATTATAAATAAATCAATAGTACTCCACACCAAATTCCCCAAAGGTAACTCCATACAGGACGCCTCCGCTTTTAAGATGCAATTAAAATGCAGTACATTCCAGGAAACAGATGTTAGAGAGCTGATCATCCTTAGGCGTACCAGGCAAGGCTCCGCAAATGTGGGTAGTACGGGCAGAAACTGTCACACAAACCAAAGGCGATAGAATGGGGGGAACAAAGAAGGCAAGAAGCAAAGCCTAGGGGTCCATTAGGAAATATCAAATAAAGAAGAAAAATGTAGGAAGGTGAAGCGTAGATGCTGCCTCTGCATGTAAATGAAGCCCATTAATCTTTGAGATAGGCAGATCAGAAATCTCTTAGCGGTCCCAAGTTCTGTTTCCTTCCATTTGAATTCAGCTTAGCAAACATTTACTGCAACGTCGGCGACATGCCAAGCATGAGGCTACGCATGGGATCATTTAGACTGGTGGACCAAACAGTCATGGCCCCTGCCTTCAAGGAACTTCTAGTTGCACAGGAAAGGCGGACCAGAAAGAAGGTAAGTCAGTCAATGCCTTAAGGGCTATGTTTGCTCTGGAAGCGTCAAGAAGGCTTATCTGCAAATGCCTCTTCCAACATTGTTTTGTGCTGCCTTGTTGAACTAATGGCCCAGCAGTGGGATGGAAATGACCCCACCCCCAGCTTCAGGGTGAGCCCCCCAGCCTAAGCCCAACTATGTGGGACATTTCTGCAGCTCCAATGTCTGCAGGTGGGCACGTGACCTAAATTTGTCCAAGGAGAAAGAAGCCCACCTTCCTTCAGGGGCTGGGGGAAGAGAGACTCCTTACTGTACGATGTGGAGTAAGGAGGCCAATGTGAACGTGAGGGCACCATACCCATTTTATGACGATAAGTGGGTGCTGAATGGGAAGTTTCCTACTACCCGAGAGTGGAGGACCAGAATCAAAGTTGGAGAGGAGAATAAGAATTCCAGCCCCTGACAAAACTCCAGAGAGAGAGCAAGAAACGCCTTGAGTTTCAAGTTTCAGTAAAAAAGCCACTAAACCGGTTCTCCTTATACCCAAGCCAAGTGAGGAGGACTCCTGGGGACCCCTCACAGAGATGGGGAATGCCCTCACATGGGGCAGTGGGCCAAGACTTCACTCCATACCCAGATGTCCACTGTAGTATGGGCAGGGAGAGAATTCCGGGGTGCTGCTGGCAACCTCCCCAGGAAATAAATGTAGAAACCAGTGCCTTCTTATCTGGAGGGCTCTCAGGCCGGGAGGCCACAGAAGTTTCTGTGACTGCCCACAAATGTCAGGGGGTTAGAAGAGTAGGCAGAAGGCATGAGGCCGCACAGGCAGCTGCCAGCTAGCCAAGGGAACACCCAATTGTGTTCCCAACCGGGGTTCCCAGGACCCCAATCTGGAGGGGATCGGAGCACAGACTAGAGAAAGCAATGAAAGAAAGACAGAGCAGCCCTATCTAAGGGTTCCTTATCAGGGTGGGGGTGACATAAAGGTGGATAGCATCCCAAGAAAACCTTGCCATCAACATAGATCACCAGGAGCCAGGAACAACTCCCATCAACGGCCGCCAGCCAAGAGAGACCACTCTGCCACCTTCCCCCGCCCCTCCTCCCAGTGGAAAATACAGAACATTCTAGAAACCTGAAGGAGGGGAAAGGAGAGGTAAAGGAGTGTACCTTATCCTCTCTCTGTTGCATGTACCTCAACCCGTTTCAGCTGAGCTGGAGGTATGGGGAGACAGGAGGAGATCTTCACCGTGGATATAAGAGCGGAGTATTAAACTCGAATACAAAAGGGTTGTCAATGCTGAAATGAACTGTCTTACTAACCAATGTTGGCTGTACAGTGATGGGGATGTTGGTTGGTGAGAGGGAAAATGAGATTTGAACTAGCACATTGGGGGCAGTGATTGGAGAAAAGTACAACGTTTGCAAATTCTTATTCTGCCACTTACTAGCTAGCTATAATGGGGATAATTATACCTTATCTAAAGGATTGTTATAAAGACAATGCATGTTGTCTTAGTCAGTTCGGGCTGTTGTAACAAAAATACCGCAGAGTGGGTTACTTATAAACAACAGAAATGTGTTTTTCACGGTTCTGGAGGGGATAGCCCTCACGACCTCATTACCACCCAAAGGCCCCACCTCCTAATACCGTTGGGCATTAGGTTTTCAACATATGAATTTGGTGGGATACAAACATTCGAACCATAGCACTCGCTTTCCAAAACCATTTAACTTAGTTCAATGAACATGTGTATGGACTTTAGTGAGCTGGGTAGGAAATTGTTGAAGACGAGGAAGGCCAATTCTACTTTTCAAGAACGACTACAGTAGTATTTTCAGTCCCACATGTTCTTCTAGAACCTTCCCACATTCCATCAAGAGATGGAGTCTATCCTCCACAGTCCTCTCGCGCACACACACACACACACACACATACACACCCACCTTAAAACTGGACACACCTTTGCAACTGCCCAATAGAATACAGTGGAAGTGATCACGTCTTATTTCCAAAGCTGAGTTAGAAGAGGCAGTATGCCTTCTGCCTGGCCCTCACTCTCTCTCTCTCTCCATCAGGGAATTTGCCCTTGGAACCCTGCCGCCATGCTGTAAGAAAGCACAAGCCACCTGCAGAAGCCGTGTGTGGATTCTACTGCCAATAGCACCAGCTAGGGTCTCAGCTGGTAGTCATCATCAACCAGCAGACATGAGATAAGACATTAGGTAATTTCAGCCCCCATCCTTTAAGCTGCCCCAGCTAATGCCAACAGGAGCAGAAAGGAGCTGTGTCTACCAAATCCTATTCAAAATGCATATTTGTGCGAGCCCAGTGGTGGGTATTGAGAAGGGCACGTATTGCAGGGAGCACTGGGTCTGGAGCATGAACAATTAATCTTGTAACACTGAAAAGATAAAATAAACATATTTGGGAAAAAATAAAAAAACAAAATGCCTGTTTGTGAGAAAATAATAATTGTCGATGTTTTCAAGCCACTACATATTGGGGTGACGTGGGATGCAGCCTCAGTAGCTGAAATAGTGGGGTTGGTAAGTGGGCAGGGGCCAGCTGCTATTGAGCTTCATCGGCCATGGGAAATGTTTGGATTTAATCCTAAGTGTATTAACAAGCCTTTGATGTAAGATAATCCGGTCAGTTTTCCGAAAATGACTCTTTCCATCCCGGGGAGAGTATAGGTAGGGGGACTGCTTGGAAAGCTATTATAGCAGCTCAAGCCAGATATGATGGCAGCTTGGATGGGATGGTGGCAGTGGAAACAGCAAAAAGTAGACCGATTTGCGAGATTCTCCTCTTAGCAGCCCCACTTAACGTTCCACAACTCAAGTGTGACATCATCCTTGTTAAACAGCCTCTCCGTAGATGATGGACGGTGGCTGACAAATGCAGGTTCTGGAAAGGAGGGGCAGGGGAGTGTTCCAGGGAGAGGACGCAACGTGAGCAAACAGCACAGCAGCCTCGGGGGCTGGAGCCACCAGAAACAAGGCCAGAGCAAGGAGCTCTCCTTGCAGTCTGCACCCGTCCCTGTGGCTGTTCACAAAATGCCAGTGACTGACGGGGTCCTCTCATGGGCCTCACTCCCAAAAGCCCCGGTGATGGAGTTGCCGCCGCCTCAGGGATCCTGGCAGGAAGGTGCTGTCTCAGCCTGCACTTTTATAAGATATATATTTAACATCATTGCTCTAGTAGACGGTAGCAGTGTTTTCCTTTCCGCGGCTGGGAACTTCCACCTGATTTTATCTCTGCCTTCTGTTCCTAAAAAAGAGGCAGGGAGAATCTGCAGGAGAGACAGGGATGCGATCAGGGGAAGGAAAAGGAATCAGCATTCAGTGACAGAGGAGAAAATCAGCGGAAAGCCAAGGAGAGAAGGGCCGTGGGCATTTGTAAGGTGTTGGGTTCGGTAAAAACACAAAAAAGGCTGGGAATCTGGGACGTCATCACAATATTTAATTAAATCTTATGAAGAGATGTGAAGGGTCAAAGCATGTTTCATTTGGAGATTTAGCCCCCGGATTAGCTCTTTGTCTCATTTTCTGACCTCACTCACCTCTGGTCTGACTGGTCTTGGGACTGTGTTTCAGGGAAAACCAAACTATCCAAAAATTCTTCTCAAATTCTGAATATAGTAGAGCAGGGCAGAGCATGTTGCCAAAGAGCATGGCAATAGAATTAAGCTTTCTTTGTTCAAATCCCGGATCTGCCACTTACTAACAGTGCGTTCATGGATAAATACCTTGGACATCATTTCCTCATTAGTAAAAATAAAGATAAAGCAATTCTATGCTCCCAGGAGTGTTATGAGTATTAAACGAGATGATGGTTTAGCCCTTGATATAGTAACTGACACATAGTAAATGCTCCATAAATACTAGTTTGCCTCACTTTTGTGTGTCTCCTGCTAAATGAATATACTCTTGTTGGTTTACATTAAACAAATATAATTAATATATTGCATATGCACCTGTGGAGAGAGGAGTCATGCCTGGGAGGCAAAGTTATTTGTAGAGACTAGCTAAAGTGGTAGACAAGTAATTCAGCAGGGATGACCCAACGTGCCACATGCCAAAGGAGGGGGAACACTCGGGGGGCTGCAGGGCCAGAGGAAGGTGGCATCCAGGCAGACTGAGCACCAGGAAAATCTCCCTGACAACGAGGTCTTGAAATGAATTTAAAAGACAAGGAGTGTGGTTATCAGCCTCCAAAATGGCCCCACTTCCTCATTCTTACATCCTTATATGGTTCCTTCCTGTGTTGTACCTATGTGACAAATCACCGATAGCTTCCATCTTGGACAAGCATCTTTCTCTCTCTCGTTCTCTTGGAACACTTGCTCCGAGGAAACCAAATGCATTGTCAGAAAGATATTCAAGCAGCCCTGTGGAGAAGCCCATGTGGTAAAAAAAAAAACAAAACTCATACGTCAGGTCAACAGCCAGCAAGGAAGTGACCCTTGCAGCAACCACATGAGTGAGCTTTGAAGAAATTCTCCAGTTCTGTGGGGCCTTGAAATGACTGCAGTGCCTGCTGACAACCAGAACACAGCCTCAGAGTGACCCTGGCAGGGCTTCTCAGCTAGGCTGCTTCCTCAGAAACTCAGATAATAAATGTTTATTATTTTAAACCACTGGATTGTGGAATAATTTATTACGCAGAAATAGGTTACTGATACACATAGGAATACATGGGATCGGGGAGCCTGGTTGGCTTAGTCGGTAGAGCGTGTGATTCTTCATTGGAGGGCTTGGGAGTTCGAGCCCTACATTGGATGTGGAGGCTACTTAAAAAAAGAAAGAAAAAAAAAAGGAATATGCTGAATGAAGAAATGGGGAGGATATGCCCAGCTGAAGGAACAGCATGTGCAAAGGTAGTAAGCAGTCAAATAATCTGGGTCCTACTTCAAGCATCTGGTGAGAAACAGCAGGTATCTCAGAGAGCCGGATGGCCTTCTACCTATCTGCCCCCCGACTACTTTCGATCCCCACTCAATTGACATTCTCAGAATGCCCTTTCTGCCCACTCTGTTCTTGTTATCTAATGCTGTAACAAACTACCCCAAAACTTGGTGGCTTAAAATGACAATCATGGTATCATGCAAGTTTGTGAGTCAGGAGTCAGACAGGACTCATCTGGTGATTCCTCAGCTCCTTGTAGCATCACCCAAGGTCACTCAGTGGTACTTAGTGAGCTGTTCTAAAAGGCCAGAGACGGCTTCACTCATGTGTTTGGTGCCTTGGCGGGAAGGACCAGAAGTCTGGGGCTTAATGAACCAAAGTGGCTATACCTGATGGGGACAGAGTGGTCATTCCCCTTACATGACACTCAGAGTTCCCAGGGAAAGTCTTCCAAGAGGACTGAGTGAAAGCTGCAATGCCTTTGATGAATTGGCCTCATAGGTCCCAGAATATCACTTCTACTCATACTACTAATCAGGCAAGTAACTAGGACTATCTAGTTTCGGGGGAGGGGAATTCTATTCTACCTCTCCAAGCAAAGAATTTTCAATCATCTCAATCTGACTATCTAGAGTAAATCTCCTTTCATAAGTTATTACAGTACTGTGTATTTTTTAAAATCATAATTTGCAATTAGACATTTATGCATGTACTTATTTATTCCATGTATTTGGAATACTCCACGAAGTCAGGACATATCTGTTGGTTCATTACCATATGTACAGCTCCTAACCCAGAGCCTTGTCCATAGAAAGTGCCCAATAAATATTGGTTTAATGTATGAGTGAATGTCTTCCCTTCTTGAAAGTAAATTCCATTCCAGGAATATGTCTGTTTTGCTTACTTCTATACTATAGGACCTAACACATAAGCAGGTGCTCTATAAATTATTCTTCATTAAATTGAAAAAGGCCAAATTGGATGCAGAAAGGACAATTTAGGAGGCTCCTGAAATCATCCAGGAGCTGATCAAAGTCCATGAGAGTGGAGCTACAGGGACAAAGATGGGCTAGAGAGGCATTGGACAGTATTACCAGTCAAGAATGGATGTGGCTGCCCCTCGCTGAGTACAAGGATTCAGGAGAAGAGGAAGGTTTAGGGAAGGAACTGGGAAGTTAGTCTGATGTGCTCATGGGACAATCAAACAACAATGGAGAGAGACCATTGTCTCTTCACTTGGGCCTGGGTGAAGTGTAAAGGACCCAATGTTGCCCAAGTTTGAAGCACAACGCTGTCACCACGCACAGTGGGCAGCTCCAACCAGATGAGGGTTAAGATGGGAGAACTTCTGCAGAGAGGCAAAGCCAGAAGTAAAGCATGGGATCCCAACCAAGTGTCAGCCATGTTGTACCGCCCTGCACAGGTGAGGACACAGACTTCCCTCAGCACACTACGGTTACTGGGGTCAAAAGCTTGCCATTCAGGTGTGGATTATTTTATATTCTATATATTCTAAGTATTTTTTCCTTGCCAAAATTATTTGGTGAAAATTGTTTCAAAGTTGGAGTCATCTCTAGGAAAATCTAGAGAACCAGGTTTGCTGTGTGCTTGATTCAGAGTTGAAAGGGCAAACAGTTCACTCAAAATCATCATGGGTTTGTGATTGGTACAAAGCAGAAGAAATCCTCAAAGACAGAATTCAGGGACACTAATCCAACCCCCATTCTCTCCATAGAGCTCCTCTTTCCTGTGTTAAACCTTGTTGATTATGAGTTTAAGTTTGTTAAGGAAAGTTGCTTTATTCCCTAACATGGCATGTTCTTCAAGGAGACAAGGAAACCTTTGTAAGTTAACTCAACATAATGTGTATCATGTGGCTTCTAAGAAAAATGTAAGACCAAACACCTGTTCGGGCAAAAACTTTACAACTCTTAAAGAAAACCTATAGAGGGGCTCCTGGATGGTTCAGTCCGTTAAGTATCTGCCTTCAGCTCAAGTCATGATCCCAGGATCCTGGGATAGAGTAGGGCTCCCTGCTAAGCCTCCCCCATCCCACCCCTGCTCAAACACTCTGTCCCTCTCTCAAATAAATAAATAAAATATTTAGAAGAATGAAAGAAAGAGAAAGAAAGAAAGAAAGAAAGAAAGAAAGAAAGAAAGAAAGAAAGAAAGAAAGAAAACCTATAGAAACATTAAGCAATGCTACACTGACTTTGAAATACCATGTCGGATATTTTTGGCTAAAGCTACCCTCAATTTGGGGTAGCAAGTCAAGGAAAGGACTTGTAAACCTACTATGAAAACAATTATAACTTTCTAAGCATGGAAACAAAAACAAAAATAATTTTTTTTAAAACACAAAGGAAAAGACTAATTGCCTAATTTGGTTGCATGAACATTCAAATTTTCTATACCTCAAAAATTAATTTAAAATACAAAGTGAGAAAAAAAAATCTGCCACTAATTTAAGGCATAATGTGTAAAGGCAGCCTAATGCCATGATTAGGGTTCTGGTTTTGGCATCGCCCAGACTTGTGTTCAAATCCTGGCTCACTCAGTAGATGTATGAACTTAGAAAAGTCAATGTAAATAGTGCCTAAGCCTCAGTTTCTTCATCTGCAAAATAGATAAGGTAATTCCCACAATCATTGTGAGAATTAAGAACATCATGTACAGTTGCATAGATTACTCACTGCACAAGGAAGCATAGCTGAGGGAGGAAGTAGGAGCTAAAATCCAGCTCACTTTCCATTCACCAAGTCACGGATCCTGGAGCATGACTGTAGTTCTTTATCTAAAGTCATGGACACATGTTCTTATTTGTATTAAAGAGCCATATGAGCTAGTATGACCAGATCATAATTGCATATAATACATGAAAGTTACATAAAATCATTATTACATTAAAGTTGTATAAAATAATTCATGGAAAGTGCTTAGCTCCATGCTCAGTATATTACAAAAGTTTATTAAATGGAACTATTACCATTAGGGACAAATAGAAGAAAAATGGACCTTCAGAATAATGAGTAATGACATGTACAGACAGTTGATAAGAAAAGTAATTAAAATATCTAACAACCAGGGGGAAAATATCCAACCTAAAAGTAATCAAAGAAAATTAAAACTAGAAACCATCATGCTCTAAAACTGGCAAACTCTTTTAAAAACTGACACTCAATTATAGCAGAGTTGTGAGATGGGTAGAGCAGGTGGTTATCCCCTTTCTGGAGAAATCTGAAAATATGTATCAAGAGTTTGATTTTTAAAAGACTGAGATCTTGCCATTTGCAACAACCTGGATGGGACCTAAAGGGTAACGCTCACTGAAATACGTCAGTTAGAGACAGATACCATGTGATTTCACTCATATGTATTGGAATTGAAGAAACAAATGAACAAAGAAAAAGAGAGACAAATAAAAATTAAATGCTTAAGTACAGAGAACAAATGGGCAGTTATCAGAGGGGAGGTGGTGGGGGAATGGGGTAACAGACAAAGGGGATGAAGGGCAGACTCACCATGATGAGCACTTAGTCATACACAGAATTGTTGAATCACTATATTGTACACCTGAAACTAATATGACACTATGTTAATTATATTTTAATAATTTTTTTAAAAAATAGCAAGTTGGAGCACCTGGGTGGCTCCAGTACGTTAAGTGTCCAACTTTGGTTTCAGCTCAGGTCATGATCTCAGGGTATGAGATCAATCCTGCATCGGGCTCTGTATTCAGCATGGAGTCTGCGTGGGATTCTCTCCATCTCCCTCTGTCCCTCCTCCCTCTCAAAAACAAAACAAAACAAAACAAAACAACAACAACAACAACAATAGCAAGAACAGTAAAAAACAGTTTGAAAAGTACCCATACTCTTCATGTTTTACCAATTTCCCCCATTCGAGTTTAGGCAAAAAATTTTAAAAATTTAAAGAAGAATCAGAGTTGAGATGCAAATGAATATTTATAATTCAGAATATTCGTTGCAGCATTATTTGTCACGGCCAAAGATGAAAACAGCGAGATATCCAACAGTGAGGGATTGGTTACTCAAAAATGGCTGATAAGTTGAATAGAAATGGGGGGTGTGGGGAGAAAGCATTGCCCCAATCCCTGATCACCTCTGTTGTCCCCTTTTATTAGTTTGCCCCACCACTTCAACCATTGGCTTATCATCTTCCTTCTTCTTGTGGGGGGTACATGAGTGGTGTCTTGGGTCAGGTTCTCGAAAGACAGAGCCTGAGCTGGAAATAGGTTCCCATGGTTGAAGGAGAGGATGTTTCCAGGAGAATGGGCATGAAGGAAGCAGGATGGGGCAGGGGAAGAAGCTGAGCAAGGACATGGTCTCCACTTTAGCCTGCTTCAGTCTGACCCCATGGTGGCTCTGGAGCACGAGATGTACCACTGAGTAGGTCCCTGCTTGAAGCGAGAGGGCCGCTCTTCTGTACCTCCCGGTCAGTCAATCAGGGGATGGAGGATGGGTGGGTAGAGGCCACTCCTGTTCCACCAGGAGTAATTCTCCGGAGCAGGGACAACCGTTAGCCATCAGTGGCCAACCCTGACAACTAGCCTGGTAAAGAAAACCTGGACACTGGCCATCACACACGGGGACAGGTTGGATGTCCTGCTTCAGATCTCTGCCTGTGAGAGATGGCGAGTACTTGCACAGCATGGTGATGACCAGATTACATCAGTTACCTGTGGAACTCCGCCCACCGCCTCCCTGTGTGGTCACTGAGTCTTTAGGTATCTTGTTCATTGAACTATATCTCATGGGGAAAGAGTTCTGGCAATTTGCTTCAGTGAAGTACAAGTTTATGGATGTTGTCCACAGCCTGGTATTTTAAAAATACTTTCCATGTATTGTGCAAACCTTCTACATGGTAAATAAAATGCAGACTGCCGGGGTGTCTGGGTGGCTCAGTCGATTAAGCGTCTGCCTTCAGCTCAGATCATGATCCCAGGGTCCTGGGATGGAGCCCTATGTCGGGCTCCCTGCTCATTGGGGAACCTGCTTCTCCCTCTCCCGCCCTCCCTGCTTGTGCTCTCTCTCACTGTCAAATAAATAAAATCTTTTAAAAAAATAATAAAAATACAATAAAACGTAGGTTGGAAAGCAAGTAATGCAAAATGAAAGTGATGCCACTCGAAGGTTTGGGAAGGTGACAACATTTAAACAAATTGGTCAGCTTACAGAGACCAAAAAAAACAGGATATGCAGCGGGACCGAGCTTGCAGGATTAGTTTCTGGATTATGAACAAACACTTCTGTCTCCTTCTGAAGTCCAGAAACCACCCAGGAAGGCTCTCTGAGAAGGAAACACAAGTCATACCAGCCTTCCGGCCGCTCTCTAGAGGGAATACAGTGTGTGAGGTCCTTAGGAAAAGCGAGGCTCCCCGGGCTGTCCTTGGCTTGGCTAGACAGGAAAGAGGCTGCCAGAAGGCAAGGGGGCAGCTTGTTGGCAGCTGACAAAGCCACCTCAGGCTGGTCCCCTCCATCACGTTAGTTTTAGCCAAGACTGCACGCTCCAGTTCACGGTTATGGGCACGGCCAAGGATAATTTCCTTCCTTACACAATGAGAAGGAATAAACAATTTGAGTGAATCCTGCTCAGCCTTGATCCAGATTCTTCTTTGCCAGCCCCAGAGTCGATCAACTGAAAAGTATCCGGTTTGCACTCCTGTCTGAAGTGCTTGAATAATAACCCACAATTCTTACAGTCAGAGCAGTCCAACTTGGGCGCTCTCTCTTTCTCTCCCACCCGCTACCTTCCTGCCTCCTTCTCCAGCTCCTTTTCCTAGCTGTCTATCTCAGCATTAACTCAACCTTCTCTGAAAAGGGAAGAACATGTTTCTCAAGGATTCTCTCACTGACCCAGGTCAGGAGCCCTTGAGCAGTGAGGTATGAAACGTCCATCAAAATTGTGTTTAGCCTTTTAAACATAGCCCTACTATGTTCCAGGCTCTGAGTTGGACCCAAGGGTCACAGATATGAGTTAGACCTACACCCTCAGTGCCTTTCCATCTAAGATGAGATACAGAAACAACCAATGTAGTGTCTGAATCTCAGGTGTGTTAGCCTTCTGTATTTTTCTTCTGTAACGCAAGTTTATTCTATTGCTAGCCCTCATTCTGTCCCAGCAACAGAAACATGGTTAGCCTGGGGTTTCTTCCTCACTTTTTCGTGGAGTGTGTCTCATCTCCAGGAGGTTAACATATCATCAAGGAAGGGAAACAGAAGGCCTTTGGTCACCAGCTAATCATAGTGGCTGGTATCACACCCCTCTCCCTGTCTGGTGCTTAGTCTTTGGCCATTGGGGCGGGGGATGGTATGCAAGAGAAACAAGGGGCCATTTTCAAAAGATAACTGTGAGAGAGGGTGGAAGATGGAGTGGGGGGCAGACAAAGGCTGTAGGCAGGAAGGTAAATCTGATCCCGATTGGGTAGTGATGGTGGAAGCCTGGAAGAAAGAAGAGAATGGAGAGGCGTGTGTGAGACAGAGTTTCTGGGGGGTGTGACTGATGCAACATGGGGTAAAGGACAGAGTGACAGTGGGGATGACTCCCAGGCTTTGGCTTCGGGTGACCAGGTGGCTGGTGGTGCCGCTCCCACCAGCAGGCTGCACGTGAGGCAGGGGCTGGCCCCGTTGAGCTCAGGGCCCCTGGCGCGTCCCACTCAGGCACGTTGACTGGGATACACTGGGGAGGCAACTGGGTGTAGATGCCCCAGGGAGGTCTGAGCAGGAGGTCACAGCCGTGGGCATGCCCGAACCCTGGGGACAGTTCTTGCCATGTACGTGACAGGGCTAGCCGGGTAGAATTCGGAGCCCGCACAAAGAGGCAGAGGACAGATGCCTGTAGCAACGACGTGCAAGGGGGTGGACAGAGGAAATGAAAACGAGGAGGAGCTAGGAACAGGGTGCGGGGCGGCTGTCTAACGCATCCAGGGGACAGTTCCTAAAAGGGTCAGTTGCTGCGGTGGGGCCTTGGGCAACGATCACAGAGGAGAAGCCTTTGGCTTCGGCACTGCCCCTGCTATGACAGTCTGCGACCATCGCTCATCCACTAAGGAGCCGAGGAGAGGAGTAAGGAACAGAATGGAAAGCAACTCGTTTCATGGAAGCAACTGAGAGACTGACTCTGGTTTGTCTGAGTCGAGAGCGAGCACACATTGAAAGAGACCACCCGACCAGGCTTGGCAGAGACACCAGAGCACGGTTTGATGGGGTGCCTGGAGGCATGAGTGTAAAACAGATGACTTTCAAAATCCTCTGCAGAACGGTCTAGAATTACGACATGCCCAAGACTGCTAGTTATAAGATGGCAGAGTACAAAAGTTTCTGACCCCCTTTGCTCTTGGAAATCACCCCAAACAACAAGGAGAATGAGAGACCGAACATGAAGTCCATTTTTGAGAGAAGCGGAGAGCATCTTTAAGCTGAACCACGGTGTATGAGGAAGAGTGGCCCAATGCCGAGAAAATTAAACAGAGTTCCGCAAGAGGCTGAAAATAGGAAGTGCGCGGTGAACCCTGAGGCACGAAATTAACAATCTTTTCTTTGGATCAGGACGGCGTGTAGGAGCTGGCAGGGAAACTTCCCTGTGTTTTGCAGAATGACGAAGGTAACAGGGCCAAATGTCCTGAAGTGGAAATTCTATGGGTAACATTCTCTGATTACAGTGCAGTTAAACT
This sequence comes from Nasua narica, assembly GCA_028533885.1. NCBI lineage: Eukaryota > Metazoa > Chordata > Mammalia > Carnivora > Procyonidae > Nasua > Nasua narica. The sequence continues at coordinate 63,599,427 of CM052799.1, read as the reverse complement.
AGAAATGAATGACAAGGTTTTTGACACACTACATCTCAGAAGCCATAGGCTACAGCTAAAGAGTGCTCAGAAAGAAAATTCATAATCTTACACACTTACATCGTAAATAAGAAAGGAAGAGAAATGAATCACACACACACACACACACACACACACAAACACACACTCTCAAGGGGTTAAAAAATAAGCCTAAGTAACGCAGAAGGAAACAACTATTGGATAAAAACCGAAATCAATTAATTATATAATAGGAAATAAGAAAAATGACATAAAGAGATATATGAGAAAGAGACAGGGTGCCTGGGTGGCTCAGTTGATTGAACATCTGACTGTTGGTTTCAGCTGAGCTCATGATCTCAGGGTCATGGGATCGAGCCCCATCACAGCTCCTTACTCAGTAGAGAGTCTGCTTGGGATTCTTGCTCTCCCTCTGCCCCTCTCCCAGCTCACTCTCTTAATTAATTAATGAATTTAAAAATATTTTTATTTTTTTAAAAGATTTTATTTATTTATTTATTTAAGAGAGAAAGCGAGTGTAAGAGCATGAGCAGAGGAGAGAGGTAGAGGGAGAGGGAGAAGCAGACCCCCTGTGGAGCAGGGAGCCCAAACTGGGGCTTGATCCCAGGACCCTGGGATCATGCCCTGAGCCAAAGGCAAATGCTTAACCATCTGAGCCACCTTAGCACCCCTAAAAAATCTTTAAAAAAAAAAAGAGAAAGAGACAGACAGATGTTTATTTTAGGGGAGGAAAAACACCTCCAATACAACAGAAAATAACATGCTAAGTTATGGGATAAAGGCACAAAGCATAAAAAATGAAAAATGAAAAAATACCCAGATACATAGGGTATATTAAAAGAATCATAGGAAACTACTTTGATCAATTTTATACAAATATTCTTAAAACCTGAACATGAAAGCATTTGAAAATCTGAATGGGGAATTGTCCAATGAGACATAAATTACTAAAACTGAACCCCAAAGAGAAAATTTAAATAGAGCAATTACTCATGGGGGAGAAAAAAAAAACTTGTCAAATAGCTACTCATCACAAAAACACCAACTCCAGATGGTTTTACAGGGAAAACCTACCAAAACTTTAAGGAATAGCAAAACCAGTGTTATTTAAATTGTTGTAGAATATAGGAAAAGAAATAAAGATTCCAAATTCTTTTTATGAAATCACAACACTGGTACCAAAACCCAACTACAATAACACAAAAAAGAAAACCACAGATCGATCTCACAACTATTGACATAAATACCTAACATAAAATATTAGCAAGTAGAATCCAGAAATCAGTTAGAGAACTTACATAACATGATGAATTGGTGTTTGCACCAAGGAGAAAAGGCAGCTCTATATTAATACAATTAATCACATCAATCAGCCAAATCGAAAAATCATAAGGTATCCATCCACATAAAGGCTGAAAAATGATCATGTAAGATTCATATCCATTCATGTAGGTGAAGGGGATTAAGAGGTACAAACTTGCCATTATAAAATAAGTAAGTCACAGAGATGAAAAGTACAGCATAGGGAATATAGTCGATAATGTAATAACATTATATGGTGACTACACTTATTATGGTGAGCATGGAGTAATGTATGGAATTGTCAAATCATTATGTTGTACACCTGAAACTAACATAGCATTGGATATCAACTGTATGTCAATAATAATAAAATAAAAAAACAAATAAATATCTATGCTTTGCACATATGGGGCAATTAAGAACAAAATGAAATGAAACAAAAAATCCACATCCATTCTTTATTTTAGTTCAATATTTTAGTGACCAATCGTCCTTATTTGTCTGAGAATGAGGAGTTTCCCAGGATGCTGGACCTTCACTGCTGAAAGTGGGACGTCCCAGGCAAAAGGGACAGGTTGGATATGCTAATTTCCACAGAAATATTTGAATACTTCCTTAACAACGAAGCTAGAGACAAACATGGCTACTGACAGACATACATCTCAACCCCAAAGGCGACATCAGAGAAAGACTACAACCATTATCAATGAATTTGGGAGTAGGACAATGCCATTCCCTGATTCCACACTACCTAACATTGCATTATGGAGGTAATAGCCATACAATTACTTAAGAGAGGTAGAAATAAATCAAATCAAAGGTATAAAAAATTGGAAAGGAGGGGGAAAACTACCATTATCTGTAGATAATATGATTGAATACCTGCAAAGCCTAAGAGAATCAGATAAATAATGATTTCAATGAAAAACAAGAAAGGTGGTTGCGTGTATAATAATGATACAAAAAAATAGACCGTATTCTTACAGAAAAACAACAAGCTTTTAGAAAATATCAAAGAAAAGAAACCACCCGTTACAAGAGCAATAAAAATACAAACTATCGAGAAATAAATTGGGACAGAATTGATTCAAATTAACAAGAGCTATGCAAGCTGTATGAAGGAAATTTAAACTGAGGTAAGTATGGAAAAGTTGAAGAAATGAATATGCATTCCCCGTCCGGGTATGGGAAGACTGTCAATTCTTCCCAAAGTAATCTATATGTGTAATGTAATGTGATAAGAATAAAAATGCCGACAGGATACTTTTTTAGAACAAGGCAAACTGAATTTTGAAATGTCTCTTGAGAAGCTGGAGACTAGGGCTTTGCACAGCACAACACAGCCGAACTTCCAAAAAATGATTGTTATTCATCTCTCCCAAAGCTACTCAAGCCAGCACCTGTTTCCCTTCCCTTTCCTCTTTCCCTCTCTCTCTCTCTCTCTCTCTCTGCCTCTGCCCACTCCCCCACCTCCCAGCTCCTGCTAGTTTCCTCATCCTCTCAGATTATCCCTCCCAGTCTCATTCTTTTCTACTTAAAGGAAGAGGACCTGCTTAAAATTCCATTCCTCTCTTATTCAGCACCCTCCCCCATCACAACAGAATGCAGAGAAGGCACATAACCATCTCAGCTCCAAAGGCTCCTTAGAAAGGAGCAAGGAGGAAACTAAGGAGCTAAGGAGGGGATCGGGGAGAAGGAAGAGAGGAAAGCAGGGAAGAATTGCAAACAATCCCCCTCTCCACCCTTGACTACAGCAAAACACATTTTGCTATGACAGTTTATTAAGTAACATGTATTAATTAGCTTCACAAATAGCAAGCTTATACAGATGGTAATCATAGCCATTACTGACTAGGCAGTTGTGAAATGAACAATTGTGTGTGTAGGAGGTACCATTTATAAAGCACCACAACAAAATTATAATGTGGTGGGACAGGTAATAGTATTCCCATTTTGCAGATAAGGAACTGAAGCCTTACAAGATAGATGACTTACTAGTGGACATATTATATAGAGTCTGTACGAGTCTGTACAAGGTTACCGGAGGTAATCTGAAAATGAGGCTCCAATTTTTTTAAATTTATTTATTTTAGGAAGAGAGAAAGCAGGAGGAGGGGAAAAGGGAGAGGGAGAGGGAGAGAGAGAGAACCCCAAGCAGACTCAGTGCTGAGCACAAAGCCCAATGCCTGGCTTGATCCTGCAACCCATGAGATCACGACCTGAGCCGAAACCAAGAGTGGGACACTTAACCAACTGAGCCACCAAGGTGCCCCTCTCAGATCATTTAATCACCGGTCCAAACTATTTAAGACTGAATCACTCCTTTTGTATAATAATCAGCATTGGAAAAGATGAATCTCATATGTATGTATGTGCACACGTGTTACCTTAAAGTCCCCCACGGGAGAAGAAAGGGCTAGAAATAAAATAAGAATCTTCTAAAAGAAATTAATGAAAACAGATACAGATCTTTTCTTTCCATGTTGGTTTGCTGTGGCTACAGAGAGCTCAGAGCATCTGCCCGAATCTAATTAGAAACTTTTCACCTGGAGATGCTGGAGGTGCGAATTTCAACACCTGTAGACCACGTGGTAGAGAAACTTGATTTTTTCTGTGACTGAACTATATTGCCACTCTATCAGCCCTTGAGTTTGTTGTCAGGGCTGGCTTTTTTTTCCCACATCTTTTCTTTCATCTTTCCTTTGATAACTACAAGCATGTCTAAAAAATCAGCCATCTTTAAGGTACATGCCGTCTCTGAGTTAGTTCTAGTGAGTGATGATAACCATATTCCATAACTCCACACTTTTGCCAATATAATTGTCAGGATTTGCTAGTCACGCTGTGGCAACAGATAAGGTCAAAATTTCTACAGCTTAAAACAACAAAGTTTCTTTCTCACACCTACAATGCCTTACATGTGCACTGACCATAGTTTTGCTCCCTGCAATCACTGAGGAACCCAGGCCGATGAAGGTCCCATCTCAATTTCCATTTTCCATGATTTTTTGGACAAGGGAACATAAACATGCAGCTCACACATCTGCTCTTGAAGCTTCTGCCCAGAAGAGACACCCATCACTCCCACCAAAGCCAACCACGTGGGCATATCTGAGTACAACACACTGGAAATACATGTTCCTCCCCAAGTGTGAAGACAGTCTACCATAATCCCATTTGTCCTTGAGGCCGTGGTCACATGAAAAGCCAGATTGGGCTTTGCAAGAGAACATTGCTAAGTGGCCCCCCAAAGAGTGAACCCAGTGCCCTGACCTCATTGGCTCTTGGATTTCTAATCAGGTTGAAGTGAGTAGGCATACTTGTTCTAATTAAGAACTTCTGACCTCTTACAAAGGAGGTGAGAGAGAGACAAGTATGTGAGAAGAGTTCAACATTGCAAGCAGAACTCAAACAAAGACCTTATTTTGACATGAAAGACCATGTTTTGTGAGGGAGAAAGAAGCAAATGAATATATTGTGTCATTACAGTTCTCAAACTTCTAGATATAAATGAGTGGGCCAAGTCTAAACATCTCAAAAATGCCTTGCCTGTAGATGCAGAAACATTCATCATCTGGTTATTCCCTCAGCCAAGTCAAATTATAAAAATGATTATGGCCCTAAAACTCTAGTCTCCTGATGCTAATCCAGTCCCACATTCATGATTCTGGTCAAAATTAATCTTTGGGAGACCATCCCACCAACCTTACATTCTGAAACATCTACTCTGCCCATTGTCCTCTAGGTCTAAGTATATTTTATTCTGTTTTATATTATTGGGTTCTTAATGTCTCAAATTCTTTGTTATAAGCCTGCATATATAAAATAATTTGTTTCTCTCCTCATTGAGTTCATTGAGTTTAATGTTTGTATTAAACACAGAGATTTAGAGAGACACTGGGAAGGGAAAGATAGGAAACTACAAGCTAAATGTTTATATCCTTTCAGCAGCAAGTAGAAACCTTGGCTTAAGCTGAATTAAGTAATGACAAAATTTATTATAACCCTATACTTATAACTATATATAGACCATTAATATAACTAAAGAACCTAGAGATAAGATGAGCTTCAAGTTTAATCGAATCAGAGGTCCGATAAGGTCATGAAGAATACAGATGATTTCGGAGCACCTGGGTGGCTCTGTTGGTTAATCATGACCTGATTTCAGCTCAGGTCACAATATCAGTGTTGAGATCAAACCCCACATCGCAGCGTGGAACCTGCTTAAGGTTCTCTCTCTCCCTCTCCCTGCCACCCCACCCCCACTTGCACATGTTCTCTAAAAAAAAAGAATGCAAATGCTTTCTATCACTCCACTCTGCCATCCTTGGTCCTTGGCATCATTCTCGGGCTAATGGAAAGATGGCTATCTTCTCCTCTTATAATTCTTTAAAGATCAGTGAAATTGTTCCTGGAAGCCCTATGGTGCACTGACCCTCCCACTTCACTGGCCATAATCTTCCATTCCTGAATCAGTAATGGATGAGAGGAAAGGAATTACCAACATGACCTAAAATGGATGGTGAATATCTAATTGCAATGTCCACCAAATGCGCAACCCACAATACTACTTTAAGTCATTTCCCTTCCCTATGCCTCAGTTTCCTTGTCTGTGACACTGGATGGCTTCTGAATTGCATTCTGATTCTAACATTCAGTGACTCATGAGTCTTGGAGAGAAATAATATGGGGCGAAAATAACAATCTCTCTGATACGCAAATTTATCATCTGTAAAATGGGGTGATAATGCCTGCCTCACAGAATTAACAGAATCGATTGAAGTAATACAATGAAAGAGTCTAACACTACACCTATCACATTGTGGTTACTCAACAAATGACATAATGATATTGATAATGATTTTGTTTAGTATGTAGAGAAAAAGCTGATATTCCTAAGAAAACTTAAGAATCAACAGAGAACAAGGAGTTGCTCTTCCCAAGAAAACAAATTAATTTGTTCTGAGTTGGTGTGGTGTGGTTTGGTTTGGTTTTGGTAGCCCTGTAAGTTAAGTATTTTAAAATCGTCTTTTGAACTAAAAATAGCTTCATCGTTTTCAAGACATATTTCCAGAAGGAAAATTACATTAGGATTGCTATGCCCTTGTCACCATTAATGGTTATTTGCATCTAAACAGAAAACATATAATTTAAATTCCAGATGCTGACTGTATAATTTATCTTTCTACGGGCGCAGGCATGTTTCCTTATTGTTCAGTTCTACTCTGCCTGCATTACACAAATCGCGCCTGCGTAAAATTATTAACATTTAAACAAATGATTTTCGACTCTGTCGTCACACCACCTTTGGGCTGGGATGCAATGGCCAGTTGTTCAAATAACGAAAATAATTCACTATACTCACTGTACTCTCTAACAAGAAGGTCTTTGTCCCCTTACATGTGGGGAGCAAGCAATGTTTTACTCAAGAGTAGGGAGCAATCACATTTATTAACTCCTGTTGGGACACATCGCCATTTTGGTAAGAACCACTTATATAGCAATGTGTGGTCCACCCCTTTTGAAGAGGAAATGTCAATGTCAAATTACTTCTGACTGACCAGAGACAAAATAAATAGACCACTTCACCCACTGAAATATACTTGGCTCAGTTAGGCCGTGAAAACTTCACTGATTTTTAAAAGTAGAAAACAAAGTCTTCTCCATTGGAGGATTCTATTATCACCTTAACTCAATCCCAGGATTTAAATAGTTCAGGTCAGACTTCGTAATCACTACCACGTGAACTGCACAGATCCTAATTGTGAGAAGAGCTAAAGAAAAGGTATAAGCTAATGGCTTGGGTTATCAATATAGAGTCTCCCAAAGACTCGCCAGGTTCTTTGCCTACCCAGAGAACTAAAGGCAGCAAACTTTCCTGGCCTTGCACGAAGCCATTCTGGGACTAGACATCCCTTCTCTTTCCTCATCCACTTCACTGAGGAATATTTATGCCATACTTTTTTTTTTTCCTCAATGAGAAACAATTCTAGGACAGGGCAAAAAAAAAATGTAATTATCTGATCCAGGAAATACTTGCACCTAGGAGATAATATTGTGAAACAACTAAATAGTTTACTATTGAAAACTTAGAGCTGACACATCAATATACACACCTCAAGACCCTCTCCTCTTTGTTGCGGAAAGGACTATGTCATAAACTCTGCTCAATACCAGTTAGTTCTTTGCCTTGTAAGCTCTCCTTAAAATCATCCAACCCAGGTCCTAAACCCAATAAATATCCTCCCTGACCTCCCCTTCTGCAATATTACTAAGATTCAGTCAAGGCAGTGTTCCCCCTAACTGCAATAAATCTAATACACTTAGTTTTCCTTGGCCAAAAGTCTTTTCTAGTGGTCTTTCTGGAGTGTTGATAGCCCATAGTTCTTTCTTACAGAAACACCTTTCAGAGTACACCACAGAGATGGATAAAACACTTCCAATCCTCCTTTGCACTAAATCTCCATTTCGTGGTCAATCATAATAAATACACAGTTATTGTCGTCTACTTATTGGGCTCGACATCAGGGACTATATCAAAGTGTCAAATATAGAACATGTCCATATGGGCCTATGGGTAGGTTGGACTCAGATTAAGGGCTGAGCAGTCAGTACTTGCTTGATTCAGGACGACTGATACCAACATTAATGCCAGGAGGCCTCAAAGGAGAGAGAACCCCTGAAGCCTGGGAGAAGGACAAGCTGCTCAACCATCGCTTACACTTTCTTTCCCCCCTCAGAGTCTCCCAGGATGCTTCTCCTCAGCTCTACTCCAGAGCCTTGACTGAAGCCAAAACAGGACTGTTCATAATTTATGAATATACTTGATGAGTTTGCTTCTCATTCAAACTGCAGAAGACAATAAAAGATGTTTGACGGAAAATCCAATTAAGTATTCAAAGGATTACAAGGGCCAGGAGAGACCTGAATAGCTATTCCTCAGTCCTTCCTTGTTGCCATTTAAATTCTGCTCGATGGCATACAATAGCTATTTATTCTTTTGAATGCTTATTTCCTCAAATGCCAAGGTATCATCAAAGACTTTCCATGTGGCATGCAGAAATCCCTTTGAATGTAACTTCTGTATTTATTCTCAAAAAGCAACCAACAATTAAAAATCTCCACAATTTCACGGGTATAAAATACAAAATGTCAAAAGCAGATCCAAACATACTTCCAGACTCTTCTTCTCTAAGCGTGTAACTGAAAGAACAAAGCAATTAAATACAAACCAAACACAGAGTGTAAAAACTATCCCATACCTCCTCCTTAAGTTCCCACCTACCATCACTACCAAGTCCTAGGTACCTTTCTCCACTACCTCACCCTTGTTGATTTGTACTATTTAGTGGTCAGATTTAGGACCAAGTCCTTGAATCCTTGACTCAGCTCTGCCACTTACCAATGATACGAATTTAGAGAAACTACATAGCCCCTCTGTGCCTATTTCCTCATCCACAATAATGAGGTTACTAAATATGACTATTTCATGGATTGTTGAAAATATTAAATTATAAAAATAATTTGATAATGCGTGTACAGTGTTCATGCAAGTCAGTATGTAACTGGTAATGCATCAGTAATGGACAATCCCAAAATCTCAACCCAGCAAAAGTTTATTTCGTATTCATGCTGCTTGTCTAATTTTGATCACTAGCTTCTCTATACATGCTCATACAATGAAAAAAAAAATGGGGCAAAAGTCACATAACTTTGAAAGATCTCACCCAAAAGTGACTCATATCCGTTTCACTAACATTTCATTGGTCAAAGCAAGTCACATGGCTATGCCGGCTTTCATAGCAAGTGAGAAAGACATATTATGTATCATGTACCTGGAAGGAGAGAGAAAGCAGCATTTCTGAACAGTCCTAATGGCTACCAAATCATTAGAGCCACAAATATTACTTATTAATAATATTATCATCATCATCAACATCAACATCATCCTGGAAAGGTGGAGCTAGAAAGAACTGGATTCCACCGTATCCCCTTCACTTATTCACTCAATATTTATATTTAAAATTATTCAATATTTATTGAGGGCTGTTGTAAATAAAGAAGGCATCTGGTTTTTGTCCCGGGTTCTTGGGACAGAGCTTCTAAACCCTCAGAATTCCTTAGGTATAGGAGAGTCTTTGTGATTCCTGGTGGGCCCTGAGACCGCAGCTGACACCTGGTGAGGCCAGAGATAGTTTCAGGGTGGGAAGGGGAGCTTGACTGTGCTGGGAAGACCAATTGTGTGATTAGAGGGTTGGGTTTGGGGGTCACGTGATATCAGCCTAAGCTTTGGGGAGGTGAAGCTGAGTAACTCTTCCTGGTTGGTAATCATATATCGATATGCTGTCGGGGTACCATGTTCTGATTCTACAGGGAGAGGAAACACAAGCTCCATGTTGGGGACCTTCCCGGATCTCACACTATGGGTCTCTTCTTTGACCTGGTCCTGATTCGTGTCCTTTATAATAAAACCATAATTATAACTCTTTCCTGAGTTCTGTTAGTCATTTTAGTAAATTATCAAACCTGAGGGTAGTGGGAACCCTCAGATTTGTAGCCAGTTGGTCAGAAGAATGGGTGGCCCAGGGAACCCACAGAGTTGCAGCTGGTGTTGACGTGAGGGCAGCTTTATTGGGGACTGTGCCCTTCACCCGTGAAGTCTGCACCAACTCTAGGTAGTTAACATCAGAACTGGCTTGTGAGGGCCTAATACATGCCTAACACTAGCAATATGGAAGTAGTGTTAATAAAATAAGGTCAATGTCTGCTCCCCTAGAATTTACGGTCAAGAAGAGGAAACATATTAAAAACATAATAAAAAAATGTGTAATAGGAATGCCACTGTAAACTGAGTCCTTTTTATGAAAAGAGGTAGACATTGAGAAAAAGAAACGCTACAAACTGGTGGCTCTGAGGCTAAATTTTGCCCAAAGATGTGATTTTGTTTTTCGATCCAAGGTTGTTACTATTTATCAACCTTCGAAAAATCAGAAACTTCATTAAAAGCAAACAAACAGAAAAAACTAGATGTCTGGCTTCTCTTAAAATTGAAAGATCTAGGGCGCCTGGGTGGCTCAGTTGCTTAAGCAACTGTCTTCTGCTCCAGTCATGATCCTGGAGTCCCAGGATCAAGTCCCACATCAGGCTCCCTGCTTGGCAGGGAGTCTGCTTTTCCCTCTGACCCTCCCTCTTCTCATGCTCTCTCTCTTATTCTCTCTCAAATAAATTAAAGTCTTTAAAAAAAAAAAAATGGGAGATCTAGCCCCTCCAGGTCCCAAGGTCCTGGGGTAGCTGCCCCCTAGCGCGTTCCTGGTTTGCCAGTCTCCGCCCAGCCACGTTCGCTAATTCTGCCCACCTACCGGACTTGCACAGGCATTGCAGCCCATTGCCTCCAGACTGAGCCAAGCTGTTTGCACTCAGACATTCGACTGAATTGAGATAAGGTGTAGCCAGAACAACAGGAATTTTTTTAACTCCCCAAGAGATCATTCTTACATGCAGCGAGGGCTGAAAACCGCTGCATTGGAGGGTTTTAAACAGGAGAACGACACTATTTGATTTTGAAAGCTCCATAACACTAACTCCGTACTAATTATAAACACGGTTATCGTGTTTCCCTCCTTCTAAGAAACAAGCCTTACCTGAAACTCTTTGTACCATAAACAACATTGGAAGGGTGATCATGAATTCCATACCAAGAACAATGACACCCATGGTACCCGGAGAAATGTGCCAGTTTTTCCCCTCAAATTCGGAACACCTGTTGTGGTACAAATTGAGTCCACCTGGCATAGTAAATGCCAAGCGGTTCATAGTTGGCCGGTCCTACCCATACGTGGGTAGGATATGCGTGGCATCCGATTTTCTGTACTCTAGGGGATTCCACGTGCTCACCCCTCTCTCGGGCTGAGGAAGAAGTCTAGCCCCATGGATCTCCTAAAATCTTCTTCTCCAGCCCGCTCCTCACCAGGGTCCTACCTCCTCTTTTTCTTCATCTTCATTTTGGGTGATCAGTCATTTCTTTCAAGCACCTGAGGCCTCGGAGAAAGCTCTGGAACCACTCACGTGGAAGAGGATGGAGGTAGATGAAGTAGATCCAGTGCTGATCGGATTCCAGACCAGTGGGCCTTGAAATGTCATCCCTGGACCAGGAGCATCAGCATCACCTGGGAAGTTAGAAATGCAAATTCTTGGCCACCGACCCAGACCTGCCAAATCAGAAATTCTGGGGATGGAGCCCGGGGATCTGTGTTTTGACAAAGTGTCCAAATGATTCTGATGCTTAGAACAGTAGTTTGGGAAGCACTGTTCAAAACAGTCACGCATATTAACCCATCAAGAGAGATCACTTCTTACCACAATGTCTATGTGTTATTAAGCCATGACAATGTCTCCTCTCACCTTTGAGTTACACTAAAAAATCCCTTCCTGTTCTCTTATCCCAGTAAATGACTAACCCCAAAGGGTGTGGCTCTGTGACATGACTGAGATAAGGAGTAAACTGGGAAGAAAAAAATAAAAATTTAAAAAAAAAGCAAAAAAAAGCATCCTGTTATACACCCCACATAATAATACGGCCAAATGACATTGTGAGCAAAGGTTCTTGCTATAAAACAAAATTATCCCGGATAAAAGTACTGTGTCCATCCCGAAATAACCTCTCTGTAACTAATTACCGCATTAAAAAAAAAAAAGCCTCAAAAAAAAAAAAAAAAAAGCCTCACATGCATGTAGTAATTTCAACACACATTAGGAAAAGAGCATTCATGAGTTGAACACTACTGTGTTCGGTGTAATTATTATAAATCTCTTTGAGAAAGGCCATACAGCCAAAGTGGTACTTCTTATGGTGTATCATTGTAATTAAATTTTTATTTCATCAAGTTACTGCAAAACGTTGTTCACACACACACACACACAAAACGAGTATTGTGTGTATTTCCTAGAGAGGTTAATTTCATGTTGCCATTGCCAACAGATGCTTCAGTTCCAACAAGCTGGATTTGGGGTACCAATAGGGACACCAACAAGGCCAATAATTCGTCAATGCTTCTTCCCACTGCAAAAGTGAGATTTATTTGAACAGACAAGGATCGGTGTTTAAACAGATCCAGCCTGGTAAAGGCATTAGATTCATGGCCACATCAGCCCTTGATCTTTTCCTTAATGAAAGCCATCCGGTCTCCACTACAGGTGTCCCACATCCTCACCTCCCCCAGGCAACTAAAGCTGAGACGAAATCTAGCAAAGCCATCATCTGTATTTTTGTTTGTTTCTTTCTTCTCGCCAACTTAGAATCGTACTGTGTGTGTGTGTGTGTGTGTGAATGTGTTTACAATAAAGTTTAATACACATGATACATCATGTTACTTGTGATGTTATGTAACTATTGATCATCTTTTATGTATATACACATGTAATTGATATGAATGACTTATTTCATGCCATTAAATATTCTTCAAAAGCGTAATTGTGGGGGCTCCTGGGTGGCTCAGTCAGCTAAGTATCCAACTCTTGGTTTTGGCTCAGGTCATGGTCTCAGGTCATGGTTGCAGGATCAAGGCCTTCGTGGGGCTCTGAGCTCAGTGCTGAGTCTGCCTCAGTTTCTCTCTCCCACTCCCTCTCACTCACTCTCTCTCACTCTCTCAAATAATAAAATCTTTTTTTTAAAAAAGCACGATTTTTGATAGAGAGATGATACCCCATCTTATATGATATATTATAATCTCTTAGGCCATTCCTATTATTGGACAGTTAGACTGATTTCGATTCTTCCACAATAATAAATAATGCAGCAATAGACAGCCCTGCACATAAATCTTTGTCCACGCCTTTGACTATTCTCTTAGGATAAATTGCTAGAGAATAAATAATTGGGTCAAAGGGAAGAAACATTTTTTAATGTTTGGTATTGAGTGCCAAAATGCTTTCTAGAAAGTTTATATTAATTTGTTATCCCATAGAGAGTAAGAGTGTTACTCTTACACTGACACATGAAAATTGGGCCTATAACAATGACCTTAACGTTGCAACATGAGAACAATTCTCGGTTTGGGCACTTGTACCCCCAGGGGACACTATGTGATGGCTGGAGACATTTCCAATTGCACCACTGGCAGGATGCTACTGATAGCTACCTACCTCCTGCTATCTAGGAGGTAGAAGCCAGGGATGCTGCTCGGTGGGCTACGATGTGCCAGACATCCCCCTACAATGGAGAATTATCCATCTCAAAATGTCAATAGCATCAAAATTGAGAATTCCTGCCCTAGACGCATCCTCCTTAAAACTGGGACCAAAACAGGAGGCTCTCTATCACTAGCTTCATGCTCATTCCCCCGCAAGCCCTGACCTCTGTAATAAGGGCAAAATACAAATAAAATATAGAATTGATGATGAAATTATTGGTATTTCACAACACATAATTACAGATTTAAAAATAAAACACAATTCTTCGTATCAGAGAGATGATATGATAATTATCTTTCTCTGATGGACTTATTTCGCTTAGCATAATAACCTCTAGTTCGCTCCACATAGCTGCAAATGGCAAGATTTGGGGGTTTTTTGATGGCTGCATAATGAAGAATTTGAGAAACAAGACAGAGGATCATAGGGGAAGGGAGGGGGAAATGAAACAAGATGAAACCAGAGAGGGAGACAAACCATAAGAGCCTCTTAATCTCAGGAATCAAACTGAGGGTTGCTGAAGGGGAGGGGTGTGGGAGGGATAGAGTGGCTGGGTGATGGACATTGGGGTGGGTATGTGCTATGGTGAGTGCTGTGAATTGTGTAAGAATGATGAATCACAGACCTGTGCCCCTGAAACAAGCAATACATTATATGTTAATAAAAAAGAAATAAATAAAAATAAAACACAATTAACTGGAAAAAATAATAGCATGAATAGAAAGTGCTACCTTGCTTCTCAATAAAGAACTAACTAGCTGCCAGGTTAACCTGACTGTATATCCCTCCCATGTATTTATATATTTATTGAGTCAAATATTAGGTCCCTGACATAATTCTAGGCACTAGAGAGATACAACCATGAATCAGGAACAACATCTCTTAGCTGATGGAGCTTACAATATAAGAAGACAGCCAAAAAAAGCATGTAAACAAGTACACAGTGTATTATCTGCTGATAAATTCTATGGAAAAAATAATAATAAAGCAGGGCACAGAAGAGAAAGAATTCTTAGAGGGGCAAAAGAGCAAGCTCTTACAGCTATAAGATTTTAGCTTTTTCTGTGGGGGACTTCAGAGACCATTGGAGGATTTTAAGCAGAGTTTAAAACATGTTGTGATTTTTCAAAGACAGCACAGCTAATGTGTAGAGAACAGACTCTTTCAGGGATAAAAGATGGAACCTGGTAACAGAGAGAAACAAAGGAGTAACCAGAGACACCTCTAGGTGGGGATCTGAAAGCCATTAAAATTTTACTCTGAAGGAGGCAGAAACACCCCAGAGAGTTTTGAGCAAAGGAGTAACATGACCAGACTCAATTTTGAAAAGGAACACTCTGGCTGTTGTGTGGAAAACATGCTGTGTGGGCATGGGAGGCAAAGGCAAAACAGCAGAGAATAAAAGTCCTTTACTGCTGGCAGGAAAAACCTAGCTCCTTCTTTCTTCCACATTTGTCCAGCTCATTCCTAGATGGTTTATTCAGATTGACAAGTAAGGAAACATGTTTTTCTTTTGCTTGGCAAGCAAATATATTAATTTAAAAAAAAAAAACTTTCAAAAAATTAAGTTGGAAAATTTCCTGTTTCATCTTGGCCTCATTGGACCACCTGGAAGTTTCTTTTACACGAGGGAGGATGGAGTTACTCGACTCCAGGACGTTGGGGAAGAGTTAAATCTGGCAGCCAGAGTCCGCTGTCAGATTCTGAAGGCTGCCCTAACCATTCTCAGGGATGATGTGTTAGACTTGCTGACTGGAGGGATCTATACCCGAGGATTTGTAAAGAAGCGAAATCTTGGAAGTGCTCCCAGCTCTCACAGCTTCCCTTTCGTGAGTCCTTTCAACAGCGTCAGGCCCTGTGCATTAATGTCTGATCCCGATAGGTCACCCAAAAGAAAGGAGTCATATTCTCCTCTAGATAGACACCTTGAGGTGATTCAAAGGTTCGAGGTTTCTGTAATGAGGAGAGAAGCCAAACCACAAAAGCCTTTTCAGTTCCAATTCACAGAAGAACGGGGACCCATGACCAAGCTGAGACTAACATTCCTTAATGATTCTTTCCAAGGACTTGCCATTTTCTTTGACTTAACAGCCAACTTTGAGAAATGAAGACCAATTTATCCGTTCACTACATTATGTATTTTTTTGTTTAGTGGTTCTCAGCTTTCTGAGGGCTGTATTTGGTTAACAATGATTGGAAATGCAGTTTTATGGACAGACAAGTTGCTGTCACAAGTTAGGGACAAGGGATCATGGGAATACCCATAGGAACACAGAGCAGACGAGGGAAGGGCCTGAGTCCTGAACCGGGACAAGGCAGGTACTACAGGATGTGCCCGGAGTTCAGGACCTACCCCAGACTTGAGGAAGTTGGGGAGTCCAGGGAGGGGAGTGGGGAGTCAGTAGGCACCCAGGCAGACACCCAAACTTACATACTAGTCAACATGGAGAGGGGCCAGAAAAGCGAGGTTGTAAGGGAACACACGTCATCCCTATCTCAGCCCCGGGTGTCTCAGATCCCAGGTCAGCAATGCATCTCAGAAGTGGCTGTGATGGAGACACTGAACTGTGTACATACAGTTCTTGAAAGACGAGTGTTTCTGATATCTTGCGGTTTCTCAATGACTTTCCACTGAGCCGGAGAGTGCTTGCATGAATGGATGGGTGGGATGGATGGATGAATCCAGGTAAATGGCTTAATTTTAAGTGAGCAGATGGAAGAGCAGAAGCTACTAGCGTATTTCCTTAATTGGTTTATCTCTAAACCTATATACAGGATCATTAGTGTCCTTGATTTTGACTTACCAGAAAAGGCCAAGGGAGTCGATGTGATTCAGAGTCTGGTCTTAATGCTTTTTTACAATAGGATCACATCAAACAAAGACAATCTTCCGGTGGATTCAGGGGCCTCTTTTATTCTTATTACAGCATGGTATGATTTTCCTTTAAGGCCACCAACAGCAATTTACAGAGAAAAGAAGAAGCAGAGGGAATTCTAATTCCCAAATCACGGGGAAGATGCTGATCTAACAGAATTCTTGGGTGCAGGGGTGGGAGGAGGGAGGATACCAGGACAAAAACAGAAAGAAGAGAGTCCGAGAGCCTGCTTTGAGGGACAACTCCTCACCTTCATTACAGAACAAATCTGGACCGTCTTCCACCCACAACTTCTGCCTGCCCTTCCTTCTTTTTTTTTTTTTTTAAGATTTTATTTATTTATTTGACAGAAAGAGATTACAAACAGGCGGAGAGGTAGGCAGAGAGAGGGGGAAGCAGGCTCCCTGCTGAGCGGAGAGCCCAATGCGGGGCTCGATCCCAGGACCCCGAGATCATGACCTGAGTCGAAGGCAGAGGCCTAACCCACTGAGCCACCCAAGGGCCCCCTGCCCTTCCTCCTTAACCCTCACCACTGGTCAGAGGCAAGAGGCAAGTCACCTGGTGGCAGCCAGCCCATCAAAGAGTAATTTCAAAGGACATAATGGTACTCATTTGCTAGTCCTTGTTCTTCATTTTTCTCTACATTTTTACTCACCTCTGAGCCAACTGGGCAAACAAACAAGCCACCTAACCTCTCACCTAGTTGTCTTTGTGGGTGGTGACATTATCCCTACCTGTGAAGCCCTTCTTCCTATCTTTCCCTTTTGAAACCTTGGCTGTTCCTTAAATCTTGCCTCCAACACACCTTCCTACCTCTGCGGTGCCTTACAGGGGATTTGGTCCTTCCCTCGGATCATAGTTGGCTCTTTCCTTACAGTCTGATCTTTAAAAAAGCTGCTTAGTCTTCACTAGCTACTGGGAAATCATCTCATTTAACACTCAACTTTATTATCTGTGAAATAGGGACGTCATCTGAATTGCCTCTCTGACAAAACTGCTACGCTAAAGGATATGTTTGGAGACACTGTGCAAACTTTAAGATGTCTAGCAGTTAAGGTGAGGAGTATTATAGGAACTCCTGCACCTTATAACCGTGGCTAGATAAGGACTTTCATTTTTTTTTTTAAGATTTACTTATTAACTTGAGAGAGAGAGAGAGCATAAGAGGGAGGGGCAGAGGGACAAGGAGAGAGAAGCCGAAGCAGACTCTGTGCTGAGCACAGAGCCCGACACGGGGCTCGATCCCACGACACTGAGATCACAAACTGAGCTGAAACCAAGAGTCGGTTGGTTTCTAAACCAACAGACTGCGCCACCCAGGCGCCCCCAGATAAGGACTTTTAAGTGTCCTAGACTCTAAAAAGATGATGACATTCCCCCAAAATAAAAAAGGAAAAACTATAAAAATAGAAGTAATAGTTAAGCTTAAAATAGGTTGTAAGTGTGAATAAAGTTGGAGGATGACTATTTTAATGCTTTCTCTTTTTGAAACATTAAATTCTGTTTTTTCTCTGCCTTTTCAGTTTGTTTTCTATCTTGGCTTTGCTGCCTTCCTAAGCCTAATGATTATTTGGTGATGCATTTTATCTCCTCTACTAGACTGGGAGTTCCTTGAAGCTTCTGTCTTTGCTCGCACATAGCCAGCACTCAATAAATATTTGCTAAATTAAATTCCTCCTTTTGACGCTCTCCAGAAATTTATCTTCTCTGTTAGCAGAAAAGCTCCACAAATAGTAGGAAACATCAATGGCACTGAGCAGTCACACCTCTATCACTCAACAGGAAATTATGAAAAGAAAAATATATGTATAATTCAGAACCCCAAACCATGGAAAATATAAACAAAATGAAAGAGCCAAGTGCATACCCTCAAAAAGTCTATGAGAGAGTTGAGGGATTGAGGGAGAGAGACAGAACAAGAGAGTCAGGGGAAGAAGTAAGGAAAACATAACTGGGGAGGACTGGGAACTAGGGCAGGAAGCTCTCAAGGAAATTCTTGAAAATATCAAGTTCTAAGGAAAAGAGCTGCGATTAAGATTGAAATGGACTTCGGAGGCTACTTTCCTAACACCCTGTCTGAATGTGAGCTCTTCCCCACATATGATGGAAGAGCAAAGTGTGGGCACATGATTTTAGGACAACCTCCATGATGTGGTGGCACCTCACAGTCTTGTCTCTGGTACCATTCCTGCTTTCCATCCCTGCTGAGGCACATTCCTAGAAAAAAGGTTATGAGCCGGCATTTTTTGTAGTTGTATTCTGACCTGGAAATCCGAGGCATTTTGCTTTCCGTGGAGACATACATGGATATTCTCAGTGGCCTCATTTCTTTCTCCTATTTTCTTTGAATATTTTTTTTCCTCTAGTCCTCTGTCATCAGCATTTTATCTGCCCAACATGGTTCCTTTACCGTTCTTTCTCTGTGCAGTCCAGGCTTTTAGCAAAATGCATTCTCCTGGGGAGGCTACATATTCCAGAAGCTCATACTCAGCAGTTATGAGCTCCCCAGAGCTACCATGAAAAGGATAAACACATTTGTTTTTTTAAAAATAAAATAAAATGAGGGGCGTCTGGGTGGCTTAGTCGGTTGGGCGTCTGCCTTCAGCTCAGGTCGTGATCCCGGGGTCCTGGGATCAAGCCCCACGTTGGGCTCCCTGCTCAGGGGGGAGCCTGCTTCTCCCTCTCCCTCTGCCCTCCCATTCCGCTTATGCTTTCTCTCTGGCTCTCTCTCCCTCTCTCAAGTAAATAAATAAATAAAATCTTTTTTTAAAAAAAAAATAAAATAAAATAAAATGAGAATCAATTTTGAACTGAAACATTACATTGGAAAAAGAATAAGAAGGAGAAGGAGAAGATGATGTTGATGAAAAAGAAGAAAAAGCACGAAGAGGAGGGAGAGGAGGAGGAGAAAAACAAAGGGGGAAGAAAACGATTTTTTTGCACTTATTTTAGCTTTCCATTTGCATTTTATCTTTGCTTTTAAATTTGGGGCAGAAGCTTGTGAGAAGGTAGTTACAGGATGGTCTTTGTCACTGGAAACACCTCTGCTGCTTACCAGCTGTGGGCCTCAAGGTAGCCATGTCACCACCTTAAGCTTTAGTTTCCTCTTCTGTAAAATGGGAATAACAGTGACATGACACAGAAAAACCTCTTATCCCCGTGTCATGCTATTTTCAACTTCCCCGCACCCCTGTTGTTTTCCTACACTCCCCCAAATAAACGGCTTTTTCTGGAAATCTTGCCTCGGGATCTGCTTCGGGTGTGGAGAGAGGTAGACATTAATAAGATACAGTGGAATAATCTTTGCTTGGACCGCAGTCATGAGAATGTTCTTCCCTAGTTTATTCAGTGTAGGAAAAACTGACATTGAAGAATCCAACTCCAGTCCGAAATCCTACGTGTGATCTTTCAGACCTGACCATGGGCCATGACGGAGGCTTTCCCTGACAGGCTCATGGGGCAAAGCTGTCCTCCCAGGCCAGCCTGGACGCATGCTCTGGAGGGAATTGCTGTCGAGGACCAGGTACCAACCAACATCTGCCTTTCTCGCCCAGGCGTCTCCATCTGGAGGCCTCATTACTGGGGGGCCCTCAGCCAATGCTTTCCTCTGCCACAACCACCTTATCCAATGGGCCTTGAACACACTTTCTGACTCAATATTCAGGACTTTTCCACTCCTAACCCTACTCCCTCTCCTTCCCCTGCAGCCCCCAGCTCCATAAAACAGCAGGAGCCTTTGTTCAGGGCTCCCCAGGAGCGAGATGATCCCCACATCTGAGCTAATCCTCCTGACCCTCACCCACGGATGCTTCATAAACAGAACGCTGGGGGCTCTGGCACTTTTCCTGTCTCGTCTCTTCCTTTATACTCTCACAGTACGCGATTAAAGGCTTGACTGCTGCTTTCATTTTGGCTTGGCGTTTTAACTGGCCACCCCAACGCTCGGAAGCTCAGCTCTTGACGGAGATCCTCGGCCTGCAGAAAGGTCACCATAAGACTTTGTGGCCTGACAAAGGCAGGCCTCTTTTTATTCAGATCTGGCCTCAGAGACCAACTGGCATGAGGTCTAGGTCTTCTAGAGAGGAAGAGAGGCAGGTCCCAACCACCACTCCTGGGGCTTTAAAGTTCCGGAAGTCCACCAGCTGAGGTCAGAACTGTCCTGGCCACCGGTACCCCAAAGAAGAACTTGACAGGAGTGCAGAAGGGAGTCTAGGAGTCTGTGCCTGTGATCCAAACTTAAACAGAGTCGTAGGTCTAGGGAGACGGCTCAATCTGGAACAGCACATAGTCAACAGCGTAAGTCCCTCAGGAGCTGGAGGCACAGTACATTGGCGTCTGTTGGAGACCAGTGGCTAAGCATGCAGGAACTGGGAGGCCACGCAGACAGAAGGACTGCCGCTGGGCAGGGACTTACTGAGCATGAGCACCATTCCAGCTGCAGGCACGGTGTGCGTGCATCACACTGGGTGTGCAACAACCGAAATAAAGGTTCTATTGAACTGATGCAGTTCTAAGTGTAGGTGTGCATGTGCGAGCATGCACAAAAGTGCACATGCATAGAGGTGTGGTGTGTGTGTGTGTGTGTGTGTCTTCTGCCTGTTTTCATGACCAAACCCTGAGTGAGAGCGTCAGCTTCCTGATCCTAAAGGCAGTGCCCTCTCCATTCTCTACACTGCTTTCCAGGAAAGGCAACGTCAATCACGGAGGTTTTTGGACATAGCCAAATCTGACACGATTAACTCTAAGGCCCAAAATTCTGGACATGTTTTTCATTATATTTTTTATTTAGCTTTTTCCTTAGCACAAAAGCACTGTATCTTGATCATATAGATCTAATGAAAAGCAAGAAAAGTACACTAAAAGTCACTGATAATCTTGCTATGCACAGATAACCACTGCTGATCATGTTTACAAAATTATTTTTAGTATCTTCTTTTTTTTTCACAAGATTAGGACCAGAGAATATATGTATATATACATATATGGAACACTGTAATCTCCTGTTATCAGCCTAAGTCCCGGCAGGAGGAGAAGATGTCCTTAAATTAAGATAATTTAAGAAGAGCTTAATAAAGGGCTATTTGCATAGGTACTGGGCAAAGGAGCAGGAAACCAGGAGAGAGAGTGTAGGGCCCCAGGGTTGATGACAGCAAGAATAGGTTATCTCTGGGCCTGAAGAGGTAGAATGGGGTGAGATTACAAGAACCCAAAGGCAGAGAGCGCTGACTCGAGAAGGACCCTCAAAAAGCCCATGACTTTCAATCCAGAAACAGAGCCACACCCTGGCAACCACACAGGGAGGTAACAGAAGGAATAGAGTTCCCAGCTTCCCTCCCCTTCCCTTCAGTCTCCTGCTATGCTCCCCAGTGACTGAACCCAATGGGGACCAAGAGGGCAAAGGAGCCAGCGGCACAGACAAGGGGGCAGCAAATATTTTCTGTAAAGAGCTGGACAACAAAGGGTTTAGTCTTCGTGGGCCATATGGTCTCTGTCACAAATACTCAAACCTACAGGTATAGCAGAGAAACAGCCATTGACAATATCTAAACAAATGGATGGGACCAGATTCAGCCTGCAGGCCATAGTTTGCCAGCCTCTTATGTAGACTATGTGCGTCAGTCTCCCAGGCTGCAAAGCAAGGCAGAAAACACACGGAAGAGATCTAGAGGGGTTAGCGAAAGGCACCTAGCAACTTGCCTGAGTGGTTTAACAAATTGTGAACATTTTATGTGTTCAAATCTTTTCTTCCTTAACCTTGGGGTAAGATAACTTTATTGGAAACAGGCACAAGCTGGCCAAGCATAATTCAGCAAATATTACAGAAATAGTAGTTAAGCTAAGAAAGTATCCAATTCTGTTTTATTTATTTTACTTATTTATTTATACCTGGTAATGTAGCAAAAAGGTCTTAAGGAGGCTTAAATATGCAGTATGAATTGAAGTTAAATTAGAAATAAATGATCTTGTAGGAATTTACCCTATAGATATAATCATTTATGTGCACAGGGCCTTACATATTCAATAAGAGTCAAATTAAACTAAAAATAAATGAATGCACTTGTAGGAATTTACCCTGTGGATATAAGCATGTATGTGCACAAAGACATATAGAAAAGACACTCATTTCTGCATTGCTCTTGATAGTAAAAAAAAAAAAATTTTTTTGAAATGATTTAAATCAATTGGGAAATAGTTAAGTAATTTAAAACCTATCCACAGATTTAAAACCCATCCACAGAATGGATACTGTTCAGCTATTATTTTAAAAATTCTATAAGAACTGATGTGGAATGATCTCCAGGATGTGGTATTAAATGAAAAACAAAGTGTAAAACATTATAAATGGGATATTATTACTTGTTTGATAAAGATACGTGTGTGCATGTATATGTATGTGGTTTTGCATGTATATATGTGCATACACACAAACATGCATATACAGACATATCAACATATACGTGTGCGTGAGTATATTTTTCTTCCTTACGACACTGTTCCTGGGTAGATAGACAAGAAACTGGAGGCAGTGGTTGTCCTTAAGTAGGAGAATTAAGTGACTAGGGCACAGTATAACATGGAAATGCACTTTTACTTAAAAATACTTAAGTATATTTTAAATTTTGTACTATTCACCTGTGTTACCCATTCAGAATCATTCATTTATTCATTTAACTTTTAAAAGTGGATGAGAAAAGAAGATAAGCTGGTATGTTACATACAGCATGTTCAGGAATATATATTTCTGGTTTATATTAACTTTCCCACTCATTACCTAGTCTGAAGGCTCTTGATCACCCAGCCGTTCCTGAGTTTCACACTGGTGCCCCACACCGATGATGTCTTGCCAATCGAATCCAGAAAATAAAAAGTTCTTCCTATTCAGGAAGGGTCTTGGTGAGAGGTGGAAATGTCCGGGGAAGAAAGATAAATTCACTGAACCAGGGGCCTACATCTTAAGTAAAGCTCGTAGGGGCGCAGTGGTCTGGAGCATAGTGGTATATTTCCTCTAAGGTGAAAGACCAATCGGTATATTTTATATAACCTACAACTAAGCAAGAAGCACAACTGCTGGACCTCTTTGTATTTTAGAGGCAATACACTCCGCCTGTTCAATCTATCAAGTAATAAAACTGCTAGTATCTACGGGGTCCCAGAGCAAGGGAAGTCTATACAATAAGTCCAGGGTACAACGCAAACTGATCCAGCAGTTACAATGGTACCCAGAGTGTTGTGGCAAATAGGGATGCTTAATGGAACTTCTGGTAAACCTCAATAGGCGAATTAGAGGACGGATCCATAGAATTTGGAATGAGGTCATGTCTTCCTCTGTCACTAATGCTTCTGATTTTGAGAAATGGTTTCTGGCTCACTGCTATGCCCTAAGAGAAACTGAACATCTAACCAACGGGGATCAAGTGACCACGTTGTCTGAGTTTCCCAGTGTTAGCTTTCCACCATTATCTGACCCATCAACCATAATGTTGGATGTGCACAGCAATGTATATCATCAAATCCCATCATTGAATGAAAGCAGTTTATCTACGATCAGGCTTAACCATCCTTACCCTATCCTAAAAGTACAAGTATGTTGCATTGGCTTAGACTCCCATAGCAATCCCTCTTGCTGCATTGCCGTTAATCCCCCAATCCATACCTACAACCTCATGGAAGTTTCTTGTGACCATCTGGCTGAAGAAGGAAAACTCAGGTCTGGTTTACAGATAGTCTAGACAATATTGAGCTATAAGCCAGAAGGAAATATTACTGATTCATGCTGAAGTGTCTGAAAAATAATGAGAAATCCTTTCCCGGGCAAAACTTTAAGTAATACATCTGATTATCCACTTTGTCTGGACAGAGATGGTGAGAGTAACAGATCTATCCCAATTCTTAGGTGGTGGCTAATGGTTTAGCCACATCGTCGGGGAACTGGACAAAAACAACCTGGAAAACTGGTGAGAAAAGGTTTGTAGAAGAGGTACTAGCATACACATTCTGGCAAATATTACAGAAGCAGAATCAAAAATACCACACGTACAGAGGGTTGCCCCAGGAATGGTGGAGTAAGAAGCCCTGAAAGTCTGCTTCTCCATAAAAGCAATGAAAACATCAGCAAAATTGTGAACACAAACTTTTCCAATACTGGAAATTAATTGGCAACAATCAAAGGAATGTTTATTAAAAAAAAAAAAAAGAACTGAATCTTGGGGAGAAGAGCCAGCTTTGTGTCATCTTAACTTGCCCTATTCCCATCCCCAATCCTGGGCTCCAAAGTCGCCTTGAAAAACCATAGTTCCACAATCTTAGTGAAAGCTAGCAGCTTAGCAGCCACTGGAGAAAACAGATAGGTTTAGAGCTCCCCAAAATCACCACTCCAGAGAATCATCGTTAGTTGACCCCTCTGGCAGTTCTGTGAACACTCTAGCTAGCATGTCTTCCTGTGACTTGACTCAGAGTTCACTCAGTGTGCACAACCTTTTCCTTGGGGCATATATCAGACAGAAGCAGCAGCAATTTAATATTGCCCTTGCCTGGGGCGGCAATAACAGCTGGGACGAACAACAAACTGACCAAGAAACATAAAAGGTAAAGCAAAGTTCATAAAGATCTTTAAAGAGCTCTGACACATTCCCGGGAATCTAGAAGGCTATGCATATACACACAGGGCTCTGCACATGCCAGGGCTGTGCACAACGCCAGAAAAACACAGAGCAATCCCCAGGTTCTCACCTCTGGCTTACCTTGCGGCTCTGTTTAAGCAGAAAGTAAATGTTAAAAAAAAAAAAAAAAGGAGAGAGAGAAAAGACAAAAAACAATGCCTGCCTGAGCATTGAAGTTCTGCCTAGACAAGTATACAATGTCGCTCTCCAAGGGCTGGGAGACTTGTGGATTCAAAGCATTGCAGGACATCTGTGCAACCATTAGCTGACCTTGCAGCTAACTGAATAGGGACTTCAGAGGCCACACATAATAAAGAATACAGACTTTACCAAACTGGTTAGGGAAAGTCACCAAACAAATTAATAGCATCTGTAAAATAGCAACAGGAACAAAAAACAGCAACAATTACAAACCCTGAGGAAGAAGAAAATCTGATTTCCAGAGTTGCCACAGAATATTTTAAATGTTTCATTTTCAACAACAGATAAAAATTTTAAGAGGCGCAGAGAGACAAGAAAGTGTAGCGCTATAAAGGGGAGGGGGAGAAATGGCCAATAAAAACTGTCCTCAGGGAAAGCTGACATTGGGCTTTACTAGATAAAGACTTTAGAACAGGTTTTAAAAATATGTTCAGAACTACATCAAAAACTAATGATGTACTATATGTTGACTAATTGAATTTAAATTTTAAAAAATACTAGAAAAATATTAAACTAAAAAAATAAAAAATATGTTCAGAGAATTAAAAGAAATCATGTATAAGGAACTGGAGAAAAGAATGAGAATGACATCTCATCAGAGAATATTAATAAAGAGATTTAAAATTATTTTCAAAAAATAACCAGATATGAAGTCTAGTTAAAAAATTCAGTACCCAAAGTGAACATTTCATTAGAGTATCTCAAAGGCAGATCTGAACTGGGAAAAAAATAATAGGTGAATGTGAAAATAAGTCAATTGAGATGATCCAATTTGAGAAGGACAAAAGATGAAAAAAATGAACTGAGTGTCAGAAACCTGTGAGACACCATCAAACATACTAACAGATGCATGATGGGGAGTCCATCCCAGAAGAAGAGAGAGACAAGGAACAAACAGAGTTTGAAGAAATTATAGCCCAAAACTTCCCAAATTTGTTGTAAAACATTCATTGACACATTCAAGAAGATCAATGAAGTCCAAGTGGAAAACATTCAGAGATGCTCACCTAGACACATCACATCCAACTGTCCAAAAACAAAACAGCAGGAGAGAAAACATAACCTTGCACCCAGTGGCCCCAGTCCTTATAGGGACCAGCCAGTCATTGGGCAGCAGGCTGGTTTCATTGAACTATTTCCATCATGAAGGTGGCATTGATGTGTTCCTTGTACCAGACATTTATTGTCAAAATGAATTTCCCATCAGGGTGTCCGGGTGGCTCAGTTGGTTAAATGTCCAACTCTTGATTTCAGCTCAGGTCATGATCTCAGGGTAGTGAGACTGAGCCCCACGTCAGGCTCTGCACTCAGCGGGGAGTCTGCCTAAGATTCTCTCTCCCTCTGCCCCTCCCCCAGCCCTGTGTGCATGCACTCTCTCACTCTTTAAAATAAATACATGAATCTTTTTTTAAAAAATTAATTTGCCCTCGTTGCTCTCAATGTTTGGAGCTAGCAACACCATCCATGAGCTTACAGAATACCTTATTCATGGTTATAGTATCCACACACAATGTTATTTCTGACCCAGGAATTCATTTTATTTAAAAAACTACCACAGTAATAGGTTCACACACTCACAGGATTTACTGGTCTTCAAATGTCCCCATGACCTAGAAGCAGGTAGCAGAGTGGAATACTGAAATGGCCCAGTGAAGATGCAATTATGGCATCAATTAGGAGATAGCACAATGAGGTTTGCTACTGTGACAGACAGAACTTTGTTTATACAATGTATAAAGACTACATTCCATGGCCAGGAAAAAAAAAATTTAACAACACACACACACACACACACACACACACACAACACACACACATTTTTGTTGTCATGTCTTACAGACTTACAACACACACGCATTAGGGAATCTGGCATTGAGTTGCCAGATTTTCTGGGCCTATAAAAATCTTTTAAAAATTGCTCAGGAGAGGGGCACCTGGGTGGCTCAGTTGTTAAGGTCTGCCTTCAAGTCAGGTCATGATCCCAGGGTCCTGGGATTGAGGCCCGCATTGGGCTCCCCGCTCAGCGGCAAGCCTGCTTCGCCCTTTCCCTCTGCCTGCCTCTCCCCCTGCTTGTATTCCTTCTCTCGCTGTGTCTCTGTCAAATAAATAAATAAAATCCTTAAAAAATTTAAAAATAAAAAATAATTTAAAAATTGCTCAGGAAAAGCGCAACTATTCCTAAAAAAATTTTGAGACGAAATGTATCTCCTTCAGATTCTTATAAAATGAAGCTAATGCAATCAACAACATCTTCAGCCACATTCTTACAATAAATATAGTAATGAACTTCTCCATTATGTACAATATGCTTATCCTCAGTATAAATGGGTTTTTACCTAGACCTTATCTGGTACACACTTTTCATGCCACTATTTGTCTACATCCTCATGTGGTAGTTCTTTTTAGTACATATCTTGGTTTCCTGATTAAATTGGAAGCTCCCACTGGACAAAGAGTATTTCTAATATTTATTTCTACTATTCCTTCATTCACAATACCTTACACAATACTTTATTTCTATCAAGTAGACATTTGATAAACTCTATTGATCAATATCAACCTCCCTTTTGTCAAAATGATTATCAAGGATTCAGGGCAATGCCAAAATAAGAGATAAATGGAGACCAGATTACATGTAAGACAGTAGAAAATGAATGAATGAATGAATGAATATAGCTAAATTACTAGAGCAAACTTTCCCAAAAAAGTACCTATCTGTTGGATAAATATGAAATGCTTTGTTTTTGTCTTGTAGAAGAGCAATGATCTAAGGGGAAAAGAGAACTAACATTAATTAAGTAGCTATAATGTGCCAAACAGTTTTGGGTGTTTTAGATATGTTATCTCACTTGATGCTCACAACTCTGTGAAGAAGGTGGTACTTCCCTTGTTATACAAATAAGAAAACAGTGCCAGAGGATTTCAGTAGTTATTTAAAAGCACAGAAATAATTAAATCACAAAACTGGAAACTGAACCCAAGCCTGTGTATCACATCAAGCATGAACATCTTAAAAATAAATAAAACATAAGGCTATATTTTTAAACTCTGAAACAAAACATTAGAAATGACAAATTTGATTATTCAGGTAACACGTGAGTAAATGCTCATTTGAAGAGTCCATCCCATATAGGGTAAAAGTCCCTTCAGTATCTTTACCCTCTTTCCCCATGTTTGGTGACTATCATTCTGGACTTCTTCACATGTGTTGATATTAACATATATTCACATAAAGAAACTATATGCCTTGGGAGTGAATATTAAATATATTTCTCTACAATTTGCTTTTTTCACTATGTATTAGATATCTGTTCTTATCAGTAATCCCTATACCCAACATGGGACTCGAACTCACAACCCCAAATCAAGAGACACATGCTCTTCCTACTGAGCAGCTGGGTGCCCCATCATATTCATTTTAACTGTTACGTAGCATGGCATAATATAAAAATGCCACTATTTATAAACTATTCTCAAATTAATGGATGCTTTGTTTCCAGTCTAAATTGTTATTAACAATTCCGCAATAGACTATCTTTGCATTATGTCACTTTTTACGCGTAAATTAGATCTTTCACTAGGACAAATATCTAGAAATGGAATTGCTGGTTCAAAGAGTGTACATAATTATTAAAGCAGATGATACTGTCCTATGGTGTTACAATGCCTTTAAAAAAATATTTCACCTAATCATACTTGTACCAATATGGAAGTAAAACGTTTTTTCTTTCAACTTCACAACTCTGGCAGAAATTAAAGAGATTGATGACAACCGGCTGAATGAGTAAGGGAGAGGGGGAAAAAGAAGTGCTATCTCCATTACCTTCTCTCTCTCTCTCTCATCTTTTCCTGAATCCTAGTGAAGTGGAGAAAGTTTTTTGGGCACTTATATTTTTTAATTTTGCCCAATACTTGTTCTTTTGGATTGTCTTTTTCTTACTGATGTAACGTTCTTTATTCTGGCATTAATTATTTTTTCTATTATATGTTTCAAGTATTTTCTCCCTATTTATGACACACTTTGTAAATGTTATTGTGTCTTTTTAAATAGAGAAGTTTTGCGTTTATTATAGTCAAAGTTACTAGTCTTTTCCTTTGACATTTTCAGGTTCGTATTGAGTTTTTGTTTGTTTGCATACATTTGGCTTTTTAATTCATCTGAAATTATTTTGGTTATGGTGTGAGCTAGGAACATAGCTTACTTTTTCCCCAAATGGATAGCGAGTTGCGCCAATACTGTTTATTAAATAGACCTTTACCCCTACAGATTTGAAATTTTTTTATCACATACTAAATTTTATTACACGTATTAGTCAGTTTGTGGGTTTTTTATTGTGTTCCATCAAATGTTTTTTCTTTCTACACCAATACCCCAATGCTCAACCTAGTATAGATTTATAATATGCTTTTATAACTGCCGAACAAGTCCCCTACATTATTTTGTGTTTCAAAAGTTTCCTGGATTTTCTACTGCATTTTGTCTTCCAAATAAATGTTTGAATCAGCTTGTTAAATTACAGAAAAGACCCTATCAGACTTTGGGGTGGAGGGTGGATTTATGTAGATTCCATCAGCATCTATCCATTTTCCTTTGGCCCACCTTGGAAGCCACCACCAACTTAAGAAGAAAAGATACTTGCACCCCTATGTTTATTGCAGCATTATTTACCAGAGCCAAGATATGGAAGGAGCCCAAGTGTCCCTCCACAGATGAATGGATGGATGCATGTATATATGTGTAATAACACAGTTGGACCTAGAGATTATAATGTTGAGTGAAATAAGTCAGAGGAAGACAAATACTATATGATTTCATTTATATGTGGAATTCCAGAAACAAAACAAATGAACAAAGATAAAAAGAGGCAAAAACAAACAAACAAACAAAAAACCAAAGACTCTTAAATATAGAGAGCAAACTGATGGTTGCCAGAGGGGAGGTGGGCGGGGGTCAGGGTAGGGAGGGAGACAGCTGAATAGGAGAAGGAGATTAAGAGTACACTTATGGTGATGAGCACTGAATAATGTATAGAATTGCTGAATCACTATGTTATACACCTGAAACAAATGTAACGCTGTGTGTTAATTATACTTGCATAAAAAATTTTTAGGGCACCTGGGTGGCTCAGTTGGTTGGGCAACTGCCTTCGGCTCAGGTCATGATCCTTGAGTTCCAGGATCAAGTCTCTCATCGGGCTCCCAGCTCCACGGGGAGTCTGCTTCACCCTCTGACCTTCTCTCCTCTCATGCTCTCTCTCACTTTCTCTCTCTCTCTCGAACAAATAAATAAAATCTTAAAAAAATTTTTTTTAATAAAATTAAAAAAAAGAAAGGAAGAAGAGAGCTCCCATATACAGTGATCGTTTCCCATCTCTAACCCCTACATTTCTCTGGCCACAGAAGAATAATTAGCCAGTACACTGAGAGGGTAACAAGCCAGGAACAACTCCCAACAACTGAGGAGGAGAAGTTGGTGGGTATATCTCCAGCATCCTCAGTTCCGAGGGACGGAGTTCAGAGGTGTATTCTGCATCCATTTCAGAGGTTTGGAGGAGGACCAACCCCTAGTTGCCCACAGCAGTCCTTCCTCTGAATGTCCTCTTTTTTTTTTTTCTCTCTGAATGCCCTCTTAATTAGTTTCTTCACTGTTTCTATCTTCCCCACTCCTATACCTGATTTCCCAATAAACCACTTGCACCCAGATCCTTGTCCCAAGACTTGCTTTTGGAGGATCCAACCTAAGACGATCTATTGATTGAAAGGGGGAAGACTCACAATCCTTTACAATATTTCCAAACAACACCGTTATGAAAGCCTACTCACTCACTTCTTTTTCAGTTCCAAGATAAATATTTCCAAACCAAGTACTTTTAAAGCCCTTCTCCCAGTCCCTCACAATAATGTTTAAAGAGACCTGAGATTCTGCTCTCACCTGCACTAAATGCTCCCTGAACATCAGACAGGGCTTTTTTTGTATAATCTCCTAGGACCACTGGAGGCCGGTTTAGTTTTTACCCAAAAAATCTTTGAAAAATGGTAAGGACCCTAAATTAAATAACTATGCTAAATCCCTATTGTTCTAGACTGAAAGTTCCCTCCCTGTTAGATTTACTTTCCTATTTCATGTGCAGCAATGTTATATAATATAGAGCAGCAGAAGTTGAAAGATCACACAATATAATAGTGTTCCAAATTTAAATACAACTATTCTCCCATTATTAAAGTCTCAGAATAAAATTAAAGCTCAAATAACTTAAATACAAAGTCCTTTAGTAAGAGTTCCAAGGGATTAAAATCCTCAAATCAACTTCCCTGAGTTCCATCAGTGCTCGACTGCATTGCTGTCCACTGCAACGAGAGTAGTTCTTTCCAAACTCCAAAGTTGCTTTAGTGGAACCCAAATCCTTCATGCAACTCTTCATGCAAGAGTCTCAAGGATTAATTGGGCACAGGAGTATCTCAACATCGGCCAAACATCCCAAATTTCAAAAATATAAGCAAACTCTCTACCTGGGAATTATCCTATTCACAATGGCATACCCAGAAACCAATATTTAATCTAATCTTCATTATTTTAATAAAAATACATACATAGGACAGCCCCCGTGTCATCTGAGGATAAGGTAGCCTGAAAAAATCCTCTTGGTCTGAGCCTTGCTTGAATGCCAGTCATACCATACAAGTTGTTCAGAATCCGTGACCTGTGACCCTAGAATTCAATGAGCAATATCATATCAAGAGATTAAATTATGACACAATATTTTTCTGAGGGGGGAGGAATCCAGCCATGCTTGCTCTCTTCCTAGAGAGTGGCAAGCTAGAGATTGCCATGGCGACAGTCCTAACAATCAGGTCTTATGGAAGGTAACTTACTTTCTCATCTCAGATATTCCAAATCTCATCTTTTCCATTCCCTCTGAACCACTGGACCCTGACACCCCAGTGATGCATTGAGAAAGGGTTCCTAATAAGGACCTCATTCTACATTTCTGTGTGTGAATAGCCATTTCCATTTCCAAACCAGTCTTTCTGCTATGAAAATGGTCAGTCCCTGAAACCTGCTCTCTGGGGCAGTTTCACTCCTGAAAGACCAAATACACAAACAGCCCATGGCCAGAGAATAGATGAAAATAAAACTGGGACCCACAACTTCTGAAGCAATCAGCTCAGAGAGTCAGGCCAGCTTCCCAAGTATTTGCTCTCAGCTCCAGCTCAGCACCAATAAGAAAAAAACAAATCAGGTGCATAAGATGTCTAACTTCCGGTTTCACCACTTCTAGATTCCCCATGCCAGTAACCTCCAATCAGAGGTCATTTGAAGACTTCCTTATGAGGTGCTCCCATTCTGTGCTTGCCTTTGACTTTCTACCAAAGTGACTCCCTTGCTACCGCAAACTCTGGTAATAATCTCTGTTCTCATTTAGATGGCCTGTGTTTATTTCTACAACCTCCTCAACACAATGGATTCTGCCAGTTTCATGTTCAACATCTTCAGGATGCTGCTAGGGACGGCTCTGAGGCCTATGTTCAGGGGCCCACTAAGACCATACCTCTATTTTATGCTCCTGGAGAGCCTATCATTCTTCTGTTTTTAAAAATTCCGGCCTTTAACATTTCCTTCTGTTCCATCTGTTTTCTGCATGGGTGCGATGGGCCTCTGGTGTTCTATGTCCCTCTGTTCCCATCAGAAGCCTCAGCTCAGAAGTCAGCAGTTTACCTTGCTTCTTTTTTTTTTTGTTTTTACATTTTTTTTTATTTTATTTATTAGAGAGAGAGAGACTGAGAATGAGAGGGGAGAAGGTCAGAGGGAGAAGCAGACTTCCCGCAGAGCCGGGAGTCCGATATGGGACTCGATCCCGGGACTCCGGGATCATGACCTGAGCCGAAAGGCAGTCGCTTAACCAACTGAGCCACCCAGGCGCCCAGTTTACCTTGCTTCTTAAAGAGACCTGTAGCCTTCCCTACTGAGAGCTCAAAAACTGCTTGCTGGCTTAGTGCTTTCATTCTGTTTGCTTTCATATTGCTTTTCTGGCCCAGACATTTGTCTTTCTAACTTACTCCTCTAGAGTTTGTCTTTTGGGGTCCCCCAGAGTATCTGATACCAAGTCAAGGCATGAGCAGTTTTCCAAAGTATACAATTTTGAAACAAATCTTATCTATCTTCACTTTCCTAAATCGTTCAATCCCACTCAGGAGGCATGACCTCATCAGATCAATAGCCAACTCAGGACTGACCTCGTTTATTTTTATCTTGCCTGGCTCCCTTCTAGCAGCTCTCATTTGCCCTGTGCCTTCCCTTGAGAGGATCCTAATTCCATAAATCTCCCTGGCAGGTTCCCTGGGGCACAGGCAATTCCTGCTTCCCCATCCACAATAACTGTACCATCGTCCAAGTGCTCTGAGTGTTTCAGCCTGGCTTCTAGGGCCTCCTCATTCACACCTGTTCAAATATTGCATGGCTGTCTCAGTCCTCAAAGGGTACAAACCCAATTGTGCTATATGCAGCTGCATAGAGATATCCCCCAATCACTTCCTAAATTCAGGAAACTCGGGGAATTATACCCATCTCCTCCCTGGGTTCACTTACCTTTTCTGGTCTTAGAGCAGTTATATAGCAACCCCTTATTAAGAAGGGATAGTTAGATGGATATGCTTCTCCCATCCATTCTTAGATATATTTAATCTGGCCTCCAAGATCTCATGTTCCATTTCCTATCTACCTACACTATGTGCTAAAATCTCAGTCATTCTACTAAAGAAATTTTTCCACTTTCCATCTTAATCAACTATCTTCTCTTTTTTTCCCTTTTATTCTTCTACTTGATCTTATTTTGAGAGTATGATCAATGCGTGATTTAAATAATTCCTTCCTTTCCTGAGCAAACTTAATGTCTAAAACCAAAGTGCTATGGACACAAACCATTGTAATTGTCTTTTCTTTGGATATACAATAAGTTCGTTATTTTTTTTTCCATCCAAAAGATTTCCCATCCCCGTTCAGTAAAGATCCCCATTCAAGTTTATAATGTGATTCCACAGCCTGGCTCTCTAAAATCTAAAATGAGATCCAACACACATTAACGACAGAACCTCACATATAAATTCCTATCTCTGACCATGACCATGGAGTTAAAAGGAAAATAGAGATGGAAGATTTTAGTCTGACTCAAACCCCCCGCCCCGTCTTTAACTACATACTAGAGTTATGTAGAAAGAAAACACCTATATTTTGATTCAGTTCTGCCATTTCACTACCTGACCTTGGAGCAAGATCTCATCACCAGCCTGGAAGTGGGCCATCACTAGGAACCAAATCACTCAAAACCCTTTTCCAGGTGGCATGCCCATCCTTCAGCTGCAGGAATATTGCCATTAATGGATTATCTGAGCAACTTCAGCCAGAGAATTGTACTTGGCTGAAAAGAGACACCTGGCTGAGAGCTGCCAAGAAGTTGATATAACCAAAGGAGGAGGGAGACAGTGGCAGGTAACTGACTAATAAAGGGGGGTAAATGATAATAATAATCATAAAGCCCAGCCCTTTGCCTCAAAGTAGGACAAATTTGTGGCACCGTTTGTGACCCAGAGCTCCCATGGATCAAGGCTAAGCTAGACTTCTTCCTGAAACTACTGCCTTGTTTGAATCCTTCCCCTTCCCAACCCTGCTTCCTCCTCTCCCTGATGGGCTATTCCTAAAGTCTCATACACCCAAATCTCTGTCTCAGGTTTTCCTCTAGGGACCCCAAGCTAGGACCTCCCTTCAAATTACCTATTTCAAGAGTATACTTTCCTGAGCAGTTGAGCAGGTCTGCCAATACCAACACCATAATTTGGAATCTTAAGCCATTTACACTCCAAGATCACTCACAGTCCTACTGGAGATGCCTCTGTCTTCCTGCATATTAGTATTATATATCAGTTAGAAGCTTCGATGAGGCTGCATGGTCTGGTAGCACGCACAGAAACCTGGGAGGCCGAAATTGATTAATTTCTCACTCCATCAAAGTTTAACTCATCAGGGATCTCAGAACATAATTCAGGAATTTTGAGATTAGGTTCCATTCTGTGAGAAAACATGGTAGGAAAATACTGATCTGCCTGATATAGAGGAGAAGGCATCTCTTTTGGTCCCCAAATTTTTGCCTCTGTAGAACTAAACTACTGAAAGATATGAAAAACTCCAGATTACACCAGGAGGTGGGGATTTGGAGAAAATCAGTGCGAGTCTTCAAATCTTAAAGTTGTAAAAAGAAGCCCACTTTCTGTTATAAATGAATGTCCCATCAGGAGTAAGTTGCTGTGGGAAAAGCAAAACATTGGTGAATGGTATATGATATATATCCCATTTCTTCAGATGTACATGTAAGGGTCATTTTATATAAATCAAACATAGATGGAGGTAGTGTAGATATTAATGCTCAAGTGTCAGAAACTGACAAGAAACAGAAAAATGGGGAAGTCAGGCAGTAGAGGAAAGGATATGAACAAAAGAAACTAAACAAGATACAAAACCATGCCTATATTTTACCTAATCAGACTCGTAACTAGAGAAATTGTGGAGATTCCCATATTGGACACCAGGGACAGAAATTAGAAGGAGATATTCAAGTACAGGAACCTAAAAGGATAGAGCACCATCACAGGGCCCAGGAACCTTCCTAAAAGAGCTACATTTGGCCCAAAGATATGCCCAGAAAATGGCCCACCTCATCCTTGATCTTTATGTGCTGGAAGGCAGAGAAATGCCACAAAGTAAGACAAGGAGAAGATCACAGATATAGTTCTTTCCAGTGGCTGAAAAACAGTAGTCTAAAAGTAAGTAGAGAAATAAACTTTATCTTTCAGTTTGATGAAACGGGGTTCTATGCTGTTTTCAGGGTACCTATAGTTTGCGACACCAGGGCATTCTCGTGCTGAGATTTCTCATTCCATAGCTAATCATGTAAATGTTGTGATAAAAACACAAATGTGACAGACTGCCTGAGTCAAATCCAAGCTCTGCTACTAATTAGTTGTTTGAAGTAAAGTGGTTTAACCTCTCCTAACTCAGTTTCTTCATCTATTAATGAGAGTATTTGAAGTAGCCATCTCATGAGGGATATTGGGAAAATGAAATAAGTGAATGCACATCAAGCCATTAGACCAATATCCGGCTCATGGTGAGTTCTCAGTTTATTATCCCTTGACACACAACTCCACAAGTTAGCAGAGGATTACAGAGCTGAACTTCAGCCCCAAGCCCGGCACGTAAGGGAGGGCAAGACTTCGTCTCCTTACATGGTAACAGGGAAGGTAAAGAGCCTTCTGTGAGTAGCCCTGGATTTGTTATGGGTTGACCCATGAGCTATAAACTGGTTAGCTCCATTGGTTCATCATACTGATATAGCACAGGCTCTGATCTGATCTTATGTGGTTTTTTGCAGGTTTTCAGCATTTCTCTAGGGCCACAGCCTCCGTCCAATTTCTTAACAGTTATGGCATACATAACCATATTTAGTCGAAGAGAATTGGGTATTCAATAACCATACTACTTGAAGAACAATTCAGGAAGCCATCAGTCTCCAAGTATTAACTTAGGAAATGCAACTGACATGTTTATGCCCCAATTAACTATCAGGCATGTAGCAAGCACCAGGCAAGGCACTCCATGAACATAAGTTCATTTAACTCTCATATCAACCTTATGGTGCCATTAGCTCCATTTTGCATTTTAATGTCTTTTCCAATTATAAGCATAAACACATGGTCATTGTAGTAAAACAGACACAGCATCACCTCTGTGGCATTCTTTTGGTTAAAGTCAAGACTCACAGGGAGGGGACTGCACAAGGGTGTGGATACTTATCCCACCTATTTAGAAGGTGAGGTACATTGGAGACTACTAATTAACACACTACCACACCTTGTCTCTAAGGTACTTGGTTTGATTTCTCCAGAGAATCCAATCAGCCCAGATCCTGGGCCTGGCGTCCATCTTAACCCAATCAGTTGTGGCCAGAGAAAAAAAGGGTCATAAGATACAAACACGGACTCCGAAGCTATTCTTTCACCTGGTTTTATGTGGTAGAGAGAGGGACGGTTCTTAGACATGAGGGTACCACAGAATAGATTGATTACATTAATACCCATGAGAGAATAATTAAGTGCTAAACTCTGATTTTGTAAATATAGTAAGAGTCCAAAAAAGAATGCAATCAATGTGGTCCAAAATATTCAAAGAAATTTCATTTTGTTGTTGTTCTTGTTATTGTTTTTTATGGAGGCTATAAACTGGAATTATTAGTGGAATTTACGTAGGACAAGGAAAGAGTTCCACAGTCAGTGCAGAAAAATGACAGTGGCAAAGTAGAAATAAGCAGTGCTCATTAAGGAGATAACAAAAGACCAAACTGGGAAAAGGCTTACTGAGCAAATACCTAACATAATTCATGACAATTTTTGATAAATGCAGTACCCTCTCATTACATTAAAGTGTAGATTTCAGGAAGGTGAGAATTTTGATTTCTAGAGCACAAGTCCTCCACTTTTGTTCTTGAGAGTGCCCTTGGTATTATATCAGTTTTCTATTGATGTAACAATTTATCACAAATTTAGTAGCTTAAAACAATACAAATTCATTGTCTCACAGTTCTGTAAAGCAGAGGTCTGAATACACTTAGTTGGTTCTTCTATTCTGGGCCTCTGCAGGCCAAAACCAAGACATCAGCCAGCCTGGGCTTGTATTTGCACGTTCTCAGAGACAAACTTCTTTCAAATTCATTCAGATTGTTGGCTGAAATCAGTTCTTTATGGCTGTAAGGCTGAGGTCTTGGTTTCCCTGCTCGCTGTCAGCGGGGAGCCTGCTAGCTCTTTAAAGCCATCTGCATTTCTTATCAGGTAGCCTCCTCCATATTTAAACCAGCAGTGGCATGTTGACTCCTTCTCATATTACAAATTCTCTAATTTTCTTGTCGCCTCTTTTCTGCCTCCAGTCAAACAAAGTTCTTTGCTTTCAAGGGTTCATATGACTCATTTGAGCCCATTCAGATAATCCAGGATAACCTCCCCATCTTAAAGTCCATAGCCTAAATAAACCTACGAAATCCTTTTGCTATGTAACATAACATTCACAGATTCCAGAGATTAAGGTGCAAGAATCTTTGGGGCTCAATTTGCTTACTGCAGCTCTTCTAACTGTCTTGCATTTCCATACAGATATTAGAATCAACTTATCAATGTTTACCAAAAAAGTTTCTAATGCAGTTTTTGTCCATATAAAAAAAGCTATAGATATTTTAATGTATACAACTTGATAAATTTGCAACTAATATAATGTTAATTGAGACTGCATAAAACTTAGATCAATTTGGTGAATACTGATTTCTTAACAATACTGAGTCCCCCAATCCATGAACATAGTATATCTTTCCATTTATTTAGGTCTTTTTTCTTTCTTTCTTTCATTTCTCTCTGCAGCGTTTGTAAAGCTATTTCATGTCTTTTGTTAGGTTTACTAACAGGCATTTGATACTTTGGGTGCTTTTATAAATCACACTTTTTTTCATTTTCTAAAATTTTGTTGGCAGGCATCTTGTTGTTAGGTATTCTTTATCATCAACACTTAGCACAGTACCTGGCAATACTAGGCACTCAATAAGTATTTGTTAAGTGAATGAATAAGAAATTGTCCTTTATCTGGACTCTTTTTATGGTCCTTGAAATTTAGTATCTTACAGTTGCTTGTGTATAAATCTTGGTTCCCTTTGAAACTATGAGCATTGAGCAGGATTGCATCTGATCCACTTCTCTACACCACATTCCTAATACGTTTAACACATTGCAGAGCCTATTAAAATATCCTTAGGCATTGTAAATTAGTGACACAGAATATCTACACTTATCATGAAGTATACTCTCAAACCACCCTGCCACCGAATTCTCATAGAGTTCTATTGTACAAGATACTGTTAATGGAGGATCCCAGGAAACCTATGTGGTTCATAAATTCTTCTAGTATCTGAAATCTAGACCCTGGACCCTCTAAATTATGTCATTGGGTTAAGTCAGAAAGCTGTGTGCCTGTCCACAAGATTTGTACTCCTTAGAGAATTTATTTTTCTGAATTGTGTTTGGCCTTAGGTCATTGATCTGTTTTGAAAAACATAACAGAAAACAGTGCTATGAAATTTAGTTTGTGGTAATGAGATAATGTTGAGAACACTGTTCTCTGCATCATAAAGTATCTCTTTAATGAAGACCCACAGGAAAAATTTTCTCCATTCCCAGAACTGTGAATAACTGCATTTCCTCAGCAACTGTAACTTATGTATCTGATTAATTTTTCCATGTTGTGTGGGCTACTAGGAACATCACTACTAATTAAGGGCCAAACTTTGGGGTTTAAGTATTAAGTTTACCTTTAGAAGGCAAAGTAGAAAGTGAAAGAGAACTCCACTAGGATGGAAACTTCATAGGGCAAATGCTATATTTGTTTGTTTAATTCAAGCCTGTATATGCAGTATCTATATATTAAATAAATGAATGCTACGTGGTAGAACACAGTACCCTGAAAAGAATGTACAATAGAGGATGCAATAATAAAGAAAGAAAGAGGGAGGAAGAAAAAAAAAGACCTCAATGTTTGTAAAACCAATTAATTAATTAATTATGAGAAAGTTAATGTGGTTTTTCTCCCGCATTGAATTTTTAATGTATATTATTGTTTTTATTAGAAGAAATTGGAACATCCATTAAGGCAGAACTTGTATATCGATGTGGGAAGATACAACAAAGTGAATACAAATATGTACTATATAAACATATTTTTGTTTTTGCAAAGCAAAATTTATATGAATATCTGTATATTTTTTCTGAAAGATAATAGTCATAGATGCAACATGAAAACTGGAAGTTCTGAACACTGTTCTTCTTTCTACATCATATTATCATGACCTTGACTTGAAACATCTCACAAGGGTGGTGACGGTTCAATGAAATTGGGCAAGAAAGTGATTTTTCCTATGTTGCTAGTGGCAGTTTATATTGGTAAACACATGGGTTGTCAATTTAACAATTGCTTATCTGAAACCATAATGATATTCATAACCTTTGACCGATTACTCCACACCTGGACATTCAACTTAAGGAAAATGCTCCAACGAAGAACAAAAGTCCATGCCCAAGGATGTTCATCATTATCGTAATGAACATATTATTTAACAGTCCAAGCCTAGTGGGAGTAAAACATTGAAATATCTTCCTTTTTTAAACATTTATTTCTTAGTTAGATAATATTTGAAACTGATCCTACAGCTTTTCAGTTACTTTAAAGTTTTAAAAACAGAGGGGTGACTGGGTGGCTCAGTGGGTTAAAGCCTCTGCCTTCTACTCAGGTCGTGATCTCAGGGTCCTGGGATCAAGCCCTGCATCGGGCTCTCTGAGCCTGCTTCCCCCTCTCTCTCTGCCTGCCTCTCTGCCTACTTGTGATCTCTCTCTCTCTGTCAAATAAATAAATTTTTTTAAAAAGTATTAAAAATAGAAAGGGGGTATTAAAATATTTAATAAAATCTGAATCAAAACTTTAATCTCATTTAAAACTTTTGTTCTGATCTGAGCTTAGAAACTTGCAATAAAAATTGAGAGGCAAGGGTATCTGAGTGGGTCAGTGGGTTAAAGCCTCTGCCTTCGGCTCAGGTCATGGACTCAGGGTCCTGGGATTGAGCACCGCATTGGGCTCTCTGCTCAGCAGGGAGCCTGTGTCCTCCTCTCTCTCTACCTGCATCTCTGCCTACTTGTGATCTCTCTCTCTCTGTCAAATAAGTAAATAAAATCTTTTAAAAAAAAGAAATTGAGAGACAATGGTGGGCAGGGAGGAATGGACACAGCTTTTTTCAATTTTTTGTTTTACTTCCCTCATCAGTTCCCTGTTCAGGTAGGAGCTAAGGAAGAAAGGTAAAGGGGTGAAAAGTCTTACTTGACTAATGTAAATCTGGGATCAGGGCTGTGGAGGGGAGATATCTCAATACTAGTCACCCTTTCTCTTTACTCCCTTTTGGAGGGGACTCCCCACTCAGTGGCCTCCCACTACATCGTACTAGTTGAGCAAGCACTTTCACTGTTGGGTTAGCACTTCGGCACAGGCAGACTTCTCAGGCAGGATGTTTCAAAACAAGCTCAGTGCCCTTCCAAGAGCCACCTTCGTTCCAACCACCACTGAAAGTGCCCTTTGCTCCTGAGACTACCCTCTCAGTGCTCTGACCTCAAACAAAGCTATAACTAGCCTTTCACCTTTAGATATTTTTAGGTATGGACCAGACACTAGTCTCTGTGTTCCCCAACACAGGACATGCCTCCAGGAGTTCTGTTGAGGTCCCCCTTACCCGGCTTAAGGTATGGGGGGAGAAGAATGGGAAGAAACAGCACTTTTTCAGCTCTCCAGAGTCCCACTGGTAACATCACCAATTCCTCTGTCTTCCCATACATATAGAATAGAGGTGCGTGCGAGCTACGCAGGGCAGAGTTAGTTCTTTGGATCTCCCTTTAGGAAGGATCACATGGGTGATCTGGTACCTTCTTTAGATGCATAGGCACTTAACACCTTCACCTCAGCAGCAACTTTGAAACAAAAAAAGCATTCTTTGACATCACTTCACTTGCTTATTTACTACTTTTTAAAACCAAAGAAAATTTACTCAGGAAACGTCAAACAACTTTTGCAATGTTCTCAATACTGTAACAGAAAATACAGTCCTCGGCAAAGAAAAATGGCCTTCACAGTTTTAAATGTGTATAGTTGTTGGTGCAAAATGCCTATTATAGCTGGTGGTATGCCGGACTGGTTAATCAAGTCACAAATCTTCTACTACCTAGAGAGTCCAATAAAATGGAAATAATTCATTCATAAGATTCTAATTTATAAAACAACTTCACTACTTACAAAATACTACCCTAAGAATTCTAATTCTATCAAGCTTCAATTGGAACAAATGTACAATCCCTTAAACAACAGCTGTTAAACTAAATAAGAATTCAAAATGTCTTTTAAAAAATGACAGGAACATTATTAACATGATTGTCCTGGTTTAGACAGAAAGAGGCCCTTTGGCAGGCTGACTCAGCCCTAGAGAGCTCACCGCTTAGCAGGAGGGGTAAAATGCAGCTGTTGGGAAGAGTCACAAGGAAACTTCCTTGTGGGTCGATGCTCCTTAGCACTAGTACACGGTGAAGGGGCAGGAAAATCCCCCGTGGGAAGTAGTTTTGGGACTTTATACAGGTCACTTAGAGGAAGATAAGAGGACCTTTTCTCATAATATACTCCCCTGGGTCCTTTCCCAGCATGGGACCTTCATCTGGATGATGTGGTTGAAGGAAAAAGCCTGTACCAACTTCACGTGCAGGTGGTAAAGATATATGAGGATGACCTAAGTTACCAAAAGCATCTTCAGGAAGGGTCCCATCAGTCCCTATTTTAAGGATGTGGACCAGCTGCTTCCTCCAAAAAAAAGGCCCATTAAAACTTATGAGTCTTAGTGATGTAGAAACATGACAAGTTTCTGAAGCAAAAGGGTAAACTGTTTCCTGCATGTGGGGAGGCTGGACCAGCATATGGATGGTCTGATGGACACTAGGTCATCCTGGGCTCTAGATTCCATGGAGATGACATCCAGTAACATCTAGTGATGCAAGGCAACAGTGAACTTTGAATCCCTAAACTCATCCTTATATTATCAAGACCTCCTGTCTTGATAACATAATGACTCAGAGGATTCTCTGGTTCTCTGGAGCCTCTGCCAAATGCTGCACTTGGATCACTGAGGCCTTGAGGCTCTGTTTCTAAAATCTCAAAGCTAACATCTTCTTTGGTTGGTTTTGGTCTTTGACGTGCATTTTCTTCCCTAAGCCATAGAGGTTTCTTTGGCCAGACTAAACTGCACCTGTCATTTAAGTGCTGTTATCAAGAGAAGTGAGCTAGCTTTTCAAAGGACAAATAAGTCCTTCCGTTTTGTCTCCTAGAACTTTGGCTTGTTTTAGGTTTTGCCCTGTTTTGTTCTTTGTTTTGCTTTGGCATCCAGCTCTTGGTGGCATGGTTCATGCTTCTACCTGCTTTGTAACTTTTCTCTTAAGTCTTCAAATCATTCTTCTCCCTCTACAAGGTAATTTCCTGGGAGATTTCTTATCATTGCCTTGACATAGCTTGGTCTTTAAGATCATGCTGAAGCTTTGGAACCTCACTATATCTCTGCATTTTCAGATTCCAACAATGCATTTTTGTTTGTTTGTTTGTTTGTAGAGTTGCAATATAATCTGTCAGTGACTGTTTTCTCCTCTCCAGGTGGTTAAAAATACGTGTTTGGTGGGGCACCTGGGTGGCTCAGCCAGTTGATCATCCGACTCTTGATTTCAGCTGGGGTGGTGATCTGCGGGTCATGGAATCGAGCCCCGTGTTGGACTCAGGCTTGGGGAGGAGTCGCCTGTCCCTCTCCCTCTGTGCCTCATCCCACTCATGCTCTCTCTCTCTCTCTCTCTCCTTCAAATAAATAAATAAATAAATAAAATCTTTAAATATATGTGTGTATATATATGGCTATTTTTTACTTCAAGGATTTATACAGAAGCATTTAGCTTGGCAGCATTAATCAGTTTCCTTGAAGTTCACATTGACTGGTCATGGATCATCCGTGCTCTTTTCTAAGGACAACAGTCAAAACAGTTATCTTCAGCAGCCATATAGCCAGAGTCTTGATGTGATGTTCCTTCTCATATAGAACTTTTGCCACTCACGCTTTAGAGCAATGGTTCTGAAAGCATGATCCATGGGTCCCTGCAGGGTCCCCAAGACTGTTGTAGAGGGGCTATGAGGTCAAGGCTATTTTTATACTAACACTAAGACATCGTTTCCTTTTTTTGTAGGTGACATTTGCATTGGTGATGCAGAAACAATGATGGGTAAAATTGGTGACACTCTAACGTGAATCAAGGGAGAGGCACCAAACTGTAACAGTAGTCATTGTATTCTTTTTCACCTTGCAATTACAGGTTAAAAACATTTTTTTTAAGCCAGCTCCATTTAAGAATGGACTTGATGAAGCAGAAACAAAACCTACAAATTTTACCAAAGTGTGACCCTTTGATACATATTGTTCATATTG
The DNA here is from genome assembly GCA_028533885.1 of Nasua narica. Taxonomy (NCBI): domain Eukaryota; kingdom Metazoa; phylum Chordata; class Mammalia; order Carnivora; family Procyonidae; genus Nasua; species Nasua narica. Next base: position 63,555,054 of record CM052799.1, on the reverse strand, counting down.
TTCTAACACCTTGAACAAAATGGGAACAAAGCATAAAACACTTCAACTTCATGCTAAAGTAGGATGATTATCTGGAGAAAAGGAACTGATTGAGTTGCAAGCTGAACTAGCCACTTTTTTTCATAGAAGACTATTTTTACTTGAAAGAAAAACTATACAGACTTAGGTATTTGGCAGACATTTCCTTGAAAATAAATAAAGCAAGCCTGTCACTTCCAGGAAAACAACTGACAGTATTTTTTGTCAATGATAAAATTCAAGTTTTCAAATGAATATTCCAATTTTGGAAAAAAAATTATATCTGTTACATGAGCTTGACAGCTTCCCAATACTTAAAAAAGACTTTTCTGATTAAATCCTTGGTGTTATTAACAAGCATAATGTTTTGATATTTTATAATGAAATATGTCAACATTTGGAAAATTCAAATAAGTCAGTGAACCAATATATTTCAAATGGCCGATACACGATGTCACAAAATCATGCATAGGTAAAAAAAAAAAAAAATCTATTCAAAATGTGAGACTATTAATTTGAATGTAACAGAGCATGAAATTTTCACATTCCACATGGCAACTACCCTTTCATAAACAATTGTCATGTTTTAGTATAGTAACAAAAAGGAATAACCACCATTATCTAAAAAAGTCATTAACATACTCCTCCTTCTTCCAGCCAAGTATTTCTGTAAGACAGGATTTTCTTCATATATTTGAGTTATGGCAACATACTGAATGCAGAAACAGATAAAATCCAGCAATCTTCCATTAACCCAGACTTTAAAAAAAATTGTAAATATGTAGGATAACATAAATCCTCTCATTGTTTTTGGAAAAGTTTATCAATTTTCCTTTAAAAGGTGTGATTTATTTTTAAAATAGAAGAGGTTTGTGATAATAAATATATAAATCACAAATAATTGTATAGCTAATTGTTATGAAAAACACAATAACGTATAAATACTATCCTTAAATTGTCTCCATTATAATTCCTGATAAAGTAAATATCAATACGTATACAACTCATGTAAGCAAAAGCCCTTGGGGTCCTCAGCAATTTTTAAGAATGGAAAGAGTCCCGACACCAAAAAGTTTGAGAACTGCTGCTTTAGAATCTTCAACCATTTGTTTCGGTCCATTGAGTTGAGTTTGTGTTTTTTTTAAGATTTTATTTATTTGAGTGAGAGACAGAAGAGAGAGCACACACAAGCTAGGGAGGACAGCAGGCAGAGGGAGAGGGAGAAGCAGGCTCCCCCCAGAGCAGGGACCCCAATTCAGGACTTGATTCCAGGACCCTAGAATCATGACCTGAGCCGAAGGCAGAGGCATAACTGACTGAGCCACCCAGGTGCCCCATTGAGTAGAGTTATTTACTCTTTCCATCCTTTTGATCCTTCTGAAAGTAGTTTTATGCTTTCCTGAAGATGGGCATGTTCATCCATACTTTAATTAACGCTGTCATTTAATTATTCTTTGCTTTTCTAACAGAACTTTACAACTATCTTGGCCTCAGCCACTTGGTATTAAATGGCTTCTGATTCATCTGTTAGCGACTGACCAGCCTTGTGATGTGACCCTCATCACCTCTCATCCTGGACATTTCGATTTCTCTTGCTTTCACTCTCCTACTGACAAGTCTATTTTTACCTCAAGAAGGAACATTTTCCATTGTTTATTATTTGCCTCCAGGCTCAGCCTTTCTGATAACTTGATCTCAAGGCTGGCCTCCTTTGAAAAGGACTCTAGTGCTTCATAATCTCTCTTAATATTCCTGAACTCAGAAATTGTACTTTTTCTTAAGTTATATCGGGTTCTTTCTCCCTACAAGTTGTCTCTACAAGAAAGCCCATGCCACCACCTCCTGCATAGTGGATGGCACCACCAAGGGCTGGACCAAACTCATACCTTCAAGCAGGGCCCTCAGACCTGCATAGCATTTCCAGAATGGCCTGGGGAAAAGCTTTGGAGCCAAGAGCAGGCCCAGTATGGCACCAATGGCTGCCACGAGATAGCCCCAGATTGTCAGGGCCCTAGTGGCTCAGACTCCCAGGGGCACCATAGAATGTTCCATTTAGAACATAAGTCAGTGGGAGGAATCAGGGAGGCCAGGAGAACAAAATGACAAAAGTTTTCTCACATTTTCTATATCATGGTGCACCAATAAATCATCATCACTGGGGGAAGTGGGAGGTTCTTCACAGCTGAGGGTAAAGGTTCCACCTGGCAACTAGGAGGTCTGAGTATTCATATCTTTCCACAAGCATGACCACTTCCAGGATTGCTCTGCTGTAAAGGGCTCATCTGCTCATGTCACGGGCCCAAACTCCTCTTCTCTCATCTCTCCAGAAGCACGGGCCATCTGCAGAAGTCCCAGAGATTTTGATCAGTCTGGGAGCGTCCATATGCACATGTATGAATTAGGAATACAAAGGGACTTTACAGGACTTTTCAATAACCTACATGACAGCAGATTTGTCTGTTTCTTCCTTTAGTGCTATCGATTTTGCTTCAAGTATTTTGGTGCTCTATCATCAGATACATACACTTTTAGGGGATTGTTTTGTCTTACTGATGAATTGACCCTTTCATCATCATTACGAAGTTCTCCTCTTTATTTCTCATAGTATTCCTTGTAAGGTGGTCTATCTTTCTGATTGTAATAAAACCAGACCAACTTTCTTATGCTTACTGTTTGCATAGTATATCTTTGCCCACCCACTATCAACCTTCTTTAAAATAAAGTTTGCCTCACATAAACAGCATATAGTTGGATCTTGCTTCCGTATATAATCTGAGATTCTTTGCCTTTGATATAGAACACTTAGTTCATTTACATTCAATATCATTATCACTATGGTAGAATTTAAGGTAGCATCTTCATATTTTTTCTTATGTCTTTTTTCTTCTTTCCTCTGCCTAATTTCCTACCTTTTGGGTTAATCAAGTTTTGTTCTGTTGTTGTTTTTTCTAGTATTCCATGTTATCCCTTCTATTTAAAAAATATATAATTTGTGTTACTTTTTAGTGATTGATCTAGAAATTTAAATGTGAATCTCCAGTTATCACAGTAAAATAATGCCAAACTACCTTGGGAATAATTCAGGAAACTTACAACTGTCTAGTTGTATTTAGCACCCTTCTTGGCCTTTGTGAACCTGGCATATAAGTTACTTCAATATTTTCTATATATATCTTAGTCCCACAATACATTTTTATTATTGTGTTTTAAATAGTCAATACTCTTTTACAGAATATATATGTGTGTATAGATATATGTCCATTATGTACATTATTCCTGGCAAAAAATCTGCCATTATTCTGTAAGTTCTGGATCTTTTTCTTCAGGCTAATTTTACAATTTTCTCTTTCTCTTTGTTGCTCAGAAGTTGACCGTATTCACCTACGGTTTGTTTTGAATTTATCCTGCTTGGGGTTCATTGAGATTCTTGGACCTCTGGGTTGTTCTATTTCATCAGTTTGGGGAAACTCATGGCCATTATCTCTTTAAATATTTCTTCTGCCCGTTCTCTGTCTCCTCTCTTTCTAGGATTCCTTCTGTACTTATTAGCTCATTTGACAGCGTCCCTAAGATCTCAGATGTACTTTTTGGTTTTTCATCCTTATTTCTTCTTTGTTTCCAGCGTGTATAATTTCTGTTAACCTTTCTCATGCTCGCTGATCTTTTCCAGTTATTAAAAGCAATTCTGATAGATATTTTTCAGTTCTAGCATTCCCATTTGGTTTCTTTTAACATTTTCCTTGGTGTCTTCTTGTTGTATTTTGTATTTGCTGAAACTGTACTTGTTTATACATGTTACCTACCATTTCCACTATTCTTGAACATATTTATAATAGCTATTTAAAAGTCTGTGTCTGCTCATTCTGACCTCTTTTGGGCTTGCTGGAGAATTCTATTTGCCCTTACATCAATTTCCTTATTTTGTTTTTAAAAATTGGAAATTATTTCAATGCCCAAAAGAAGAGAATGGTTATGAGAGTTATGGGGAAACCAATACAGGACTTGTATGCACTGATTTATAAAAAAGTTCTGAGGAAAGGGCAAATGCTTAACATATAACTGTTCAATTTTGAAAAACAGAACATTAAGTCTTATCTAATAAAAAAGATGCAGAAAGCTTTATATACATACGGACAAATACTAGAAGGAACTCCCTAAAAATGAAATATTTGAGCCACTGATGTGGCAAGATCATGAGCAGCTCTGTCTTAATTTTTTGTTGTGATTTCCATTAATAATGCCAATCCTATGGAATATGTAATAAAGTACAAACTTCGGACACATCAGAAATAACAAGAACAATTTCATCTACAAAAGAAAACCCGGAGCAGAAAGGAGCCAGTTGGCCTCCTCTCCCCCTAAGGCCCAAACAAAAAGAAACTACTTTAAAAAACAGCAAGAGAACTGTGTTAAGAGCAGCAAAGAAGGGGCCTTTGGCCTATTGAGGCTGTGAAATGAAGGCTAAAATGAGAGAGAGTTGGAAAAGAGGAATCTACTTGAAAAAACCAGATGTGCAACAGTCCCGCCCTGCCCATAGGTTCTCCATTAATGGACAGTAATGCCATCAGGTTGACATCTCTGAGTAAACCATCCTCATTTTCATCATTGTTATTATGAACTAGAACTGGTTACCAAGAGAAGCTGTGGAATTTTCTCCCTGAAGGCCATTTAAAATCAGATACAGACAGCCACACGTCTAAAAGACTTCAGATCCCATCATGCCTGGCGGCAGGGGATTGAACTAAATGACCCCCAAAGGCCCTTTTAAACCCTATGACTTTGGGATTCCTGTGCTAACAATATTATATTAGGAAAGCCCGCTTATCCAATGTTTTCCTCATCCTTTTTGTGTGCTCTCTGCTGATGTGTTTTTCAGACTGGAAAGACAAACTCCTTCCCGCAAGGAGTAGGCTCCATTCTTTCCCTGACAGGAGGCTGAAATTTTAGTACTGCAGATATCGCTGGGGAATATTTCCCAGCTGCAGTAGACCATTTCTTCTCTTGCTGCCAGGTGTCACCGTGCCTGGAGAGAAGTCATGTAGCAAGGAAGAGGGAAGGCTGGGACTGGGGGTTGTAGAGGGAAGAAAGCCAGCCTAAGAAACTGGGTGGGTGGGCCTGGCAGGAAGGGGGAGATGTGGGTGGGTGGGGGGAGGGGATTTCATGGAGTCAGCAACACAAAGAGTATGGGATTAAAAATAAAAAGTCTACTAAACTGAAGTTGTGTGTGTGTATGTGTTTAAAGTGCCTTAGGACACGTAATTGCACACCATTGAACAAAAGCTATTATTTGACCACAGCCACTAAAGATATGAAAGACGCCAGACCAAATGCTTCCTGAGACATCTTCCCCAGCAGCCCAAAATGGGGGACACTAACAGGCAAGATCCGTACACATCTATTAGGAATAAAAATTTAGTTACCTGCAAAAAATAACCAAATAAACTTGTATTTTGCCCCCAAATTTCTCATCTCTAATTTGTCAGTGATCATAGCCAGGAGTTCTCTTTTGAGGTCGGCCTTTCGCCCCCTTTCGGAATGTGATTTTTGCACCCAGAGAAGGGATAGGGCAGGAATTATTGAAAGCCCAGTTTCAGATCGGCATTAATAATTCATGGAGCTCATCTCTAGTTCCACCTAGGGCGAGTGAAGAACACCCGATGTGCAGGCAAGGGCTTGTTCAAAGTGTCTCCTAATCTGCTTTGAAATGCACAGTGGATTGGGGCCAACTCAAGGTCAAAACCCCAACCTCATTTGGTGCTCCGCAGGCTGTTCCTGGGGCAGAGGAAGTGAAAAGGCGGGTCTGACGGCAAACCCACCCCAGCGCCTGGCCAGCAGCTGTAGGGTCTTTTGAAATGCAAACTTCTAGAGCTAAGGGTTTGGAAACTTGTTTTCTATTCAGGGCTGCTGGCTCACACGGGAGAAAAAAAAAAAATAATCACCAAAAAGTAATTTAGGTTGAGTAGTTTACAAAATGAGATGGATCAAAGGTTAAACTTACACAATTTAAATATTGAGAATGGGGGATTTTTTTTTTTTTTAAGATTTTATTTATTTCTTTGAGAGACCATACTAGAGAAGGAGAGAGCAAGCACAAGGGGCGGGGGAGAGGGAGAAGCAGACTCCCCTGTGAGCAAGGAGCCCAACCTGGGATTGGAACCCAGGACCCGATGATCATGACCTGTGCCGAAGGCAGATGCTTAACAGATTGAGCCACCCAGGCATCCTAACATAGGGAATTTTAAACATTCATTAAGTATAGCCAAGTTGGGAGAATGTATTTTAATTTCAGATGAGGAATAGGGAAGGACGGTGCCGGCTCCTTCCACACCACCAAACATTTTGCAGGTAAAGCATGTCTGCATCTGTCCCTCCTTGCAACACTCTCTGGCTTCTGCAGTGCCAGGCCCTCCTGGTTTTTCCCCCACCTCCCAACATCCCACTCCTCAGGGTCATTTGCCAGGTCTTGCTCCTCAGCTCATTGGCTGTTGGTCCCTCCAGGCACCGGCTAGGCCTGCTTTCATTCCCTCGCCAGTGCTCTCTGCCTGCACCACCTCGCCCACGCCCTCGTGCCTCCCGGTCTGTAAGCACCTGACCACATGCTCCGTCACCACCCAGCCCTTCCTGCAGAGCTCCAGGCCTCTAAATCCCACTGCGCTCACAGAGCCCCTCGGTCGTCTCCCACGCACCTTCGACTCAGCGTGTTCTCAGAGAGTGCAGAGCCATCTGCTCACAAAAATCCAGACACTAGGAGTCAGTCTTTCAACCTCCCTCCCCCTCACCCCACATCCAATCCACCTTCAGACCCTAAATCTCTCTCCTTCTCTCTACTCCCAAAGTCTCAGCTGCCAGCAGCGCAGTAAGTCATTAACCAGTTTCTTTGCATCCATGTTGCCCCCTCCAGGTCATTCTGTCCACAGGAGCCAGGGGATCCTTCCATAGGGCAAATCAGCGCATTCCAATGCCTTTAAAATAAAGATGAACGTCCTTATCATGGCCCATAAAGCAGTGAATGACCCGCCATGGCACCATTTCACAGCCTCCTCTCCGGGTACCTTCCTGCCTCTCACAGTCCTCCCACACCCTAGAGATTCACTCTGGGAACCACAAAGGATTCGGCCCGCTCCGCCCATGTCAGCATCTCCAGAAGTGTGGGTTTTCTCTGCCTTTACCTGCTTCCTCCCGTGAATCTGCTTGGCCGGTGTCTTTCCATCCAGCCTCAGCAGGATTACTACTGCCTCAGAGTAATCTTCTTGCATCCTCAAGGCCAAATCGAAACCTCTATTCATCCAGCTTCCTTGTCTCCTTGACTTTTAATTTTTGTAGGATTACGCTTTCTAATTAAATGACTATTGCACATATTTAGTGGCTTGCTGGGTTGGCATTGCTGTTTCTCCAGCATACGGGACTATGTCCTGCATGCAGGATATGGTCAGTGAAGCTATCTTGAATGAATGAATGAATAAATGAGTTGTAGAAATAGAGATAAAGGGGCACCTGGGTGGCTCACTCCATTGAGCATTGGACTCTCGATCTCTGTTCAGGTCTTGATTTTGAGGTCATGAGTTGGGTACCACCTTGGGCTTCCCCTGGGGAGGGAGGAGAGGAGAGGAGAGGAAAAGAGAGGAAAGGAGAAGATAGGAGAGGAAAGGAAAGGAAAGGAGGGGGAAGGAAAGAAAGGGAGAGTTCCCAGTGTGGCAAGCAAAATTAGTCAATTCATCCAATAGCCTTTTCTCCCAACTTTCTATTCTTTATTCTCTTTCAGTTATAAAGGCTAAGAAAGCCAGAAACCTAATTTGCCAGCTTTCCTTGTAGCTAGTGGTGGCTAGTGAGATATAAGGGGACATCTTCGAAGAGGAAAGAATAGAGAAATATTTTGCTACCATTAAAACAAACAAAAAAAGTAAGGTCAACCTAAGTTGTGTTACCTTAACATTGATCACTCTATTACTTCTACCTTTGAATGTGACTGTGATGCCAGGAGCTTTACCAGCCATCTTGTGATTTATGAAGTCACAAGCATGAAGGCAGAGTTAATCTGATGAAGATGGAAAACCTTCTGAACTAGCCCACTGTAGGTCCACAACCCTCTAGGGAGCTTTCTGGTATAATCTGGTATAATCTGAAACCCAGTGCAGAGGGTGGGGAGAGACCAAAGGAAGACAGGCTACTCCATGTTGGTAGGTGGCAATTTTAATAATAGCAGAGGGAACTTACATAGAAGGCTTGTCTAGGGCAGCAGCAAGATGTATAGATCCCCATGTGCACCCTCCAAATCCAAAAGTTTATAAAGAGGCCCTACATGGGCTCAGTCACATATAATATGCAGGTGTTCGCAACACCACATCACCATCTCAAGGCCCTTGGAGCAAACTCTGTGAGCAGGAAAGGCAAGCAGAATCACCTTCCAAGGAAGGGGAGGGAGGGAGGAGCCTCCAAGTGCCCAGGTCCAACTCACAGGTCCATCAGTGGTCACATCTTTTTTACCATGTTCCCTTCTACCTCTTATGCTCACCTTCAGAGTTCTTGCTCTGGGAAATAACTGTGTCCTTACTGCTTAAGCCATTATTATCTGGGTTTTCTACGATTTATAGTCAAAAGCAACTTGAGGGGAACCTGGATGGCTCAGTCCGTTAAGTGTCTGCCTTCTGCTCAGATCACAATCCCAGGGTCCTGGGATTGAGTCCTACATCATGCTCCCTGCTCAGCAGGAAATATGCTTCTCCCTCTCCCTCTGCTCTGATCCTCACTTGTACTCTCTCTCTCTTTCTCAAATAAATAAATAAAATCTTTTTTTTTAAGTACCTTGAATGATACATTTAGTTAGAATGGGACCATTGAGCAACATCCAAGGTAGAGTGGATCAACCAGACACAATTTTGCCTACCCATAGTGAACTCCAACCCACATTTTTCTGTTTTATCCATGAAGCTATCATGAAAGACTTTATTTCAAATTCCTTCCTCAAGTCAAGGTGCCTGAGACTGTGATATTTCCCTCCTCTGGTAGTGCTATAAGTTTACCCCATAAGCATCGCTCTTGACCTGAAAACAATATGGATAATAGAAACATTGTGCTCAGATCCAGTTTCTGTGAGATCTGACCTGGATTAACATTAAGCCTCTTAAGACCTTGTTCTCTGTCAGCTTCATCCCAGCCTTTTTCATAATTATTTTTTGAAGTGGCTAGGTACCCTTTCCTTTTGAACACATAAAAATGAAGAATCCAACAAAACAAAGAATAAATTCTCCCTACTGCTCTTCCAAACTCTTTTATGGTTTTATATCCTAAAAAATCTTCAGAGGCTCTCTCCAGTAAATAGAAGAGTCACAATATCCTCTGGCAAAAGTTAGAATATTAGTTGGGCTTCTGTATCATGGACTCAAAATAATAGTGGCTTCAATAAGAGTAGTGATTACTTCTAGACTAACAGTCCAGCCACTAGCAGGCTGGGCTGGTATGGGAGTTCCAGAATGTCAACCACCCAGTCATCTTCTGTCTTCTTTCTCTAGCATATCTGCTTGGCTTTTTCTCTTGGTCCAAGATGGTATCCACTACATCCACATTCAAGGCAGCAGGATGGAGAAAGGAAAATGGTGGATGTCCTTTCCCTTATAGGGCATGACCCTGAAACTAACACACATCACTTACACTCACATCTGATTACAACTTAGTTACATGGCCACACTTGGAATGTAAGAAGGCTAGGAAATGAAGTTACTATTCCAGGAAGCCCTGCCACATATCAGGGTTTCTACCACTGTAGACAAAGGGAGGAGAGATTGTGAGGAATAATTTACAGTCTCCATTAGACCTCTTCCCAAGAGAAATCTGATTGCCTGGACTAAAGCTGCAGTAACAAATAATAAGGTAATCATCAAAATGAAATCAAGCCAAAGGCTGGAGCTGGCTCTTGGGCTAGACAGACATCACCCACTTGAATTACAGAGACCCAATATTTTCTAAGAATTTTCTCTATCATAGTGATTCTCAAAGTATGGCTGGGACCAGCCACATAAGTATGGCCTGGGAATTGTTATAAATGCAAACTCTTAGGGCCCATGTGACTGACTGAATCAGGAACTCTGGAGATGGATCTCAGTAACCTGTTCCTAATGAGCTGTGCAAAAGATTCTGATGCATGTTCAAGTTTGAGAACCACCATGCTATAAAGTATAGCACTTCATGGGTTCATAACAAGCAATTCTAAATTCCTACAATAAGGCACCTGATACCTGAACAGTTCTTGTGCTCAGGTAAGCAACAAACTGTTCAGTTAAGGAAAAGTTATGATCATAAAATGGATTCCAAATAAAATGCATATCTCTATAGTAAGGAATCTTTAATTCCTCTTAAGAAATATTATATTAGATACGTATGTAACCTTTTCAAAGGCAACAGTTGCACAGCAGTGGATTTAAAATCAAGAAAAGGGAAAATCCTCCTCTTACTATTTCATCCTCATAAAGACATGAACCAGCTGTCTTTCTGATGCAGTTGACATCATGAAAAGGACATCCAACTGGGGCATCTCACCCCAAAAGAAGGGGTTCCAAGGGGTTCACTGGGTGGAGGAGGTAGCGGTCTCTTGGGCATCCCTCCACACAGTGCTTTCCTTGTCTAGCTCATACATGTGAACAATTACTTGTATACATGTCTTTCCTTCCTCTTCTGGGTTTATTGCTTATAAGAGGAAAAACATTGTCTTCATCATCATTTATAGCAATGCCACTCAAACATTTGTGGATGAATCACCTGGGGAATCTTGATAAAATGCAGATTCTAATTTGGTACGCTTGGGACCGTGCCTGCAATTTTGCACTTCTTTTTTTTTTTTTAAGATTTTTTATTTATTTATTTATTATTAGAGAGAGAGACTGAGAGGAGAGAAGGTCAGAGGGAGAAGCAGACTTCCCACAGAGCCGGGAGTCCGATATGGGACTCAATCCCGGGACTCCAGGATCATGACCTGAGCCGAAGGCAGTCGCTTAACCAACTGAGCCACCCAGGCGCCCAATTTTGCACTTCTAATAAGCTCGGGTGAGGCCCATTCTGCTGGTCCACACATCGCACCGGAGTAGCAAGGATTCATAGAATAACAGGATACAGAACAGAGGAGCTGTTTCAGAAAGCCTCCCAAATGTAGCTCAAGTCAGCGTACATGGGAACTATTCAAATTAAATCTTCAACACCTGGAAGGTTGAAAAAAGAAAAGATGGGGCGCGTGGGTGGCTCAGTCAATTAGGCATCCGACTCTTGGTTTCAGCTCAGGTCATGATCTCATGGGTTGCAGCATTAAGCCCCATGTCAGGCATCAAATTCAGTAGGGAGTCTGCTTGAGTCCTCTGCCTCTCCCCCGATTTGCTCGCAGGTGCGCACACGCGCGCTCTCTCTCTCTCTCTCAAATAAATAAATAAATCTTCAAAAAAATAAAAATAAAAGCGTTCTCTTTGTCTCTGGCATTCTTTAGGAAAAAAAGAAAAAGAAGAGATGCCTATTTACTGGGAGCAGCGAACAAAGAGAGAAAAAAAAGAAGGGGACACAGGAGGCCCATTCCCCCAGTTATTGCTCAACCCTGGCTTCTAGGGCAGGACATCCTCACAGTCCTCAGAGTTGTTTTCCCTGGGAATCATTATAGTTGATGACAGGTGTTCCATTCATTTAATAAATATTTACTGACACTGACTACATGTCAAGGGGTTCAACTCCAGCCTCAGAGCGTCACCTGAAGAAGCAGAAGGGCACCACTGAGGTTCCGCACTCTGGCTCGGCTTTCGCTTCTTAGAATGCTCTCTACCACTTCTTCCGTCCACCAGAGCACCGGCTCATCTCCAGAACATTACCTAGAATGTTACCCTAGAAGAAGGATCTTATTTCTTATTTGACTGTTCAGGAGCTTCGTGCTACAGGGGCTCATTTATATTTGGCTCACTTAACTTTATACTGCAGGAGAAAATGTTCTCCACTTGGGGAGGTATTTTTCAGGGGTGGCCCCATGGACATCTGCCTCCTCTACTTACTTATAGAGCAAGGGTTCAGCATTTCCTCCTTTAACTTAAAATCATACTTTTAGCCAGATCTTAATGATGGCCCTGAGTGTCTTAACCAAAAGATTAAAGTGCTTCTTCCTTTACTATTCCTTAAAGCAAGATGAACGTCTGGAAATTCTCTATATACAAGGTGACCCTGACTCTCCTTTCCTCATCTCCCAACAAAGAACATTAAGAAAACTTTAAGAACCCTTCTACTCAAGAGGAATCAAGAGATTGTAAAAGCCCTGGGTAAACTGAATGCACTTTCCAAGTCAAAAACTCAAGAATCTCCCTAGAAAATGCAAAAGTACTTAAGGGTGCAAAGTAAGAGAAAATTTAGGAATAGACTTGTCCTAAAAAGTTTCAAATATATATTCATCTTATAACTTGTAACTGAAGGTGTTCTAGCGAGGACATAGAAGGGGGGAAAGGGATACAGGAAGGGACACAAAGAAAAGACAGTGATTGTATGTTTCATAAATATATCATTCCAGAGAAGCTAGATCAGTTTTCTAAACCCATTTTTCATTATCACTCTCTCAAGGAGTCTTTCTTTTTGGACATCTTTTTTTTTTTTTTAAGATTTTATTTATTTACTTGACAGAGAGCAAAAGAGGAAACACAAGGGGCGCCTGGGTAGCTCAGTTGGTTGAGCAACTGCCTTTGGCTCAGGTCATGATCTTGAGTTCTGGGATCGAGTCCCACATCGGGCTCCCAGCTCCACGGGGAGTCTGCTTCTTCCTCTAACCTTCTTTCCTCTCATGCTCTCTCTCGCGTCCTCTGTCTCTCAGATAAATAAATAAAATCTTTAAAAAAAAAAAGAGGGAACACAAGCAGGAGGAGTGGGAGAGAGAGAAGTGGGCTCCCCACTGAGCAGGGAGCCCATCTCAGGGCTTGATCCCAGGACCCTGGGATCCTCACCTGAGCCGAAGGCAGACACTTAATGACTAAGCCACCCAGGTGCCCTAGACAGATTTTTCTTAATCCCTATACCACAGATATGCTGTATATCCATTCATTTATAGTGTATACATACACTGTAAATATTCATCCGTCCAGAACAAATTTGTATCTTCTTATAAGTGATATCTCCCTTCTTAAAAATGGATGGGTCAGAGGCTACTTGGTAACCATCCAAAATCTCAGTAGCTAGTTACAATAGAGCTGTTTCTCACTCACATTCCCTGTATGTCACGTGTCAGATGACAAGGAGGTGTCGCTCTCCAAATCTCTTCTCCCCAGGATCCAAGCTGACAAAGCAACTACCAATTTCGGTGTTGGAGATGCCAATGGCAGAGCATTCGGGAGTGTCATTCACCTGTAATTAAGTGCTGCAACTCAGAAGACACATGTCACATCTCATCTCGGGTCACTGGCTGGAAATAAGCCATATGGCCCCCACAACCACAAGGAGACCAGGAAGTTTGATTCCACTATATGCCTAGAAGATGGAGAGCAAGAGGAAATAGTAGGCAAAAGGCATCAAAAGCTCTCAAAACAGCTTTGTATGTGGACGGCCCTGATATCAAAGAGTGCACATTGCTAATTATATACAGAAAGGCTCTTGGGACCATACAATGTAAACTCTCCTTGTCCAACGCTCACCTGAGTTCTTGCCAGAATTAACCAATATAGACACTTCCTCTTCTCCCCCACCCTGTCTAGCATCCGGTCCATTCATATCCCAAGTACACTGTAGCCATGAACACCTCATTCCCCTCTTCTCTCACTTCCACTTCAATTCCCCAACTAGAGATCAAAAACCAGAAAAAGGGAATTAGAAGGCTAAGGAGTCTATCTATCAGAGAAACCCTTTACATTGCAAAATGGTTCAACTGCCAGAACCTTCTGGGGAAGCTTGTGAACGAGATACAAATAGTTCACCACACAAGCATAAGTCATCATCAAGATGAAACAAGGCAAGTGCTCAATCGGTATCTAATAAATCAATGAATGAAGAGCACTACCTGCAGCCCATTTTCCAAAGTCCTCCATAATGCAATTTCCCTTCTATTGTTGTTTTCCTTATCTTGACGGGGACTGGTGGTGCTCTCCTTCCTCTCGTGTTATGTTCCAGGCTTAGCTTAACAACAAACTCTGTTTCCATGTGGTCCTATCGTTGGCTTGACAACTGGATTTGGAGTACCTGTTTACTGCTCCACTTCCTCTTTCCTTCCTCTCTCTTTGCAGGCAAGGCCTTGTAACTGGCCCCTTCTCTCAACTGCCCCATACTCTTGTTTGACCTGCGACATTCTCTGTTGCCTGTTAACCCTCCCCAGATTCTCCAGAAGAAAGGACCTGGTGACATAAACACACAGGCAGTGAAATAGTATTGATAAACAGAAAGGAAGTCATAGGATATTGGTGCAATTGCCAGAAACATGGGCACACAGAGCTGTGCAGGTGCGGCCACGAATTGTTAGGGGTTTGCTGTTCCTCATTTTAAAATACACTAATGGAACAGGTATTTAGTGCTATTATTACTCCTCTTGCCACATACGGTCATGTGCACAGGCACTCCTGATGTAAGGGTCTTATTGCTCTCGAAAACCATGAGCTATGAACAAAAACAAATCAGCCAGCTGGTCCATCTTAAGGCGGTTGGAGCGTCTGAGGCAAGGCTTGTCACTTTCGAACCGAAATATCTACTTAAAATACGAAAATGTTATTGAAGCCCCCCTCAGGACAGAGTCAGGGGCTAGCGTGAGGACATGGGAATAGGAGCTGGTCTTTCTGTTCTGCCCAGGGATGGAGTGAATCAAAAATGCCATTGGGGGAAGGGAGAGGAGGAAGATGTCCCCAGGCCGGCAGAAAAGTTCTGAGTCGGAAATTCTAGAACCGGGCCTCGGAAAGGGCAACACAGACTTGCTCTGAACACAAATCAAATATCATTCATGCGCCAGGCGGCCAGGTGGGTTGGCTGTACCCTGTCACATGTGACTCCTCGCTGGGTGCTTCAGGCACAGAGGTCACAGAGTCCTAGTTCTACCTCTGTGAATGTGATATTCTCGACAAACAACATAACGGGGAGGAGAGAGTGAGAATGGCAAAGGAAGGGAAGGATCTCACTTTGCCCTTTCGGTGCGAGCTGCGTATCCGCCATGCCGTACATGTTCACTGAGTGCGGCAGGAGGTGGGCACTGCCCGACGGAGTAGGGCTATAACTGCACAGAACACGGAACACAGACACAGTCTCTGATCTCATGGAGGTAACGTGGGAATGGAGAGGAAGAGACAAGGAGGAAGTAAGCAGACAAATCAATAAGGCAATTCTGTGTGATGACAAATGCCAGAAAGAAAAGAAAATGGAATGCGCGGATTTTCTTTGTAACAACGCCAGAGTAGGCTGGGACTTTAGATAAAGTGGCCGGGTGAGATTCTTCCAAGATGGCGTCACTTGAACTGAGACATAAATGATGAGAAGGGAATGGTAAGTACAAAGGCCATGGGGCAGAAATGAGTTTGATGTATTCAAGGAACAGAGAGAAGGCCATGGGCCTGGAAAAGCCTGGTTGACTGTGACAGGAGATGAAGCAGGAGTCGTAAGTCGAATCTAAATCAGGTGGGTCTTAAAGACCAGGGTAAAGTTTGAATTTCTATGAATATGCATAGCGTGGCTGTCTGAGCAAGGACAGCAGGCATGAAGTTGTCACCCCTATATCTACCCCAGTCCAATAAGCGCGTTCTCACATTAGCGTAAAGAAGTTATTCTATTCTAGGCCAAGTTTTCTAGAAGTACTCCCTGAGACAAGGACTCACTAGTAGTGATTTGCTAAGGAAGGATGCCAGGAAGAGCCCAGTAAGGGAAGGTGGGAAAGCAAGAGAGAGGGGCGAAAACTAAGGAAGAAGGCATCTGCTGGTTGACTTGCCAGGTACAACCTACAGCCTAATTCCTAGAGGCAACTGTGAGTGCAAAGTGTGTAACACACCAGTCATCCCAATTTGAGCTAAGGATGCTGAGCTTTCACAGTCTCAGGTCTGACAGTTTTGGGTGAAAGGCTACCCTAGGAAAAGGGGGTTCCCATATCCTGCATGCGGTCCTCTGAAAAAGAGTTGCAGTGGTAACTATTGAAAGCAAAAGTACACTGAAGCATACACACACACAGAGTAAAATCATATCCTACAGGAATGGACACACTACCCAGACTAAATTTTTTTTTTTAAGATTTTATTTATTTATTTGTCAGAGAGAGAGAGGGAGAGAGAGCACAAGCAGGCAGAGTGGCAGGCAGAGGCAGAGGGAGAAGCAGGCTCCCTGCTGAGCAAGGAGCCTGATGTGGGACTCAATCCCAGGACCCTGGGATCATGACCTGAGCCAAAGGCAGCAGCTTAACCAACTGAGCCACCCAGGCATCCCCAGACTAACTTTTCAAGATAAGTTTCCACCACCTAGTCCTTATGTGATCTCAGTGTTCTGTGTGCATAAAATCATAAATTTGATTGAATGGATAATTGAATGCATAAAATCATAATGCCTATCTTACAGGATTATTCTAAAGCTTTAAATTATGATAATGCACTTAATATTCTATCACAATGTCTAGCATAGAGTAGGCACTCAATAAATGGTATTATTTTTTTTCACCCAATCAGGAATTCCAAAGTTGCTGCACCACTCTAATGGAATATGTTCCCATTTATTGCTTTCTCCGTATTCATATGAGATCATAAAAGCCCCACCTATTTCCATAAATATAACAGCTTTATAATAAGGTCAGTTGGCAAACTAGAGCATTATCCTCAGAATGTTCGAAGAGAAATATAACTGTACTGCCACCTAATTATATATCAAGGCATCCTTAAGAATCTCTTTCTGCTGGAGAGGACTAGGAATATTCTTAATAATAATCAGGGAATGTCATCAGCTATCACAGATACATTTAGAAATCACAGATGTCCAAAGACCTCAATCAAATTCTCTATATTTGAGTCCATTAATGGAGATAATATACTTGTAGCTGGTTTATGGATTCTTGGATATATTTCACTGCTTCCACAATTGTACTTCAAATGCTTTACTTCCTAGTAATGAAGGTACAGGTTCACATCAGCCAAAATTTTTAAAACTTGATTAAAGGACCCAATGTCAAAGAATCTCTATTTAGCACTCAGTGGGACTTTGAACGTCCAATCATGTTCACATGTCTTTTATCATCCCACTTCCCAGCACCAACATTTTGAGTGGTTTCCAGGCTGGCCTGTTTTTGTTTTGTTTTGTTTTTATCCATTAAAATGAGCCCAACAATTTGGGCACCTGGGTGGTACAGTTGTCCAAGTGACTGACTCTTTGTTTTGGCCCAGGTCATGATCTCAGGGTCCTGAGATCCAGCGCCATGTTGGGCTCTGCACTCAAGAGTGGAGTCTGCTTGAGATTATCTCTCCCTTTCTCTCTCTCTCTCTCTTTCTCCAGTAAATAAATAAATCTTTTTAAAAATTAAATTAAAAAGTAATAAAATTTAAAAAAATAAAATGAGCCCAATGACAACAAAGGGTGATCTTAAAGTATGGGACTTAGAAACCAAACTCAGGGGGCACCTGGGTGGCTCAGTGGGTTAAAGCCTCTGCCTTTGGCTCAAGTCATGATCTCAGGGTCCTGGGATCGAGCCCCACATCAGGCTCCCTGCTTCCCCTTCTCCCTCTGCCTGCCTCTCTGCCTACTTGTGATATCTCTCTCTCTTCAAATAAATACATAAAATCTTTTTTTTTTTTTTTAAAAAGAAACCAAACTCAGTACATATAGAGTCCTATATAGAACCAGATACCACTCAGCTCAGGTTCTGGTTGGAAAGGAGAATACATTCCACTCCTGAAAGTCAACATAATTCTGTTTGGATGGAAATTAAGGGAGGGAATTTTATTGATAAAGATTGTCCAAGGGGCACCTGGGTGGCTTAGTAGGTTAAGTATCCAACTCTTGATTTTAGCTCAGGTCTTGATCTCAGGGTCATGAGACTGAGCCCCATATCTGGCTTGACACTCAGTGGGGAGTCTGTTTGAGATTCTCTCCCTCTCCTTCTCCCCCTCCCTGCTCTCTAAAATAAATAAATAAATGTTTTAAAACAAATTTTTTTGTGAAAATTAGTTGTCTTAGACTTCTATATAAAGGTGGATTCTCTTTCATGGTTTTCTCCCTTTCCTTGCCACCCCACTGAAATTCTAGTAAAGGAATAAAAAATTGTACTAACCCAAAAGGAGAAATAGAATGGAAGAAAAGAGAACAAAGGGATGGAGTTAGAGGGGGGACCAAAAGCAGAGCAATTAAAACCCACATACTGAATTATAAGAATTTCGTTTTTCTTCTTCTACCTGACCCAAAATAATAGTAGCCAGACAACTTATCATCCCTTCTTCTCACTCTAGCCTGAGAGCTGGAGATTATTCCCTAGGGAAGCTGAACAACACGGACATAAGACCTTTTGAGACATGTGGGGAGCCCCGACAAAACTCCCCCATCATTACCTCATCATCCTCAAACAAAGCCCACCAATGAAAAGGCCCCCTCCCCACAACATGTACCTTCCAGCCTGCTTTCTAGTACCTTTCTTTCATTTGTATCCAGAAAGCCAAATTCCTCAGTTATTACAGAAGATTCCTGGCATGAAAGATACCAAAACAAACAGAAAAGGAGGATCTAAAGGAAACAGAGACAGTGAATAAAAAAGAAAATTTAAAAAAAACTATAGTATTTATCCTTAGATAACTAAGTGACGATATTTCCATTTGTGAAACAAGAATAAGATGCTAGTAAAAAAAAAAGTATCAGTCAACACACAATAAAAAGCTATCATTTAACATTAAACTAAAATTAAAATTTTGATGGAAAGGCTAGGCAATAAATTTATTGAACTTACCTGGCAAGTAGCATAATAGAATTTACACAAAAAGTAGAACAATTTGGGTACCTAGAGGCTCAGTCAGTTAAGCAACTGATTCTTGATTTTGGCTCAGGTCATGATATCAGGGTTATGAGATCAAGCCCAGTGTCACAGTCATGCTTGGTGTGGAGCCTGTTTAAGATTCTCTTTCTCCCTCTCCTCTGCCCCTCCCCCTCTCTAGAAAGAAGGAAGGAAGGAAGGAAGGAAGGAAGGAAGGAAGGAAGGAAGGAAGGAAGGAAGAAAAGGAAAGAAAGAAAAGGAAAGAAAGGAAGAAAGAAAGAGAGTTTTCCAGACATGGTAAATGGGAAGAAAAACCAAACAAAATTAGAAAAATCCAGGGAGCCCATTATCATATTAATACAAATTCCAGAATTAAACAAAAGAGACAAAAAACCAGTAGGATTATCAAGGTCATGGTACAGGAAGATAGCCCATAATTAAAGACATGTATCTCTAATTTTCTAAGTGACAAATGTAGTGAATAATAAGAGACTCAACTGAAGTCATAACGTCAGGAAAAACCTGAATATCTGGGATAAATGAAGATTCTAAACACTTGCAGAGAGAGAAGATGTGTCATATAAAAATATTAGAAATAAGAATGGCAACACTGTATGCCTCTGAATTTCTGAGGGTCATTATTTGTAATCTAAAATTCTGTACTAACTCTAACCATCCATCAAGTACAAGAAGAAAGTAAAGACATTTGCTAACATGAAAATGTTCAAATAAACAAACCTCCCATGCACACTTTTGATGAGAAGTTACTCAACGTTTCAATAAAAGAAAGATTTCATTTAAAAAAGTGAAAAAATAATGTTAAGAGATAAAAATAATGTTAAGAGATAACAACATAAGAATATTATTTGAGATGTGGAAGTATATATCTGAAATAATTTCTTAAAAAAGATGAAAGTGATTGTTTCTGGGGATTGAAAGTAGATAATGAAAAAGTGTTGAACAGAGGGTCATGTTTTAAATAATAAGTGTTGGAGCACTACTTGAGTTATTTTAGTGTATGCATATAAAACTTTCATAGAAATTATATTTTTAACTGTGAGGAGAGAATAAGGAAGGTCATTGGCTTATACGACACACTCTCTATTAACAAGTACTCATAGATGCAAAACCGTTCTTGTTGAAATGGTGCCCAGTTCAAGAGTCTCTAAGGAAACCATGTCCCACTTAAATAGACATTTAAAGACTAAACCAGTTTGGATCTGAAAATAAAAAACAGACTTAATTCCCCAGAAAACAGATTCAAATCAAATAAATAAAGTACCAAGTTCACCTCATGGTCAAGTCAAAAAATATACTTAACAGTCTTTCAGTTTTAATCCTCTGATCATTTGTGTATGTGTGTATAAGCTTTCAAGAATTTTGATTAAATGACGAACATTGTGAACCAGTTGTTGGTCTTTCTTTCTTTTAAGGTAGGTGGTCAGATAAAATACAGCATATTCAGTTAAATTTGAGTTTCAGATAAACAACAGACTTTTTTAAGAATAAGTATACCCCAAATATTCCATGGGACATAACTACACTAAAATTTATTCATTCTTTATCTGAAATTCAAACGTAACTGGGCATCCTGTATTTTTTATTTGCTAAGTCTGACAACCCTATTTTAAGGGTTGAACTCATCTCACATCTGCCTCTGAGTCAGGCTAAGCCGCAGCTGCTGTTTTCCATCACATGGTCCCTCTCCACCATTCTCAGCTCCATCTTGGGCCATGATTTCTTTGTGCTTGATCACTGCGGCACCTCCAAGGCTCTTCCCATCCTGAATAAGGTACAGCCTCTGCTGCGCTGCCCTTGGCCAAAGGGTGATGCAGAGCTGGCGGTGTTTCCCTTTGCTCTCTGCCCCCTGACCCATGCCAACTCTACTAACATAAGTTCTGTATCTTTGTAGAAGATTTGGTGACAATTGACACAGAATACTAAATATAGGACTCATAATGTAGGAAAAAAGGAAAGTCTTCACTTGGGACCTTCTCATGAAAAATTCTAGTTCCTAGCATACTTCCTTCTGTGGTGCATCATCACCATCACAATATCTTCTGGGTGGTGAAACCATATCCATTTGTCCTCCAGAATATGACTCCTTTCTCCCCTTTTAGGGGAACCCAAATCCTACCCATCATAGGATTTACTGCTTTATCTTTCACCTACCCTTGGAATTTATCAGGATTAAGAATCCCCCAACAGTGATGGAAATGTTTTATATCTTGAAAATGGTGGTGATTACACAGGTGCATACATTTGTTAAGATTCATGGATTGCACTCATTGAATGCATGCATTTAATGATATATTAATGATACCTCCATGAAATGGATTTTTGAAAAATATCCCCTAGTAGTATGTTTACTAAAGAGTGAGTGAATCATTCTGGAATCTAAAATAACACTACAGGGATTTCAGAAGCACAATCCAGGATTTCGCATTCCAAGTTTGGTTTAACTCAAGTTCTGGCCACCGGGGTGAAGTAGAGATAAGCCTCCCTTTGTTTCTTGTGATGGTCTAGCCTCTTGTGGGTTCTTTAAAATAAAATGCATACACAAACACACACACACGTGCCTTATTAGAGATGGTATAATAGAATCGACCTAAATATCTTATGAAAAGCAAAATGATTTAATAATTAACTGCCTGTGTGGCCTAGAGACATGCACAAGATATCACTTGGTAGAACAATTTAAATGAGACAAAAGCATTGGTCTCGCTATGTAAATGCTCTCACATGTGAGGCAATATTAAAAATTATTAAACAGGAGAGAAGGGGGGGGCTGGGGGTGGAGATGTTTAATGTTGTTTTACAGGAATTGTCTTGGTTTCCAGGACCTTTCTACTCAACAAGGGAAAATTCCATTTTCAGTTCAAACCCTAGTCAGGAAATTATTCTTCCCAAAAGGGGGGGTGGGGAACAGCTGAAAAACTCCTCACTACTCCACAGCCCAGAAAACACAAACAGGACAGAGAGGCCGGAAGAGCCTGAGCTCCACCCAGAGAAAAGCCATTTCTGGATAGGGACTAATTTAGGGCCAGGCATTTTGCAGATAATGTAGGAGGAAAGCAAACCTCTTAAGCAAAGAGTGGGTACTTAAAGTGACCCTTTTGAAAGCATGTAAACAAACTCTAACAGCTTTCTGTAAACTTTAATAAATAAACGCTTTGATACTAAAGAAAGAGAGAGAGAGAGGAAAGAAAGAAGAAATAAAATAATCTAATACCAAACCAAAACAGAGCAAAGTGTCCACGGCAAGCAGAATATGAACAGAAACAGAGAGGATTATGACCACCATCGGAATAGTAAGAGTAATATTGACAATGGTCTTGAACAGTCACTGCCCACCCAGGGTCATTCCTAAGTGTTTTATATGCATTTAATCCTCACAACAGCCTATGAGCTAGTACATCTTTATATGAGCTGGAAACAGAGCTATTGAGACAAAACCACACTGCAGGTGTGTAGCAGAGTTCAGAGGTGAATCCATCTCCCTCTGTTTGAAAATCCTTAACACTTGAACATGAAGCTCCAGCCCATTGTTCCTGAAAGTGTGTTCCATGGACCCATAGCAGCATGAGTTCACTCCTGGAGCTTGTTAAAATGCAGAATCTCAGGTGGCACCCCAAGACCCACTTAATCGATTCTGCATTTCAATAAGACCACCAGGTGATTCTATGCATACCAAATTCTGAAAAGCAGGGCTCGAGTCCATTTCTGAAGACAGATAATTCTTGGTCTTATCTGATTCAGATTTACCCCAGTTCCTTCATGGGAATGTGCAAGAAAAAACATCAGAATCTATTGTATAGAAT
This sequence comes from Nasua narica, assembly GCA_028533885.1. Lineage (NCBI taxonomy): Eukaryota > Metazoa > Chordata > Mammalia > Carnivora > Procyonidae > Nasua > Nasua narica. The sequence goes on along the minus strand of CM052799.1, from coordinate 63,532,311 downwards.
TCATCACTATTTTAAATAAACTATGGTCTTTTTTTTGTAGTATACAAAACACATATTGCTTAGCAAGGTTCTTGCAGTTTTCAGGGACTAAATGTGCTTTTAAAGCTTTTCCACCAAGCACCCATAACATCTGAGCCCATATCCCATATCCCAAGAGGTTCTGGGGGTTATATCCTTTTTTCTATCTCTTTTCCTTACCTTCTTCTTCTTTTTTTTTTTTTTTTTTTGGTAAACAACTTCACTGAGGTATAATTTAATACTATTAGATTCACCCTGTTAAATTTACAATTCAATGATTTTTAATAAATTCACTGAATTTATTGAGTTCTACCACCATCACCATGATTCAGTTTTGGAACATTTTCATCACCACAGGAAGATCCCTCATACCTATTTACAGTTAGTGCCCTTTCTCCCTATCAGCCCCTGTCTCTGTAGATTTGCCTGCTCAATACTTTATGTAATTGGAATCATACAGTATGTGATATTTTTCATCTAGCTTTTTTCACTGAATGCAGTCTTTTTGAGGTTTATCCATACTGTAGCATATAGTAGTACTTAATTCTTTTTACCCCTGAATTGTCCATTGTATGGAGCTAAAACGCTTCTATTGTTTAGCAACTTAAAAAAAAAATGTGCAGTCTCAATGTTTATCCTTAAAATTCATTCAAGTGTTGTACATGTCTGTGTTGGTCTCAATAGAGAAATGTCTTAAACAATGTATTAGTTTCCTCAAAATTTTTTAAAATTAAATTGTTGCCCTAGCTCACTTTAGACTCCCTCGGTTGAGACACATAACCTTCGGTGATGGTCACTAATTACAGGGTAGAAAGAAACGTGTTGTCATATAAGTCTTCCATAATTCCCAAACTAATCCTCTTGTAATTTGCTTTAAGTCCCATGATAGATACCCAGCAGGTACTGGTATAAAGAGATAGCAGAATGAGATGGACTGACATGACAACTGTAGCCAAGATTTTGAAGACTAGAATGCTGAAAAAAATAAATAACATCTCTCCTTTAAAAATATTGCTTTAATAAAGGACTTTTCCTGCTATACAGAAAAAGTAGCTACCCTAAACCCTAATACCCAAAAGTCTACTTTTTTTTTCCCAAAAGCCTACTCTTAAAGGGAAGTTCTTCCTGTGTGTTCTGAAGTTCTCCATGTTGACTTTGTCAAATCTTGGAATAATTCCCTAGGACAATTAATCAATTCCACAGAAAATCAACTTGTTCCCTAGTTGAGGTTCTATGAAAGCACCATCAACTCACCCAGCACAAAAATCCTGGTTTCTAATACCACTTTCCAACAAAGGAACCCAGAGCTCCTTGAGATATAACTGATTCTAGGACTGGGGCAGGAAATACACAAGATGATCCAGGAGCATCTTATAGTACCAGAAGTAAGAAAGTTCTCAAAAAATAATAATGAGGATATGTCAAAGGGATAGAAGAGTGGGGGGAACAAGATGGCAGAAGAGTAGGAGACCTAAATTTCGTGGGGTCCCAGGAATTCAGCTAGATAGTTATCAAACCGTTTTGAACACCTACAAATTCAACATGAGATCGAAGAAAAGAATAGCAGCAATCTAGGAACAGAAAAGCAACCACTTTCCGGAAGGTAGGACGTGTGGAGAAGTGAATCCGAGGCGATATATGGGAAGATAAACCACGTGGGGAGGGGCCGGCTCCTGGAAAACAGTAGAGCAGCAGGAACAAAAATCAGAACTTTTAGAAGTCTGCTCCACAGAGGGACGTCACTCCAGAGGCTAAGTAGGGGAGGGTAGGGATGAAGCCCTTGTGGGGACAGTGTGGTCTCAGGACCCACAAAATCACAGAAAGACCAGGAGTGCCTGAGTGTGGCAGAGCTCCCAGGGATCAGGGAGGGGAAGTCAGCTGCAGAGATGGGAGGAGTTGCTCTCAGCTCAGGGTTACTTTAAACCATGATCTGAGGCCCTGTCAGGCCACTACTATTCAAGCAGGGACTGACAAGTGGCAGACCCAGGGAGACTCACCTTCCTCCCCCTGGAGGAGCGGCAGGGGAGTGTGCTGCAGGAATTGGCTGTGTTCGGAGACTCCAAACCCGGCTGGGCACTGGAGAGAGAAACGCTCCGTCACAGGCCGGGTGAGCTCAGAGCGCGGCCGGCTGGAGACCAGGGAGACAGGAAGGGCTGACTGCTTTTCTCTGTGGTGCACTCAGGAGTGGGGCCTGAGCTCTCGGCTCCTCCGGGCCGGAGACTGGGAGGCCGCCATCTTCATTCCCCGCCTCCAAAGCTATACGGAAAGCGTTCAGGGAACAAAAGCTCCCAAGAGCGGAACCGAGCAGATTGCTTAACCTGGCTCCTGGCAAGGGCGGGGCAGTTCTGCCTCGGGCAAAGACACTTGAGAATCCCTGCAACAGGCCCCTCCCCCAGAAGATCAGCAAGAACATCCAGCCAAGACCAAGTTCACCGATCATAAGAAATGGAAAACTCCAGAGTTAGGGGAATATAACACATAGAATTCATGGCTCTTTTCCCGTGATTCTTCAGTCTTTCAAAGTTAAATATTTTAAATTTTATTCTTTTTTATTCCATTTTATAAATTTTTTCCTATTTTAACCTTTTTAACTATTTTATCTTTATCAATTCCTTTTAAAAAATCTTTTTTAATTTTCATTGTTATAGTCATATTCTATCCCTTTGTTGTATTTATCTTTATTTTTGGTATACATACAAGTTTTTCTTTCATTAAAATTTTGAGATACAGGGGTGCCTGGATGGCTCAGTGAGTTAAAGCCTCTGCCTTTGGCTCAGGACATGATCTCAGGGTCCTGGGATCAAGCCCCGCATTGGGCTCTCTGCTCAGCAGGGAGCCTGCTTCCCCCCCTCTCTCTGCCTGCTTCTCTGCCTACTTGTGATCTCTCTCTCTGTGTCAAGTAAATAACTAAAATCTTTAAAAAAAATTTTTTTGAGATACAGTTTCTTCTGACAGATCAAAATATACCCTAAATCTAGCAATCTAGCATATGGCTTTGTTCTAGTCTCCAGCCTGATCACATTCTCTCCTTTTTTTTTAAACCAACTTTTTATCAATTCCTTTTTAAAAATCTTTTCTTAATGTTCATCTTTACAGTCATATTTCATCCCTTCATTGTGTTTACCCTTATTTTTGTGTGTATATATATATATATATTTTTTTTTTTTCTTTATTTAAAATTTTGGAAGGCAGCTCCTTTTAACAGACCAAAATACACCCAAAATCAAGTGTGTGGCTCTGTTCTATTCATCAGTCTATAGATAGATAGATTTTTTCTTTTTCCTTTCTTCTCCTCCTAGCTTTGGGTCTCTTCTGACTTGGTTAGTGTATATTTTTCTGGAGTCGTTATTACCTTTTTAGCATTTTGTTCTCTCATTCATCTATTCTTCTCTGGATAAAATGAAAAGGTGGAAAAACTCACCTCAAAAAAAAAGAACAAGAGGCAGTACTGACAGCTAGGGACCTAATCAATACGGACATTAGTAAGATGTCAGAACTAGAGTTCAGAATGATGATTACAAAGATGCTAGCTGGGCTTGAAAAAAGTATAGAAGATACTAGAGAATCTTTTTCTGGAGAAATAAAAGAATTAAAATCTAACCAAGTTGAAATAAAAAAAGCTATTAATGAGGTGCAATCAAAAATGGAGGCTCTTACTGATAGGATAAATGAGGCAGAAGAGAGAATTAGTGATATAGAAGACTAAATGATGGAGAATAAAGAAGCTGAGAAAAAGAGAGATAAACAACTACTGGAGGGGAAATTTTGAGAGATAAGTGATGCCATAATATGAAACAATATTAGAATAATGGGATCCCAGAAGAAGAAGAAAGACAGAGAGGGGCAGAAGGTATACTGGAGCAAATTATAGTAGAGAACTTCCCTATTTGGGGATGGGAAAAAGCATCAAAATCCAGGAGGCACAGAGAATCCCCCTCAAAATCAATAAAAATAGGTCAACATCCCATCATCTAATAGTAAAACTTAAAGTTCTCAATGAAAAAGAGAAAATCCAGAAAGCAGCTTGGGACAAGAGGTCTGTACATCTACAAAGGTAGAAATATTAGATTGGCAGCAGACCTATCCACAGACGCCTGGCAGGTCAGAAAGGACTGGCATGATATAATCAGAGCACTAAATGAGAAAAATATGCAACCAAGAATACTATATCCAAATAGGCTGTCATTGAAAATAGAAGGAGAGATGAAAAGCTTCCAGGACAAATAAAAGCTAAAGGAATTTGCAACACCAAACCAGCCCCACAGGAAATATTGAAAGGGGTCCTCTAAGCAAAGAGAGAGCCTAAAAGTAACAGACCAGAAATGAACAGAGACAATATACAGTAACAGTCACCTTATAGACAATACAATGTCACTAAATTCATTATCTTTCAATAGTTACCCGGCATGTAAATGGGCTAAATGCCCTAATCAAAAGACACAGGGTATCGGAATGGATAAAAAAAAAACCAAGACCCATTGATATGCTGTCCGCAAGGAACTCATTTTATACCCAAAGACACCTCCCGATTTAAAGTGAGGGGGTGGAAAAGAGTGTACCATGCCAATGGACATCCAAAGAAAGCTAGGGTGGCAATCCTTATATCAGATAAATTAGATTTTAAGCCAAAGACTATAATAAGAGATGAGGAAGGACACTATATCATAATTTAAGGATCTGTCCAACAAGAAGATATAAAAATTTTAAATAGCTATGTCTCTAACTAGTAAATTAAAGAAAAATTTTTAAAAATTCATGGAAACAAAAATAAATAAATAAATAAAAATTCATGGAAACAAATGAAAATGAAAACACAACTGTTCAAAATCTTTGGGACACAGCAAAGGTGGTCCTCAGAGGAAAGTACATAGCAATACAAGCCTTTCTTCTTCTTCTTTTTTTTTTTTTAAATACAAGCCTTTCTCAAGAAACAAGAAAGGTCTCAAATATAAACCTAACCCTACATCTAAAGGAGATGGAGAAAGAATAGCAAATAAAGCCTAAACCTATCGAGAGAAGAGAAATAATAAAGATCAGAGCAGAAATCAATTAAATAGAAACCAAAAGAACAGTAGAACAGATCAATGAAACTAGGAGCTGGTTCTTTGAAAGAATTGACAAGATTGATAAACCCCTGGCCAGACTTATCAAAATGAAAAGAGAAAGGACTCAATTACTAAAATCATGAATGAAAGAGGAGAGATCATAACCAATACCAAAGAAATACAAACAATTATAAGAACATATTATGAGAAACTATACACCAGCCAATTTCACAATCCGGAAGAAATGGATGCGTTCCTAGAGATGTATAAACTACCAAAACTGAACCAGGAAGAAATAGAAAACCTGAACAGATCCATAACCAGTAAGGAGATTGAAGTAGTAATCAAAACTCTCCCAACAAACAAGAGCCCTGGGCCAGATTTAAACACTTAAAGAAGAGTTAATACCTATTCTCCTGAAATTGTTCCAAAAAATAGAAATGGAAGGCAAACTTCCAAACTCTTTTTATGAGGTCAGCATTACCTTGATCCCAAAACCAGACAAGACCCCATCAAAAAGGAGAATTTCAGACCAATATCACTGATGAACATGGATGCAAAAATTCTCACCAAAATACTAGCCAAAGGAATCCAACAGTACATTAAAAGCATTATTCTCCATGACCAAGTGGGATTTATTCTTGGGCTGCAAGTTTGGTTCGACATCCACAAATCAATCAATGTGATACAATACATTAATAAAAGAAAGACCAAGAACCATATGATACTCTCAATAGATGCTGAAAAAGCATCTGACAAAGTACAGCATCTCTTCTTGATCAAAACTCTTCACAGTGTAGGGATAGAGGGCATATACCTCAATATCATCAAAGCCATCTGTGAAAAACCCACAGCGAACGTCATACTCAATGGAGAAAAACTGAGAGCTTTTCCCCTAAGGACAGGAACATGGCGGGGCTGGCCGCTATCACCACTGCTATTCGACATAGTACTAGAAGTCCTAGCCTCAGCAACCATATAACAAAAAGAAATAAAAGGCATCCTAATCAGTAAAGAAGTCAAACTCTCACTCTTTGCAGATGATATGATACTTTATGTGGAAAACCCAATTTTTTGGTTACTCCACTTTATGTGAAGTAGAGACTCCACAATTGCTAGAACTTATACAGGAATTCAGTAAAGTGTCAGGATATAAAATCAATGCACAGAAATCAGTTGCATTTCTATACACCAACAACAAGACAGAAGAAAGAGAAATTAAGGAGTCAACCCCATTTACAATCACACCCAAAACCATAAGGTACCTAGGAATAAACCTAACCAAAGAGGCAAATAATCTGTACTCAGAAAACTATAAAGTACTCATGAAAGAAATTGAGGAAGACACAAAGAAACGGAAAAACGTTCCATGCTCATGGATTGGAAGAACAAATACTGTGAAAATGTCTATGCCACCTAAAGCAATCTATACATTTAATGCAATCCCTATCAAAATACCAGGAACTTTTTTCTAAGAAATGGAACAAATAATCCTAAAATTTATATGGAACCAAAAAAGACCCTGAATAGTCAGAGGAATGTTGAAAAAGAAAACCAAAGTTGGCAGCATCACAATTCCAGACTTCAAGCTTTATTACAAAGCTGTAATCATCGATACAGTATGGTACTGGTACAAAAACAGACACATAGATCAATGGAACAGAATAGAGAGCCCAGAAATGGATCCTCAACTCTAAGGTCATCTAATTTTTGACAAAGCAGGAAGGAGACACGGCAACTGAATGTAATAAGGTATCCTCAGTGGGATCCTGGACAGAAAAAAGGACATTAGAAAGAAATTAATGAAATCTGAATAAAGTATTGAGTTTTGCTGATAGTCATGCACTGATGTCAGTTCCTTAGTTGTGACAAATGCACCATAATAATGCAAGATGCTAGCATTAGGGGAAACTGGTTATGGGGTATATGAGAATTTTCTCTACTATCTTTGTAACTTTACTATAAATCTGTGCTGTTCTAAAACAAAACAGTTAATCAAAAAAAAATGTAAGTTAGAACCAGAGTTATTTCAGAAATCTCTCTATAGAGAAACATGTCATAAATTAACCTATCTAACTGCAAGCAATCAATGATTATCTGAAAGAATCTTTCATTCTTTTTAAGGAGTCACACACTACCCAGGCTGATGTCATCCAGAGCCAAAGGCTCTGAGTTACATAATGATGCCAGGCGAATCTACAGTTACCTATCCCCAGTCCCTATTCAAATACCCAAAGCCTGGTAATGTTTCCATGCAGCTGTCTTCCGGGCTCCTCAAACATATGTGACAATAAGCAGAGGACAGTAGGACTGTGTGTAGTTGTTGGCTATTATTATAATGGTTCAAATAACCAACACAGATTCATGTTCAGGAAGAATATTTGTGAGTTCAACCCTTTGGCTGGCCCTAGTGATTTTCTCAGCCTCTAAAATGGATGAATACATGTTATAAACCATACGTGGAAAAGGTCCACTGGCAAGCAACCCAGTCACTCCTAAATGGTCAGGGCAGTCCTTGGGAGCAATCATTCAAAATAAACTACAGCTGTGTGTGTGTGCATATGTGTGTATGTTAGTGATGAGGTGGAAATGGAGATTATGAATAATGTCAAATCCCTCCATAAGGCTCCAAAATCAGGAAGTTAGGACTTACGTTGGTCCAAGGATAAGAATTCAGACTCTCCCTTGGACTTATTGTCCACGCTTCATTCATTCTTTCAGCGCCTACCATGACCCTCTTAACCCCCAGCCTATTGCCCAGAGACCAGCTGGTCCCTGGACAACCAGAAAAGAACGAAAGCAAGCAGAAATAAAATAAAGAAATAAATCAAGTCCAGAACGACCTACACTTAAAAGTTCTAAGTTCTTTCCATTATCCAATAACACCTGGTATATAGTAGCTGCTTCATAACTATTTGTCAAATGAGTGAACACGTCAAGGCTGTCCTAGATACCGATACCTGGAGGGGGAGGTTACCAAGAGCAAACTAAGGCACTCTTCTGAAGTACCTACTTCCTACGTGCAGAAGGGATTGGTTATTCTTTCCTATTTATTTACTTATTTATTTTTGTTACTGGTGACTTTGCCCCACATAAGCCCGACCACTAGTGAAACAAAAATTAACTTACTATTTCTAAGGGGACTGAGGGAACAGCCTTTGGAATGATAAAACATCCAGAGAGAAAAACAGAGCCTTTCTACCAAACAGGCTTTTCCGGGGGCCCCTGCGGAACAAGGTGATGGATTAAGTGCAAAGAACTTGTTCTCAAACCAGACACCAAATTCAGTTCTTATGACGACATTGTTCTGGTATTTTCCCAGGTCTCCCTGATCTTAAATTAGCTGAACAAGATCAAAACATCCTTAATGTAAACTGAAGGATCATTTGTGAACGACTCTCTAAAAGCAGAGTAGTCAGGATGATGTTTTGGACAAAGTACTGCAAAAAGAATTAAGAGAGGTGTGTTCTGGGGGCACCGGGGTCGCTCAGTGGGTTGAGGCCTCTGCCTTTCGCTTGGGTCATGATCTTGAGGTCCTGGGATCGGGCCCCACATCAGGGTCTCTGCTCGGCGGGGAGCCTGTTTCCCCTTTTCTCTCGGCCTGCCTCTCTGCCTACTTGGGATCTCTCTCTCTGTCAAATAAATAAATAAAATCTTTTAAAAAGAGAGAGAGAGAGAGAGGGCGCCTGGGTGGCTCAGTTGGTTGGGCGACTGCCTTCGGCTCGGGTCATGATTCTGGAGTCCCGGGATCGAGTCCCATATCGGGCTCCCGGCTCTGCGGGAAGTCTGCTTCTCCCTCTGACCTTCTCCCCTCTCATTCTCAGTCTCTCTCTAATAAATAAATGAAAAATCTTTAAAAAAAAAAAAAAGAGAGAGAGAGAGATGTTTTGGCATGAGTTGTGCCTTTTAGCTCTTCATAGAACATTAAGTGGTTTATTTCACCCTTGTGACTCCCTTTTCTTCCCTAACATGAAGAGGGCAGAGTGAAGAGTTAGGCCACATTATCTCTAAGGTCCCTTCAGGGTCTAAGTCATATCATTCTAAGTGTATTATTCTAATGATGATAATATTGTAACAGCTACTCGTACGTTATATTTACTATGCGTCAGGCATGCCCTATATACTTTTTGAGTATTATCTCATTTAATCCTCACAACAACTGTATGAACTAGGTACTATTATTCCCATTCTCTGCTAAGGAACTAAAGCACAGAGAGGTTAAAGGTCCCAGGCTGTCCTCACTGTACATGACCCCAAGGGCACAGTTCTGATACGTGTGTATTTCTGTTAACAGAATGTCTTAAAAGTCAATGACTGCCTACTCCTGTACTCTGGCAATCCAATTTCAGCGTCTGTACGCTTAGCCTCTGCCTACACCAGTGGCCCACCAAGGGTGGTCCCAGCTTCACCTGTGAACTTGGAAGACATGCAAATTCTTGACCCCAGTCCAGACCACAGAGTCAGAAGATCTGGGACCAGGACCAAATAATCTCTCTGAACAAGCCCTCTGGGTGATTCTGATATGAGCCAGAGTTTGATAACTACCGCTTGACTCTTAGCTGACGTGATGGTGGAAGTCAGGAAGCATAGAAAGTGGTGACTGAGGCATTCTCCGAGGTCGGCTACTCCAGGTGAACTAAGTGTCCCCCAAGCTGAGAAACAAGCACCATAAGAAAACCTGCCCTTTGCAGGTCACCTTTGCAAGCTGGTTACTTCTAGAAGACCCAGAGCGGAGACCTGGAAGACCTTCCTTTCACATAGCACTTCAGTGAACAAAGAATAAGAAGAAAATCCTTTTTTGTTTCCTAAAAATATTGTCCATCACCAATTTTTTGCAAGGTTGAGGGATCTCCAGGGCATATCTCTGAGTTTCCCAAACGCTAGCCACAGACTGTGATTTGAGTCCACGGAGGAGATCCGGCAGGAGCCACCGAAGGATGCTTTGATGTCTTTACCTCCAGCGGATGGTCTCCCCTTCTCAGACACAGCATCTGATGCTCCGAAAGTGGTGGAAAGCATCTTACAATTCTCTTCTTGCTCTTTGGGCTCAGTGCTGTGGATTCAGTGGCTTTTTTCTAAGAGGCACACCAGATTGTCAGCTTGCTTTCTTTAAAAAAAAAAAAAAAAATCTCCAGGCTAAGATATTCAAATTGCCGAACCAATGGTATCATGGGAGACCATTATAAAATCCTCTCTGAGTTAAGTCTGCATGCCTCAAAGAGCAAAAAATTAATATACTGTCGTTACACAGTTGAGAGGGGAAATTAATTTATACAGGAACCTTTTCTAAGGCATGTTCAGACTGCCCGGATACTGCTCCAAATGGGAGCATTATCTGCCTTCCCAAAATAATACGCCATATGCCCTAATCTGGCAGACACAAAGATAATTACATGACTCTGGCAGAGCCAATATGCTTGCTAATAAATGGGAAAATGAGGACAATGCAAATCAAAGTTAAGTTCAATAGTTATTCAGAATTGTGGTAGGGAAGCTACCTGCTACAATTAAACATTGTGACAAGCAGAAAACAGGTCTCTTGCATACATTAGAAGACCCAAAGCTGCTGTGAGAGACCCATTTATACCAAGGAATACTAACAGAGGAAGCGGAATTGTTTGCGGGCATGTGCAGTAGCCTCCAAGACTCCAAGCTGTCAGGTAACTCCCCTTCTAATAATCCGCTCTTAAGGGGTTCCATGGGAGTTCTTTAAAAACCAAAGCTCAAAATGCCAAATTCCACACAATCACCTGCAGTTTTAAAGCAAAGAAAACTAAGTGCAAAATGTGGTCTGGAAGTTGGATTTGCATCGACACAAATCTACTTCTGCTCTTATGGCCCCAAATCAAGGAGGACTCTAGCCTGTGGTCAAAGACCACCATCTGACATTGCCATACTCTTCAGCTCTCTCTTTTATAGACAAGGGATCTTTTTTCTTCGTTATTTTCTCATAAAACTATTTTAAATTCTTGTGTCTAAGCTCCTTGGTCCTGATATGCACCAAAAACTGCTAAGTAACTAGAATTATCAAGTCTGACTCCACAGAACTATGAATGAAAGATGTGGATACTCATCCCCGCCAAAAAAAAAAAAAAAAAAAATGCTGCTTCTTCTATCTTGGAAAGAATCTGATTTATGTTGGGGAAAATTCTTTTCCTGCAATTTTTCTCTTTATTTTCCCCCACCAATATGCCCCTTGGCCCCAGCCCCAGCATGCCTTCCTATCTACATATAAGAAAGATCACTGTTCTGGTGATGACAGAAACATTGGCTTGAAGGACCTAGAACCATTCCAGAATGGTGATAGGCCAATGGGGTGAGATGTGGGGATGTGTCAGATCCTGTGTGAGGGGCTTCAGCTTAGAAACCCCTCTGGTCAACCACAGGGAAAAATCAGACACTGGGAACAGGAACCCTTGGAGAAAGAGTCCCTTTCTAGAATGCTAACAAAGTCCCACGAGTCACTCTTGCCAATTAATTTTCAGGAGAAAGACAGTGACAGATGTGGGGGTGCCAGCAGATTTGAGCTCTGTCAGTACAAATACCTTCACAAGAGAGCTTGCATTGTACAGAGGAAGGCAGCGGTGATGAAATATTTACATATTTATAAATATCTAGACATTAACAAGCCTACCAGATTCATTCCATGCATTCTAAGGAGTAATCCCAGGAAAGGGAGAGGAGAGACACAGCCCTTGATGAAGGGATGACCACAGCTTTAGGAAACCAGGCAGAGGCTAACCAGGAGGTCCATTCCAGGAGACTGCCCATCACTGTCATTGCTTCAGGGATAAATTTTGAAAATCATAGAAGAGATTATCACTAGCCCAGACATTTAGGTAACACAACATCTCCTAAAGTAGTTACCACACTACTCCCAAGAGATCAGGAGGGGGAGGGAGTGCTTCATTGTCAACTGAAGAAATGTTTTATTCTTAGAGACTCAAAGGCTCTGAAAAGTCCTGCAATTAAGGAAGCTGTTAAATGTTGTTTCACCCAACATTTCCCTAATTTCTTTGGTCATTAGAATCCTTTTATTCACTGATACCTACACTTTGTGCAATCCAAATTATCCTTCATCACACTACGCAATGTAGTAAAATTTAATTAGGAAAATTTTCATTTGCTTATTCAGTACTTTAATGTTGAATTAAACAATAGTGCCTTTATTTTCCAACAGTCTAGACTAAGACAAGTTCATCTGAGAAGAAGAGAAAAAAGGAAATGGATTGAAGTGTCTATCAGGTTCTGTTTGATTTAAATCTTTTATTTATTTATTTATTTATTTCTCACTCTTGTGCCGGAGGCTAAGGTCAGACTTCTTTCTATCAAGACAAACATAAAAGGCACAACCACACTTCAGGTCATTCTTCGACACTCTAAAACAACAATAGAAAGATTGAGAACAGTTCATGTGGGGGGCAGGGAATATTTCTGAGAAGTCACTGATTTTGATTGATTTCTGGTCTAGCCTATCTGCTTGCTGTGATGCGGAACAAGACACTTCTTTAATAAAAAAGAAACTGCTGAGCTATTCATCCAGATTCATTTCCACTTACAACAAATTCTGAATGTGAAACTATCAAAATTAGTCCTCCTCTCCTCTCTCCCCTTACCCAGCCCCATCTAAGACTAACTTAACTTATTAGCAACCCAATGCAATTCACCTGCTTTTACCTGCCAGCTCCAGGCTAGTTACACTCTAGGACTGGCCTTAAGTTCAGACTGAAATGCCGAGAGTCTTCCTTGCTGAGGCAGGAATGACCTTTGTGTGCCCTCAATTTCCTTTACTATTAATCAGCAATTGTGACAATGATGTCACATAACAAAGTACCCCCAAAACTCAGTGGCTACAACAAACAAACACATTACCTTTCTCACTCACAGTTCTCTGGGATGGTTCACTCAGCTTCTGGTTGGCTGGCTTGGCTCTAAGCTGTGAGCCAGGCTTGGGTCTCTTCATTCTAGGTCCCAGGGTAAGTCAGTGGGTGCTTAGACATTCTTTCCTTTGAGTGTATCACCAGAGCATGAGAAAGTATGCCCAGTAACAGGAGCACATTTAAGGTCTCTGTTCTTATCATTTCTGCTAACATTCTACTAGCCAAAGAAAGGCATGCAGCAAAGCCCAACATCAACAGGCTGGGAGTGTAAGGGAGAGGGCAGTGAATATTTGCCAAAAAATAGGTCAAACCATATCACACATCACTTCCCTTGCTTCTCCTGGCTCTACCTGCCTTGAGGTTCCCTCACCCCTAACAGCTAGTCTGGCATTCAGCAACCTGGATGGTTTTGATCATTTGTGCACTGTCTGCTTTCTAACTTTCAAGGTATCTTCTAGAATGTCAGCTGAATGGACAAGGCTGGAGTGGAGAGACGTAGGAGACAAAATTGGATCGAGCGGGATGAGTTGCATAAGGAAGCAGAAGTGAAACCAGGGTAGGTACAAGCCTCATTGTAGAAAGTAGAAAGAGTAACATGGGGAAGCCCAATTCCATCTTCTAGCCTGGAGGGCCCTAGCAGATAATAAGAGATGAACCTCAATGGTCAGACCCTGAAATAGGTTGGAAGCCATAGAGGCAAGGAGATTCAGCATGTTCTTCTGGCTGGTTTCCTCTTGGCCATCAGAGTCTTCCTTTCGACTGTCCCAGGCCAAATTTGTACCTGTGACCTATTGTCCCACCACAAGGCCCAGGGACCCTCCCCAAGGGCAACAAGCTGGTGGTGGTCCCCTCAATTCCTCACTCACCTCACCTCACTCACAGGGCAGATGCAGGAAGTGGTTTTGAGCCCCATGTTCGTCTCAGCTTAACCCTCCCTGTGATAGGGAGACATATCCTAGCATCCTTCCAAATGATTTCCCCTTTTCACCAAAGCCAGAGGTCCCCAGACTTTGCTTTACATTGGAATCCCCTAGAGATCTTCAAAAAGAGGCTCCCACCCCCAGGCATTCTGATTTAATTGATCTGTGGTACAAGCAGCTCCTCAGATTATTCTAATGAATGGCGAAGTTTGGGATCCACTGGTCTGCAAACCTAATCTAGCCAATCAGACCATAATGGAAGTTCATGTTCATTTTAAATCTGCCATACAGTTTTGGACAGGCAGAAGATGATCCCGCGCTGAGCTGGTGCGTAAAACCAGACAGATCTCTAATTCTGACACCCCAAAAACTCTGAAAACTGAGTTTTTTCAAAGCTCAATGGCACCAAAACCTGACCTGACTTGAACTCACTTGGTGGCAAGACTTGACTATTTATAGTCTTTATTCATCCTACTTGGTGTGAATATTCATGCGTTTTGCCAGGAAAATATTAATGTGTTTAATTACAGAGTGCTTTCCCAGACCCTGCTGGAGTTGTTACATAACACATGGTATGTGTACCTTTCTACGTTCTGAAAATTTCTGAATTCAGAAAACAAATGTGTGGCCCCAAGGGTCTAGGCTAAAGGAATATGGGCTTAGAGAAGGAATCTGTGTAATTGCTCCTTGGATACAAAGAGCAGAGAGGAAAAGAAGGAGATAGAAGAACGTAAAATGACCAAACAACATGGTTCTTACGTGACTTACGTATAACTGTCCCATCTGGGTGGATTAATTAGAAAAAAGGACCACCTCTGGGTAAACAAGCCCTTCACTAGGGCTCACAGCTTGACAAGCAGATCACAGGCTGGATTTTACCTCACTCACCCCCCTTGGCCAGATTCTTTTGTTCAGTGCACAAACTACACAACCGTGCAGGTGGTCTTGACAAGCAGTTCTGATAGCAGCTGGAATCTAAGGTGCAGAAATGGGCAAAGCTTGTTCTAAGTACAAGGATGTCTAAAATTTATTTTTTAGCTCCATTAATGAAATGAAGTTGTCTCTGCCTCCCAAACCTAGAGCATAGTCTACCACACAAAAGCTTTGAGGTGAAGCGCACAGGAGTGCCTACATGGAATATATGCATGGGATGGCATGTGTGAGATGGCACACACGCACAGGATGGCAAGCGTGGGAGGGCCAGAGTTCATAAGATGGGTCATTGGTGCTTACACAAACTATTGAATAACATTCAAGCTAATTTCACCCAACTGTTACAGTAGAGTGTCTGGTCTGGGCTACAGAAACATTTCACTGAACATGGCAATGAATGGACAAGGAAGGAAGCTAGGAGAGATAAGGTCATTTGCTCAAGGTAAAGTAGTTAAAAAGTGGCAAAGCCAGTTATTCAACCTACACCTCTCTGATGTCGAAGCCAATGCTCATAACCACCACTCTACCCTGTGTCTGCCTCCTCCTTGCAGCTGTAACAGCACGATGTCTGGCATATACGTGCCCAGAGGCTTTCTGCAAAAGCAAAAAATGGTGCCCACCCAGCACTGCTTTTGGGGAGAGCTTGTTAAAGCTCTGCCTTAGGACTAAACCATAACAAACACCCTACCAGACTAACACAAGCATGTGAAACACTTGACTAACTCCTGTATACCTACCTGTCTCGCTCACATCCTTATAAACTCCATAATGCAACTATACCCACAATTCCACCGGTATTTTAAGGAGAGACATATTGTTTGGGGCATTTCACTTGTCGGATTCATTAAACTATGTCACCAGTAGCTATTGAGAACTGCAAAACACTCTCAGGTACTAAGAAAAGCTGAAAATATTCACAACCTTGTTTCTCTGCAAGGGTAGTTTCCATTACCCACACTCTAATGAATATGCCACAGATCACAAGAAATTCAGCCAGTCAGGAGCCAGCAGTGCCCTGACGTGTGGCCAAGCACCTATGAAGCTGTTTGCTTAAACCCCTATCAGATCTCAGCAACCAAACTGCACTGGTGATGGATATGGCGCTTAATAAGCAACATAGATAACATCATTGCCTTCCTGCTGTGCTGGTTATGTTCTGCTTCTAGATCTGGAGCTGGCCACATAGGTGTATTAAGTTTGTGAAAATATGCTGGGCTATAAATGTATGATACATACACTTTTCTGATTATATACCCATATGTCAGTAAAAATTTCTAAAAAACAATTATCCAGTCTACACAATATAAGCAAATAAAGAGAATAAACTAAGAAAAAGTATTGTGTTCTTTTCCAGGTATTGGGTTGTTAAGGAAGGCAGATTCCCTGGCAGAGACTACGTTTCCCAGAATCACTTGCTTGAGTCCCTTCCACCCTCATATGTAATGCCTAGAAGACAATGGGAGAGGGAGACATTGCACAGGAGGTGCAGCAGCCATTTTGCAACCATGAAGGCATGTTAAAGATGGCCATGAACACCTCTTATGAAAACCAGTCAGTTTGAAATGTGGTTACGAAAACCACATAGATAACTACCTTTAACCCAGAAATCCCTCAAGTACCCTTTCCTGATCAAAACCCCTCTTAGAAGTAACCACTGTCCTGCTCAGTCTTTCTTATTTAAGGCATTCCCCAATCCCACATACATCACTTCCAACACACATGTTACAAGTGTTCCTTTTCAATAGCATTTGGGTATAAAGAATAGGGAACACAAAAGTCCTCGTGGCAATGACAATGGTGTCCTCAGACCTAGTCTCCTCTACTGGTGTAATAACATCTTCATGAGAGAGAATATTAATACCCACGTGTTATGTGAGCTTTCTTTTCTGCCTCGGTGTCTCTTTCTCTTTCTACCTCCTCTTCCCCCTTAAAACACCTTACCAGAAAGGGCAAGCTTTCTACTATGTCATATTCTCCTTCTTCCCAACTCCAGCCTCAAGACCAAGCCTTAATAGGAATAAATAGTTCTTTCTTTCCCAAATAAAAGAAACTCTAGGAAGGCTGGCTTTTGCTATGCTACTACAAGAACTAAAGGAACTTAGAAAAATCCCCCTTCTCAGTAAGGCCTAATGCTTAAGCCTATCTCTTGCCAAAGAAGTCAAGAATTTAATCTTTCTTGCCTAAATCATTATCCCTCCAAGCTGGTAGTTCAAGGAGAGCACAGTAGTGTGAAATACAACCATTTATTCTGCTCATGCATCTGCCAGTCAGCTGGGCAGTTTCTTCTGATCTCAGCTAAGCTCACTCACACATCTGAATCCCAGCCTTGGATTGGCTGGTTGGCTCTGCTGATCTCAGCCAGCCTTTCTCGTACGTGCCCAGGGGTTCCTCTGACGATCGGCTGTGCTACAAAGGCCTGGGCCGCTCCATATGTCTCGTGCTTTCACAGGCTAGCCTGGCCTTGCTCTCATGGCCATCACAGAGGAATAGAGGAGAAAGCAGAAATGCACCAAAGGCTTTCTCTAGCCCCCGTATCAAGTCTGCTAACATCCTATAGACCAATAAAACACGAAGCCCCGTTTCAAGTGATGGGGAAATAGATGTCCTCCCTTTAGTGGGAGAAACTACAAAGTCATAGTGTAAGGGGCATGGATTCGGAGAGGGTCAAAGAACTAGTCCAATCCATGTAAACAGTCCGCCATGCCCTCCAATTCCCAACTGTTGCTGATTTAGGATAATTCCTCAGAACTGCCAGACTGCCTTACAAATTTGGGTCAAAAGACAGCCCTCAGGCAGAGAATTGCAGCTACTTAGAGCAGCACAGTGTTGGCAGTTACTGGAAAGGTGAGTGCTGAGAGCATATGGGTGGTAGGCTACAGTTTTGTAAGTGGTCCACAATGGAACTGACCCATCAGACTCTCACACAGGAATTAGTACTGGAAGTCTGGGTGCTTGTGACAGAAAAAGAGAGACACTCCAGTTAATAGGACATAGAGAGTAAAATGGAAAATCTCCGTCTAGTTCCATGCTACAATATCTAGAAATATGCATTTTATAACAAACTCCCTTCTCTTGAAAATACCTAAAAGTATCTCTGTTTGCCAATCTATTGATTGCCAAAAATGAGCCAAATTCTCCATCCCTCCCTGTATCCATGACCCTTTGCAAAGTGATTTTTAGGTCCTCCGATGAAAATGTATGTCCATTTTCATGTCTTTCCTTTTAACATTTTTTATAAGGCAGATCTACCAGCAACCAGTTCCCTCAATTTTTGTTTGTCTTAAAAGTCTTTATTTCTCATTCACTTTTCAAGTATAATTTCACTGGATACAAAATTGTAGGTGGGTGGCTTTCTTCTTTCAATACTTTTTAACTATTTCACTCCACTTTCTTCTCTCTCGCTCGCGTTGCTTCTGAAGAGAAGTCTTATCATTGTTTCTTGATAGTTAAGGTGAGTGTCTTCCTCTGGCTTCTTTCAAGATTTTCTCTTTGTCTTTGATTTTCTGCAGTTTGACAATGATATGCTGAGGTGTAATTTTTCTGACATGTATCCTGCTTATTGTTCTCTAAGCTTCTTGGATCTTTGTTTTGAAATCTGACATTAATTTGGGGGAAATTCTCAGTCATTGTTGTTTCAAAGATTTCTTCCTTTCCTTTCCTTCTTTCCCACCTAATATTCTCATTTTGTATTATGTTACACCATTTGTGACTGTCCCACAGTTTGTGGAAATTCTGTTCGATTTTTTTTCCCTGCCTTTTTTTCTCTTTACTTTCCAACTTGGAAAGTTTCTATTAATGTATCACTGATCTTTCTTTGTCCTCAGGTACATTCAGTCTAGTGATGAGCCAATCAAACGCATTTTTTTTAAGTAGGCTCCACACCCAGCATGGAACCCAATGTGGGGCTTGAACTCATGACCCTGAGATCAAGACCTGAGCTGAGATCAAGAGTTAGACACTTAACCGACTGAGCTACCCAGGTGCCCTCAAACGCATTCTTTGTTTCTGTTACCGTGTTTTTTTTTATTTCTAACACTTTGTTTTGATGCTTTCTTAGCACTTCTATATCTCTGCTTACGTTATCCCTCTTTTCTTGCATGTCGTTCACTTTTTCCATTAGTGTTCTTAGCATATTTATTATAATTATTTTCAAGTTCTGGTATGATAATTTTAAATTTTCTGGTATCTCTGAAGATGGTGTTGGCATTTGTTCTGTATTTCCAGACTACAGGTTTTGGTGTAGCATCTTCTAGTCTCCTGGACAACACCAGTTTCCTGCTGTGGCTTCTCCCACCATTCTAAGACGTTTACAAAAAATTCTCTGCATTAAACCTCTCTCTGGTTGGAGTATGTAGAAAGGCTTATATTTTCCTATTAGATATTGACTAGAAGAATAAATGGAGGGACATCTGGGTGGTTCAGTCTGTTAAGCCTCTGCCTTCAGCTCAGGTCATCATCCCAGGGTCCTGGGATCAAACCCTGCATTGGGCTCCCTGCTCAGTGAGGAGTCTGCTTCTCCCCCCCACCCGCCCCTCCCCCTGCTTGTGCTCTCTTTCTCTCACATTCTCTCTCAAATAAATAAATAAGATACTTTAAAAAAAGAAAAAGAATAAATGGAGTAGGATCCTCATACGTGATCCCTGGAGTGCCATGCATGAGCGGCAAAAAGAGTGCTCATTAGTACAATGGAAGCAAAATATATTCAGAAATATGTAGCTCAGGGAGCAGCAAAGACATAAACGTTGTCATGCAGTACAAATGAGAAAAGGCAACAGAAGTTTTCATTCCTGAAATTGCTTGTGCTCTTGTCCTCCTGTTAACTATTGTTTAGCCTTAACATGATACACATAGCTATTAAAATTAAATGTGGACCTTGTGCCATCTTCTTTAAAAAAATGTTTTAAATTGGTGTATTTCAATAGGTGAATGGATAAACTATGGTACATCTATGCAATGTAATTCACCATTAAAAAGAAATAAGTTCTTGCATATGAACAGATATGGAGGAAACTTGAAGGCATATTACTAAGTGAAAGAAGCCAACCTGAAAAGATTTCATACTGTATGATTCCAAGTATATAACATTCTGGAAAAGACAAAACTATGGAGACAGTATATAGATTAGCGGTTACCATGGGGTTTGGGGAACAGGAGGGATGAATAGGCAGAAAAAACAATTTTTAGGACAGTGAAATTATTCTGTATGATAGTAGTGTGAATACATGTCATTACACATTTCTCAAAACTCATAGAACATCCAACAGAAAGAGTGAATCCTAATATAAACTATGGTCTTTGGTGATAATGATGTGTCAAGGTTGGTTCATCAATTGCAACAAATGTACCACTCTGGTGAAGGATGTTAGGTGGGGGAGGTTGGGCCTGTATGGGGGCGGAGGGCATATGGGAACACTCGGTACTTTCCACTCAATTTTGCTATGAACCTAAAACTGTTCTTAAAAAAATAAAATCTATATATTAAAAAACAAACAAACAAACAATTGTTAGACCCAGAAGGATATTGCACAAAAATGCTCCATTTAGGGGTAGGGCAATATAACCAGGGGAAAACCAACATTTTCTCACAATTTCCTCTTTCATGCACTCCCATGAAAGCAAAGAGTTAAAACATATCAAAAATAAAAGCCATGGGTTGTGTTATCCAGCAAGTAGGGTTATTCCTCAGGCAGATTTTAAAGTCTTCTGTGTTGTAGAAATTAATCCTTCTACAAACATCACAGAAACCGCAAGCTTAACTTGATATTTCTATAGGGAAGGAGAAAAAGGAACATAGACCAACACTGCACACACCATCTTGGAAGGCAGCGCTCGCAAACACAATCACATTTGCTTCTTCATGCTGAATCAAGATCACAGAGACATTCGGAAGTGACATTAAACGAGGGAACAATCACAAGATGCTTGAGTCCTTCATCCTCGGTGCCAGGCTGGAGAAGCACATTACACTCTAAAGGAAGAAATAATAGTATAACCGGATGACAACATCTTTATTATTTATTGCAGAAAAATGTATTACTTTAATACCATGGAACTATATTTCATAACTATTCTTTAAGTCAACAAACAAAAACAAAACTTTCTCTTCTTTCCAATCTGACCTTTCTCTAACTGTACTTACTCTATCTTACCAGCCTTGAACAAGCTCCTAGCAACAGTTTCCAACACACGGCAGAACCAGCCTGATTAGGACACTGTTGCTACCACCATTGCCACCAACCAATAATTATGCAGTTTGAGCCACTGGCACATTCATACTAGGAACTCGACCTCACAGCCTAACCTTCAAAGAAAGAACTCAAGTTCACCATGTGTACTAGCTAGGGTTTTCCGGAAGGACAAAATGTGTACGTGTGTGTGTCTTATTTGTCTAAGAAATGGGCTTAATTTGTTGGGGCGCCTGGGTGGCTCAGTCGTTAAGCGTCTGCCTTCAGCTCAGGTCATGATCCCAGGGTTCTGGAATCGAGCCCCGCATTGGGCTCCCCGCTAAGCTTCTCCCTCTCGAGCTCCCTCTGCTTGTGTTCCCTCTCTAGCTGTGTCTCTCCCTGTCAAATAAATAAATAAAATCTTGAAAAAAAAAAAAAAAAGAAATGGGCTCATGATTGTGGAGTCTTGGTAAGTTCAATATCGGATGGGGTAAGCTGGCAGGGAAGAACTGTAGTTCAAGCCCAAAGGCAGGCTGCTGGCAGAATTCCCCCTTGCTTTGGGGAGGTTAGTCTTTCCTTCCATTCAGGCCTTTAACTGATTGGATGAGGCCCATACTGGAGAGAAAAATCTGCTTGATTCGAAGTCCACTAATTTAAATGTTAATCTCATTTAAAAAAAAAGAAAACTCACAGAAACTCCAGAACAATGTTTGACCAATTATCTGAGTACCACGGCTCAGTCAATTTGACACGAAAAAATCTGTCACGCCATCCCAACACTCTTATGTCATCAGCTTTGGGGCAAAGTTTGGCAAAATCATGTTCGAGAGGCAGAACTGAATCAGTGGAGGTCTAGGCAGGAAAGAGATGGCTCGTTGAAAAGGATAATGTCAGAGTCTTTACTAAGAGGACAGTTTATTTTGATGTGGGAAGGAGTGGTGAGGCACCCAAGAACTAGCCCTGGGGGGGGAACCATTACTGCACCTACATCTGAAAGGCCAAGGGAAAGGAGCTATTCCTGGAACAGCCAGTAGAGATAGTAGAGATAGTAAATGGTTTTTTTGTTTTGTTTCAGAGCTTTGAGGGAACTTATCGAGAGCAGCTTTGATATAACAAAAGTGTGCTGAACTTTTCTCTTTCACTGGTAGGTTCACGGCTAGTGGACCTTGAATCACCCCTAGCTGGTAGGCCAGACTCCAATGACCACAACAACCACAAGGAGCAATAAAATCACCATTATCGTCCCACAAGACATTGACTTGCTGTCTGCCATATTCACACACCTGCTTTCAGGATGAAGTTTCTCACCTGTATTGCCCACCAGGTTGGCAAGGTCATCAGTTATGTCCACGACTCTCTGACATTTTTCCTGTCTATTCCTGGAACAGTTAAAACACTTCCCTGGCATCAATGGAGCTGGGGGAATTGGTACTCCACTGCTCTCTCCTTCCTTTCTCCAATCTCCTCTTACTGCCTCCCATTGGCTAAACCCAACCAGAAGCCAGAGGCAGAGAAACCTTGGTCATATGGTCCACACAGGTCAGCCTCCTTGGGGGCAGAGCAGGTAGAGAAGGGTAGAAAGTGGATCTGGGGGAACAAACAGAAGAAACCTGCCACACAGAGCCTGGGTCACTGGGCACCAGCTGTAAGATGGACCAGGAAGGTGAGAGCTAGGAACACAAGACGTGCCTTCTATCTTCAGGGGCAAAATTTAAAATGAGGGAAATTTCCAAAATACAGGAAAAGTGTTGCAGTGCTACTGGGTCAATACAAACAAGACAATTGTCCCCTTTGAATTCCATCAACTGAATCTAACCCAAAGATCACAGACATCTTCGAACAGTAGCCACTGCTGGGATACTCACCTTTCCAATCTTAGAAAACAACAAGGACACCTCCTCCTACACAGGTCTTTCTCTCCTTTTCTAGAACATTCTTTGTCCTGGGACTCCTAAGCACTTACACCTTCACCCAGGCCTTCATCCCTGCCCTTGGAGGAGACTGGAAATTTTCTAGTGTTATCTGAGAAAAAGAAACAAGAAATAAATACACTTGTACAAATATAAAATGTTTTGTTTCAGCAAGGACACTCAAAATATATAATTAGTACCCAAATCTCCGATTTAATCTTAGAAATATTCAAAGTCAAAGGGCGTTGGCCTCCTTTCTGAGGAGAGACTCAGAAAGGACGTATAGCAGCCTCCTGCTACCCTCGCGGCAGCTCAGGTGATGAGTCACCAATCTGTGGTTTGGGGGCCGTGGAAGCTGACATCAGCTCTTCCTCCAGGTGTTTTCTAAAAATCACACACACCTATGCAAATATAATCTTAAAGTTTAGAGCTTTCATCCCAGAAGCCATAGTTCTAAAAATAGACCAAGGTCAGAAGTTGTTACGGGTGCTTAGGGTCAGATCTGCCCTGCAAAGTTGTGTTACTGGGCCTGCATGGTATTATCCTCCCCTGAACTTCATATTAGTTTTTAGTTGCCAACACTCAAAGATTGGGAAATTCAAAACCAAAGTCCAGATTGGCAGCAGCTCCTAAACACAAGGATGCTCTGGGAAAACCAGGCCCATGTTCCAACATGGTGGCCGTCTGCAGGCGCCGAGACACATCTGACTCCTTTTGCTAGGACATGTGCTTTTCAAATGACCACTTCTTTTGTCCCCTAGAAACCAAAGGTGACCATGAAGGATGGATTGTCATCATAATGGAGCCTTTGTTTTTCCCTTAGTCAAGTTAGAGAGAAAATACTTCTCACATAGGTCCATATCAAAATGTGGAGGAATTAAAGATAGACCAAGTAAAGAACCATAGGTTTCAAGAAAAAGGGGAGGAAGCCCATTTTTGTGCTGACATGACCCAGCCTGCTTTAGTCATTGTTTTTGCCATAGGCCTGAGTGACACATGGGCTTGTCATACCTGGAGTGGCCCCAGCAGACTCCTTTAGACCTATGTTGGCCTCTCGGTTCCTTATTTGATTTTATTTGCTTTTCAAACCCTAAACGTAAATTTTTTTTTCATCCAAAATGCTACGTGTTAGCTAGAAGAATAGAGAGGTCCAATTTCATTCATTATCCAGTCTGAATTCATTATCCAATTACCGAAGGCAATCATATAGGCAAGACACTTGGCTAAGCACCAGAGATGTAAGCAACGACAAAGACCAACATGATCTTGGCCCTCAGGGAGCAACCACTTCTTGTCCAACTCCCTTTCAGAAGTTAATTGGAGTATATTACTATGTAGAAATCTCATTTTCAGCAAGCAACTTCATAGCTTTTTCTTAAGCCTGCACTCTGACCTGGAAAAGTATCCTTACATCTGGTAACCAGGGTTGCTTTCTATAAGAAGAAATCAGACAAAGGTGAAGAGAGGCAAAAATCATTTCCACTGACAAGGCGCCGACAGGATAGACTCTTGTGTTGCGGTACCAAATGACTCCAACTTCCAGAAGCTTCCTTACTGTTCCGGCCATACATCTATCCCAGATCAGCCACGGCGCTTCTCCAGGCCAGCCTCCTCTGGGGACTCAGGCTGAGGGAGCAGCCTCTACCTGTGACCTCGCTGGTCCCAGCAAAAGGAAGGAACTATGGCAGAACTACACAATAGCCCTCTGGTCTTCTGCTTGGGAGGCTCGCACGTCGCCTTCACTAGCATTTCTTTGGACAAATCAAGTTTCATGGCCACACCTGGGTTCCGTAGAACAGGGACATATAATCCACGTCCAGCAGAATGGATACTACACAGTTGCAAGAAATTGGTGGTTTCCAACTAAAAAGCCAAATAATATCGCACAGGAAGGAATGGACAGCCCAGAGTCAAGTGTGTTCCCTTGTTCCTGGCTACGACAGCCCTGGTCATGTGTTTTCCTCACAGAGCAGATGGATGCTCACACTGTGTATCACGACCTGCGTTCCAAGGTCAAGTTGCCCCTGCCTGCTCATCTTGGCAAAGGGACTGAAACAGGAAGCCTAGAAAATTGGTTTGTTTTTTTTTTCCTTTGGGGGAAGGGTAGTATTAAATAACTTCCTGACTTAATTGATTGATGAATAATAACTCCTAAAATTAGCTCTGCATTTCATTACATAGTGTCTGAAATGAAATCCACTCAGCTCACCTGAAATCCTGGGAAATGCAAATGATGAACAAATGTCCTTTAAGCTCCTAAAATTGTCTTCCTCTCCAGTTGTCTTCCAGGCATTACATATGGGGGTGGGAGGGGGATTCATTTCCATTTGTATAGCCTCTCTTTCTCCACAGCTTCCAAGAGCACCCACAGGTTTACAATCTTAACCATCAGAAAGGTCTTAGTTCTTTCTTCACTCCCTTAGAAGGAGATAAAGATTGGGAACTGAAAACTATAATTACTTCCCACCCATGCTAACTCGTACCTTTTCTCTCCAAAAATTCACCAGTAGAATTTATAAAATACAGATGGGAGAAAGCAGCCATGTGATTCATAAAGATCCGGGGTAAGAGCCAGAGGACTGTAAATATACAAATGCCTTGCAGGCGGGAAGGGAATCCTCTAGTTCCCAGAGAAGAGGGCGTTTAACCCCATTAGGGGCTGGTGAGAAATCCTGGGAGATGATTCCTTCCCCAAAGAAGGTGAAGGTGAAGGAATCCTGAGTCTTTTTTTGCGGGGGGAGGTGAGGTGGGGTGGGGAGGTAGGGACAGAAGGAGAAGGAGAAAAAGAATCTTAAGCAGGCAAGCCCAGCTCAGAGTCCAATGCAGGGCTCCATCTCATGACCCTGAGATCATGACCTGAGCCAAAATCAAGAGTCCAATGCTTAATCTACTGAGCCACCCAGTCACCCCAGGAATCCCGAGTCTTTGACAGCAATTAGCTATACCTGAAGACTACCTGCATTGTATTTTCATCAGTTTGCTTTCAGCCCCAAAGAGATGTAAATTCAAGATCCCAAAATTATTCTACTATAAACCACTGCATGTTAATTCCATGGGAAAACATAATTAAAAAGAGAAATACTCTTATTATGGGTCTGAGACCCTTTTGTCAAGACCTGAATGTGGGAGATCGAATGTGCTTTCCCAAGTGTAAGCCTCTTAACCCACATTACCACTTCCTCCACCACTGATTTCTAAACTCAGCAAGTATTTACCAAGAATCCGTGGGCTGAAAAATGACTTCAGTTGCAGAATGCACTTACCTACCAGGCAATGAAGTGACTGCCTCATGTCCATCTCTGAGCGGATGTGCGGGCAGACAGCCTGGCCAAGTGAGCAAGCTCCCATGCAGACTTCGATAAAACCCTTCCATAAAACAGGAGAAAAATTGCGTTTGCATTAGCTTGAGGTAATTAACAAGGAAACTGGAAGAGTCTGGATTAAAAAAAAAAAAAGCCTAGGGGTGAAGTGGAAAATTTTCATAAAGCCATGCTTAAAGTCCAGCACAAAAATTGACACCTTCTAAGATGCAAGTGCTACACTCAAAAGAGAAAAAAAAATGGTGGGCATCCAGTCTACACACAGTTGGAAGGTAAATAAGTAGTAGCGATATCGACATGATGCCAGTCTTTTGTGGAGCTTACAGGCTATGGGGAAGGATGGACAAATATTTGGAAATTGGATGAGCATGGGAAAGGAGAGGGACGTGGAGCTGTGAAATATGGAAGAGAAACATTTAATTTGGGCGAGTCAGAAAAGGCTTCCTTGAGGAAGTGGCTTGGAAGCTGAGACCTAAAAAATTTGTGGAATATTAATTAGAACACATGGCAGCTCAGATTTGCAGCCCACGGAGATTCTCACTGTTGTCAGCTCCCTACCTTTCTTTTCCATCCAAGAAGCTCCCACCAGGCATGGCACGTCACAGTCATCAAAGCTCAGCAGCAAACCACCCACCTGATTCCATTAGGCAGACAATGCGACAAATAAGTGGAGAAATAAGTTGAGGACTCTTTCCCATCCACCAGATTTAAATGGAAAAACCCAAAGTTTACTTGTGTACTAGGTATTAGCATCACAGAAGTGAGCTACTTTGGACTCGGTAGAGTAAGTGGTCACAGACTCCTGCCAAGACCATACTAACTAGACCTTCCCACAGTCAAGAGTAGCGCCTCGCTTTTTTTGGATAGTCTTTAAAAGGTGATAGGATAGGAAACTAGAGCTTTACAAATGGAACAAGAAGGAGGAAGTTCTTGTCAATCATTTGACAAATGAAAACTTTCCTCCAAGATTGGTGCAAAAAACAAAATAACAGCAAGTGTTACCAACAGCTGATATCACTTTTAGATGTAAAGAAGAAATGTACATTGCTTGTCTATAAGGCTTTTCATGCTTCAGTGAGAATGAGAGTATTTGATCCCATATTTCTCATAAAGGACCAACAACATAGTTTAACCAGCAATAATCCAATTGGCAACCAGATGTTAGTTGGCATCCAAATGGCAACCAATTCTATCCAATGGACAAGGCTGGATATGGAAAACTCTCAGGAAATTGATTACAAGTAGAACAATTGCCTGAGTATTAATAATTTGTCTCCTGAAGATGTTCTCATAATTAGGATGTCTGCTTCTTCTGGGGTTTAACTACCCGTGGTGTAAGTCTTCTTCGTTAGCCACGAAAAGAGAACTTGGGATAGACCAAAGAAGGCCATGAGCCACCCAAACTCCATGCCTAAACTTTATGGTCCTCGATATCCGTTTGACAAGGACCTCTGGTTGCCTTTTCCTTTTACCTATGATAGGTGCTAATTGTCCCCGTTCTTCTGCCAAAGCAAATTAAACCAGGTTCTCTTTGCTAACCTTAGAGGCATTTTATTAATCAAAACCACCTTAGCTGAGACACCTTTCTTATTCAGCCAAGGGCAGAAAGACTCAGGAGCCCTGGCTATAGAAAGCACTTACTCAGCTCCCAGGGGATTTTTTGTTAGGGAGAAAGAGGCCACATGGGGTTCATTATTCCTGGGGCTCTGTGGTGTGTGTTAACAGGCAGAAAGACTGCGGAGGAGATTGTTTCTGGCCTTTCTTTGAAATAAATATAACTATGACTTCGAGTTTGGGGAGGTACAATCTAGAAGGGAACTCCTGGGTAATCTCACACGTTGTGAGTTATTCGTTGGATAGGAATAAAAGTCTATGAGTTGGGCGCCTGAGTGGCGCAGTTGGTTAAGCAACTGCCTTCGGCTCAGGTCATGATCCCGGAGTCCCGGGATCGAGTCCCACATCGGGCTCCCAGCTCCATGGGGAGTCCGCGTCTCACTCTGACCTTCTCCCTTCTCATGCTCTCTCTCACTCTCTCTCTTTCCTAATAAATAAAATCTTTAAAAAAAAAAAAAAGTCTATGAGTTACGTCTTATTCCTCTCAGGGAGAAATCTCTTGAGAAAATTATAGCAAAGCAGTGGGATTCTTTAATCCCACTGTTAAAAAAAAAACAAAAAACAAAAAACAAAAAACCTATTCTGACAGTACCATTGTATATTGTGATATTTTTTGTCCTGAGGAAGCTGCCTTTTGCCTTCTTTGTAATGTGACTTGAACAAATATTATGTATTTCCTCTATCCATATGATACAGGGATGATTACAGTGTTCTCACTAGGGCTAATATTCATCAAATGAGTCATTATATTTTATTTCCTCCGAATATACATGATGCATTTTTTTCATAACACACTTTTTAAATTGATTTCTCAATTATGAATCGCTTGGATCAAGTAAAATACAATGAATATTCAACATGCGAGTCAGTTTCCAGCCTTCCGTGATTTGGTAGGTGCAGTCATTTCTCCCAAAGAATGAGCTCACAAGTCCACTGAGGGACCTATTGCACTCCTTTTCTGACCTCCCCTCCCCTACAAATACCAGGGGGGGAAAAAGTCCCTAAAAAGCCAAGTTTAAAATAGAAATATTAGCTGATAGATCGTCAACTTTCCAAATGTCAACGGGAGAAATGAAAGGCTGCCGATTGATTATTGGCCGAGGAAGGGACATATACAAATGACCCCAATCGACCTTTTGTCTACCTTGTCCCGGACGTGTTTGCAGTGATTGCAGCTCAGATTCCAGTTGGGATATTCACAAGTCTTTGCTGTTTGTGTAATTCTCTTCTTCAATTTGACTGCTCCTCCTTCCTTTCCTCCCTTCCTCTCTTCCTCTCTCTCTCTCTCTCTCTGTCTCCCCATTCTCTAGAGGTTTTGGCTTCTGGGAGCAACATGACTGGACCACTCAGAAACTTTTTCACAGCTCTGAAAAGAAAAACCTTTTAAATTTTCACACAGGGAGATTTCCTTTAGGATACCTTTGCATCTTTCAAGTTCACCATTGCGTTCATAATTATCCACATTTTCTAAGTAGCTGTGATTTTCTTTTCTGTAAAGACTCATAAATATCTCAAATGTTCCTACTGTTTTCTTAGTCACTTTCACATGGATGGAACTACACGTGGCACAATGCGGCATTAAAGATCTCCCAATGAAAACATATGAGAAATATCTTTCTTTCTACTCATTGATCTTCCCAAAGATCTCTCAGTTTAAATTTTCCCAGATATGAGCCCTTTTTTTTTTCCCCCTCTGAAACATAGAGAGGTTGTCTCCAGGAAAAAGAAGTGGAGGATGGGAGAACAGGGTAAGAGTGAAACTTACTTTTCACTTAGGCTAGTATTCTCTTGATTTATGGGAAACTTCATAGCTCAAAACAATACAAATGTACTATCTCATAGCCAGAACTCTGGTTTGGATCCACCAATAGCTCTAATCAGGGTTCCATGAGGCTGAAATCAAGGTGTCAGCCAGCCTCCTCCTTCCCTGGAGGCTGGGGGGAAGAATCTGCTTTTCAGCTCATTTAGGTTGTTGGCTAAGTTCGATTCCCGGTGGTTGTAGGACTGAAGATCCAGTTTCCCCATTGGCTCTTGGAGCCAGTCCTGGAGCCTCTGGGCTCCCGCATTCCAGATGGTCCCCTCTTGCCACAGCTGGTCCAATCACGTACATACTTGGAATCTCCACGCCTTCCTCTTTGGCAACAGCCCTCCAACTAGAGCCTGAGAAAATTCTCTGCTTTTGAAGGGCTCATTTGACCAGATGGGGCCCACCTAGTTAGTCCAGGAAAATCTCCCTTTGGTAAAGTTAATAACATAAATCACATCAGAAAGTCCCTTTCACCATGTAACATGGTCACAGGATCCAGATATTAGGAGCATTATTTGATCTATTATATCACTGTATTTTTTTTTTTTTTTACAATTTGAATTTGTGCCATGTATATTATCTATTCGGAAAAAATCAATTAAAATCATAAAAATGGACAATATGGCAGCACTCGTGGAAGATGTAACGTATTTGCTGGGGGCCCGCCAAGCGACAGACTCCACTCAAGGTACTGTATACACATTACCTAACGTAATCATCACAATAGTATCACCTGGACTTTATGAGGAAAGGGTGAGGAAACCACAGCCCAGAGGGCTTAAACATTTTGCCCCAAGTCACACAGCTAGTGTGCGGCAGTCTTGCACACCCAGAGGTAGCTGGCACAGTCAGAGCCTGCCTCTAATCACTACACAGCACGCGTAGTGATGGCTTTGGGAGGCGCTGCTCTAGTTTCCCAGCAATCTCCCCCTCCCACACAGATTTCTCTAGGTGAATAAAGGACTGGAGGAAACAACTCGAAGTTGCACTGTATTTTCTGAGAGCTGGGGAAAGCTTTCTGGTTCTCATAGGTCAGCACCCCTGTATCAGTCATTTCCCTGCTGCTAAGCCCCAGGTGGGAGAGGGCTGGGGGCCACCACCAGCACCAGTGGGCCAGGCTAGGCCAAGCTAGTAAGAGGGAGGCACGGGGTGTAATTTGTAGAGATGGCAGGTTACAAATGGCCTCCCTTATTCTCCCAGCTTCAAAGTACCAGACGTATATATAACCCAAAGACCACTGAAGAGATGCCTGACAGTCTTCTCGGGCTTTCTGCCCCAGCCCACCTCTCAGTTAATGGGAAGCTCCTCTTTTCCTAAGGCAAAGAGAATCCCAAGTCTACATGAGCCCTAAGTGGCAGAAGGACCAAGCCCTCCCGCACCCACACCATATACTTCCCCTCCATACATATGCTTCAGGCCCTCTTGTCTACTGCATAGGAAATTAAAGCTCTATTTTTCCAATTACACAAGCATTATGTGTTCACTGAAGAAAAATTACAAATCATACAGATGAGCAAAGAGAAGAAATTAAGTCAACCTATCTCTCCACCAATGGGAAGCCACTGTAATATTTTGGTGTATTTGCTTCCAGACGTCTGAATAAGCATATACCTGTTTGTGTTGGAAGAGAGGAAGAGAGAAGGGAGAGGCAAAGAGAATAAATCGATTTCTCTTTTTTAAAAAGTAGCACCGGGCACCTGGGTGGCTTAGTTGGTTAGCTACTGCCTTCAGCTCAGGTCATGATCCTGCAGTCCCAGGATCGAGTCCCGCATCGGGTTCCCAGCTCCACAGGGAGTCTGCTTCTCCCTCTGACCTCCCCTCTCATGCTTTCTCTTACTTGCTCTCTCAGATAAATAAATAAAGTCTTTAAAAATAATAATAATAAATTAAAAATTTTAAAGTAGCATCATCCCACAGTTTCACACCCTTTTGTTTACATTTGTCATTTTCGTGAATGGTTTCCTCGAGTTAGAAGACAAGCTTCTACAACGAAATTCTTTTACAGTTCAAAGGAGGCTTTTGCAAATATTTTTAAATGAGTAGCATACAGTCATTGAAGAAAAATTAGAAAGTACAGGTAAGCCAAATAAAAATGTAATTCCACCATGTGGAGACCACCGTTAGCATTTCCAACTTGGTTGTTACTAAATACGTACTTTTCTGGTTTTCCCAAGTTGAATGCCGTTGCCAAGATTTTGCTAGACACGATTTTGCTAGACACACTTTTGCTAGACAGGCAGCAGCAGCAAACATAAGAGAAGCTAAACCTTCACTCACATCCTTGGCTATCTCCTAAAGACCATTTGAGAAAAAATGCTAGGTCAGAGGACATGTATGTTTTTAAGACCATTGATCAATATCGCCAAACTGAGCTCTGAGAGAGGTTGAAGTTTACAGGGGTAACTTTTTCCAGGCCTCATCACCAATTTTGAGTGGTATAATTTTTAAAAATTCTTTCAGCCTGTCATTTAAAACATTTTGAAATAAATAAATAAGGCATTTTCAACTTTTTACAAAGCTGCTTGGGATTTTGGTTTGAGAGCACAAGCTCGAATACCCTTGGCGGAATACTGTTTAATCAGAACCTGGCCCACTGTGAGGGGCAGATAGGTTTTTAAGCAAGAAAAGTCATGAAAGACACACATGTTTCCAAGGGGAAAAAACTATAAAATTATAAAACTAAAGATTTAGGTGAAGAAAGCAATGGGATGCTACTTTGACATTTTTTTCTGGAAGGAAATAGAGTCATCTTTGCTTTGATTTCGTTTTCCTTAGCAACCAGTCCCAAGGAATCCATTTATAACTTTAAGACTCTGGTGTCAAATACCAATTTAAAACCCCTGAATAGGCTCTGACATCCCTTTAGTGAACCCCTTAGTGCAAAGAAATGGAAACACAGGAACATCCCATCCCCTCCCCTCTCACTCGACTCATCAAAAGACAGAGCACCTGTTTAGAAGGTTCATCTTTAAGAAACTCTTCTGCCTTTTGTGGATCTGCTTTCAGTCCAAGAACACATAATCTGCCACATGGAGCTCAGTCAAGAGAAGACATTGGCCCATTTCCAGCAATTATCTGAGAAATTCTACTTCAGCCACTAAATCTCCAGTTTTAATCAACTTGCAAATCCCCATCACCCCCAGCAGTGAGCAATCACAGTTGGGTCTGAGGGCAGCGGGGATTGTGTCTGTGAACCCGGGAGACCTCTCTCCGCGAGCCAGCACTTGGAAACCCCGGGGGTCTCGTTGTCTCCCATTAAAATTTCACCATTTTCCAATAAGATATCTAAATCAAGAAGGAAATGATGCCCAGGTGCTGGGAGGGCTGCTAACATGGGGCCACCTGCTGCTATCTGTGTCCATTGGGCCGGAGCTCGTGGAAGGGAAATAATTACCCAGGAAGTAGAGGCGAATTCTGTTCCTCGGTGTCATTTGAAGCCTGGCTTGACCAGAGCGGTCTTCTCCCAGCAGCTCCAGCAATGATAGTTCCGTACCAGCCGTCAGAGAGTAATTGATTCCTTGGTGAATTTGGCCTTGGTACCAGCCGCTATTTGGAGGAGGCATTTACCCAGAGCTTCTCGTTTAACCCCAGCAGGTAAGCTTTTTTTGGCACTGCCACAAGCTGCCATCCCACCCAGTGAGAATCCCAGTGGTGCTGCTGTGTGCGCCTACGGGGGTCCAGGCTGTGTATTCCAGCAAGAGAAATAGATCAGCTGCAGCCCTCCTTCGTTCTGAATGAACACCCCCGTGTGAAAACTCCATACCAAGTAAAGAATCGTTTTCCACCGTAAAGATGAATCTAGAAGAAAAGTCGCAAAACGTGCCACTTTACATTGAGTAAAAACAAAACAAAACAAAAAGCCTGTTTCTGCTCTTAAGTGTTAAAGTAGAAGGAGGAGGACAGAGATAGCCGAATTTTGCCTTTAGAAAATGAGAATTTGGGGCGCCTGGGTGGCTCAGTGGGTTAAAGCCTCTGCCTCGGGCTCAGGTCATGATCTCAGGGTCCTGGGATCGAGCCCCGCATTGGGCTCTCTGCTCAGCGGGGAGCCTGCTTCCCCCTCTCTCTCTTCCTGCCTCTGTCTACTTTTGATCTCTCTGTCAAAATAAATTTTTAAAAAATTTAAAAAAAAGAAAATGAGAATCTTCCTCCCAAAACTGCCGGAGCACTTTTGCTCTAAACCACTTTTCTGAAAATTAATCCTCTATAAAAACAGTACATGAATCCTGACCAGTTTCCATTTAAAAAAAAATCGATAATACGTATGCTCTAATTTAACCTCACAAAAAGACCACTGGCATTTCTTCAATGGGGTCAGAAATTAGGAAGTTAGCCGGTGAACACTGCCTTCAGGCACACCCGCCCACCATTTAGCATCTCCCCACTTCACACTTCTCTGAGCAGCAGGAAATGTTCGGCATTGTCACAAAGCAACTTCCCTGTGCTTTGCTACGCAAGCATCTTCCACCTGCATTATTCTCCAGGGCTTACTTCCCGTCTTGCAAAAAAGAAACTGCACCTACCTGTTCCTCTAGCTACAAAGATTCCCCCCGTAAGTTGTTGTTACTATATGAGGTTCCGAGTCCCCTTACTTAGTCAATCAGATTTAAGCTTTATGCCTGAGATACCTGCATGGTGTTTTTGCTTGGGTTGTGTGGTCTGCTAAACACTGAGAAATAATACCAAGCAAGCGTTAGGACTACACGCTTTAACATGATGACGCAATGCACTGCCTCAGGCCAGGTGCCCTCTGAGGAGCAACGGACCCTGTCCATACTCTGCAGAAAGCCAGAGGAGCCTAGGGATTTTATGCCACTGTCTGTACCCCAAGCTGGTCCTTATCCAATAACCAGGAATATGAAAATCCAAGGTCAAGATAACTCTGAGACATAATTCAGATTTCCCCAGTGGAGTCGGGCTAGAGGTCCCCTCCATAGGGTTTTGCTTCTTTTCATCCCATTGGGTTTCTTCCTGCTTCCATTATCTCCTGCTTACCCCCAACCTTCAGTTATCGGTTGGTACACAATGACCCCAAATTGTTTTCTATTGTTGTTTAAAAAACAACCCCAAACTTCAAGATGTATTGCCTCATAACAAACTAGCCCAAAGTTCAAAACAGGGGTCGTTTTATTTGCTCGTGCTTCTTCTGGTTAGGATTCAGACAAAGCAGAGTGAGGATGTTTGGGGACCTCGGCTGGGACGGCTCAAATAATTGGGGGTCTGGCTGGGATGATGTGACCGGCGTCACACATCAGTGTCAGCTGCGTTCCTTAGTTCTCCTCTGGGTGAACTCTCCATGTCACTAGCTTGGGTTTCGGTCTTGGGGTGGCTGAATTTCTGACAGGGCTGCCTACCGTTAGGGACAAGAAGTTGCGAGCCCTCTTAAAAGATAAGCCTGGGGGGCACCTGGGTGGCTCAGTGGGTTAAGGCCTCTGCCTTCGGCTCAGGTCATGGTCTCAGGGTCCTGGGATAGAGCCCCACATCGGGCTCTCTGCTCAGCGGGAGCCTGCTTCCCCCTCTCTCTCTGCCTGCCTCTCTGCCTATTTGTGATCTCTCTCTCTCTCTGTCAAATAAATGAATAAAGTCTTAAAAAAAAAAAAAACTTAAAAAAAAAGAAAAGATAAGCCTGGGATTGGCTCAGCCCTGCTCCTGCCACATCCATTGTTCAAGGAAGGTTAGAAGGCCAGCTCTGATACGGGGAGAAGTAGAACCCACCTTGGAGAGCGGAGTAGCGCGTGCCAGCAAGGAGGGAAGGAATGGAAAGCAGCCAGCCCTGGAGACCAGCTACCACACTCCCCTCTCCTTCCGGCTTTCTCCCTTACGGGTTTCTGGGTTTCTCTCCTGGGAGCACTTTCTAATTGGAACTCTTGCACATAGACGCTCATCTCGCCGTCTGCCTGTGGGGAACCTGACCCCAAGACGGAGGTTATTCCAATCCCAGCTTCCAGTCTCTTTTCCCAAGAAGCTTCGTCTCTAACACAAGCCACCCTCAAGTCTCCATCCTGACATGTGCAAAACCCCCAGAGGATTGCGATTTGGGCTTCTAGTTATAAACATGTGGGAGTTAAAAAAAAAAAAAATCAGGTCCTACCTACTTTAGAGATTCTGAATTAATTGCACTGGAATGAGACCTACGCATGGGTATTTTTGGTTTGGGTTTTTGTGTTTTCTTTTTTTTTTTTTTTAATTTCTGCCAATAATTCTAATGTGCAACCGGGTTGGCAACTTGCCGTTCTAAGTCATTCAAGCTATGTGTGTTGTGTGGGGGGAAAGGAAGATTAAAATGCCACAATGTCCTATGAAGAGGGAAGCAATAACCCTTGTTGGCCAAATCACCCTTGCCCTGGGAACAAATCCGGGGTTTGCAAATCCGGTTTCCAAATCTGGCTGTTCTAATTTCAAGTCTCAGAGTGGACTTGTGCTTGTCCATGTTTTGGCTGAATAAAAGTCATATATGTGTCAGGTACACATATCCATACATACACTCTCCTGGTTTAATTCTAGCTACCATGTACCCTTTTCCTTATGGCAGAAAGCGTGTCAAATGTGATTCCCAAATCCCCCCTGGTGCTCAATAGACATGGTAATACCAAGCTTTCTCTTCTTGAGGGACAAAAAACAACCTTGGTTCTATCATTCGCCTGGGTTGGATAAAACACACTTTCCAATGCTATTTATTAAGTTTCCCAGGTGAAATCTGCCTCGTCAAGGTCCATGGTCTAAAAACATATTTCAGACCATAAAGAGCCAGCAGACACTTTTCCTGGCTAATTCCACAATAAATAGCACAGTATTTTCCCTTTTTCTTCTCATTGAGCCTATTCAGTTTAAATGATACAGAGGAGCAGTGTTCTTTCTGTCATTATATTTTCTTGTTAAACTGTATCTTTATTCCTAATTCTCAATTTGGTTCCTATAATCATTGGCTCTTATTCTATAAAATTTTGTTTTTTAATTAGCAAGCTAGAGATCAATGTCACATAAAATATGTGCTAACGCAGAACTCGATTCTGTTCTCCCATGCACGGATGCCAAGTGAGACGATAACCTGCAAACACAGTTCGAGGGAAACTTGATCTCATCCCAGAAATAACAGCCTTCTCTTTCACGGGAAGCAGCAATCTTGAAATATTGCATTTCCACACGGCAAGTCCCCTCCCCCAAGGAACTTTCACATCCATGAAATGAGGATACATCTTATAATTGTCATGGTTTCACTGGCTTTTTTTTTTTTTCCCTCATAGTGATACATAAAATGATGGCGTACCTTAAAACTGATCATGCCTTCATTTAGATGAAACATGGGAAGCCACATCAGCTCAGCCAGAGAAAGGACCACATAGATCCGAGGTTAAATGCAAGTAGGTGAGAGCCAGGAAAAAAACCAAATTTCATCTCTGATGTAGCCCCTTTTGGATTCTTTCAGAAACAAACAGCTATACCCAAAGCTTCGATTGCTATTTGCAGGTCATTACATGTATATACTACCTCTCACCTCTTGCAATTTCAGGCATATTGAACGTATTTAGCCTGAGCCCTGAAAAGAGGCTATATTGAAAGCTGAGTGTCATGGTAATAAATATTGCAATTACCCACTTGGCATTTGGTAGGGTTCCTATGACACACTTCTCTGTTTCACAAAAACCGCCGTTGGGTTTTCTGAGACAGAAGAGTGATGATTCTTAGACTTTATTGAGAAGAATCTTAGCATTTGTTAAACATATTAGCCCCGGGGCTTCGCCCCAGACCTTTGATTTGGAAACACCAAGGGCAGCAGGGCAGGGAGGACCCCTGTATGATTTGCAAGCTCTATGGGTGTTTCAGATGCCGACCCTCCCAGGAGGACAGAGCCCTGGTGGTCTCAGGATTCCCGTGTCCTACGGCATACACACCAGCACACTGATGCTGAGATTTCCTCACCCCTGCATCTGGGCAAGCCTAATCCCCAAATGCCGAGAGTCACTGGGCTATGTGTTCACACTGATCACTGGGCATCTCTCGGCCTCCGTTCCCATCTCACACCAGCTCTGTTCTTCCCATGATCTGCTGGTTTTCTGCAACCCCCTCCCCCACCCCGTGTGCATTTCTTGTGTGCCAGAACCCCCGGCGCCTTTGGCAACAGTTCTGAAAGTGTTTTTCAAGGAAAAGGAATGGAGACCTAAACTGGTTTACTTAAAATAGCGAAGGGTCCAAGGAACCTTGGGTTGATCACCATTGGTTTATTCGCAAATAATTTTCAGTTTCAGCAGCGATCTGGAAGCTGCCTTTCCCCCTAAATGTGTAACCATAACCCGGCTCAGCACTCTGTGTTTGCTCTCCGCCTCCTCTCATTTTACATAAATTATAGACAGTGGGAGTGCTAGGCTGAGTAATGGCCCCTGAAGATGTCCAGGCCCTCAGCCCTGGACCAGTGAGTATGCTACCCTAGAAGATAAAAGGGATTTTGCAGGTTCTTGACTGAGTTAAGGTTCTCGAAAAGGGGAGAGTAGCCTGGATTATCCAGGTGAGCCCTATGTAATGGCAGGGTCATTACAAGAGGGAGGGAGGTGGCTCAGGGTCAGAGACAGCGAGAGAGAAGATAGAAGTAGAGGTTAGAGAGACGGGAAGGGAGAAGTGCTCTGCTATTGGCTTTGAACCTGGAAAGAAGGGAGGCTGGAGTCAAGGACTGCAAGGGGCCCCTAGAAGCTAGAAAAGGCAAAGATAACGGATACTCCTCCAAAGGCTCTAGAAGGATGCATGCCTCTGATACCTTATTTTTAGACCAGTGCACCCATCCAGAACCGTAAGACGATAGGTTTGTGTTGTTTTAAGCCATTAGGGTTGTGATAATTTGTGGTCACTGCAATAGAAAATTAATACGGTGGGGTTTTTAATGATCCCCCTACTCCTGAGCATAAATTCTCTCTTTTTTTTAAAAAAGATTTTATTCATTTTTGAGCATAAATTCTCTTAAGAGTGACCCATGGAAGACCCAAGGAAGCTCGCCTTGCATGGAGCCGGAGAGCCATGGCACTGATTTTTTCCTGTTTCTCAAAAGCAGATGGGATTAACCGGCTGTGACTCTGGTTTTTAAACAACAAATGCCAAGGCCTCTGAGCCGGTTCCAGGAGATGAGCTGCATTTTGCAATGGAACAGGCGAACTCCTGGAGTCTGCAAGTCTCCTGTTAAAGCTCACTTGCATTTGAAAGCATGCTTGCTTGTTCCTGGGATGTGTGTGGGCTTTTCTCAGAGTTTAGCGGAAAGTTTGGCCACCGGTGTCCCGAAAAAAATCAAAGAAAGTGTGCCCCCTTCACTTTTGTCCTCCAGAAGGCCGTGAAAGGGCCCCCTGTCTAGACACCCCCAGGTGTTCTTAAAGGGATACTTTCCGGGGCGCCTGGGTGGCTCAGTCACTTGGCCGTCTGCCTTTGGCTCAGTTTGTGGTTCCAGGGTCCTGGGATGGAGCCCCATGGGGGGCTCCCGGCTCAGTGGGGGGGTCTGCTTCTCCCTCTGCCGCTGCGCCTCCCCTGTGTGTGTGCTCTCTCACTCTTTCTCTCAAATAAGTGAATAATTTTTTTAAAAAGGGGGGGTATACTTTCCAGACTGCAGGCACGGCCACTTGCTGTCCCCTTCATTCCATCTCTTTTCCTTCACCTGCTCCTTGACCCCTTCATCCCAAGAAGGTGACGAAGCTTTGGGACCTTTCAGATGCTTTGGACCTTCAGGAAGAAGAGAGAAACTTTGGGCTGAGGGCTCACGCGGTGTCTGCTAGCCCTTAGCCCGGCATCCCTCTTCCATGGCCTCTTTTCTGCTTCCGGAGCCAGAAAGCCAGCAAAGTTTGCTTCCCCAACTTGCTTCCCACCCAGCTCCGTGGGTGTCGGATGCCACCGATGGGAGGCACTGGCAGGGTTCTGGAAGGTTCTGGAAGGTGACAGGAAGCAAGAAGACTTTCCTCTGTGGACCCGGCTGTGTTTTTGAGGAGGGCAGCAGCAGCCACGGACAAGTCCCAGCTTCGGGTTTCTGCCAACAAGACGACCAGTGTGCCCTCCAAGCAAGGTTTTGTTTGGTTGCCTGGTCGCTTTTTGGGGTTTTTTTGTTGTTGTTTTTTTCTTTTTCTGGCCCTTTGCTCTTTCAGACCTTGAGGGTGTAGCCACTTCCTGCAGTCACTGATCTTTGGGAAATCTCGTCTTGCCCCCCTTTCTTCTCTGGCTCTTTTAACACCTTTATAATCAGCTCTCTGAAAACCTAGAGCAGTTTCTGTTTGCCTGATGAGATGCAAACTGCTAACACCTGCATCTTTCCTTTTTCTTAACGAGGGCCAGAGAGCTACCTTCAATAGCCGGGGTTTCAGGGACCCTATTTCATTGGGATCAAAAGAATCAAAGCAGGAACCTGCCCAGAGAAGGAGAGGAGCTTGAATTTGGCGACACGCGTCAAACCAGGCGGGAAGCAGTATTCTTTCTTACATTCTCACGGTCTTAGGTTTTCCCATAGTCCCGAACTGAGGCTTCATGCCTTAGTGACTTACGAGGGGAGTGCTACCGAGAGAGGACTCGACAAGACTGGCCAACAGGGAGCATGAAACTAAGCGGGGGTGAGACGACCCTTCAAAGGGGAAGGCCTCAGAGGCTCACTCCCAGGGGGGCTCTGGAGAGTAAGCTACGCCTCAGATTTTGTGATCAGTAAACCCGTCAGTCCTTTTCTAAGGAGTGCCCTACGGGGCCCTAAACTCCCAGAAACGCCGACTGGCTCTAGAAGGCTGAGAGCAGGCCTCTGAAGAAGAGTTGCAGGGCTGAGCCTTTGGAAACAAAAGTGAACTGCAGCCGAAGGAAAGTACACAGGAAAGGTGAAAGGCACCCCAGGGGATCTGGCCAGAGCACTGACAGAGTTCCTCTGACACTTTATTTTATTTATTTATTTATTTATTTATTTGAGAGAGAAAGCACAAGCCGAGGGAAAGGCAGAGGGAGAAGTAGTCTCCCCACCGAGAAGGGAGCCCAATGCTGGGCTCGATCCCAGGACCCTGGGATCATGACCTGAGCCGAAGGCAGAACTTAAACACTGAGCCACCCAGGCACCCCGGGCGTCCCTCTGATTCTGACTCTTACTATATCTGACTGTGAAAACACCGTCAGAAAGGGATGACCAATGCTTCACCTCTGCCTCCCACATTTTGTGCATGTATGTTCCTCCTTTGGCCAACTCTAACCAAGAACCACGGAAGGAAGGGGATTCTGGGAAATGCAGTTCCCAGCTTAACCAAGTCCAGAGTAAAACAATCCAGACCTCAGGCCTAGCTGTTTCAATAAAGTGTTGCCAAATCCCAGAACATAGGTGGGCCTCCTTTTGCTAGAAGACTCTCGAGCAACTGTTGGTGGAAGGCCCAGCAGTGGCAGAAAGAATTGTGGACACAGTTGCCCTGTGTGGGTCCCATGATGAGTTCAGGAAATGGAAGGGGGTGTTCTGCAGGTGGAGGACAAAGTTCCAGGCAGCAGCCTGGCCCTGGAAGGTGCTAGACCAACCCTACACCTCTCCACGTGGTCACCCCGTTCTCGCCCTCTCACCATAGCACCTCCAACCCCGGCTTCCTGGAGCCTTTGATGTGGGTTCTCAAGTGTCTATTTGGGAAATCAAAAAATACAGCTCACTGATGATTTTTATTTTCTCCGTACACAAATTGAGCATCTTTGTGGTGTTGCTGCTGAGAGCATGGTGTCTCCAGTCTGATTTTCTGGGTTCAAGTATTAAATCATCACTTACCAGCTGTGTGGTGACCTTGACCAAGTTACTTAGCTTATCAGCCTCCATTTCCTCATTGTAAAATAGGACTCGAGTTACCACCTATTTTATATAGCTGTTGAGAGGCTTAAAGGACTTTGTGTATGTCCATCACTTAGAATTCATAAGAATAACACATTCATTAAACTTCAGTGCTTATGAGTCACCTTTACTAGTAAGATGATCACATGTTTATCTTATCTATTCTACCAATGCATTACCCAAATGGATTTGACGATGCTATGGGACAAATCAGCATGGTCACAAGTAACGAAACAGGAAAAACGCACAATATTTTCAAAACATTCACTATTTCAAATCATCACTATTTCAGTATGGCCTTCCCCAAATTTGTGAGGCGTTATCAGACATGGAATCTACTTACAAGGTAATCTTCGGGGGAACTTTTCTAATAGGAGTAATAATTACAGAAAGGTTAACAACCAGGTATGAGACATTTGAAGTCTTTTTATTTCCATAAACAGCTGTCAAATTTTACCAGCAACTATTTGCCTAAGTAGTGGGAAAAGAGAGCCATAAGAAACATTCACAAGTATTGGGTTTCGTTTGAAGATCTCAGCAAGAATATAAATATACCTTTCCTAGAATTTCTCGTGCTCAGTCTCAGAGAAGTAACTGGGATACCATGGGGATCTAGTAGGATAAATCACCATGGTCAGAATTTCCCTATAGGGGCACTGGGGTGGCTCAGTCAATTAAGCGTGTGCCTTTGGCTCAGGTCACCATCCTGGAATCACCCAGATTGAGCCCCACGTTGGGCTCCCTGATCAGCGGGGAGCGTGCTTGTTTTTCCTTCTCTCTTTGCCCCTCCCCCTGCTCCTTCTCTCTCTCTCTTCTACTCACTCTCTCTCAAACAAATAAATAAAACCTTCAAAAAAAAGCCCACTTTTGTATATTGCTGGTGGGACTATATATTTGGTACAACCTCGTTGGAGGACGATTTGGAATTTGGAATGTGCTCTCTGAAGTGTTTGATGAATTTGAATGATCTTTGTCTCAGGTTCCTGGGAAGGAGACTCTAAACCCTCTGAGATTTTGGAGGTACCTGACACTAGCCCAACCTCCTGACCTCTGGCGAAGGTACAGGGCTGGAGATTGAGTTTAATCACATTGTTGATGATTCAATAAATAGTGCCCACATAATGAAACCCCAGTGACAGCTCTGGACATTTAAGTCTCCATGAGCTTCCTGGTTGGTGAATATGTCAATGTACTAGAAGGGTGATGTGTCCTGAAGCCACAGAGAAAAGACACAAAAACTCCATCAATAGATTTCTTTATTTGACTGGTCCTGATTTGCGTCCTTCACAATAAAGCTGTATTGATAAATGTAGAGCTTTTCTAAGCTTTAGGAGTCATTCTAGCAAATTATTAAACCTAAAAGGATTGTGGGGACCCCCAACTGACAGCCGGTTGATCAGAAGAGTGGGTGGCCTGGGGGGCCTCCAGATTCACAGCTGGCATCGGAAGTGAGGGCAGTCTCGTTGGGGACTGCGCCCTGACACTAAGGTCTGCACTAGGTGGTGTCAGAACTCAATTACAGTAGCGCGATGTTTCACAACCAGCTCTCCAGAAGGGAAAGGAAAAGTCCTAATTTGTAGTGTTTGCAGATTTCCATGATGTAAATACTCTCACTATGGTCAATTTCAAGTTACCAACGAGACGTCCTAGATCATGAGGTTGAAAGGAGTCCAGTCTGCTCCTCGTGAGCCTGTGCAAATGGACTCAAGGACACTATTGTTTATACCTTTCGGACCAAGCAATTCCACATCTTAAAATCAGACAC
This sequence comes from Nasua narica, assembly GCA_028533885.1. Classification (NCBI taxonomy): domain Eukaryota; kingdom Metazoa; phylum Chordata; class Mammalia; order Carnivora; family Procyonidae; genus Nasua; species Nasua narica. The sequence goes on along the minus strand of CM052799.1, from coordinate 63,489,141 downwards.
ACATGCTGGCATATTTTCCTCTTCCCAACTACGTACAAGGATGTTCACTGCAGCATTGTTTGTATTCATAAAAGATGGAAAGCAAACTACAGGGCCACCAAAAAGCTTAAACAAATCATAGTGCATGAATAAAATGAAATGCTATGCGGGCTTTAGAAACGATGAAGCAAATCTGTACTTGTGTGGAATAATCTGCAAGATACATCATTAAGTGAAGGAGGAAACCCACAGAACAGTCTGCAGTTTGCTACTATTTAGTATCGCATGGCAGAGGGACATATATTTGCCTGTATGCATGTATAGGCTTTCTTGGGAAAGAACACACACACACATACACACACACAGTAAAAGAGGTAGCTTCTGGGAAGGAGAGGTAGGAGATTTGAGCAAGAGAGGCAGTACTTTTTACATATACCTTTTTGTACTTTGCATTTTTCATGGTGTGTAAAGAATTAAAGCAATAGACAATGATAAAGAGCAAACAGGGCAATAGGAATGGATGACCAAGTGAGTAAACGAATGAAAGTCTCTGAACAAAATGACCTTAGCATTTTTATCATAGTGAATGCACTTCTTGCCAATCTCTGAGCACAGCCCTGTTCTAAAGTCGGCTTTAGTGAGAAGGCGACAGGGTTCAAAGAGAATCTACAGGGCACGTCTCCTAACAATGAGGTCAAGCCCTGCACTGCCTAGAAGAGTCAGGAAAGGACCACAGATGCATGAAGTTGTCCAGGTGGGGATGAGACTGAACAGAAGGGCTCCTGCTACAAAGAGAGGGAAGCCATGACTCAGCCACAGCAGCCACTGGCCTGCAGAAATGCGGGTTCAGTGTTTCCAGATCTTTCGATTTTTTTTTTTTTTAAGAAAATTCAGGAATCCAAAATTGCGTGTGAAATTTCTTTACCTGCTTAAGTAACTACTATAAATCTCCCAACAACATCATGTGGGCCAAAGAAAACAATTCCAACTCTGTAATTTTCAAGGGGATGGCTATGTTTCACCTAATGAAATAGAGGGAGTTACTTTAGGCTGGGCTTTGATGGGTAACAAATATCTGGGTTTGGCATTCTAAGGAAAGGGGTTTAGCACCCCCACCCCTGTCTGAGACAGTTAAATGTAATGAGGGCATTTATACAATCAGTATCTTAGCCTGTACAGATTGCTATAATAAAAATCCCCCAGACTGGGTAGCATCTTAACCACAGAAATTTATTTCTCACAGTCTGGAGGCTGGGAACTGTCAGATCAAGGCACTAGCACAGTCGCATTCTCTGGTGAGGGCCCTTTCCTGGTTCACAGCCCGCACCTTCTTCTCCCTGTCCTCACACAGCGGCAGTGGTTGGGGAGCTCTCTGGGCCTCTCTCATAAAGGCACTAATCTCACTCACGAGGGCTCCACCCTCGTGCCCTAAGCACCTCCCTAAATCCCCACCTCCTAATACTATCATCTCTGGGGGTGAGGATTTCAACATAAGAATTTGCAGGAACACAAACGTTCAGACCATAGCATTCCATTACGCCTGAAACCTGTTTCTCTTGGCAGTATATGTGGATTCACAGATTTTAAGAGCCATGAAGAGTCCCATACAGACTGGGGGGTTGGGAATGTGTGGACAAAAACTCAATAGTGGGAGAAGGAGATACAAATATGGTAGCCAGACAGACAAAGGAAGGGAGCCAGAGAGGGGAGCCTTGGCAGGGAAAGTGAGGGGAGGGAACTACAGGCTGCTCCCCCTCAGGAGGGAGGGAAAGAGGTTGAAGAGCAGAAGTCCAATCGTTCTAAGGTAGCTTTCTTCAGGGTGTTTTCTTGTCTATTGATCTGACATTCTGAATCCCCTGTGTTCCCACTCTAGTTTGATTAGAATTGTCTGAGTCCATCAATATCCATATTATGACTAATCTATCCCTCCTGACTTAGATTCTCCCAGCACCCTGTTGGCTGAAAGTGCGCAGATTTCCTGATGCTCTGGCTTTTTAAAACTCTCAGCTGTACATATGACCGTGTTTCTCTGGAACCTCAGGCCCATGAATGTTAAGCAAGCCCAGATGGAAAGGGAGAGGGAGAGAACACAGAGGCATTAACTGTAACGATGATGATGGGAGTAGCATTTATTATGGGCCAAGAGGCTTTATCGGAGAAACAACCGGAAGTCTCACCCTATTACTATATCTAGCTCCAAGTCTCCTGTCCCTGGGGAATGTGCCTACATCCAAATCAGGGCCACAAGTAATTTCTCAGAGTCCAGGAGTGGTACGTTCGAATATTTCCAATACACCATCACCAACAGAACAATAATAAAAGGAAAATAAAGTAGCCACCATAGACTCCTTTTTTGATACAAGCAAATAGAATAACCCAGTTCTTAACATAGTCTATATCCAGATAAAAAAGACTGGCAGGAACTCACGTCCTTGGCAATGAAGTGATATCCTTGGTCAGCCAATCTGGCTGCCCCCAGCTTTGCCAACAGAAAGGACTTTGCATAGCAAGGTGAGATCCTGTTTCCTCTTATAAGAGCCAGCTTGGACTAAACTTTGTCCCATTCTTCCAGGACCTCGCTGCAGCCTGCAAGAATAAACCGACACACACCAACACTCTGACATATTTCTACCTACGTCAAGGTTGAAGTTACATGTTATTGTCTCCTATCTACAGAGCAGGAAGTTAAGACTCAGAGAGATTAAATAACTAACTCAATCAGTAAGAAGCAGACCACAGATAAGAATGAGTTTATCCTGCAACATTATTCTTTCCATTGTATTTTTTTTATAACTTTTTCATTTCTAACTACAGAAGTAAAGACATAAGCATGATGGAAAAAATGGAGTGCACAGAAGTATGTTTTGTATACCTTTCCAGTCTTATTCTTTCCTTATTTCGTGCAAACACACACACACACACACACACACACACACACACACAGACTCTATTTTATCAGGATTGCTTATTACATGTTCTTTCCACTTCTTTACAAAGCTATAGAATTCTCACACTCGAGCAGGAAAAAAACAGTCCCAAGAATTCCAGGTTTTCAACAGCTTATTGCTTAAGCAGGAACAACCTCAAAATTACCCCAGATGGGCTTATATTTCACTGTGTGAACTATCAATTACTTGTATCAGTAATACAAGCAGTAGTTTAGTACTCTTTTAATATTTCTCTTGCATGCCTGATTTCACCATTGGTGATGAGGCATAATGAATACCAAATTTCTCTAAAGTAAAAAACAATCCTGGTCATCCAGGAGAGGATGAAGAGAAATGAATTAAGGTCAAATATCAATATATTCATTTACCACTCGGCAAATAGTTTTGAGCCTGTTTTAGGTGCCAGGTATTGTTTTCAGAATTGAGGATACAACAGTTCACCAAACACAAATTCCCTGCTCTTAGGAAGCTGATACTCTAGTAAGGGGAGGCAGATAATACGCAAATATATTAAGAAATTGTCAGCTTGTGATAAGTACTATGGAGAAAGGGCAGAAAAAAGGGAGTGGGAAGTGTTGAGGAAGAGGGCTTCCTTTTATACAGTGTATTAGTCGGCTTGGGCTGTGAGAACAAAATACCACAGACGAGGTGTCTTTATCAACAGAAACTTATTTTATCACAGTTATGGAGGTTAAAGGTCCAAGATTAAGGTTCCAGATGATTCAGTTACTGGTAAGAGCTCTCCCTCTGGCCTGCAGCCAGCCACTTTCTCTCTCTGTCCTCACATGACCTTCCTTGGTGTGAACTCTCTGGTGTCTCTTCTCATAAGGGCACTAATGCTATCCAACCTGGGCCCCACTTTTATGACCTCACTTAAACTTAATTACTTCCTTATTCCAAATACAGCCACACTGGGGGTTAAGGGCTGCGTGGAATTTGGAGGGTGTGAGAAGGACACACACATCCAGTCCATAATATACAGGATAGTCAGAGAAGGCATCTCAGATGAGAGGGGGTAGCTATCATTCAAGATGGCCCTCAGTGAGTCTCATCTCTTGGTGTTCACACCATTGGAGAGTCTCCTCCCACAGTAAGTGAGGGCCGGTCTATGGCCCATAAAGCCCAGCAGCAGTTAAGGTGTTTGATTGCTGAGGCTGGTCATAAAGGCCCAGAAACTTCCACTTTGCTTTATTGGTCACTCATTCTGGGATAAGTCATCTGCCATGTCATGAGGACATGGAAGCAGCCTTGAGAGAGGAGCACGTAGAGAGGAACCCAAGCCTCCCACCAACAGCACTCATCTATCGACTGTGAATGAACACCCCCCCACACACCCTCTGGCAGCGGAACCTCCAGCCCCAGGAAGGCCAAAGTCCCAGGTGAAGTCCAGACTCTCACTTCACGTGAAACTGTCAGCTAGACCCACCCAGCTAAGTTTGTTCCAAATTTCTGGCCTGCGGAAAAGGTGAGATAATAAATGTTTGTTGTTGTTTTAAGCCACTTAGTTTTGGAGTAACTTGCTATGCAGCAGGAGATGAGTAATACATAAAGGAACATCAAGAGATCCAAAGAAGATAAGCAAGATGAAGCCTTTTGGGTAGAAGGGAAAGCAAGTGCTGAAGCCATAAAATTATAGCCTATGTGGCACGTTCAAGGAATAGCAAGGAAAATATAGAATCAGGTCATATAGGGTCTTATGTGTCGGCTGCCTTGCCAGAATAATATGTAGAGAGAAATCCTCTTAGGAAGAGCATCTTATTCGTTTAGATGAAATGTTCTGACAAGTTTTCAATCTCACGTCATCGGATTCTACCAGCCACCTTGGTGATCTCAACAACTCTCACACTTTTAACTGTTATTGACAAGTTTATAATTCCCAAATTTATATTTCCAATCTAGAGCTCTCCCTTGAACTTCAGCATCTTATTCCCAAGGGTCTAGTCAACATGTCCCCTGGAATATCTAATAGGTATCTCAAACTTACTATGTCCAAAAGAAGATTGCCGCTTTCCCCCACCTCACTGCCCGGAGTCTTCCCCATCTCTGAAAGTACAAACCCATTCTTATCTTGTGGTACTCAACCCAAAAACCTTGGAGTCTTCCTGCCCACCACCATTTACCCATACAAATGATCAACAAAGCTTATTAACACTCTTTTTTAAATGTATCTGGAATTCAACACTTCTCACCACCTGCATCTCATTCACTGTTCTCCAAAACATCATTATTTCTGGGGTTGATTATAGTATAAACCTTCTAACCAGCTTCCCTTTACTTTCTATAATCTGTTTTCGGCTCAGGGAGATTAATCAGATCATGACATTTCTTTGCCCTAAATCTCGCTCAATGTAAAAACAAAAATCTTCATAGGATAAGGCCGTTCAGGATCTTGTCTAATTATCTTTCCAACCTCCTCTCCATTTACTCTTGCCCTTGCGCACCCAGCTGTGGCCTCAACGGCTTCCCTGGGAGACAGTAGAGGAAAAGCAAGAGCGACTTCCTGTAAAGCCCCTGGTCTGCAGTAAGGGTTAAGAGTTTCCATATCCTTGGGGCCCCTGGGTGGCGCAGTTGGTTGAGCGACTGCCTTCGGCTCAGGTCATGATCCCGAAGTCCCGGGATCGAGTCCCACTTCGGGCTCCCAGCTCCATGGGGCGTCCGCTTCTCACTCTGACCTGCTCTCTCTCACTCTCTCTCTTTCCTAATAAATAAATAAATAAAATCTTTAAAAAAAAAAAGTTTCCATATCCTTAGGGACAAATACCTCCTTCTGGGAAAGCCGACAAATGAGAGATAACAGCCATTAGGGAGTAACAACTTAAAGCCCGCATGCACAAGTATTCCTGTTTTCCAGAGCCCTAAAAGAATGTCAACCACGGAAAAAGGCCTCTTGTGATGGTCTTGTGTCCACTAAAAAGTAACAACCACAAGATAATGACCATGGGACTAAGGATGCTTCCCCACTCCTAGGCTTCCACCCTTTGGAAAAGTGCCTTTATAAGCCTGGCATGCTACTCCTATGGGGAATGACATTCCACTTTCTCGTCAGCTCCCTGGTATACAAGCTATCTCTAATAAACTCCACCTGCTTTCTTTCTCTGGAGTTCAATGTTCATTTCTATGACATTGAAACTCAAGAACCTGGTCCTGGACGTCCAGTAACACCTCTGTTCCAGAAACAAACCCGGCACACTTCTGCCTCAGAGCTCATGCTCCTGCTGTTCCTTTCAGCTGGAATGCTCTTTCCTCAGATATATCCAAGATTCATTCCTTTACCTCCTTCAGAAACGTGCCCAAATGTTACCTTGTCAGCAAAATCTTTCCTGACCACCCTACTAAAAGTTGCAATCCCTTCTTCAGAATCACTTTAGCTTTTCTTTGTACATAGCTCTTACAACTGATATGTTGTACTTTTTTACTGAAGCGTAATTGACATACAATATTATGTTAGTTTCAGATGTATACCATAGTGACTCGACATTTGTGTATATTACAAAATGAGCACGATCATAAGTCTGGTTACTATCTGTCACCTTCCAGAGTTAATACAATATTATGTCCATATTACTTGTGCTGTACACTACATCCGCATGACTTACTCATTTTATCTCTAGAAGTCTGTACCTCTTGATTCCCTTCACCCATTTTGCCCACCCTCAAATCCCCTATCTATGAGTCTGGTTTTGTTTGGTTCAGTTTGGTTGGTTCGTTGGTTTTCTAGATTGTACATATAAGTGAAATCATATGGTAGCTGTCTTTCTCTGACTTATTTCACTTAGCATAATATCCTCAGGTTCCATTCACACCACAAATAGCAAGAGTTCATTCTTTCTTATGGTTGAGTAATATTTCATTTTGTATTACGTGTATATTATATATATATATATATACATATACATATACTACATCTTTTTTATCCATTCATCCACTGATGAAGACTTAGGTTGTTTCTTCTATATCTTGGTTATTGTAAATAATGCTGCGGTGAACATGGGAGTTCATGTATTTTTTCAAGTTAGCATTTTCATTTTCTTCAGATAAATACCCAAAAGTAGAATTGCTGGATTGTATGGGGTTCTATTTTTAATTTTTTGAGAACCCTCATGCTGGTTTCCCCTGTGGCTGCACCAATTTACAATCCCACCAACAGTGCGCAAGGGTTCCCTTTTCTCTACATCCTCATCAGCATTTGATTTTGTTTTTTGTTGTTGCTGTTGATAACAGTCACTCTGATAACTGTGAGGTGATATCTCTTTGGTTGGGATTTACATTTCCCTCATGGATAGATATTAAGCATCTTTTCATAGCTCTGTTGTCCATCTATTGTCTTCTTTGTAAAAATGTCTATTTTGGATCTTCTCCCTATTTTTAATCATACTGTTTGCTTTTTGCTATTGAATTGTAGGAGTTCTTTACATCTTTTGGATATCAGTCCCTTATCAGATATATGATTTCCAAAAATTTTTTCCCATTCCGTAGGCTTCCTTTTCATTTTTTGATAGTTTCCTTCACTATGCAGAAGCCTTTTAGTTTGATGTAGTTCATCAAACTTACTTTTGCTGTTCTTGCCTATAAAGTCAGGTCCAAAAAAATGGGATAAGACTGATGTCAAAGAACTTACCACCGAAGTTTTCTCCTAGAAGTTTTATGGTTTCAGATCTTATATTCAAGTCCTTAGTCCATTTTGAGTTTATTTTTGTGTATGTTGTAAGTGGTCCAGCTTAATTCTTTTACATATAGCTGCCCAGTTTTCCCAACATGGATTTATTGAAGAGACTGTCTTTTCCCCATCATATATTCTTGCCTCGTTAGTCAGAGATCAACTGAGCACATATGTGTGGATTTATTTCTGGGCTCTCTATTCTGTCCCGTTGATCTATATGTCTGTTTTGTGTCAATACCATACCTGTTTTGATAACTATAGCTTTGTAGTATAATTTGAAATTAGGGAATGTGATACCTCCAGCTTTGTTCTTCTTTCTCAAGATTGCTTTGGCTATCCGGGGTCTTTTGTAGCTTGTATACAAATTTTAGGATTATTTATTCTAGTTCTGTGGAAATGCCATTGGTACTTGGATAGAGATTGCATTGAATCTATAGATTACTTCAGGTGGTATGGACGTTTTAACAATATTAATTCTTCCAATCCATGAGCATGGAGTACCTTTCCATTTGTTTGTGTCATCTTCAGTTTCTTTCACCAATGTCTTACACTTTTGAGATTCCATGTCTTCTACCTCCTTAGTGGAATGAAAAATAAAATTATTTCTAAATATATTCTTCTTTTTGATATAATTGCGAATGGCATTGTTTTCTTAATTTCTCTTTCTGGTAGTTCCTTATTAATGTATAGATACACAAGAGATCTTTGTATATTACTTATGTATCCCGCAACTTTACTGAATTCATTTATTAGTTCTAATGGTTTTTTGGTGGAGTCCTTAGAGTTTTCTTTTTTTTTTTTATTTAAAGATTTTTATTTATTCATTTGACACAGAGAGAGAGATCACAAGCAGGCAGAGAGGCAGGCGGAGAAAGAGGAGGAAGCAGGCTCCCCGCTGAGCAGAGAGCCCGATGCGGGGCTCGATCCCAGAACTCCGAGATCATGACCCGAGCCGAAGGCAGCAGCCTAACCAACTGAGCCACCCAGGCGCCCCTGAGTCCTTAGAGTTTTCTATATATAATATTATGTCATCGGCAAATAGTGAGTTTTACTTTTTCTATTCTAATTTGGATGCCCTTTCTTTCTTTTCCTTGCCTAACTGCTGTGGCTGGAAGTCCCAATACTATGTCAAATAAAAGCAACAAGAGTGGGTATCCTGATCTCGTTCCTAATCTTAGAAGAAAAGTTTTTTTTAGTGTTCACCATTGAGTATGGTGTTAACTGCAGGTGTGTCTCATACAGTCTTCATTATGTTGAGGTACATTCCCTCTATGTCTACTGTGTTGAGAGTTTTTATCATACATGCATTTTCAATTTTGTCAGTTTTTTCTCCTTCTATTGAGATGATCATATGATATTTATTCTTTATTTTTTTAAAGTGGTATATCACACTGATTGATTTGCTGATGTTGAACCATCCTTGCATCACCAGAATAAATCCCAGTTGGTCATGGTGTCTGATCTTTTTAATGTAATGTTGAATTCTATTTGCTATATCTTACTGAGAATTTTTGCATCTATGTTCATCAAGGATATTGGTCTATAATTTCTTGTTCTGTGGTGTATTCATCTGGTTTTATTATAAGGGTAATGCTGGTGTCATAATAGTTTAGAGATGTCCCCTCCTCTTCAGTTTTTCAGAATAGTTTGGGAAGGGTAAGTATTAACTATTCTTCGAATATTTAGTAGAATTCACCAGTGAAGCCACCCTGTTGGGCTTTTTTTTTTCTTTTTTGGAAATTTTTTGATTACTGATTCAATCTCATTACAAGTAATCAGTCCACTCAGATTTTCTGTTTCTTCATGGTTCAGCTTGGAAGATTGTGTGTTTCTGGAAATTTATGTCTTCCTTGTAGGTTGCCACATTTGGGTGTATATAATTGTTCATAGTAGTCTCTTATAATCCTTTGTATTTCTACCAAGTTGGTTGTAACTTTTCCTTTTTCATTTCTGATTTTATTTATTTGGGCCCTCTTTTTTTGATGAGTCTGGCTAAAGGTTTGCCGATTTTGTTTATCTTTTCAAAGAATCAGCTCTCGGTTTCACTGGTTTGTTTTTTTTTTTTTTGTCTTTATATCATTTCTTTCTGCTCTGATTTTTACCCTTTTCTTCCTCTACTAACTTTGGGCTTCATTTGTTCTTCTTTTTCTAGTTCCTTCAGGTGTAAAGTTAGATTGTTTATTTGAGATTTGTCTTGTTTCTTGAGGTAGGCTTGTATTACTATGAACTTCCCTCTTAGAACTATCTTCACTGCATTTCACAGATTTTGTTTCCATTTTCATTTGTCTGGAATATTTTTTTTTAATTTCCCCTTTGATTTTTTTCATTGACCTATTGGTTGTTTAGTAGCATGTTGTTTAATCTCCACATGCTTGCATTTTTTTCAATTTTTGTCTTGTAATTGATTTCTAGTGTTGAACCACTGTAGTCAGAAAAGATGCTTAATATGATATCAATCTTCTTAAATTTATTGAGACTTTTTTATAGCCTAACATGTGATCTATTTTGGAGAATGTTCTGTGTACATTTGCGAAGGATGTTTATTCCCCTGCTTTTGATAGAATGTTCTGTAAATATTTACTAAGTCCTTCTAGTCTAATGTGTCATTTAAGGCTAATGATTCCTTCTTGATTTTCTGTCCAGATGATCTACCTATTGATGTAAGTGGGTATTAAATTCCCCTTGTTATTGTTGTATTGCAATCAATTTCTCCCTTTCTGTCTGTTAATATTTGTTTTATATGTTTAAGTGCTCTTCTGTTGAATGCATAAATATTTACAAATATTATATCCTTTTGTTGTATTGACCCCCTTATTATTAGACAACCCTTCTTTGTGTCTTGTTAGTCTTTGTTAAAACAAAGTTTATTTTGTCTGAAGTAAATATTACTACAGCAGCTTTCTTTTCATTTCCATTTGCATGGAATGTCTTTTTCTATCCCTTCACTTTCTGTTTGTAAGGTTTTTAGATCTGAAGTGAGTCTCTTGTACGATGGGTCTTGTCTTTTATCCATTCAGGCACACTATGCCTTTGATTAGAGAATTTAATCCTCTTACATTTATGATGTGAATGTAACCTATCAATTAATTATTGATAGGTTTTGCCATTTTGTTGATTGTTTTCTGGTTGTTTTGTAGTTCTTTTCTGCTACTTTCTTCTTCTCTTGCTCTCTTCCATTGTGGTTTAATGATGCTCTTTAGTGTCATGTTTAGATTCCTTTCTCATTATTTTTTGTGTATCTATTATAAGTTTTTGGTTTGTGGTTACCACAAGGCTCATATATAATAACCTATATATTGTGTTACCACTAGGTTCATATATAATAACCTATATATTAACTAATATATACTTTAGGTTGATAGTCACTTAAGTTTGACCACATTCTGAAAACACTACTTTTTTATTTCCCCTTCATGTTTTATGTTTTTATGCTTTAAACACACATTTTCCATCTTTTTATTTTATTTTATTCCCTTGTCTAATTATTGTAGTTACAGTTTATTTTACTACTTCTATTTTTTAACCATCGTCCTACCTTTATAAGTGATTGATCCACTACTTTCACTGTATATTTGCCTTTATCAGTGAGATTTTTTTTCTTTCATATATTTTCTTACTTCTAGTTATGGCTTTTTCTTTCTAGCTTAAATTCTCTTTAATGATTTTTTCGTAAGGCCAGTTTAGTGGTGATAGACTCTCTTAGCTTTGGTTTGTCTGGGAAATACTTTCTCTTTCAATTCTGAATGATACCCTTGCCCAACAGAGTATTCTTGGTTGGAAGTTCTTCTTCTGTTGTTGTTGTTGTTGTTGTTGTTGTTGTTGTTGTTGTTGTTTTCCTTGAAGCACTTTGAACATATCGTGTGACACCTTTCTGGGCTGCAAAATTTCTGCAGAAAAATCAGCTGATAGTCTTATGGGGCTTCCCTTATATATAAACAGTTGTTTTTCTCTTGCTGTTTTTAAGATTCTCTCTTTATCTTTAAATTTTGACCTTTCAGTTATGATGTGCATGGTATGCTATGGACCACTTTGGGTTCATCTTGTTTGGAACTCTTTTTGTTTCCTGAACCTGGATTTCTGGTTTTCTCCTCAGGTTAAGGGAGGTTTTCAGCCATTATTTATAGAAATAAGTTTTGTGCCCCTTTCTCTCCTCATCCCCCTCCTCCCCCTTACCCTTCCTTCCCCTATCCTCCTTCTCTTCTTCCCCCTCCTCTTCCTCTTCCTCCTCTTCTTTCTTCTTCTTCTTCTTCTTCTTCTTCTTCTTCTTCTTCTTCTTCTTCTTCTTCTTCCTCTTCCTCTTCCTCTTCCTCTTCCTCTTCCTCTTCCTCTCCTCCTCCTCCTCCTCCTCCTCCTCTTCCTTCTCCTTCTTCTCCTTCTTCACCTCTTCCTCTTCTTCCCTTCCTCCTCCTTCTTCTCCTTCTTCTCCTTTTTCTTTCCCTTCTTCTTCTGGGACCCCATACTACAAATTTGGTACACTTGAAATTGCCCTACATATCCCTTAAACTAACTTCATTTTCAAAATTCTTTTTTCTTTTTGCTGTTCTGATTGGGTGAGTTCCACTACCCAGTCTTACAGGGGTAGCAAATGAGTCTTACAGGATTCATTCTTCTGTATCATCTAGTCTGCTGTTGATTCCCTCTGGTGTACTTTTCGGCTTAGTTATTGTGTTCTTCAGCTCTGTGAGTTCTGTTTAGTAATTTCTTATATTTTCTGTCTCTTTGTTCAAGTTCTCTATGTATTCATCCACTCTCCTCTCAGGTTTGGTGAGCATTTTTATGACTATTACTTAGACTCTATCAGATAAATCGCCTATCTCCAACTCATTAAGGCTTTTTTTCCCCCCTCTAAAATTTTACCTTATTCCTTCATTTGGAATATGTTTCTCTGTTTCCTCATTTTGCTTGACTCTCTATGTTTGTTTCTGTGTATTATGTGAAACAGCTATTTCTGCCTGTCTTGGGCAGATGAACCTCATCATTTAACCTTGCCTTAGTACTTGGTTGTCTCTTGAGCTATCTCTCCAACTGTTTCAGACCCATAGGGTCCAGAAATGCAGTCCCTCCTAGGAGCCTGAGCTTTGTGTTCAAGGAGCATCCCCTGTGTAGGCTGCACATACCCACTGGCTCTGTCGGGGTTGTGTGAGTGGCTCAGGAGGGCAGGTCTGTGTCTAGCAGTGTCACATGAGCAGCACAGGAGGGCAGGACTGTTCACTGGCCACTCTGACAGTGCTATGCAAGTGGGCTGGGGCAGGACTGTTTGCCTCTGCTGAGTGGCTAGAGTGAGGGTACAAAAACAGTGCCTGCGAGCACTGGTGCAAACAGGGACACTATAAAAATCGTGTCTGCTGTCATTCCATTCCCAGAGTCTCAACAGACTTCTGCCCCTCTGGCAGAGGCTTTAAGTTTAACAAATGAATCTTTAATCTATGGTCTAGGCTCTTTTCAAACTGCTGCTTTTTTTTTTTTTTTTTTCACGGAGTCCCAGGGTGAGTGAGCCTCTACACAAGCTTTTTAAGAGTGGAATCATCATTCCAATAGCCCTACATTCCCCTCTGGATATAATTTCCATTGGTTTTCAAAGCCAGACATTTTGGGGGCTTGCCTCTCTGGTGCAGAACTTGAGGGATGGCGTGCCTGGTATAAAGTACAAACTTGGTGCTCCTCAGGGAGAAGCTCTGTTTATACATATTTTTTGTTTCTTTATTCTTTGAGATCCCTCCTAATTGTGTGCATGGGGAAGGTTTTTGGTGAGAGCTGTTTCCATCTCTCCTACTCATCTCGCTGTGGTCCTTTTTATCCTTTGTTGTAGAGCAAGTGTTCAACTAGTTCTCAGGTTCTTTTCAGAAGGAATTATCCCTTCTTGAGTGGCATATTTGTTATGTCCATGGAAGGAGGTGAAATCAGGATCTTCCTGTACCATCATCTTGAACCACCGCCTCTCTGATTCTTCTGACATGTTATACATTCTAATTATGTGTCTTATTTAGTTCTGTCGATCTCCTTCCACTGTAAGCTCTTTGATAGTAAGGATTTTGGTCTGTTTTGGGTACCTGGATGGCTCAGTCAGTTAAGCATCTGCCTTCAGCTTGGGTCATGATCTCAGGGTCCTGGGATCGAGCCCCACATTGGTGCCCCTGCTCAGTGGGGTGTCTGCTTCTCCTTCTCCCTCTGTCCATCCCTCTGCTCATGTGCTCTCTCTCTCTCACCTGCTCTCTCTCATATAAATAATAATAAGTAATTATATATATATAAATAATAATAAATAAATAATAATTTTTAAAAATAATTTTTATCTGTTTTGCTCACTGCTATATCTCTGGATCTTAGAACAATGCTTGGCACATGATAACCACATTAAACACTTGTTAAAGGTATGAGTAAGCCCATTAGAGTGATGTAAGAAACTTCAGGATATGACTAAATGATCAAACATGGTGGCTAACCTGCTATGCATAAGATAATGAGAATGCAAGACACTCAGAAGAGTGAGGAAAAATAAAATAAAGGCAGCATACAGAGAAAAGACCTTAGCATGAGAGAAGCCAGAAAGTTCTTCCCTTGGGGTGGATCCAAAAGATTAGAGAAATTAGAAATATTTAAGGGAACTTTTAAACTAGTGTGCTATGGGATATACCACATAAATTCCAATCCTGCAACTTCTCCCCAAAATGTTTGTACCAATTCTTTGCTTGGTGATGCCAAGCATCACCTGGGTGGGGGATTCTGGCTGGGGAAATGGGAGAGGATTGACCTCTGCATCCCAGCTGGCTGAGAATCAACACGTTCTGATGCAGAAGTCAAAGGCCAAGAGCACAGCTGATATCTGAATTGCACATGCAGGCTTTAACCTTGCTGTCTATTTCCTTGGCTGCCTTCTGTTGAATAGAATGGTGATTTTAACAAGGACCAGGGTTTTTAATTAATCAGACACAGTTCACTGTGGCTCTGGTCCAATTCATCTTAGGGCAGCTGCTTTCCTACACATCCTTCAATTCATACTTATAATTATTATCAATAACCGCCACATACATGCACAGTGTGCCAGACACTACGGCCTAAAGAGATGTGATCTCTGAGCCAAACAGCTTCGTTTCTATTGTAATCATGCAGTCCTACGATCTTACTCCCCTATTTTTTCTAGCAGGGAGAGCTTATTTCAAGCAGGTAGCCTTTTGAATTTGCCTCTCCATGAAATTTTGCTCAAGCCTGGTCTTTGGGAGTGCTGCAGGCAAAGATATTTCTTTGAGGAACAACAAAGGTGGTCAGCGCCGCTGGAGAAGGGCCAGAAAATTAAAGATGAAGATAAGAATCATGTTATTTTGTATCGTCAATATAAAGTCACATCGAGGTAGTACATACAATGATAGTTAAACCTATTCATGAGGAGAAAAAAGATACTTGTAAGCTAAAAAGTCGTATTCAAAAAAATTGTTTATATATTTATATTTATATATTTTATATTTTATATATATATATTTGTATACCCTTCCCTCTCTTATGGGGTCTAGATGAGGCTCCATCCAGATATGGTTGATTGAAACACCACAGTGATAATTTTTTTTGAATATGGCTTTTTGAATATGATATATATATATGTGTATATATACATATATATATAAAAATCTACATCCTGTCTGGCTAACTGCTATCTGCCTTTATTTTAGTCCCATTATATATCATCAAGTATTAATAGTATGTCATAGGCTAAAAGGGCCATAAGGATCATTGTCCTTCTGGAATTTTTTGGAAGTTCTGTTTACATAAAACCTCAGATTGCGAGCAACCCCTCTCTTACCCAGATTTACTGATTCCTGAGCCCTCCACTTTGAGACCATGAACCTTTCAAGCCCTCTCTCCAAAAGTATCTCTCAGTCTCCAAGTTTTCTACAGATAAAAAGACGTGCATAAACTTCCCCCAAATCTCGTAGCTTTTCAAACTCAATTTTATTTAATTGAATACCACAAGGGATAAAAAAATCACACAAAAATGCCGTTATGACACATGGGTGGACAAGATAAGAGATGCGCAATGATATCTATGAGGCAGGACCTAATAAAACTTCTTAAAACAAGATCAGCAAAGCACTGTCGAGATACAAGATGAAACATGGGAAGCACCTTCACTGGGTACAATGCTGATTCTCTATGCCACACTCTAGCCACGTCCCATCACAAACAATGGGATTTTTTTTTAAGTCCTATGTTTAAAAAAAAAAAATACCTTTATCAATGCAGGGATGGACAAATATGCCAAAGGAATAGAACAGGTAACCAAAAACAGACACATGCCTAAAAGGACACTTGATGTATAATAGGGGTGGCACCTCACAGCCATTGAGAAAGACAGGCATTGAATAAATGGTGCTGAGAGGGACGACTGGGTGCCTCAGTCAGTTAAGTGTCTGTCTTCGGCTCAGGTCATGATCCCAGGGTCCTGGGATCAAGCCCCACTTTGGAGTCCCTGCTTTCTCACTCTCTCTCTGTCTCTCTCTCTCTCTCTCAAGTAAATAAATAAAATCTTTAAAGAAAGAAAAAATAAATAAATGGTGCTTGGAAAGTTTGGTTGTCCATGAGGAAAATTTGAAATTGAACACCTACCTTTACACCATACATAATAAATTTCCAATGGATTAAAAATTCATATGTGAAAGGTAAAACACCAAAACTTTCAGAAGAGAATATCTTTATGACCTTACAGGCTAGGCAGCAGAAAGATTTCTTATTCATAGCACAAAAATTACAAACCTTATAGGATGAGATTGATTGGTAAATTGGACTGTTAAGGTTATGAGTTTATATTCATCAAGTGACACCATAAAAAAAAAGTGAAAAGGCAAGCCACAAACAGAAATAAGTATCTGCAATAAGGTAACCAGCAAAGTATTAGTATCCTAAAAATACAAGGAATCTTATGAATAGTTGAAAAAGGAAACAAACAGCACAATACTTAAAATGGGTAAAGTATATGAATAAGTACATTGGTTGAATATAGCCGACAAATATGACATAGTTTAAAAATATGAAAAAAAGATGCTCCTTGTTAGTTAATAGGAAACTGCTCATTATAACAGTGATATACCACTTCATAACCACTGGATTGGAAAGCAACCAAAAAAGGTAACTGGACATTTAATGTAAAACAACAGGAACTTTTATTCACTGCAAATAGTAGAAAACAATTTGGCATTACCTGGTATGGTTGAAGATGTACATAGCTTATGTATAAGTCATCACTTGCACTACTAGGTATAGATCCTAGAGAAGCTTCTAAAAATAATAACACGAAATTGTATAATACCACATAGTTTATGCAACATAAGAATTGGTATAAGTAGTCCACAAACAATTTTTAATTCATTTTAGTAGGTATTATTAGCTACTTTTCAGAGGTTTAATTATCCTCCTAAGGTCACACAGTTGGTGAGGGGCATTGACACTCCCCCAGTAGAAATCCCCCTTTCTCCTGGCAGCAGCCCCCACTTTCGTCTGGGCATCTACCCTTCCCTCTCTTATGGGGTCTAGATGAGGCTCCATCCAGATATGGTTGATCGAAACACCACAGTGATTTTTTAGGAATATTTAGGATTTTTATTTAGGAATTTTAGGAATTTTTATTTTATTTAGGAATTCCTAAATTTTATTTTGGAATATTAGGATTATTTAGGAATAACATGGGATCTAGGCCTGTCTAATCAGAAAGAAACAGGGCCTCTGGGAAAGATTCTTGCCTTTCCATTCCGGTCTGCCCCTGGGAGGAGATGACAAGAGAGCTGCCATAAGCTGTCATTTGTAGTCTGAGAATGAAGCAGACGAGCACAGGGGTGAACTGAGAGATGGAAAGAAATCAAGTCTCGATGACATAATTTACACCTTGGAGCTATTTCAAGTCAGATCTACCCTGGACATCTAGGTTACATAAGCAATAAACTCCCTTTATGTTTAAGCAATTTTGAGTTACCCTTTCTACAACTTATGACCCAAAGAATTCTGGATGATACAATTGGATAAGCCAGAACTAGAGCCCAGGTGTCCCAATGTCCACAGTTCTTTCCACAGCGCTACCTAACAAGATGTGGCTGGTGGTGGGCTCCAAAACCGACATAGAAAAATATAAGCAGTATTTTGTTTCTTCTCTGACAAAAACTGGGTTGGATTTTCTCCTCCAGCCTACTAAAGAGGAAAAGATTTCTGCTCTTATATTTTTATGATTTTTATAGTTAGTTTGTGTTTTATCCAATTCGAGGTCAACGGCTTCACGATTGAAGTAGTTTCTTCGTCAAAAATTCCCCTTAACATAGTCAAGGACAACATTCTGTAATTATAGAGAAATTCATTCAAACCACCAATTGTGTTTAAAAGTGATCAAAGTCAGGATATATGTTAAATTATTCTCAGGAAAGGGATTTAGACTATTTAATTAAACAACACGAATGAAGTATGGGGAGGCTGTAGATAAAATTAAGCAACAATACGGAGCCCTAAACAATACTTCCTCTTCACACAGGAGAGTGGGAGATTGCTGGAGCTGTCACCAGGATGTTCTTGTCTTCTGACAGAGGCTGACCGCACTCGGAGAGAGGATCTGCCTTGCCAGCTGGAGTCAATGAACTGGAACGGAGGGGCTCCGAAAATCGTGCCCGTAATTGCAAGATCACAATTCCCAAACTTAATCTGACAAGTGTGAATGTGCTTATGAGGACAATGGAACAGGATATTTGAAAGCAGGAGTTCCCAGGAATCCCAGTATAGTGATCATCAACATAGACAATAAGAGCCGTCCTCAATCAGAACAAATAGGTCAGGATATCAAAGAATGAGCATGAGATGTCAACACTGCTGCCAAAATTGCAAAGCATTCAGAGCTCATCTTCAAAATCTCCCACTGCCTGTTAGCCTGCTTTCTTGAACCTCCGGCTTCCCTTCTCCCTCTTCCCTCAGCCCCCAGCAACCTGATTCCTTTGTCTGTGGAAAGCCCCACAATGAGGCACTCAGTTCAGACACTCTCTAGGAAAGAGCTTAAAGCTACAAAATTTCTTTTTCTTTCTTTCTTTCTTTCTTTCTTTTCTTTTCTTTTCTTTTCTTTTCTTTTCTTTTCTTTCTTTCTTTCTTTCTTTCTTTCTTTCTTTCTTTCTTTCTTTCTTTCTTTCTTTCTTTTCTTTCCTCCTTCCTTCCTTCCTTCCTTTTCCTCCCATTTCACTCATCAAAATTTCCATTCCCTTGCAGAATCATGACATTGGAGCTATGAAGTGCTAGGTTAAAAGTCAAGTCATGCCACTTACAAAATTACGAAACTGGGCAAGTTAATTAACATTCCTAAGCATCAATTTCTTCGTGTGAAAAATGGGAATAATAATAACCCCCAACTCATAGAGTTGAGAGAATTTAATGAGATAAAGCTGTGTCACAGTTTACCCGGTTTACCCAATAGACAGTCCATAGGAAAAGCGCAATAAAAATCAGTAATTATTAATGCTACTACTACAAATAATAGTAATAAAGATAAGGATGATCAATAGGTTTGACTAATCCTACGGGAATTTGTCTATTTTTGAAAAGGAGCTTAATCGTCCCTTGACATTTTGGGGAAGTACTCATTTGCATTTTGCCTCCACCATTCTGCCTTTGGGGCTTTCTGGTGAACAGATCATGTATCATTTACTGTCGTAAATTTCCATATTCCTTTTTCACAGGCTCCATCAGCTCTGAAATAAGAAAGTCTTCATACATAGCATGTATCCAACACAAGCGATGCAAAACAGTGCATCAGCCCGAAGATTTGATACTAGCATTATACAAGAAGACCTTTTCCCCTTTTTCTTTGGTGATTTACTTTATGAATAAATTGCTTTTCTTTAAAGGTCACTTTGTTGTTTTAGAACACTTTATACCTGACTTTATCCTTTTACTGTAGGGAGTTGCACAAGGGACAATTTAAGCAATATTCTTAAGATTTTATCTACTACATTATCGCAGTTCTCCCAGAGAAAAAAAACAACTCGGGGTGTTGACTAAGTAAGGTGGTTTGCCTGAAAATATAAGTTTTATCAAAAATCAAAACAAAAAAAAATCTCTTTTATATAACTTCCACCTGGGTGAGATAAAGTAGTTAATTATGATTAATGTTTATTGATTACTTATGGTATGTCCAGCAAATATGCACGAGGGTTTTATACGTGTGATCTCATTGAGGCCTGACAATCATTTTAGGGGGTAAGTTGTGATTACTCTCATTTATAAAATAAGAAAAGTATGGCATAGGGCTATTAAGTAACTGAGCCAAAGTCACATCACTAACAAGGGATGAGTAGAGGATGAATTTAATTATCCTCATCTCTAATTCAAGCTGGTTACTCAGATTAGCTAGACCTAAATTCTTGACCACAACACCTCCAAAAAAAATACGTTGGGAAGTGTAAATTAGGAGAGCTTTGAAGACCTGAATCAGAACACCTACTTCTAGTAAATCGTGTAGACTCTACTGTCTTAATCTTCTTTGGACTATCCATCCTGAACTTCTTATCCACTGGATGGAATCTGAGAATTTCTTAATTTTAAGGCAGATTTGTTATGGAAAAAAAAATCAGGTGCAATGATGTTTAACTGCCCTGGACATACACTATTTCTTTCTACTCTCCCTATTATTATTAGAAGTGGGTATTGCTTCCACTTTACAAATGGGAAAATAGATTCTGAGGGATTAAAACAGAGACCAGAGCCCAATCTCAGCTTACAGGGATGTTCTTTTTGACCCACAGAATGGTATTTAAATATTTAAGCCAAAATTTAAAAATTTTTAATTTAAAAAATTTAAATTTTTAAAAAAACTTAATTTAAAAAAATTTAAAAGTTAAAAAAAATTTTAAATTACATGCATGCTAAAAACCTATATTTCTGCATTCTATTGAGAATTCCAAATTCCTGGAAACCCTACCAAAATTCCTTCATGGCAATCAATGGTTAAAGCTGCAGAGTAGTTGCCCATGGTCCATTCTCTCCAGCCATCCTTGACCCCATCAGCCAGCATCAATCATTTTATTGTCCAATTCTCATCAATCATGAGTCTCTATTGGTTCCCACCTCTCATGAGAACAGGCAGAATATTATAACCAATTGGTGACCCATCTACAAAAGGTCCTGGCCATGGGAAATCCCCACTCTGACATCGCTGTCATCTTTAAAAGAGGTTAAAATGCCAAAAGAGCTACAGAGGAACGACATAGACACGAGGACACTAAATGTATTCTCTCTGTCTATTAGAAACAGTATGTGCCAGAGGACACTATTTTAAAAATTGTTGCAGAATATTGCTTTCATTAATTGTTTTGTATAAGTGTCTATTACGTGGGCGTCCTTTCTTGTTTTGCCACATAACTTCCCTAGGAGCAATTGTAATGAAAGACTTTGAAAGATCATTCAGTATCCATTTTCCCCTTCCTTTTAGGAGTAGTTTCCCTAAGTTTTAGCTAGACATATAACCACCCAAGAAGAAACTACATTCCCCAGTCTCCCTTGTAGTTAAGCCATGTGACTTACTTCAAGCCAATGGGATGTGGGCACACATGACGCAAGCAACTTCTGGCTCTTCCAAAAGATTGACCTAGGCACTTTTTTCCCTCTTTGCCACCAAAGTGGAAGTGAATCAGCATCAGCTATGCAGACATTCAGGGAGATTACAGGGCAATGAGATGGAAGGTATGGGGGTCCCTGAATGTTCCAGTACAACAGAGCTGGCCTACCAGCCCAAGCTAGCTCCTTCTAGACTGTTTCTTGGTAGATAAATAACTTTGACTAACTTAAGCCGTTCCAGCTTTATAGCAGCCTTTCTCCCTTTATCCACTCCCACTCTTCCCATTCTCAGTCAGCCTTTGTTCTTCTTCAGATTTGAGAGGATAGTATATCCTTCCTTCACTGTGTAAAGTATAGCCTGAGATCCTGACACAGGTTCCTGGAAGCAGTGTGACCTTGGCATGTTACTTATCTCTGAATCTGATCTGCAAAAGAATAGTCGGAATGATTTGTTAAAAGGAGAGAGGACAGGTCCCGCTACCTTGTACTTTGGGGCGTCTCCAGCCTATATTTTAGCCAAACCACTCTCCAACCTACCTTTCTCTAATGCACACTTGACCTCATTACTCCGCATTAAAATCTGTCAAGTTCAACCCCATTGCCCTTAGGAGAGAATCCAAACTTCCAAAACAAGTATGAAAGGCCCCAGGTGATCAGGCTCCAGTGTCCTCTTCTGGCACACTCTCCAAACAGCCAGGGGATGCTGTCACCGAGTTGGGAAAAGGCCCTTTTCCAGCCAGGCCTATAATTCTTGTTTTAAGGTCTTGCACTTTGAGTTTCCTACAGCTCAGCAAACCAGGAGTCTGTACAGTGTCGGGGTTAAGACCAAAAACATCAGACACGCCTGGGTTCAAATACTGTCACTAGTACTTCTCGATGTGACCTCTGTCAAAGGATTTAGCTTCCCTGTAAAATGGGTATAATACTATTAGTCACCACATAGTTGTTCTGGTTGTTAACTCAGATAATGTAAAGAAGGCACTCAGCCAAATGTCTTGTACATAGCGAACACTCAATAAATAGTTATCTTCATTATTGCAGCCCTCCTTACTAGCTTTTTTAGTTTGTTACAGTATAGAAAAAGCATAGAACAACCCCCATCCCACAACCCCATCTCTGCCCGAGGATATGTTACTGGCAAGATCCATTGAGCGTTACATCCCAGATTATATCTTCCTAAGGACAGTCTGCCAGTGATCCAGAATGAAACCCAGGCCTTTTCCCATGCACCTGTCTATCCAATGCACTCTAGGAAAGCTTAAAAGGTGACCATAACACCCTGATTCATGAGTAGCCAAGTCTCAGCATCCTCGTGCCCAGTCATCGGTTCCAAATCCCTTTCTACCCCTTTGCCCCTATTGACTCTGGCTTTTGGAGGTCTCTCTTGGAACCCTCTAGGAGAAAAGTCCCTTGTGTAAAATACTCGAAGCCCAGCTGCATTGTCATCTAGTCATGCATTAATTAAAACAACAAGCCAGCAATCAAAAAGTAATTTTTAATTAGCGCTTTACTGCAGTTTCTCTCAAAGAACACCAAAGAGGGAACACAGAAGAACTTGTTAGATATTCTCCCTTCCCTTTCATTCATTTTCGATTATTCCCAAACCCTGCAGCTGTTCCAAAATCTCTCAGCCTTCTCTCTAGAACTAGGCACATGCACACACACACACACACACACACACACACACACACACACACATACGGGGCATGCACACACGCACGCACACAGCCCAGCAGAAGTATGCCGGAGCCAGCTTGCATCAGCTTGAAAGAGCTGATTGTTAAATTTTCAGGAATTTTGCCAGCTGGTTGTTAAACACATCCATTATTAAAAATTAAATTTTATAAACTTACAACAAAATAGATTATAAACAAAGATGATAAATATGCAATAGACCAAGAAAAAAGGACGTGCCAATAAAAAAAGGACACGTGAGTGAATCCGAAAATAATTATGCTGAAGCCAGACAAAAGAAGAGCACACAGTTCGTGATTCCTTTTATAGAAAACTAATCCGTAGTGACAAAATGCAGATCAGAGGTTGTCTGAGGGTGGAGGTAAGGAGCAGTGGAGACAAGGAGATTGCAAAGGGGAATAAGGAAATTTGGGGGAGTGATGGATATGTTTATCATCTTGGCGGAGATCTGGTTTCATAGGTGTACACGGGTGTCAAAACTTATCAAATTGTCCACTTCAAGCACGTGCAATTCATTGTAAGTCGGTTAAACCTCAATAAAGCTGTGAAATAAACATTCAAAATCCATCACTTGCTAATTATTTTACTACATTTCACCTCTATCTATACTCTTGAGGTTTCTTGACATCTTCGTATCTGTAGTGTGGAAATACTACATAATAGTGCTTCTTTTTTATTTTTAAGATTTTATTTATATATTTGACAGAGAGAGAGAAATCACGAGTAGGCAGAAAGGGAGGCAGAGAGAGAGGGGGAAGCAGGCTCCCTGCTGAGCAGAGAGCCCGATGCGGGGCTCGATCCCAGGACCCTGAGATCATGACCTGAGCCGAAGGCAGAGACTTTACCCCACCCAGGCGCCCCTATAACAATGCTTCTTGGCATCTCTTCCTCTTCTGTGTTCAGCAACATCATATCGGTAGCTTGAAAATTAGCCATGAGTGTTTACACCATGGAAATCAGCAAGCATTACAAATCAGGGCTTGATTTTTTTGTTTTGTTTTGTTGGATGTCTAGACTTAAGGAAGTCATGGAAAAATGCTAATAATACAGACTAAACTCTTAAGTGCATTGTGCCTATAGCCATTACATTATGAATAGGCATAAAATTAAGAAAATATTCTTTCAGTATTCGAAAACTATTATCTGATCCACTGGTCTCTCACTCACATCACCAATGAATGAGTAAAGTTAAACGTATTCTTTTTTGTTTCCCCTTCTTAGGTTTAACTTGTTAACATCAATGAAAACATTAACCAATGTTTATGTCAGAAGTATATTCATTTGTCAATTGCAGCGGATACCAGAGTTCAGTGCAAATCAATAGAAGCATTCTGTGAGAATCGATTGTTTATATAGAATTTATAATAGAGGGTATACGTATTTTATTATTATTTATAAACTGTGTGCTACACAATAAAATCTATAATAAAAAGTATGTAGGGGCGCCTGGGTGGCTCAGTTGGTTAGGCGACTGCCTTCGGCTCAGGTCATGATCCCGGAGTCCCGGGATCGAGTCCCACGTCGGACTCCCGGCTCTGCGGTAGGTCTGCTTCTCCCTCTGACCTTCTCTCCTCTCATTCTCAGTCTCTCTCTCTAATAAATAAATAAAATAAAATAAAATAAAAGTATGGAGGTGACGCACACACGGTGTTTTGGTTTTCTTTCAACATTTTTTTTAACATTTTTTTCAATATTTTCCAGCACCGTGTCATTTTACTGTCATTATGATATTTGCAAGATAATTATTCCATTTTCTGGTTTCCCCTGCTCTGTTTTTACCTTAGTTCTTTATGATGAAGCTTTATGATACCGCTTTCTTTATTATGTAGATTGGGGGTATTTTGTTGTTTCTGTTTGTTTTTCTTTTTTCTTATATTTGTCCATTTTTCCCAATATCAGAAAATAAGAAAGGAGGACTCTGGACTAAACCGAATAAGCAAGAACCCTTCCTATTTAGCAAAGGAGGAAGATTGCAACCACTTCAATATAATCTGCTTTCTTTTCCTTTATTTCTGCCACATGCGTATTTTTGGCCTCGTGCTTTAGAGCTGACAAGGTGCTTACATGCAACTGTGCTTGCTTTAACACAGCTGGCTACACTCACTTCCACATTTCCCCCTAAGCTGCCTCTCTGGGGTCCTGCTGTAAAAGCCTGTGTGCATTTGCTGAAGGCGTGGCAAAGAGAAGTACAGGTGTTCATTACATAACGTCGACAGAGCTTGGAGGGGACAAAGACTTGACCGTAAAATCATATCAACACGATTACAGAGATAGAAACATTTCTAAGGCTCTCCTGCCAGGCCTGGAAAGACACAAGAATGAAAGTACTCCTTTGTTGGGGTGGTAAAAATGCCAGTGCCCTTTCATCCTGTGTTTTGAACTTGAATTCTATCAATGCTGCTATGACAGTGCTGTTTGCATAACTATATCAATAATAAGTGGATTTATTTACGTAAAGACTTTGTTCCTCTGCGTCCCAAGGCAGGAAGTGGAGGACAGACGTCCTCATACTCACCCCGATTCTGCGACTTTGTATCTCCTGCTCCCGTTTTCTGCTGTTCTCCCTGTACTTGTCTCCTCACCTCCCTTCACAACCACAGCTTTTGTTGACTCTCCTGCCAGCCGGCCTGGGCAGCTGCTTCCTGACCCCTTACGCTCTTCACAAGCTCACCCTCCTACTGCCCCTGACAGAGCCAAAAAGCCTGCTGCTTCCCCAGTGTTGTGGCCCTATCCCCTGCTGTAACCTCCTGAACACGCTCCTTTTCCCTGCAGAGGCCACATGGTCATCAGGAAACAAAGCTAATAAATCCAATATGTAGTCTGCTACAATGACAGAGCTATAAACGGAAAGCAGACTTCCTTGTAGAGGATCTACTTAGAGACCCTTCCCTTCAGGAAAACTTGCTCAGATCTCCCCTATCTCCCAAGATAGGATTGGAAGACCGGTCTATGTCCTCTCATGGAAGCCCACCTGTATACTTACCATGTGTGCTGTGTTTGCCCATTTCCTTGTCTGTCTCTGCCCTATATTGGAATCACTTTGGTATCCCCACTGCTGGGACTTTTCTTATATAGAGGACATGCTCAGTAAATGTTTGCTGAATGAATGAATGAATGAATGAATGAATGAATGAATGAAAGCCCTGTGCATCTGGATTGTTGAGGAATGACCAGTTAGCTGAAAGGATGAGAAATGCTGTCTCCTAGGGTTGCTTTGTACCGTTGGACAGGTTGTGCACTTTGGAGCTTTAGGAAGGCATGATTTATGTCATGTGAATAGGTCAGTGAATGGCACCCCCAGGAACCACATAGGGAGAGTCCACTCCACCTCAAAGTTATCGTTCCTTGAGGCAGAGACTCTGCCTTATACACTTCAGTTCTGCATATAACCCCTAGCACAGTGCTTCATGTTCAAAAGATTCAACTGGCTTTTAGGAGAGGGATGCATATATTCAAGAGAATTTTTTTAAAGATGTATGTATGTATGAATGTATGTACTGAGAGAGAGAACATGGGCAGGGGGAGGAGCAGAGGGAGAGAAAGAAAGAATCTGAAGCAAACCCCATCTTGTTAGCACGGAGCCTGACATGAGGCTCAATCCCACAGCCCTGAGATCATGACCGGACCCGAAATCAAGTCATATGTTTAACCGACTGAGCCACCCAGGAGCTCCTCAAGGGAATTTTTCATAAAGCTGCGGTCATCAAAGAAACACCCTTCTTTGTATTAAAGCTCTTTTCATCTTTAGAACTATGGTGAACAGTCAAAACTAATTAATGTCTTTTCCTCCCTACAGGAATTCAGTCACTGAACAGAATTTCCAGAAATATCTACTATGTACACAAGTACTGCCCTGACACCAAGGATATAGCAGTGAGCACCCTGTCCTCATGGAGCTTACGTCCTAGGGAAGAGCAGACAATAAACATATTAGCAAGAGAAGTGTATAATATGATGTCAGCTAGTAGGAACTGATATGAAGAAATAACAAGATATGATTAATGACAAGTTAGGGGATAGAAGGAAACTGGGAGGGGCGCCTGGGTGGCTCAGTGGGTTAAAGCCCCTGCCTTCGGCTCCGGTCATGATCTCGGGGTCTTGGAATCAAGCCCCACGTTGGCTCTCTGCTCAGCGGGGAGCCTGCTTCTCCCTCTCTCTCTGCCTGCCTCTCTGCCTACTTGTGATCTCTCTCCTATCAAATAAATAAATAAAATCTTAAAAAAAAAAAAAAAAAGAAGGAAACTGGGAACAATTTTAGGTAAGATGGTAAGGGCAGAACTCTGTGGGGGGGTATTTAAGCATCCCTAAATACATAAAGTGAGGAAGTAAGACAGGTATATATCCAGGTAGAAAAATGCTTACCAGGCTGAGGGCAGAGCAAGAGGAAAGACCTCAGTGTAGGAGGGAGTAAGCCCGGTGTGCTTGAGGAAAAGCAAAGAGGCCAGTGGGAGTGAGAAGAGTGGGAGAAGAAAAATTCCAGAAAATTCTTGCATTCTGCTCTCCTTATACTAGGTCCCATGGAGACCGCGAAAGCCTTTCAGTTAAAAATTAGTTGTTTCCTTTTAAAAGTCACTCCTTACCTCAGGCCACCAGTTTATATCAACCATTCAAAGATTCTATTTTTTTTAACATCTTTACATTCCAGACCTATGTTTTTTATATAAAACCCTAGATATTTGGAAGGAAGGAAGGAAGGAAAGAAGGAAGGAAGGAGGAAGGGAGGGAGGGGGGAAGAGAAGAAGGGAGGGAGGGAGGAAGGGAGAAGGGAGGATGAGAGGGAGGGAGGAAAGAAGACAGAAAGACTTTCATTTCTCCAAACAGTAAAACTTTTTTTTTTTTCCTTAAGGAGTATAAGTATGGAGGCGACTGCTTCTCCATGTGCCCACTCCTATCCTGAATAAGTCATGATATTTTTGCTAATTATCATTTCAAAAATGGCCTTTTCCTGACCTTGCCCCAATCTGTGAGCATCTCCTGTGTGCTGGTTACTGGCAGTATGACCAAAAAGCAGGATGGCACAGGCAAGAAGTGAACAAGAGTTTGAATATGAAAAATAAAGAGGGATGAATTTCTAGGTCTTTGCTTCTCTAAGCATATAATATAAAAAGACAATTTACCATTGCACTTTACAAGGAGAACTTCATTAAATATTACACTTTTCATCTTAACAGAGGGTTCCTTTTCTCCCTTATTAACCAAGTCAAATCTGACCAAAGCCTTTCTTCTCTTACTCTAGAAGGTAGGCAGAGCAATATGTTGAAGTTTCTGTTGCACTCTAGAAAAGAATCTCTACACAGCTTTTTTCTACCTTAAAAGACTGAGCAGTCTGATATAATAATCAGATGGGTTTTGCTGAGAATATTCTTTTCTTAGTGTTTTCCAAGTCATAACATTGGAAAAACTCAAGTCAATTTCACTTGATCCCTGTGGTAGTATTTCCGTCTTTCTCACACCACATTCCCAGGAAATGATTGCTTATTCTGTAGGTTGAATTAGGAACCACATTCAGATCAGGATAAAGTGTACTCAGTGACCTTGTAAATAGTGGTTAAAACATAATTAGTCTTTCATAAAACCTTGACAGGAGGTGATAAAGAACACACCTCTCCCTTCCCTAGCCTAGTCCCTGTGAAAAACTGGTAGCTCAGAATTTGGGATGCAGAAGGGAAAGTGCCTGTATTTTGAAAAAGCTCCCCTGATAGCATGATGAGTCTCTTAAAACATTTTCTCCTCCTTCTTTTTATTGTTCCTCTGCTTTATACCTATATTTATGTTTATCAACTTATTATTTATTTATAGAAGTATTACTTCCTTTTTTTTTTTTTTTTTGAAAGAGAGAGAGGAGGTATGAGTAGGGGTTGGGGGGAGTGAAGGAGCAGAGGGAGAGGGAGAGAGAATCTCGGGCTCCACACTCAGCTAGAGCCCTATGTTGGGCTCAGTCTCACCAACCTGAGATCCTGGCCTGAGCCAAAATCAAGAATCGGATGCTTAACTGACTGAACCACCCAGGTGCCCCAAGAAGTTCTACTTCTTTATCCCCTACTTCAAAACTTGAAGAGGTATTATTTCTTTCGTCTCTTATTCTCCTTCCACTTTATTACTTTCTTCAATATTTCTGCTTTTTCCTTTTAGTCCTTCTCTCACAACAGATCCTAATACAGAATTCAAGTTTTTTTTTTAAGATTTTATTTGTTTGACAGAGAGAGCACGACAGCACAAGCAGGAGGAGTGGCAGACAGAGGGAGAGGGAGAAGCAGTCTCCCCTCTGAGCAGGGAGCCTGATGCGGGGCTCGATCCCAGGACCCTGAGTTCACGACCTGCGCCGAACACAGTTGCTTAACCAACTGAGACACCAGGCGCCCCTCAAGTTTATTTCAAAATAATTCCTATCTCTGAAATTAAATTCATGCTCCTCATTCATCATTGTAAGATCACAGTTTGGAGGAGGAGAAATGAACTAACATTTATGAAAGACTTTGGTGCCAGATATTATGCAAGATGCTTTAAAGACATGAATTCTTTTAATGATTTTAACAGCCTGTGGTAGATTAGATTACTGTTCGGAAACATTCACTCCCTCCCCCTCACTCACATGGGAAAGATGTATTTCCTGCTCCAGTGATGATGGGTTTGCCAATATGACTGACTTTGGCTTCTATTGGGCAGGTGCACTTCCTCTGCCCTTGGCTTTGGTCTCAGTCATGTGACAAGCGTTGGCCAGTAGGGTGTCAGTAGATGTGATACAAGCAGAGACTTGACATACAAGGAAAAATATTCTCAGGCAGACCTCTGGTGCTGGGAGGATGAGGCTCTCAGAGAACAAAACCACTGCAACTTGTATTAGCGGACTCCCAGCTGACCCCAGGGCTCCACAGATGTAGGACCTCAATAAATGTTTATTGTATTGTGCCACTCAGATTTTGGAACTTTTGTTACACAGCAATAGCTAACCAATACACCATTCTATGAGATAAGTAGTAGTATCCCTTTTTTTTTTTAAGATTTTATTGATTTATTTATCAGAGAGAGAGAGAGAGAGATCATAAGCAAGGGGAGCAGCAGGAAGAGCAGGCAGAGGGAGAAGAAGGTTCCCTATTGAGCAGGGAGCCTGATGCAGGACTTAATCCCAGGATCCTGAGATCATGACCTGAGCCAAAGGCAGAGCTTCACCAACTGAGCCACCCAGGCACTCCGGTAGTATCCCTTTTTAACCAAAATGGAAACAGAGTGAGAAACAAGCCCATTGTCACACAGCTAGAATGCTGCCAAGCCAGGATTCACACCAGTCTGTCTGATCTCAAATCCAGTGTTCCTTTACCTATAGCATATGCTTCTCCTATGAACTTTATATTCCTCTTTCCGTAAATCAAAATAAATTTGATTTTTGCCTTGCCAGGGTCTCTGGGATGATTTTTACTAAGCTCGATAACCCTGCCCCCAGAAAGTGTCTTCATTCTCCTGCCCAGAAATTTGACTTCCCAGAATCATAGTTCTCCTTTATTCTGTGAGTTCTCAGTGCAGCCCTCTGATAACAGGAATAAAAACCTAATAACTGGTGATTCCACAAATGTAATTTTTATATGCATGTAATTTGTTTTTAAGCTCAGAATTGATCAGATATGAAGAGCAAGTACATAAGTGACGGATAATCATTTCCTCCCCTCTTCTAGCCTCGAGGCGGAGTGGGATGAAGTGGGAGTATTCAGAGTGGTGGGCTCTGATAACACAGTCCTCAGCACACTCTCAGCAGGGATTGGTGGTGTTACTGCTGAGTCACATGCCATCATTTTTCAGAACTGATAGTACCCAGAGAAACACCTGAAAAATGAGGGGATAGGACAAAGACAGGGCCCATTGTTTTTAAGAGGTCTGAAGACTCCCCTGGCTCTTTGAAATTGATCAGATATCATCAATATCTGAAAAGGTACTAGAAAAAAAATAGTCAACTTGCAACAATGTTGTAGTCAACTCAATTGCCAGCCAAAAGGGTATTCACTTTGCTAGCTTAACCCTCTATGGTTGATATTTAACTATCATCCAGGGTGGTTGCAAAAGTCTACAGAAAATACCGGAGTTGTTTGTAAAACTATCTTTGGGATATAATGTAGCATTTCTCTACTGGGGCACTCTGGCCTGGATAATCCTTCGTGATCGGGGCTGCCTGGTGCTTTATAGATGTTTAGCAGTATACCTGTCTCTGCCTGTTAAAGGTCAACGTCTCCACGTGTTGCCAAATGCCCCCCGGGAGTCTAAAAATTGCCCCTGATTGAGAACCTCTCAGGCACTTCCTCTATTTACGTAAATGTGGTGTAACACACTATAATGAGATCTTCTTTCTTTCAGCCTGACTAGCCACTGAGTAGGTACTCCAAAGGCCTTGCCCACACGGACATCGCACAGAGAGTCAGCCCTTCTCAAAGTCCCAGAGTCTCAGCCTGTTCCCTCTGAGAATCAGCGGGGGCTGTCCCACAGGCATTCCTGAAGAAGGTTTCAGGCACTGCTAACACAGGGTGCTTGCCACTCTTTCCTCCTCTACCCCGCCTCCCTATCCCCAACCCCCACCCCCCCCATCCCCACCACCCCGGGGAAGCCATCTGAGGACACCTCCCCGGGTTAGTGCTGCCAGCGCCTGTAGGGATCTGTGCTGCCTCTGGGAATATTCAAAGACACCAACCCTGCAGATGGCAGACTGATCCCACCTTCCCCGGAGTGCTCACTGCCCCACAATCATTCTGGGCTCCCTGGAAGGCAGATTCTGTGAGCTATGCTGCATCATCTGGGCATCAAAGGAATACTATTTGTGCCTTGCCTTCCTCTTCCCGTCTCACAGAATCTGTCAGGAAAAGAGTCCTTTGGGCTCGGTGGTTCTCAAGCCATCAGGCCTATGCTTTTCAAAGTCAGTGTGTATTAAGAATCACCTTAGAGGGGCACCTGGGTGGCTAAGTTGGTTAAGGCTCAGGTCATGATCTCAGCGTCGTTGGATCACGCCCCACGAGCCTCCTCTGCTTCTCCTCCCGCTTGCTCCTTCTCAAATAAAAAATTTAAAAAAAAAAAATTTTTTTTTCCGCCTGAGAGATTTTGTTAAAAGGAAGACCCTGATGCCAGGATCTGGGGTGCGGCCCGAGGCATTGTATTGCTTACAAGCTCCCAGGTGGGAATGGCCCTGGATCGCACTTGAGGTTTTAGTAGGTGTAAGAATCATCTGGGGTGCAGATTCCTACGTCCTGCCACCCAGAGAATCTGATTCAGAGGGTCTAAGTGGAGCCCAGGCATCCACGTCATCAACAACCTTCCCTAGGCAGTTCAGAGTCCACACTTTGAGAAATGGGTCATTGCCATAGCCCTTATCTTAGAAGACTAAGAAATACCTTCCCAGGGGCTAGGGGTATCCATGAAGCTGTGGAACTAGTTCCACTAGTTCTTCCTGGTTATAAACCTCTCCCTACAGGCAAATCCCCTTCTGCAAATAGCTGCCCGGTGGCACGCATAGGTCATCAGATAAACCCAAGTAAGTCCAAGCAGCCAGCTGCTACCTAGATTACATGCCTGCTGGGTCCCCAGCAGACTGGAAAGGGGGAAAGTTTGGATCTCCTTCTATGTTAGGATACAAGGAGAGCCTTTTAAATGAGAGGCACAATTACCAACCCATACGGAAAATTTGCACATTATCCAGCCATCTGGAAATGCAGAGTTGGAAAATCCTGGACCTCATGAATGTTGAGCCCACATCCCTGGGGCCTTTCAAGTGAGCAGTTCCGTCTGACCCAGAAGGTTAGAGATGTGTATTTCCTGGAACCTCTTCTGGTGTCTTGGACTGTCAAGGTCAAATATGTCTTTTAAGTATTTACGGCAAGGAAGGAAGTTTGGAAGAACCTCCCTCCTTCTCTGATGTTCGTCAACAGAATTCCCTCTTGGTACCCTTTACCCCAAAGAATCACACAATCCCCTCAACCCAGGCCGGTGATATCTAGTGAAAAACAGAATAGTTCCAGCAGAGGAAAGAGAAAGAGAGAGGCCCTAGGATTTAAGAGAGAGACAGTAGTACAGTTTTATGATACACTTATATTTTTGTTAAGATTTATTTATTTATTTGAGAGAGAGAGTGTAGGGAGAGAGAGTGCAGAGAGAGAGAGAGAGAGACAAGTAGACTCCCCGCTGAGTGGAGAGCTGGGCGCACGGCTCAATCCCAGGACCCAGATATCATGACCTAAGCCAAATTCAAGAGCTGGACGTTTAACTGACTGAGCCATCCAGGTGCCCCTATGACACAGTTATTTACGAGGGGTCCCCAGGATTGGCAGTAGAAGTCAGCAGCTTGGGAGTGAACGTTGGGAACACATAGCGAGATCCTACTGTATGCCAGGCATCCTGCATGCATTACCTTTTATCACCCTCACGAGGAAAATGAGGTCCCATCACTCCCATTTCATGTATGAAAACATGAAGTTCAAAGAGTTTGAGTGTAAAAGAAAAGGAACCTACATTCTTGACCCACAGGAGCTGCCCTGTCGGCCCTGTATTGCATGCAAAGAAACTTCTATCTCATTTAAGCCACTGTCACTTGGGGGTCTTTCTATGACAGTAGCTGAAATGTATTAACTAACTCATATAACCAGATTCTGTACCCCAAATTACTAGGATATATATACAGCATTTAAATACCATAATTTAGAAGATTTCATATCATTTTTCTGAGTGTTTTGCCTTCATAGGCTTTTTGCGCATGAATTTAAAAGGTGAATTAGTCACTGCTGTGACCTTTGATCCTTCTCTAAGCTCACCTCCACTCCACCATCAGCGGTCAATGCCAAAAATGGCATCTATCAAGTTCTTTAACAAGTACAGTACACAAAGCAATGTCCTGAGAGATTTGGCAGGATCAGGCTAAATCTACCCAGGAAGAAACTGTCATTTTCTATTTTCATAATAGACTTTTGAAGAAACCTATCATATTACTATCCTTCTTTATGAAAACTATATTGCAAAGGATGAGCTACTAAGTCAAAGCAGATCGATAAATATGCCAGTGTGGTTCATCTCAATTCCAGTTTTCTCCGGTTCTAACTTCAAAATAGAGATCCACCTCATTGCACACTATTTTTATGAGAAGAAATGATCAACATTTTATATTTTGGGCTATGATCCAGCCCCCTAATCTTATAAGAAATATGGATACAGTGACCATATAGCCCAGATCTTCCAGAGTCTACCCAATTTCAAATGTTTTTCAATTGTCATCCTTGGGTCCTGGTCTGTGGGTCACGTCTGCACCTGAAAAGGCATTCTTATTTTTCCCATTTAAAATAATGAAATACAGATGCCCCCAATCTGAAAATGTGTTATCTCACACTTTTTCTGGAATGAATTTGATTCAGATGACCTGAACCCTTCCTGAATCTCCCCGCACTTCCAATTCTGTCTTTCCCTCTGATTCCCAAGGGCTTTTGCCAATTTCTGCCACGTCCCATTTCTATTATTTACATAATCATTATTATGAGAGTTGCTCGCTTTTGCTTTCGTCCATGTGTACCTTGGTATGTGTCTATCCCCTTGCTTAGACTGTGAGCTCTTTGAAAACAGGGGCCCATGGAATTTGCTATTGTATCCATATGTCTAATGCATAGGCTGGCGCATAATATTTGTTCAATAATCATGTATTTTAAGTTAACAAAAATAAATATGGTTTGGCTCATAGGTAAGTGCAGAAGTGGGGTTTCTGGACACTACAGAGAAAGTTGAGTCTGTGTAAGATGGATCATCCAGGCCTCGTGAGTGGCTTGGTGGGGGTTGGGCAGGGGGCGAGCTGGGGAAGGAAAGGAAATATCATGTTAATGGGGAAGATGAAAAAGAGCCAACGACAAATGTTACCTTCATCCAATTTTGTCTAGAGCTCATCGTGTCAACGGCAATCACAGAGAGCTCAATTTCACAGCTGGAAGTAAGGTCAAGGGTCAAGGGCAGACTTGGTAGAATTAGAAATTAAATTCTGAAGCTGAAGAATGAAGACTAAATGCTCTACTGCTACACTCTAAGAACATCCTCAAGAAAAATAAGCCCCATTCATTTGAAGAATGAGAAATAAGGTTCAAAAGATTCTCCCTACTCTATAAAAAGCTAATTGCTAGACACTCTTATTGACCAATAACGTGAGGTGAGATCATAGTATAATGTTCTTGGCAGACCAGGTATTTTCTTGGGGCTTCTACCAGGAAACTGGGGACTTTAACTAGGATGCTTGACAAATTAAATCAGGCAAAATTTCAAGGGTACTCAAAGGACTTATTTTTTCAATTTTCTCTTCTAGCATAGGGGATGCAGGGTAAGGAGAAATTCTCTTCAAGGGATGTAAGAGCTTGGATCTGGGCCCTCAGACCTCGCTTCTATAGCGCCCTCATCCATCAATCTGAATTCATGTACCGAGCAGACAAAACTCACCGAGAAAGTTAGATTGTTCCAGAGTTTAAAAGAGGTCTTTAGTTTGCATATTTCTTGACTTATTCGAGAAATCCGGATGCTTCCCCCAAGTTCCGATTTTTGATCTGTGATTTTTATTTTTGCCTCGGTTGACAAAAGATGGTACATCCTTTCTTGGCATTCTGCACCCCCAACTTAGTCACCAGAAGCAGATGGCTAGGAACATGTGATCAAACTTATATTTTTAATGATTTCTTTTTTTACAGAGTCAATATATCAATACATGAAAGGAGGCAGTCTGGTAGCCTAAAATAATAGGCACTACAAAAACTTCCGACGTTTGAAGTGGAAACTTTGCTCTTGTGCCTTCCCTCCACCTCTAAACGCTCAGCTGCTTCAGCCTGTAAAAGTTCGCCTTCCTTTGTTCACGCTGTTCATTAAACTGAGGGCATCACTGTTGCCAAGTCTGCTCTCTATAAAAAACCAATACTTTACCCTGGCAGTTTGATGCGCACAGATTAGAGATGGGGGCTTTGTCACTCAATGGGTAACCTCCACTATGTTCCCTTTTCCTGTAAAGTAACGATCATCAGCGACTCGTGGTTATCCAGGTTTTTCTTGACGTTGTTTCTCACTCAGCTTAATTAAGTCCTTTGTTGATATAAATAAGGTTTGTGTTTCACTGAGCTCAGCGAAAGGAAAAGTGCGTTTGTGAAAGTTCTTTAGTTGCAAACAAGAGAAATACAATTAGATGAGCTCAAGCTCAGCAAGGAGGGGGCTATATGGTAAGCTGGTACCATTTCAGAATCCTGGACGATGTCAGAGCAGCAAGATATACGGTCTCAGGAAAGAAGAATCTGGGAATTACAAAGCCAAGAGGACAGATTAAGCAAAGGTGTCTTCCACATTCTCTCTCCACAAACCAGCTTTGTTTGCAGGTTCAGCCGAGAGACAGACTCTGCCTTCAGCCTCAATCCCAAGTGCCGGAGGGGACTAGAAGTTTGGGATCAGATATCCAGCCAGGTCTAGGCGGCCGTCACCAGAGATGGGCTTACACAGAAGGACCATGCAGGCTGGAGGACCAGGTTTTAAGATGGGAGTCAGTCGTGGGGAAAACGGTCACAGTCTCATTGGCTGCTCAGACATCCCCAAAAGAGCCCACCAAAGAATATCGTCTTGTTTAAAAATAAAAACAAAAAACCACACCAAATCATCTCAACACGCGGTCCCATAGAAGATGTACAGTAGGAAGTCTGGCAACTGGAGTGAAAAATGAGGAAAGCTGTAGGCCGGTGTTTCCCATCATCCTGAAAGGGACTTTTTCCAGCTTGTCCTAGGAAAATAATGAGGATTTGGGACAGCTGTCTAGTTCCTCTTGAACCTTATTTTCATAATGTAAATGGATTTGCTATTCAGTTTGAAAGATTCTGATTTTCCACAGTGTCAAACAAAACATACTTTAATAGAAGCATCAAAATCCATGAAAAGCCTAACGAATGTGACTTATGAAAGTGTGTTGTTGGATTTTTATTTCCTTCAAATTTCAAAGAACTGAAGCATGATCAGTGTGGCTTAGTCCGTAAATGTAACAAAGATAACATTTTTGAGATTTCCCCCTTTCCCCCACCCAGTAGTCCATTTCTTTGCTATGTCCTTTTCTTTCCAAGCAGTTAGGTCAGTTTAAGCTCATTGCCTCAAGGAAGGGATGAGCGCTGATGGAAAACTGAAACAATGAAGCTTTCTTGCTTTGGGTTTCCAAAATCCCAGGACCTGTTTTGTGGGATGAGAGACTGGATGGAGGCCATCTTCAGCATAGACAGAGAAATTCCACAGTGGGGAAAAGGCAAGAGGTCAGGGGAGATTGTTGAGTTGACCCTCAGAGTTGGAAGATTCTTCTTGGTAGGTCCAAGGGAGAAATCTAGGGGACAAATTAAACATTTGGAAAATAGCAAGTCCTCGAGATTGTGGACTTGTACCCTTTCTCCTGGAGTCCCTGTAGGCAGCAAACTTAAGATGGGTTTGTAGGACCAGGGGATGATACCTGCTTTCTGCTACCCACATGAATGAAACTGCCCAGGGACAATGGCATGGCCTGCACAATAATCTGTGGGGACGCTGTCTCAGACAGAGACCTAGGGAGTTATATGCCACCGCGGCAGGAAGAACTCTGATCATACCTGACCTTAGAGAGCCCACCCTAGCCCAGAAACAGCTGCATGATTCTCATGCGCCCAAACATAGTGCCAAAGGAGGAAAGCAGCCATAGAAAGAAGTGACATCTCCGTGGTCATTTGCATGGCTTGGCTTCTGAGACAGAATGATGAACATTTCAGTGGATGTCTGTGCAGATCGATGACTCAAAGACCAGATGCTCTCCAGATGTGTTTTGATAATACATAAGCCCCCAGGATTTAGATGCAATCTTGGGAAAGATGAAGTGAGATAATTCTGAATTAAATGAGGTTAAGTTTCAACCGCTCAGCTGAATGGGAGCTCAAAATAGAATTAAGTTGCATTATAGGAAACAAAGTTCTATATCATGCACACCAGAATTTCTGAACTGGGATATACATCCACTAAATAAATATATAGGAAAACAAGAAAACATAAGAAGCAATTTCAGCAGACCTTTTAGAAGGTCCTTTAATGCCACTGAGGATTATAGTGGATCTTATTTTCCGGCAGGTATTCACTTTCTCTCCCTCACCTCTGTGGAATTCCTCTGGCCTACTGATGGTGGGGATGAATAATGGAATGTTAGTAGACACGATGCAAGTAGAGGCACAGACACTTAAAAATATCCTTTTATCGGGGCGCCTGGATGGCTCAGAGGCTTAAGCCTCTTGCCTTCGGCTCAGATCATGATCTCAGGATCCTGGGATTGAGCCCCGCATCGGGCTCTCTGCTCAGCAGGGAGCCTGCTTCCCCCTCTCTCTGCCTGCCTCTCTGCCTGCTTGTGATCCCTCTCTGTGTCAAATAAATAAATGAAATCTTTAAAAAAATATATCCTTTTATAGTTCGACTTGATCTTCGTGCTTTTCACTTTTATCTTAGGAACATGTCAGATAACGCTTGTCCCAGAATGAGGAGATGCATGGAGCAGACCAGAATCCAACCCATATCCCAAAGAGTATCCCAGCTGACTCCAACCCCACGAATGAGAAATAAATATTTGTTGTTGGAAGCCACTGAGATCTTTGGATTGTTTGTTACACAGCTCATTACAGTAATTGCTGGCTAATACGCATGAAAAACTGTAGCCCTAGGAGATCGGCAGCTGCTCTGATGATGCCACCAAATCATAAGTGTGTATGTGCTCAGAAGTAGTTGTCTACTGTCTCTCACACTCTGATTTTATGACAATTAGAGTAAACATCAATGGTATACTTTACCCAGAGTTTCTCCCTCTTCTTCAGGGAAATTTATCCTCTTTCTCTTGGAAGTTTGTTCTTTCTTTCTTGTACAAATTGTGAAGCTCTACTGAAGACTGACAACCTAGAGGACCCAGCCCTTCTGGCCCCACTGATTGGTCCAGTGATGGTTATGTGACCTAAGCAGGAACAATCAGAGCCTTTCCCCAGTGCTCTTTAATGTCAGAGCCATAGGTGGAGTTGGCCCTTCTCCTTGCATTGAAATAACAGAGAATGAAGCAAACACTCTAAGGGAAACAAAAGTACAAGATGAAGATAGTAATTTCTTTAAAAAAAAAAAGATTTATTTGTTTGAGAGAGAGAGAGAGAGAGAATAAGCACACATGAGCAAGTGGGGAAAGGGGAAGAGGGGCACAGCGGAGGTAGAGGGAGGAGGAAAGAGGGACAAGTAGAGTGTTCCCTGAGCATAGAGCCTGACCTGGGGCTCAATCCCATGACCCTGGGATCAGAACCTGATCAAGAGTCACAAGCTCAACCGAGCCACCCAGGCACCCCAAAGATAATAATTTCTCAACGGATTCAAATCTTGCTTCTCATCCTATCTCATTACACACCCAATCATCCTGACAGTATTAGCCAATAAATTCCCCCTTTTGCCTAAGCAAGTTCAAGTTGGGTTTTTGTCCCTTGAGACCGAGAATCCTGACAAACATTTTTCTGCTTTTGCTTCCACAGCTGTGGCCATGGCCAACTGCCTCTCTTCAAACTTCCCATCACAGCTTCCACACTTGCACCATCTCTTTGTTGTCTCTCTGTCTCCATGCTGCCCACCTCTTGCTGTATGTCTGCATATGTCTCATACTCCCAATATCCCCGAAGAAGCCAGCCATGAACGAGGATAGATCCAGTCTACTTTTAAGACTGCTGATATTTGGCCGTCTTTGAACCTGGACCCCATCACTACCCCAGTCCCGTATGATCTGGATGGTGGGGGGAGGGGTGCACGGTAAAAAGCCTGGCGTCTCACATGCAAATACCTCTGCCCAAAGGGATTGTGGGTATGGCAGACACTCCGAGGCTTCTCAGAGGGAATAACATAACCAGCCAGGACTTTTCTTGACCTTGCTACTGCTCTTGTTGATCCACACGTTTGCTCCCTATTATACAGACAAGGGAGGGTTAACTAGAAATGAAAATAGAAACAGGTGTCAGTTTAGAGGATAGTATGGTATGGGAACTGTTCTGGAAAATAACTGATTGTGAACTCCAACAATGCCACCAGGAGACGTCTTAGTTTTCAACTCTCCTAGTACCATTTATCTCTCTTTGATTTAACTGAATTCTCGGTCTAATCGTTCTCGTTTTATTTTGTTTTTTTTTTTTTAAGATTATATTTATTTATTTGAGAGAGAATGCGAGAGGGGAGAAGGTCAGAGGGAGAAGCAGACTGCCCATGGAGCTGGGAGCTCCACGCGGGACTCCATCCTGGGACTTGGGTCATGACCTGAGCTGAAAGCAGTTACTTAACCAACGGAGCCACCCAGGCACCCCTAATCATTCTCATTTCTAATATCCTCTTCCAAACAGAAGGTTGGAGATGAGATAATTTGTTCATTCTTTTATTCAGCAAACATTAATCAAGTATTGAAACACAATTACTTTGGTTTTTAAACTATTTCCAATTTTATTAATAGTTAACCAATCACATCTTTTTTTTTTCTCTCCATTTTTTCATATTGAAAAATGCCAAGCTCGCAGAAAGGTTGCAAGAATGACCCAGTGAGCACCTACCTGTCCCTCACTTGGGCTCACAAATTAACTTTTGTTGATTAGAATATTACACTGGATTAGACTGGGGTCATAAAAATGAAAAAGACAAAGTGAATGCCCAGAGAAGCTGGGCAAGTTTCGGCCCAGAGATTCCAAGTAACAAAAGCAGGTCCGGTATCAGACTGTATCCTGGACCTCTGATTCAGGTAGTCTATGGTAGGGCTCAGGACACAAAACTGATAAAAAACTCAGCAGGCGACTAGGATAAAGCCAGGTTGGAGGCCACTGTACCAGCAGAAGAAAGAGAAAACAAAGACAGAGGAACAATATGTTGTGCCAAATTCAAGATATGAAAATGTTCTATGCAGACCGAGGCTGGTAAATTTCAGGTGGGGCTCATTGAAATTTCTTAAGTGGAATTGGATATGAGAGTAAAACAGCTGTCCTCGGAGCTGGTTCTAGAAACCTCCATTTCCACTCTGATTTCCTCCTCTGACAAGTGTAATAATGGTGTGTATTATACACTCGAATTCCTGTAGCTCTTGGAAATTTCTAGAACACTGATCAACAGACTTTCTCAATTGTAGAAAGGGGTTAATGCATGTCCCTATTCGTTTTCCGGGCTGGTGGTATGAATCAAAGAAAAGAAAGCTTACAAACATGCTTTGTTGTCTGGCAAGTGATTTATACACACAGAATAATTATTATCACCCTCAGTCAGCAGATCCATTTTTGCATTCACACCATCCACATACGTCTGAGTGCTCGTTCTCCCAGCAGCTTTGTCACAGAATGTGTGAAAAAGCACAGAGTACATGCAAAGTTTTTATTAACCTCATTTCGGACATAGCTGGCAACTAACAGTCACACTATAAACTTGTACTGAGTAATTAATTGATAGGTTTTTCCCAATCACATTAATCTCCCCTGGAGATGAGTTGTTTGGACTTGTTTGACATATTTCTGGTCTTAAACCATTTCCCCTACTAAATATATGATCTCGCAGTAACAAGGAGATATTGATTCCTTTTCAAAGAAGATATAAAACCGCCCTGGGGTGAATTGCTTGAAATTTCCTTATTTCATACGTAGAGGGCTGGAACCCCGTGTAAACCATTGATTTGCGGATCAGATTATCTCCGTTGTTTTGTTTCCCAGTTCTTCAGATCCCTCAGTGCGGACAGAATAATCAGGTTCAGTCCGATTATTTTCTTGCGCTGGGCAAGCTCTTCCTGGTGACGGTTGCTGCCATGCGATATCTTGCTCCAGAGCTTTTCAGAGTAAACCCGCCATCAAATAGCCTGCGTGGGATCTCTAACTGGTTTGCCTGACTTTGTTTCTTGTTAAATATCCTCAGAAGGGGGGACACATAGTGGAAGCCTGCTGTGTGTAATTAAGAGATAATTGTAGTTGTCTCGGCATTTTGTGCTGCTATACCATTAGCTTATTTGCCGGTGATGCCTAAATGTGGTTAGGATGATGATTTCGAAAATGAATAAAGAATACATTTTGAAGGATGAAATGTGTGATAATTTGAAAGAGCACTTTACCTTGTCTTGCTAAGATAGGCTACATTTTAGCCGGATGTTTTTAAATTAAGCTTGAAGTTTTTAAATTAAACCTGTCTTGCTTTGGTTTCCAGGAGGGATTGTCACATATATTGTCCTACTGTGTACAGCCTTGAAGATTCTTTTTTTTAAAAAAAAAAGATTTTATTTATTTATTTGACAGAGAGAGATCACAAGTAGGCAGAGAGGCAGGTAGAGAGAGGGGGGTGGGAAGCAGGCTCCCCGCCAAGCAGAGAGCCCGATGCGGGGTTCGATCCCAAGACCCTGAGATCATGACCCAAGCCGAAGGCAGAGGCTTTAACCCGCTGAGCCACCCAGGCACCCCTGAAGATTCTTTTTGTACCCTACCTTTCTTTCCTCAGAGATGTGTAATGTCACCCTTGGACAACTGAATATGATTAAATGCATTCTAGGACAGTGAATAACGACTCCCAATGAATTTTGGAGCAAGCCTATTCTATTTTATGAACATCAGCTAGATGAAGAAATTGTCTGGTATTATCCTGGGTGTGACTTTTCACCATTCTACTATAAGATAAATGCTAGTGAGTTATCTGGGGGGAGAAATTCCTAAAACAATATGCTGAAAACATTCTTCTCCTCCTTGAATAGTAGACGAAGAAAACAGTCCAAAATTTGGAGAGCGGCTTAGAGTTAAACAACGCATATAATTTCTATTTCATTGTTGTTACGGCCACTGAATTCTCTGCCACTTATTTTTGGATTGGGCTCTTTTCAATGCTGTTTACAAAGGTCCCCAGTCAGTTCTAAAGGGTAAGACTAAGCTGTGCAAGCAAATACACACCCCGGATGTGCATTTGGTGAAACTATGTTGCGGTCTGATGGAACCACCCAGACATGTTGCATTCTCAGGCCCTTCACATGAGTCAGGAATGTGAAAAATTGACAAGACATCTGAGAAGAAATTCAATTTGTATTGGACACAATTGTATAAACTTATCTTTCCCTGATAATGCTCATCTAAGTAAGCCCTTATATTCTTTTTAAGCCTTTAGAGAGAACTAAAACGGCACTTACCTTAAAAAAAAAAAAAAAAAAAGGCAGAACTCTATTTGTATTTGCTATTTTGCAATAATTATACTCCTTCGCTGTGGTAATGCTTACCATAAATAGCGTAATCTTAGAATTGTCATTATCAAATATTTATCAAGTCCTCCTTCACTGCATGCATAGATTGCAAAGATTTATAGAGTTGATTAGAAACAGACAGTGTGGGGCGCCTGGGTGGCTCAGTCATTAAGCGGCTGCCTTCAGCTCAGGTCATGATCCCCAGGGTCCTGGGATCTAGCCCCACTTTGGGCTCCCTGCTCGGCAGGAAGCCTGCTTCTCCCTCTCCCATTCCCCCTGTTTGTGTTCCCTCTCTCGCTGCCTCTCTCTCTGTCAAATAAATAGATAAAATCTTGAAAAGAAAAGAAAAAAGAAAACAGCCAGTGTTCTCAATAGTTTACAATCTAAAGACAGAAATGATTCAGAAGAATACAAAAGGCACTATTCCCTTGAAGCTTAGAATGGCACAGTCTATCATTTGATATTTCTCCTCTCCCATTGTCGTTCTAGAGTCTCCTGTCCTGAATGGGTGTTCCCGAAAGCTCTTGAGACAGGAATTTGGGTGGAAGTAGTTTATTTGGGAGG
Source organism: Nasua narica (assembly GCA_028533885.1). Taxonomy (NCBI): domain Eukaryota; kingdom Metazoa; phylum Chordata; class Mammalia; order Carnivora; family Procyonidae; genus Nasua; species Nasua narica. The sequence goes on along the minus strand of CM052799.1, from coordinate 63,445,517 downwards.
TGATCACAGGAAGCATACTGAGTGTGGAAGTGAGACAGGAAGGGTGTGTTAACGACCATGCGACTTCTGTGGGCAACAGGGGCTCAGTCCTGCTGGTGACCCGCCAAACACCTGCATTGAAAATGGTTTAGAATCGTCTCTTCTCCCAAAGGGGTGAGGAAATGTGGGTATTTGTCTCTATGAGGGTGAGACTTGCTAGAGGGGCATTAAATCCCAGGCACTGTGGGCACCTCCTCACGTGCGTCCAGAGCAATCTCATTGGCAAAGAGATGCAGGAGGGAAGAAGCTGTTTTGCAAATATAGGAATTCTCCACTGAAACTGCAGATGACCTCTGTGGGCAGCCAAGGGGAGGTAAGGGGGGGCGTGTCTAGCGTCAGCTACATCTCCTTGCTCCATTTGGGTCAAAGTGAATCCTGGCCCAAAGCCAAAATCACAATACCTAGGATTCAAAACATTTTTTACCACTATTTGAAAGTACTTCAGTTGTACTAGAAATTACGTAGTGTCTAATTCAGTCTTGAAAAACCTATCCTGATATTGAATAGACTGGAAGTGAATACCCGTGTCTGGATCACTTTTTAAAGGATTTTTCTTTATCTATTTTGAGAAAGAGAGCGTGCACAGTGGGAGGGAAGGGCCTAGGCAGAGGAAGAGAGGGCATCTCGAGCTAACTCCATGCTAAGTGTAGAACCTGATGCGGGGCGCCATCAGGTGACCTTGAGATCCTGACCTGAGCCGAAATCAAGAGTCAGTCACTTCACCCACTGAGAATCCAAGTGACCACTGGATCATTTTTTTATCACAAGTGTAGTACACTGGTATTTTGCTGTTGCTGTCATTTTTCTTTCCTATGGGGCGATGGGTACCTAAGAAGAGAAATCATCCTTCTTGTATAAGAAGACAATTATCTCAGGGTGCCTGGGTGGTTCAGTCAGTTCAGGTACTGACTCTTGGTTCCAGCTGGGGTCATGATCTCGGGGTTGTGGGATCGAGCCCCGAGTTGGGCTCTGAGCTAAGGACGTGGAATCTGCTTGGATTCTTTCCCTACTCTGTCTCCCTCCCCCTGCTCGTGCGCTCTCTCGTGCGCGTGCTCTCTCTCTCTCTCTCAAATAAATAAAAAAAATCTTCAAAGGAAGCATTAAAAAAGAAGACAATTATCTCAAGAGAATCAAAGTTTAATCTGTGCTAACCAAAACAGCAGATACTTCAATGTCACCAGGCAAATGCATATTACATTTCTGAGGTTATATCCGTGCCAAACAGGTTCAGTCGAATTCAATTTAAAAAGACTAAATTCAATAATATCTATTTTTAGAGATTGTCTTCATGACAGGGAATAGCCAGTTTGAAGGTTTTCCCCCAGTTTCTCGTGTGGGTGACCTAAGGCAAGTCCAGACTAGGGCAGAACTAGCAAATACACAGCAGCATCACACCCTTCTGGAAACGAGGCAGGGCAACAGTGTATAAAGTAAGTAAATACAAGCAAACGAATATGATGGTCTTTTCTAAGCACCTAAAAAGAAAGACTGTGAGAGTCTGGTCATGTGAAAGAAGCAGAAGGGCAAATCAGGACAACACTGTTTTCTCACCTAGGGTTCCAACAAGAAATACAAGGTATGCTGAAAATGAGTCATTTGAGGAGCGTTTAAAGAATGCATTATTTATAAAAGTGTGGGCAGGACGAGGGAAACCACAATGGCTAGTGTAATATTTAGGGCTAATAACAACAGGGAGAAGGGTCAGAGCCTGAAGGGGCAGGGAGAGAGAAATTACCAGAAATCAGAGAGAGAGAACTATGACGTGTGAGCTGTGAGACAGGAGCTGTGTCAGCGTGTCAGCACAGGTGACCCCACAGAGAGGATGCCAGGGGAATAAAGAACCCAACCTCACCCCCCAGGCCTCGCCATGGGACAACTCCAACCAGCAGAAGCCAGGGGTGAGGGACCATGTGGCTGTCACCCATCCAGGTTAGCCACCAGGAAGAGAGGGCATGGTGGGGAGTGGATCTGGAGGGCAAAAGGAGATAGCCAGTACTGCCATTATATGAAAGGAGTTTGCTTAATTCAGATGCAAGCTAGATGAGAGAGCTCACCACCCCTAAATACCCTGTTCTTTCTGAATGATCCTGTAACCAACTTCAGGGACAGCAGGTAGGAGCTCACCATCCCATCAAGCAGTTAGTTGTCCTCTAACGTCATGTGAGAGAAAGGATACTCAGTCACTGCAATGGCAAAGGGTCTAAAATGTCAGGATCCCATTTATTATCCTGAAGAGGATGTGTGGCTCCCCAAGTTCTATTAATTTGTGGCAGACTCAAAGAGAAGAGTCCCCATAATCATAAATTAGCAGCATCCTCCTGCATACCTGGACATTTGTAGAATTTGACCTTGTGCTTTAGGAGCTTTAAGAGTCTCCATGGTGCTCCCAAGCATAATTGCATTAAGCTGGTAGCAACTGCCTATAAGGCCCTGGGGGGAATGAATGATATTCTGTAACACAGCTCTGTATCGAGTTAAATACGTTTTTTAAAAAATACATGTAAGTGAAAGTCCCCCAGAGTTCTCTCATTTCCGGAACTTTCTACTCATGGCTACCTCAGCATCCAGTTGTAGGAAGATGGGCAGTAGCTGACTCAGATAGGTTCTCCTCATCTCTGCTGGGTTGTAGCAACTTTTCTCACAGTGGCTTAAGAAAATTCTGTATATGTGTACTTTGGGAGGCAGCAGGTAATAGTAAGCCTCAGAGAGCCCATGAAACTTGGACTATGACAGCAATTTCCCTTGCTTGAGAGGCACTCTCTGTCAGATAAGAAATTGAGCACTCCTTTCTCTTCTGCCATATGGTCCTGCCATATTATTTAAATTCAAAAAGCCGAACTTCATAGCCTGAGAATTGCAGTTGGTAGACACTTCTAATCACTTTACTGATATAAGTAGGTATAGAGAAGCATGATAATTTAAGTGAAAACCATGCTTTCAGAATCTGATAGGAAAATCTCCAAAGCTAATGTTTTGTATCTTCTGCTTCAAAGGGAAGAACCAAAAAAAAAAAAAAGATGCTAAGGGAACAGGCCTAGACAAATTGATACTATTAGTAAGGTTACTTTAAAAAATTCTTTTTTAATTAAAAGAAAAAAAAAACTCTTTTGCTGACCAACTGTATAGAACCCTTTAAAATGTGATCTATTATGGCAGGGTACTCAGACGAATAGAAAAAAAATCCATTAAGCTCTAATTCCCGCAGATATTGCTAATGTTAATAAAAGTCATAATTGAGAAAAAGGAGATGGGTATCCAGACAAGCTTTTTGATAGCGAAGTTTTTACTGAACAGCAAAAGAATTCCAAGAAGCATTTGCTAAAGTTAAGTAAGTAACCTAGAATAGGTAGTGCTCAGAATTCCAGCTTATAAATCTTAGTGGAAGTTACAAGTCAACATACTTTAAAAACTGTAATCAAATCCAAGAAGGCAAGTTCTAAGAAGCATAAGCAGTTCCCTTTCCTTTAGGCTGAAAGGAAATGGAGCATGGAGATACATAATCGGGCCCCGTAGGAGAAAATTCAGTTGCCATTCCGAGCAACTGTGAGGGCAATGAAGAACTTGAGAGGACAAAGCAATAAAGGTGACTTTATAGTTCTTTGGGAGAATCCTCCTTTCTGTACCAATCAAGATCGTTTTCAGTTGCAGAAAAAAAAAGGAAGAGAGTAAGGGAGGGATGGAGGGAAGGAGGGAGCGCTGGAGGGAGGAAGGGAGGAAGGAAAGGAAGAAAAGACAGGGAGGGTGGAAGGGAGGAAGAAAGGAAGGAAGGGAAGAAAGAAAGGAGGAAGGGAGGGAGGGAAGGAAGAAGGAAAGTTATTAGCTTAAGTGGCAGGAGTAATGGCTTCAGGTACAGCTTGATCAAGAGTTTGAAAGATATCATTAGGGCAAGACTGATTTATTTTCATCTTTCGACTCTGCTCCTCAGGACAGGCTCTATTCTCAGTCAGGCTCTCCTTCTGTGGTGACAGGGCAGAGAAAAAGTTCATTGTCCTCTCATAGCTGTTTCGGCCTTACTCTTTTATAATAAAACCTCTAATTTGTGGCTGAACACACAGCCTCCTGAGATAAAGACTACATTTCCATGCCTTGAATGCGGTTAAACATAGCAGTGTGACTAAGTTCTGACCAATGGAATATAAGTAGAAGTGCCATGAACAATTTTTAGGAAGTGTCCCTGAAGGATCCTTCTTTACCCCTTCCTCCTCCTCACAGCCTGGAAGCTCAAGCAGCCATCTGGGACCCTCAGGTAGAGCCAAGCTATCAAGGATTAGATCAAGAGAGGAAACAACTCTCTGATGACCTTGGAGCCACCATGTAGCCCTGAACTGCTTACCTCCAGACTTCATTTTATGTGAGAGAAAATACATTTCTCTCTTGTTTAAATTATAGTAAACTTGGGTTTTCTGTCTCACAGAAAAACCTAATATTAATTAATACACATTGCAGAATGCTTACCACAGTTACAGGGGTATATCCTATGATATGAAGCCCTATAGCATACTATGCCTGCCTCTTTCTCAATAGCCTCAGAAAGAGTTTCATCTGAACATTACTGCAGCTCTGATTGGGTCATGGGCCAATCCCTGAACCAATCAGAGTGGCCTGGGGCTCTGACAAGTGTAACAGATGTGCCCACTGCTAGAGCTGAGTGGAGTTCTCTCCATCTGAACCACACAGACTGAGAGTCGGGGCAGTTTCCCAGAAGGGAAACAACGAATGTTCACTCTGCTTCCCAGATTTTCACCCTAATTTTCTGATTTCTATCAAAAATACGATCATTCTTCTAGGCTTACAACATTTTATACATAATCCATTACTTCTCAGTATTATCTATTCTGCAACATCTCCCAGGAAACAAAAACAAAGAGACACATTACTGTTTGATGGTGTAATCTTCAGGGAGTGGGGTAAATGATAAATATGTGCTCATGATTTTCTGAGAAAAACATTTTTTATTTTTTATCTTATTTAGTAAGCTCTATGCCCAATGTAGGGCTCGAACTCACAACCCTGAGATCAAGAGTTGCATGCTCTATCGACTGAGAAAATTTTTTCTTTTTTTTTTAAAGATTATTTATTTAGTTATTTATTTGAGAGATAGAGAATGGAATAGGACAAGCTGGAGGAGGGGCAGGGGGAGAGGGAGAAGCAGGCCTCCTGCTGAGCAGAGAGCCCAATGTGGGGCTTGATCCCAGGATCCCAGGATCATGACCTGAGCCGAAGGCAGATGCTTAACCAACTGAGCCACCCAGGTGCTCCGATTATTAATGTTTCATAAATAGTACATGCTCTTATTATGAGTAATACATTAAAATACAGCTTGTCGATCTATATTGAGAAAAAAATCAATAACTATTATAAATGTAATGGTTAAAAGCACACAAAACTAATAAAATAACAGATCAGTATTCTTCAAAAATGTCAAGGTTACGAAGGACAAGAAGACTGAGTAACTGTCACAGATTAGAGGCGATTAAGATGGGACAACTGTGTAGGAGTCTGTGGTGGTTGGTCATGATCCCCAATCCCTAGTGGATATGGCCTCATACAATCCCGTGCCCTTGACTTGTTTCTAACCAGGCCTTCTGGTTAGTAGAATACAGCAAAGGTGACAGGATGCCATTTCTGTGACTATGTTACATTATATAAGACTCCACATTGCTCACTCAAGAGATCTCTCTTCCCAACTGGCCTTGAGGAAATAAATGGCCCTTTCAGGAGGCCCACCTATGAGAGCTGAGGGCAGCGTCCAGCCAACATCCAGCAAGAAGCCAGGGTCTTCAGTCCTACAGCCTCAAGGGAACGAATTCTGCCAACACTTGAGTGAGCTTGAACTCAGACTCATCCCAATCTAGCCTCCAAATGAGACTGTGGCCCAGATGACACCTACTTGCAGTCTTGTGAGACCCTAAGCTGAGGATCTAATGAAGGTGTGCCTAAACTCCTAACCTACAGAAACTAGTAAATAATCAATGTATTGCAAGTCGCTAAATTTGCAGCAATTTGTTGTGCGGCAATAGATAACTGTCTTAACTCCAGGTCCTATAACAAAATATCATAAACTGGGCAGCTTATCAGCAACAGAAATGTATTTTTCACAGTTTGGGGAGCTGGAAGTCCCAGATCATGGCGCCAGCAAGGTTGGGTTCTGATGAAAGACCTCTTCCAGGTTGTAGATGGCTAACTTTTCACTGTGTCCTAACAGGCAAAAAAGAGCAAGCTAGCTCCCTGGCCTTAGTTTATAATCCCATTCATGAGGTCTTTACCCTCATGATCTAATTTCTTCTCCCAAGGTCCCACCTCCAAATACTATCACACTGGGGATTAGACTTCAGTATATGAATCTGCTGGGGGACACAAACACTCAGTCCGTAACAATCATAGCTACAACGACTAAATGCAATGTGGGATCCTGGAACAGAAAAAAGGATGTTCATTGAAAAACCAGAGAGATTCAAATAAAGCTCATAGTTTTTAGTCAAGCACCAATGTCAATTCCTTAGTTTTACTTTTTGTGTTATGATTATATAAGATGCTAGCATCAGGGGAAGCTGAAGAATGAGTACATGGGAACTCTTTACTATACATTAGAATCTCCAGATAAAAAGTTAAAAAGCAAATGCAAATAAACGTAAAAGTACACAAATCAGCTATAAAACAGGCTTAAAAATAAGCGTGGGTCCTGTTAGCAATTGTGTGAAAATACCAAAATGTTCATCAAGGTGGAAAAGAAAATGACAGTTTGACACTATGTATCCCTGTCTGATGCCCAGATTTTGCTCTTGCCCGAGCTCATCTTTTAATGTCTAGGCCTGGGCAACATTTCTCCCCTTGGCACGCATATCTCCTATTTCCGATCATTTGATATCTCACAGCTATAGTTAGTTGCAGTTCTATTCTTACTTGCTGTTTGGAAACCATATTTATATAAAATTCTTTCCCCCCTCAACTCTTCCAACTCCCTAGAATTCTCTCGCTTTTGTCTTTCTAATAGTTTCTTCCATAATTATATATCACTTTCTTTCTTCCTCTTCCCTATCTCTTCCCTTTCCCTTCACAATCTCTTCCTCAAGTGGCCTAGAATTTCTAAGGAAGACTAATGGGAACCACCAATATAAGAGAGACAAGAGGGCCTGGTGTATCACTGTTTTTTTATATTTGGGACAGCAATACACAGAACCCCCTCCCACACCTTCAAAATTTTAATATGCAGTGCTCGGGCTCCATCTAGAACTCATCACTTTTGTCTATTTACATCTTTACAGTGACATCTCAGCCCCGGGGTGAAATGTGCCGGAGCTATACCTTCTTGACCTCAAGTGGGTTTTATAGCCTCAAAGGAAGTTTGTAATCCACTTTTTAAAATGTAGATCAGGTATACAGCTTGGCAAAGGAAATGAATGTGGAGAGCCAGAAACAGTTATTAAAAAACAGAGTTCATTTTTACAGGCTATTGTTTGGAAAATAAATAGCTCAAACTGGATCCCAAACAAAACTAGAATAATAATGTGCCATTGACTTGGTGAAAATGTCCTGTATAATGGTTGAGACAGGCTTGAATATTAATTGAATGAATTCCTTACTTTTATCCTGGTCTGTAGAGTTAATTAAAAACCTCTTAAACTTATTGGGAGCTCTCAGGGCTATTTCTTCCTACTCATTCTGAATATTATGAATTCCTGTATAGATCCTAATGTCAACAATGTTTGGTCAGTATCTCCTATATAATCTGCACATACATGCTCTGCCTTCCAGATGCTTAACTACCCCTCTGAAATCATAGATCCTTCTTTTGAAGTGGAGATGGAAGAAGGCATCTCCCAGTATTAAAGCCGAGGCTCCACACCATAATTATGTGTAGAGTATAAAATAAATCTCTTTTCTCTAAAGAGCACAAAGATGAATAAGGAAAAACAGAGGAAACTAAATGAAGGTCCTGATTATACTCAGAGAAGTTACTATTTGCTGTTCATTATTTTTGTTAAATAATGTACATAGAAAGAGGTTTGGATTTCTGGTTTGAAAAGTGCTTACTTTTTTCAAGGAAATGTTTTAAAGATATTTATTTATTTATTTATTTGACAGAGAGAGAGAGAGAGAGAGAGAGAGAGAGATCACAAGTAGGCAGAGAGGCAGGCAGAGAGAGAGAGAGAGAGAGGGAAGCAGGCTCCCTGCCGAGCAGAGAGCCCCACTCAGGGCTCCATCCCAGGATCCTGAGATCATGACCCGGACTGAAGGCAGAGGCTTTAACCCACTGAGCCACCCAGGTGCCCCTTTTTTCAAGGAAATTTTAAAGTGCTCTCAGAGTCTTTAGGATTTTCTGATACGTGACCTAGGAAGCTTGGGGACCCATGGACATCATCGAGTGCTCTGCATTTAGGGAAACAAAAACCAAATTCAAGCAGAAATACATTTAATTTAGAGTTAATGCTTCGGATTTGTTAGCAGGCCTGGAAAAGATTTTATTCTCACAAATGTTGGGTTGTGTTCTCAACGTTGAAATAAAAGGGAGTCCCCGTGTGTTCCGTGGATCCTGACAGGTGGGAGAAGTCTGCTCTGACGGGTTGGGCAAACCAAGGGTGGTTGGTTTTCAGTCCTCCTCTCCTCAGGGAGAGAGTGACGAGTTCATGGTGCTCGTGAATCACTGAGAAATCACCTTCCCCAGAGAGATGCTCTAGGAAAGCAGGAATGAGTTCAAGAAGTATCAGGCTTCTCTGGACTGTTTTCAGGGCTCAGTAGCCAAGGGGAGATTGAAAATATTACTTGTGCGTGTGTGTGAAATGAGAATAGGTTAAATCAAATCTGTATCTTTAATCTTGGCTTTATTTCTTGATTCGCGAACATAGGAAACCCTGTCCAAATACACTACATTATCTACAGGATACATGAGGAGGGATTATGAAGATAGAATTTCACATGTGGCTTGTCAGACTTGCTGCTTTACATTTTGTACTTTGCACACAAGTGGGCACACATGCACTAGCTTTCGCCAATCAAGACCACACTGCTCACCCTCTTTCAGCTGAACTTGACCTGTGAGTTCTTTTTTCAACAGTGGTTTGAGGTGTGCTCTCTTACTCCCTCTCTTGTGGTTGCCTTTGTGACCCCAGGGGCCATGTTTCCAAATTTTCTGACTCAAGTTCCATCTCACTGCTGAGAAAGTTTTACTCAGTGAAGTGCAATTTATTGAGGACTCCTGCTATTAAGGGCTATCCTCATGCTATATTCCAATGAACTCATTTAATCTTTATAACCCTGTTATGTAGATCCTGTTGTTAATATCCTTATGATTCCCTTTAGCGGATGATCAGAAAGATCTGGGCTTGTCTCCATAGTAGTGATACTTGCTGCTCACTGAATATCCACCTGCCCCCTGCTCTACATTTTCAAGGCCCTTCCCCGGGAAGGCCATGGGACGAGTTCTGACCATTGGTTGTTGAGTGAGAGTGATGCGGGCCACTTCCAGACTGAAAAATTTAATTCTTCATCCCAGTGTGTGACTCTCCAGGTCCCTCTCTGTTCACGGGCTATGGTGATGGAGAAAGTCCGTTGGTCCCGATGCTGTAGCTATATGGGAGTCAAGCCTCCGTCAGCCTAGGTCTGCGAGCAAGCGCACGGAGCAGCATCCCTCATAAGCCCACTTGGATGTAAATCGTGAGCGAGACATAAACCTTCATTATAGGAAGCCACTGAGAGTTCAGACTCATTCGTTTCTGATGTTAGCTAACTAATACAGCCTATAAGTTTTATCAGGTTTTCTATGTATGCACGGGAAAGGTGGCTGACCTCTCCGAACCTTGTTTCTTTATTTTTAAAATATAAACACTAGTGCTTTTTTGGAAGAATTGACATGAGGATTAAATGAGGGCTCTTGGTGTGCTTGGTAAATAAGACTTGCTCAGTAAATGGTTGCTATTGTCATTATTCAGAATTATGTTACATAAAAGTAACAGAAAAGCTCAATTGACACAACGTAGAAAGAACATGAAGGACATTTTCCTAGCAGAGCTTATCATTGGATTCCTATACATTGCTTTTAACTATAAAACAGCGGAAGAATATTTCCAGTACAACACATAACAGGGTTGTAATGTGAACCCATTCTGTAAATACCTCTCGTTTTTGCACCCAGCATCCACATCCCTGTTTATCAATATAACCCAATTTCCCAGGGGAAACCTTCTCTTCCCGTTTTGAAGCAAGCATGCTTCAGGTGGGTCTCCCGAATCAAGTTCCAGAATCAAGAATGGAGCATGTGACTTGGGGCCAAGGCAATAATCACAGTTTCCTGGCCGTAGTGATTGGTTCAAGGATAGGAATGCTGTCCGCTCAGAGCCACAGAGATGCAGTGAGAAGGCTGGGAATCCCGAAAAAAAAGATTATCACATTCTTTTCTCCTCTGAATGCAAGATGTGGAAATATTTGGAGAAGTGGCACCTATTTGGAACTACAAGAGAAGAGGCTGTCTGCTTTACAGGAAACAAATGGAGATGAATGGTACCAAGGGGATGTTAGTGATGGAGAAATGGGAGTCTAGTGACATTGTTCAATGCCCCGATCAAGCTGCACCTGAAACCAAAACAAACTCTGGGATTTTTACTTTGGTGAGTTCGTAAGTTATCTTTAATTCTTAATCCATTTTAAAAATAGATTTTTTTTTTCAGAAGTGATACTTGGGTAGCCCAAAAGGAAAATGTCTAATTCTGGCTAGATGGTGTTACAGTTTGGATCACACGACTTTATATGGTGTTCCTTCCCATTCCTGGAGCTATACAGAGCTTTTTGTCCGTCATTCTTTCTGGATTCTGTACTAGCCTCTTTATTTTATTGCCTCTAACTTCCATATTATTGGATTCCAAACTCTTCTTTCCCTAATGGTTGTGCCTATGATTAAATTAAATTTAACCTAAGATTAAATTAAGAGTAAATAGTTTAGACTTACACACCCTAAACATTAAAACTTCTCATATAATTAAAATTTTTGAAAATGATAAATTTACCACCAGAATATATTTCCTTTTTTCTCATTTAAATAAAGCCTTGCATATAAGTAAAGCGGACACTCTTTAAAGGAGAAATACATTTTGTTCAAGAAATATAGAACTTTAATATTACATTTCTTATCTTAAAGAAGAGAATGTGTACAGCATATTGAAATTTATTTTCACTTTTGGCTCATAAATTTGCTGCATAGAATTATATAAAGTACATTTTATGAACTATATTCTAATACCCAACCCAAAGTGTTTTTCATAGATTAGATTATTATTTTCAATTCATCTTTCTCTTATATTTATACACCCATGCTCTTTGCTTTTGAAGTTTGCAATGATCTCAGGAGAGCGGGTCATACATACAGGCCCAGGTCATGGATGTTGGGCTTGGCTGTAGGACTGATTTTGGTTAATGAAATATCAGCAGACGTTATGCAGTCGATTAAACGTATTTGCATGATTTGATGTGGTTTTGAGCTTCTGACATCTGCCCTCAAAACAGCTATGAAGAGCAACTGAGTCCAAGGAAACTGAAGAGACACATGGAAGAGACCTCATCCTTCCTCATACCTGATGCTAAGCTCAAATGGCATCAGATAAGCCCAACAGAATCACAAACTAGTCTCAGGCCCATGAGTGAAAATATATACTTGTCATAAACCACTAAATGTTGGCATTGTTTGTTATGCAGCATTATCGTATCAGTAACTACTATTACCCCAAATTATTATTAAAAAGTAATGTTCAAAGTAACACTTCCCTTTCTAATGTTAAGGTGCTAAGTATTCTGTCTCTGATAATCTGTACTATCCTACAAATCTGAAATGATCAAAATTTATTACCTTTGTCATATCGCACTTAGCGAATTGAATTGGTGGGCATTCAAGTTATACTAGCCCTCACTAAAACTGAGTGGTGATCCTGGCTTGACCACTAATAACTTCTGCGTCTTTCACAAGTCACTTGGCCTTTCTGCACCTCTCAGTTATCTATAAAATGAAAGTTGAGTTAGATTCTTTACAGGCAAAAATGTTATAGTTGTGGTCTTCAAATTCATATATTTACATAAAAATTATATATAATGTTTCTTTTACATGCTAGTAGATTTTAGAACATAAGTAAAATGAGAATTCAAATCATGCGAATTCTGGGTACTTTTAATGTCCTGAGTTTCCCAAATAAATGAGATACAATAGTATTCCCTTATCTGCAGTTTTGCTTTTCTATTATTTCAGTTGCCCAAGTCACCTGGAGTCCAAAAGCAGATGATACTCCTTCTGACATAAGGTCAGAAGGTCAACAGTAGCCCAATGCTACATTACATGCCTACATCGCTCACCTCACTGCATCTCATCACATAGGCTGTTTGTCATCTCACATCATTCTCCTAAGAAGGAGGGTGAGGTCCGGACAATAAGATACTTTGAGAGAGAGTAAGACCACATTCACATAACTTTTATTGCAGTATATTCTTATAATTGTTCTATTTTATTACTAGTTGTGGTTAATCTCTTCATGTGCCTAATTTATAAATTGAACTTTACCCGGGTGCCTGGGTGGCTCAGTTGGTTAAGCCACTGCCTTTGGCTCAGGTTATGATCCCAGAGTCCTGGGATTGAGTCCCACATCGGGCTCCCGGCTCTGTGGGGAGTCTGCTTCTTCCTCTGTCCTTCTCCCCTCCCATGCTTTCTCTCACTGTCTCTATTTCAAATAAATAAAATCTTTAAAAAAAAGGGGGGGGGGCGCCTGGGTGGCTCAGTTGGTTAAGCGGCTGCCTTCGGCTTGGGTCATGATCCCGGGGTCCTGGGATTGAGTCCTGCGTCGGGCTCCCAGCTCCATGGGGAGTCCGCTTCTCACTCTGACCTCCTCCCTTCTCATGCTCTCTCTCACTCTCTCTCTTTCCTAATAAATAAATAAATAAATAAATAAATAAATAAATAAATAAAATCTTTAAAAAAAATTGAACTTTACCATAGGTATGTATGCATAGGAAAATACATACCATATATTTTGGGGTTTGGTACTACCCTCAGCAGACACCCCCTGGGGGGGTTCTTGGAATATATTCCCTGCAGATAATAAGAAATTATTTCATTATCTCATTACAACTGTGTGTGTGTTGGTAAATTTCTTGGATATAATATGGCTGAATTTTTCCAGTTTAAGATTCTGTAATCTCAAAAATGTTTTGACTATTCTAAAGAAAGTCACCTAAAAAATTATATATATCATTTATATATATATTATTTCTATATATAATTGATATATATAATTTACATATTATTATACATATATGTATATAATATATTATATATAATATACATAATATACATATATAGTAATATAATATATATAATTTGCATATATATGTATTTTCTCTCTCTCTCTCTCTCTCTCTCTCACCTAGGTTGTGCCCAGTACACATCTTAGTCAGCTTGCAGAATACCAAGAACTGGGTTACTAAAACAATAGCAATTCATTTTCAACACAGTTCTGGAGACTAAATGTCTAAGATCATGGTGCCGGAAGGGTTGTTTTCTGATTGGATCTCTCTCCTTGAGTTGTGGAAGGCTGCTTGCTCACCGTGCCATCTGCAGATGAGAGAGAGATCTCTAACATCTCCTCCTCTTGATATAAGTACACCAGACCTACCCTCATGACCTCATTTAACTTTATTCACCTCCTGAGAGGCACTATCTGCAAATATAATCCCATTGGGAGTTAGGGCTTCAACATATGAATGTGGGGCTGACACTTTCAGTCCATAACAACACATAAAGTGAAAGAAGAATTTTGTAGGAAGAGCATAGATTCTGGCTTCAAATATGCAAGGTTTAGGATCAGACCCTGCTACCTCCTAGGGAATCTCTAAGTTGGTTTCCATAGAAGAATGTCTTATGGGCAATAAAGAACAAGGAAATCAGATTTTTACCAGCTTCCATCTTTCTACAAGCAAGCCAATCCTTGGATTTGAAGGTTAAGAGTTGCTATTACTCCGCCGAATGTTTCAAACCACACTTCACGGAGAAATATGGCCATTTCTGTACACAGCCCAGGCCTGACATGTAAGGTCTACCACTATGTTTTGGATAGGAGAGACCTCCAGCCCGATCCAATTCCTGCATTCGTAATCTGAGTTAAAAGCAACATTTCAAAATTCCATGTGCATGCTCAAGTTATCCTACATAATGGACAGTGTTCTGGCTCAAGTATGAGGTGCTGAACCTTCCCTGCATCTCAGCGAACATACACTATCACTCTGTATAGGACAAAATTGCTGAACCACACTTTGATCTCTTGATGATGTTCTCTTACCAACTCCTTCACTTTTAGCTTCATAGATTTGCTTGCATAGCCTGTTGCCTTTGCACTCAGGTGTTTGTTTGTTTGTTTGTTTGTTTTTCTGGCAGGAATATAGAAGTATTCAAATTATAATTTTGTAATTGACACAACTGGGAGGCTGCAGTTAGCTTAAATGAAATCATATGTACAGAGACACTAGTCAAAGACATGTTGAAATTTGCTTTAATTCAATAGTAAACATTTTTGGGAACAAGTACACTTTCATATTGCAAACATAGCATCAGTGAAAACTTCCTTTTATGACAAAGAACATTTGAGACACTTTCTATGTTAGTTGCCTATAATCTTAGGTGAATTTCTTAGCCTTTTAAAACCTCAATTTCCTTAAAAGTAAAATGACGCTGATAATATTTATACTGTAAAGCAGTGGTTCTCAGATTTTGAATCAAATTACCTGGGATGCTTATTGAAAATGCAGATTCATAGGTCATGTCCCAGATATACTGGGTATGGAGTGCAAAATCTCCATTTATAATAAGCACCCCCAGTGATTATAATATTTATATTGTGAGGTCTTGCTTTGAGAAATATTGTCAGAAGTAAATTAAATCAGAAAATGCCAAGCATCTGTTCCCTTTCCTCTACGGGAGTAGTAATTACTATTTAGAACTCATACTCATCCAAAAAATCAAATCTGGAATTAAAAGAGATGGTGGCTTGCTTTTAAGACCCACTTGATCAAAAAGAGAAAAAAAAAAAACACCCAAAACACAAAAATTACAGTAACAAATACGCATCTAGGTGCAAATAAACTCAAACAAGATGAACTAGTCTGTATTAGGACAGACCGTGCAAGGTACAAGATGCAGGCCAGTTACTCAGCTTTCTTTTAAGAGCTTTGGCATAACTTTCAGGGTCATAGGCCCCTATTGGAGGTGAATATGGAGATGAACAGAGGTGACCATGCACTGTAGCCATGTGACCTACTACCTGAGCCGCAACGGACAAGACCAGAGAAATGTGACTGGTCTGGATGTAACCGACAGCCTGTGGACTGAGTGAACCAGTACGATAGCCCAATAGAAGCACCCTACATGGGAGGGTAACTTCTTTTTTTTTATTAACATATAATGTATAATTGGCTTCAGGGGTTTAGGTCTGTGATTCATCAGTCTTTTATAATACCCGGTGCTCATTATAATACATGCCCTCCTTAATGTCCATCACCCAGTTACCCCATCCCGTCACCCCCTCCCCTTCAGCAATTCTCAGTATGTTTCCTACAATTAAGAGTCTCTTATGGTTTGTCTCCCTCTCTGGTTTTGTCTTGTTTCATTTTTTTCATCTCTTCTCCTATGATCCTCTGCCTCGTTTCTTAAATTTCACGTAGCAGTGAGATCAGGTGATAATTGCCCTTCTCTGATTGACTTATTTCACTTAGCATAATATCCTCTAGTTCCATCCATGTCATTGCAAATGGTAAGATTTCGTTCTTTTTGATGGCTGTGTGATATTCTACTGTATATATGTGTGTATACACACACACACACACACACACACACACACCCCACATCTTCTTTATCCATTTGTCTTTCGATGGACATCTGGGTTCTTTCCATAGTTTAGTTATTGTGGATATTGTTGCTATAAACATTGGGGTGTAGGTGCCACTTCGGGAGGATGATTTCTTGACCCAGCAGATCGTCTCTCTCAGGCATCAGCAATCTGAGCCATATTTGAACATCAGAGGGATGCTGAAGCAATGATTCATCCACATTTGGGATCTTCAGGTCCCTCTCTACCATGTGCCTGTGCTTCTGACCCAGGTTTTCCCTTCAAATAATCAGGGAGCCCGAAGTGCCTAGAAGCTCATGCATTTCCTTGACTTTTAGCCAGTGACTGGCAGGTGTAGGAGTAGCAATGCCTCAGGTCTTTGCCTCTTGTTTAGATGTCGGAGGCATAACTAATACTCCCAAGTTCCCCCGCTGGGGTTATGCCAGGGGATCCTCCTTGGACTTTGCTGAGACTGTATCCCTGAAGGACTTCTTCCCTTTCCTTGATTTTCTCACTCCCTTACCAATTTCTCTCTCCTGAGGGCACTACCGTAATAAATTATACAAAAGTTCATCTCAGGGTCTGCTTCTGGGGAAACTGATCCAAGGCAGATGTGCAAAGATTTCATGAGAAGCACAGACTTGTTCCACAGAGGGTTGTAAGTAGCAGCCCCAAAGCTGTAGGAGTTATAAGGAAACATGAGTAGAGAGATTCTGAGAACAATAGTGAGTGAGTTAAAGGGTAAAAACAGGAGCAGTAGTCACAGTGGGAAGCAACACAGAACAGTGGAGTCAGCATACAAATAGGGGATGGTGTAGATGCCGCTGAGTGCAAGGAAGATGACAGGTCGTTCTATTGGCTCAGCAGAGTTTTGTTGAGCCACCACAATTGCTGTGTGTCCCAAAATAACTTCTTGTTTTCTGTGAGGTGTGGCTGTGCAGCTATTGAGATGTCTTCCTGTCTCTCTCACCCCTCTGTGCATCCTTCCAATAAATTCCATTGCCTGGGACCTCCAGTATATCTCTTGTTTGTTCAAAACTGAAAGAGCCTAAGGAGCCCACACTTTCAGAAATAAAATTAACACCCCAATCATAAATGCATTTACAATGCGTTAGATGTTTAGAATATTTTTAATAAATATGTCCCTTCAGCTCCTTTTAATTTTGTTTTTATTACCAAAATTATAATGTAGTTTTCAATTTTGTAACTTCCAGCTAATGCACCCTCTTTTCTCCATTGTGTCACTAATTTAATAACCAACAAAATCTCCTCTAATTCCTTAGTAAATGAGTTTGTTTTGTGTAATTATTAAGTGAAATACATTGCTTCAGCACAATATTTATTGTACCTCCGTTTAAGTTAAACATTTGGGATATCAGTAATTTACAACAGAAAGAAGTGAGAGTTTTAAAAAATGTATACACAAATTCTGAATCTCAGTATATATCAAATTCTCTTGTTAAGCAACAGAGAACCCCTAGCTCAAGTTTCCGGTTTTTCCAACACCTCTAGGGTGAAATAATAGTATCCTCATATTTTACAAACTTCTTCTTTGAGCGTTACTCTGACTTATTTCATAAGAACATAATTTAATAAATTCTCTTAAAAATATAATGCAGTTATTGTGACTACTTGGATTACCATAAAAAATATCCTAAATGTATGGGATAATATGGCATCAGAATCACTACAATTATAATTGAAATACATTCAAAGAAAATATTATTTGCTAAAGTAACCTATTTACTCATCTACTCTTATGAGGCTCTTGGAGAGAGATAGACAGCTTAGCTACATATCAGGAAGGCACCGTATTTCATGACATAAAACGAGATGAAAAACCACCTTTCTATCAGGGGAGACGTTCACTAATAGTGACTATCTTTAGCCAATTTCTACCTGAATTTCTTAATGCAGCATAAAAAAAAAATCCCTTCATTACTTTGAAAGTACTTTCACAAAGCACATGATCTAGAATAGATAATCTAGGGGATATGCTAAATTGAACTGCAGGAGAGTTTTTTTTTTTTTTAAGAACAGATTTGCATGAATTCAATATAGATGACCTCGTTTTCTGAGCAACTGGCAAATAAAACTACACATGTTAATGCTTTCCATAACATTGGAGCATACTACTCCAATAATTACACTTAAAGATATACAATCAGTGATGCCAATTCTGCCTCATTGAGGATGTGAAAAGATTGCCTTAAATATAAAATCAAATATCCTCGGCCTTACTCATAAGGGAAATGCAGATTAAAACTACCAATTTACACCTCACTTGTTGGCAAAAAGCCAAGAGTTTCTTAACACACTCTGCTGGTGAGTTCCTAGGAAGGCCTCTCACACATTGTGGGAATGCAACTGATACAAGACTACATAGAGAACAATTTACCTATTGAAATTCCAAATATGCTTATGCCAAATTTCACTTACAGTAATTTCTCCAACAACACTTTTACACTTGAGAACAATTATTTCTTTACAAGTCTATTCATCGTATCCATATTTGTAGTTGCACAAGATTGGAAACAGCCCAAACATCCACCATCAATCGATTATTGATTAAATGATTAAATGAGCATGGTACATCCATCCTTCGGAATATCACGAAGCGATAAAAAGGAATGAAAAATTTCGAGCAACAGTCAAGAAAATAAACGCAACATACTAAGAGAATTGAATGTGTATTATTAGGTTCACTTGGTTAAACAGAGCTACTCTAGGTATTTCAGGAATAAAGGATTTAATATAGGAATGATTACTTGTATGAATGTTGGAAAACCAAGGGGAACTAAGATCAGTGAAGTTGCTGCCAAAAAGTCACAGTCAGGGAAGCGAACATTGAAAACTTCAATCTAAAGGACTGAAGCAGGTAGTTCTCAAAAGCTTTCCAATCATCTTCAAAAAAAACCTCCCTTACTCTTACTGTCTTACTTGATGACAGTGGTGTAAGTTGTTCTCACAGCAGCTGAAAGGATGTTGTGAATCTTATGTTTGCTCATTCTTCTCCTTTTGTCTGAAGCCACGTCCCCCTCTTTTCTGTCTTCTAAATCTTGACTGAGTTCCTCTCAAACTCTAACGTGGAATCATACAGGGAAGAGGATATGGGAAACATAGTTCTCAGCTTCTCCCAAGCAAAGCAGAGACCACGGAAAGGGGTAAAAATGTGTTAACAGACAATCCAGCATAGAATGGAAAGACAGAAAATGCTGAAGACATTTTTGAGCAGTGGAATCAATACCAGCAACCACCTTTCTCTGGACTTCATGGTATTTACAAATGCCAATTACATGCCAGACTCTGGCGCTCCCTACCATGCCCAGTGCTCAGTGCAGGGGTATGTGTCATGTTGTTTCTGTTCCTTTAAGAGGAACGAAATCTTCTCTTAGACCTCCGCCATTTCTGAGGCACATTATCTGCACTTAAATCTTTTCGTGACCATATTGGGAAAAGCCAGAGCTGAGGATCATTTTGTCTTTTCTTAGTCTGACTTGGTTCTCCATGTGCTTTCAAAGCCAGACTTCTAAAAAGGGTGGTTTGCACTCCCTGCCACCACATCCTTTGCTTCCAACCCTTCCTCACCTGCTGCCCTCTGGTTTCTGCTCCCTACAACTTCACTAAAATTGACCTTGCTAAAGTAACTGGGGAACTGATTGCTAATACCACCCTTTTCAGTGGTATCATACAGCACTTCTCCGCACTCTGTATCACTGTTGGTCGTACTTTATGCCCCTTTCTGGACTGCACTCATTTGTTACCTCCTCTACCTATCCTTTCCTCTCTGGCCTGTACGGTCCCAGTTTCAGCATCCAAAACACCTAGCAGGCTCAAGAAGCTCAAGTGCAGAGAGCCAAAACAATATATTCAAGTTCATGAGCAAACAAAGTCACATTTCTATGTTGATGGGCTGGAAATTGAGAATTTACCGCATTGCAATTTATTTTTATGGATTCCTTAGTGGTTCCTCCGTAATGCATTCCTCACAAAAGGAACCTCTGTAATCTCAGGTGTTGGCACAGATGGACTGAGTTCCCCTCTGCAACGTGCTTTTCACATTGCACTCCTGGTAAGCTTTTCAAAACACACAGCTGATGATACTTCATCTCATACACACCAAATTCTGCTTAAATCCCTTTAAGGTTCCCTATTAGTCTTCCATTGAAACAAAACAAAAACACCTCTTAACATGTCCTACACTCTCTGGCCATTTATTCAACTCCTAGCTCACGTTGTTACACTGTGTTGTAGCTATACTGGCCACTTTTTTTGGGTTCCTTGTACCCGCCTCCCCAGACCCAAAGCAGGACCTTTGTCTGTGCTTCTCTGTCTGGATAATTCTTTCCTTTCTTCTTCCCCTCATCATTTTATCCTTATCCTCAGTGCTGCTTCCCTGGTAACATTCTCATCTCGAGCAGATCAAATCCCCCAGGTGTCTCTCTTTGATAGCGTTTGTAGCATTACATTTTGGTCCTTAGAAATGTGATGGTTTACTCAATGCCCATCTCCCTAGGACTGGCTGGTGACCTCTGCAAGGGAGGAACCACGTTTCTCATATTGCTTACTACATCCCGTGCCCACATAGTGCTTGGCATAAAGGAGCTCAATAAATACTTGTTGAATGTATTAGGAGGTGAATAAAGACCAGGAATAACAGGGTTTTTTCTACCGCTTTTACATTCACCACTAAGCTGCGTTTGCTTATGCGCCTTAACAATTTTTCTAAGTATTTTCAGATAATCTATCTCACATGCTGTTAACAACTGACTTTATGAGTGGAAGGGGTAACCCATGCAGGTGATTTGGCCAATGCTACACAGCTGGTAAGCAACAATGGGCAACTAGCACTGAGCCTTGTCCTTTTCACACCAGGACTTGGGCAATTAAACCACCAACAAGGAAGCAAGATAATGTATAACTTAATAGAAAGCATCTATACAAAAGATAGTAAAACAAATATCCAAATAAAATAAAAATATAAGATACATTTTATTTTAGGTTGCTAGAACTTTGGCGCATGGAATATGGGCACCAATACTCTAAATGCTGGCATTTTAGCGTGTACAGTTTGGCTGAGAAAAAGCATGTCACCTTTCTCCTACAGCAAGGCTCAGTTAATATTCTACGATAATTCTCACTAAAATTCAGATGTCCAGTAAGCGTCAGCTTTAAATTGTTGGTGGGAAAGTCTACTTCTGGAAACCTTTCATCCTTTCCTTAACGAGACTATTTACCTATTTTTGGAAACCAGAGAAAAGTTAATCACTTAGCAGGTTAAAAGAGTAGCTGTATCCATTAGTTTCAAAGACCAATCTCAGATTAAGTACAGTCGTTCATTTAGCTAACATTCTGAAGAGACCTACTGTTTGATCACAACTTCTAAATGTTTAAATTTGCTAAATTGTTTAATTTTTAATGGCTTAATAATTGAGTTCTTTCATAACAACATGCGAACATAGGCTTTAAAGTTCACGTTATTCACCTAAATAAAATGGACAACTACTTTACATGAAAAGTGAATCGAATACGTATGGAATCAAAGCTCCCCGCAAAACTTTGCGGGGCGTATATTAGAGTAACTCTAGTCTCCTCACTACTCCATTTAGGTTTAAACTCATTCTGATTTGAATTTAGTCTCCCTGGCGGCACTTTCTGGGGTGGGGGGAAGGGCAAAAGTGGGAGGAAGGTATAAAAATACAACCTAGACGTACAAAACATTGTGGACAGGGATCTTCAGTCCGTTATTATTTACTGGAGAGAATTCAGTAACAGCTGACATAGTTTCACTCATTTGCAGCCCGTTAACAATGAAGCCCAGCATAGGCTCGTATTTCCAGTGAACAAACCATTGCTAATTTCCAATTAGAAAGATACAAGAAGTGAAAAAAGCGAAAGATAGCACTTTGCCTGCCCCCTAAGTGGGTCTCTTCGGAGCTAGGAGCTTGTTTTCTGGCTCAGAAGAGTTTTTAGCGCCGGCAAAGTTGTCTTAGCTCCCAATCTCGGAAGCAGGTCACCCAGCGCAGCCTGCAGGGTAGACCCGGGTGCCACCGCCGACGCTTACAGGCTGCGCAGCCTGCGCGGGGCGCCCGGGGCGGCAGAACCCCGCCAGCCAGCTCCACGCGCACAAGACTGGTGTAACGCGCCTGCGCGCTCAGTCACGTGACGGGGCGCTCCGCGCTGAGCGGGTTAAAAGTCACGACCGCTTCGAGCCCGCGAACGCCCGGTCGGTCTGCGGGGCGCTGTTCGCCTTCTTTAAGACGGTTCTGAGGGAGGCTGCTCCGCTGTTCTCGATCACCTCCCGACCCCTCGTCCCAGCCCAGCTTCATGCAACGAGCGGAGCCGCCTAGCACCCTTCCTTGCCGACCACACAGGCGCGCGAAACCGCGTCTTTCAACTGACAATGAAGCCGTAGCCGCGCAGCACGGCCGCCCCCGGCGAACAGGCGCGAGGCGGGAGGAGGAGGGAGTGGGGGGGCCGGGGGAGAGCGGTTGGGCTAAGCCCCGCCCCAGCTCGCGCCCCCATTGGTGGGCACCGCGGTTCTGGGCCCGCCCCCTAACGGACCTGTCGCATTGTGACAGGTGGAAGGGCCAGTTCCTGTCGGGTAGGGGGCGGAGTCAGAGGTAGCCTGAGCTCCGCCCGGACTCCAGGGGGCTCCTCCTCCTGCTCTTCACCGCGGGGCGGGCGGCGGGTGTGAGGGGGAATGTCATTGCTGCTCCGAGCTGTGGTGCCGCCTCCGTCTGCTTCTTCTTCTCTGGCGCCCTCGTCCCGTCGGCTTTCGCCGCTGCCGCAGCTGCACGGGGGATACGGATGGCTAGTGGGGCGCAAGGGCCATCCGAGTTGAGAGCGCGGCGGTCGCGGCCGCTGCTGAGGCAGAGACTCCTCGCCGCCGCCTCCACCCCCTGTCCCCCGGCCCCGCGGCGCTGAGGGCGGGAGCGCGCGGCGCTCTTCCCTCCTCCTCCTTTTTCTTCCTCCTCCTCCTCTTCCTCCTCCTCCTCCGGGTCCCCGCCCAGCACCCCTCGCACTAGGCGGCGGCGGCGGCGGCGGCGGCGGCGGCGAGGAGCGAGACCCGCCGCCGGGGCACAACATGGCGGAGCCCTCGGCCCCGGAGAGCAAGCACAAGTCGTCCCTCAACTCGTCTCCGTGGAGCGGCCTCATGGCCCTGGGGAACAGCCGGCACGGCCACCACGGGCCCGGGGCCCAGTGCACGCACAAGGCGGCGGGCGGCGTGGCGCCGCCGAAGCCGGCCCCCGCGGGGCTGTCCGGGGGGCTGTCGCAGCCGGCCGGCTGGCAGTCGCTGCTTTCCTTCACCATCCTCTTCCTGGCCTGGCTTGCCGGCTTCAGCTCGCGCCTCTTCGCGGTCATTCGCTTCGAAAGCATCATTCACGAGTTCGACCCGTGGTAAGTGCCCCGTCGCCCCTCCCCCGCCCGCGGCCCGCGGAGACCCAGGACCGGCCCTCTGCGCGCAGCGGCTCGTCTCGGACTTGGCCCTGCGCCGCCGCCGAGCCCCGCTCGCACCCCCGCCGAGGCGAGCGCGGGTGCCGGAGCTCCCGGCGCGCCCCCTGCCCGTGGGCGAAGTTTCCCCTGCGCAGCTCGGGGCAGGGCCCCCGAGTGGGACTTTGGCCCCCGTCTGGATGAGTGTGACGCCTCCCGGGAGGGCAAACGAAGCCCCTTGCAGCCCTCTTGGGTTGCCCCGTCTGGAGTGGCCACTCCGGGAGCCGGCAGATCTTTCCTTGGCAGACTCGTGGCTGACTCCCTGCCTCTCCGCCCGTGGCTTTCGCGTTTTCTCATTTTTGCGGGCGCGTTTTTGCTGGTTGGGTTGGGATCGCCCAGGGGTTTCCCTGTTGCCGTTGGACATGAGGCCAGATGTGCAGGAACCCTGTCTACTCAGCGTCTCAGCTTTACGTTTTTCGTGTTTCTTTTTGCTCTCCTTATACAAGAAGGGGAAAAGAGTGAGTGAGGTATTGTAGGAAAGGAAATTATATCCCTGAAAGTGATCCGAAGGCTGGGGACTCTTATTTATTTAACACTAGATATTTTCAGGAGTGGCTTTTTTCAAGGCCCCTAAGTGCACTCAGCACCTCACTGTTCCACAGTTACCTTGGGTTGCTTTTTAGAGCAAGAACATTACTCCGTTAGCCCAACTGTCACCCTCAGTATGTTAAGCACAATATCCGAAAGCATGGCATTAGTTTCTTTATTGGTCTCTGCAGGAAGGTTTGTGGGTAAGAGAACGAGCTACCACAGTGATGGGAAGCCTTAGGTTATAGTCCAGAAGTTGCATATGGTATTCGGGACTGACCTGAATGTTTTAGGAAATTACGCTACTAAGAACACTAGCTAATTTAGGCACTACACTGGTTTGTGAATTACTGCTTTAATTTTTTCCCCAGCTTTCCCAGCCTATTTGGTTTTTGTTTTTTACCTTATACCTGAGCCTGTGCCTTTTAAACTAACTTAATTCATGTTGACCGACTTGTCAGCCTGGAGTTAATCTTACAGCCTATAATTAGATGTAACTAAACTTTAGAATATTTATCATTTGAATACAGAAAGAGAATTTTCTTAAGACTGTTACTATGTGGATTATAAATATTTGGGAGAGTGAATTACCTATATATTAACATACTGGATTGAAGTTCTGTTAAGATAGAGAAATTGGTAGTGCAGCATCTATTGAACATGACAAGGGCCCACTCATGGAGAATTCAGTTTAGGTAAACAGTTAATTACTAGAATATTCTTCGTGAAGCGAAGAGGTTTTGATTTTTTTTCTAACATTTAAAAAAAAATAACTTTGTTACTTGGAATCACAGAAGAAAATACTGGGAAGCCTTGGGAACTAGGTGCAGTTGTTCTTAGTCTTAGGTTTGAAACACTTAAGCAAATTAGGTAAAAATGAAATTGGAACCGGAAAATGAAAACTAGTATTTTACTGAACAACCTAAAAAGAGAAAGTTGTCTTTTTAGATTACAACAGCAGAAATGCATGGTGACCAAACATCACGGGTAACAAAAATTGTGAATAGTATTTCTACAGAGAGTATCATTTTTACAAAGCCTGAATATTGGTTAGTAGCAACTTTGAGGCTGCAATTAAGGATTTCAGAAAAATTCACAACTGAATAATGAGACGATGTTATTATTTTTCCTTATTTTGAATGAAGATTAGAAATCTGCAGCAAGTCAGCCCAAAATTACTATTGAGATTGAGTATTGTAATCATAAAGTTTTATCAGATTACTTCACAGATAATATTCTTTTTTAAAGTATGACAGAGAATTAGAAGTTGGTCTTTTTTTCAAGTTTCAGGATTATGCTTGGAGTGCATAACCATTTTTTATCCACTTGAAAATTTGTTTCACTTCTATTTTTTTATGCATAGAAATACATTTCAGAAACACTGTCCTTTAGCTAAATATATGAAATTTGAACTAAATTTAATTCATATATGCTAATCTAAAGGTATATATATCTCTTCATTCTTAAAATCTACTTTAGGTGTTCTGCTTACTAATAGTTTTGATATTTACATTTTATTATATTCCTGATTAAATGCTTCTGTTTACGTTAAATAATTGTCATTAGTATTAAACAGTTTTTTTACAATAAAGGAATTGTCCCCCTTACTGTGAACAGAATTTGCCAAATATAAATTTGATGTCTAAGTATAATTTGGGTTGACTTAATGAGAAAATTAGATTTTAGACAAAAACCCTTGTTTGCTCACTTTTGTTTTTCTTTTCATATCTTATAGATCATATTTTGAAGATCTCAAGTAATTAGGTATCTCATTCTTATAATCGATTCTTGTTGAAAAATTTTGAAAAGCGTTAGATTGCCTATCACTATTACTCTGGATTTTTAAAGTAGTTTTCCTTCCAAGCTACTAAGAATACCAATGGTTGATCTTTAGTCTAACACTCTGTTATACTTACTTGAGAGTCTCCCAGTGCTCCCAATGCAGCAATGACATGAACCTTTAATAATATTTAAATGTTTCTTTCAGATTTTATATCAACAAACTGATTTATTCTGGCCTTCTCTATTTTTCATGTTTTTGTTACTGGCTTCATTTCTGAAGTCTTTTTAGTGAAAAGTTTACTTTTTCTGTTTGATTGTGAGTTCTATAATTTACAGTAGTTCTTACATTGCATAAGACTAGTTAGCTGCCAGATGTGACTCATTGTCAGAGTTATACTTGTTTTTTAAATATGTCACTCAGTTTATTTTATAAATCTTGCAGTTATAAGGGGTGGTATATAATGTTGGATATTATAGACTTATTGAATTTTAAAGTACACTACACTTTTTTATAACTTAGCAACATTTGTGGTATGATCTCCTCACCACTTCACTTTAGTAATTTCCTCCTTTATCAGTTGAGTTGATCAGACATGAGGAAGCAGTTTGAGAATATGTTGTCTGTACTTGCCAAACATTTGGTTGAGCAACTATTTTAACAGCACCTAATTTTATCTTCTTTTTATCTGGAGCAAAATGTAGTTTCTGCTTACTTTTGTTGTAACTATTAATACTTTTATATTAACCAGGTACCTTTTCCACCACTGTTATCTTGCTGAATTATAGTAGCTTTTCTCACAGAGGTGGTGTAAAAGATCCCTCTCTGTAAGGAGAGTTGCCCTTTTCCCTGCCTGCATAGGTTGCAGTGAGTTCTCCCCAGAGCTCTAGAGAGAGAATTCTCTGAGCCTGAGTTGTGACTACAGTTAGCTGTAAAAGGGCAGCAGATGTGTTTTTGCAGGGCAGAAAGCTGCAGTTTAGAATTGAAACTTGGAGTACAGTTTTTCTAAGAAACTATGGTATAAATTGATATAAATAGATTAGTTGCAAACATGTTTTCAAAAGGTTTGATAAACCTTTGGAACATAAGCTGTTTGTAAGCTGGGAACTAGTTCCTGTACTTTTTGAGGTCTCCATGTTTTTCCTCACTTTGCAGATGACAAAAAGAGGCTATTGACTCCAGTTCTGAAGAAAACAAAATGGGTAACAAAACCAGTTTTAGAAAAAAAATCCCCAATCTTAAAAAGTTGACTTTGACTGTAGGATCATTAGCAACAGCAGTCCAGTTGCACTTCAGAACGGGTATACTGTCCCTGGATTCATTGTAATTTACAATTTTTCTAGCCTTGAGCTTAAAATCATTGTAGGTTACAAGAACACTTAGGGAGGAGGTGCAGGGAGTGTCTTGACCTGCTACATTGGATAATTGAATAGGACCTGCTCCCATTTGGTTTAAGTGTGGTGGTTCTTTAGGTAGTAATCAGAGTTTCGTGAGGCTATAGAATAGGTCCTGGGGTAGTTAGGATCTGTTAGCAAAGACTTTGGAACTTTTTCTTTTTGTTCCAGGTTTTTGTATTTTGAGGGCTAACTTGAGTAAGACTGCAGATCTCTTCCTGCCATGACTAGTTTGCATAAATTTAACATTGATTGTAGACAAAGCATTAGAAGCTCATTATGGGCTCTGACCTAGTTGTTAACGAATACAGGGAAACTTATTAGCCTGTCTGTACTTAATCTACTTCTGATTTTTATGCTCCCTGTAAGTTATGAGTGCTTTGGGATATGAGAAAATGTTAAAAAGTTCTCTTCATTGTAATGTCTTAGTATTCATTAGGACATACATGCTCTCAGAAAAAAATGGACAGATTAATATTCTGGAGTGACTGAATCATATTTTTTACTTGTTTACTTTGAAAACTTACTGCTCTTAGAGACCATACTGCTGTTAACCCAAATTATAAAGCATCCCACAATTCAACATATGTGTATATTGCTAAATTGTTACATTATAAAAATTTTCAAAACATACAGAAAAGTTGAAAGAATTTTATAGCGAACACTCCTATTCAACACCTACATTCTACAGTTAGTGTTTTACTTTGCTTTATCATATCTTTCTATTACTGATAGTACTCATTCACTGTGATATGAAGAGTGTTATCTTTGTTCTCCAACTCCATAATTGAGAGGATCTCTTATTCCTGGACAACATTTGTTTTCTATAATACTTGAACTTAATGAGTATAAATACTGTTTCTGTATCACCCGCAATTGGACTGCAGATCAGAATCAAGATTTAATCTTTCTAGGTTTTGGTTAATAATGAGTACATCATAAGTCAATGCATGTCTGTTAAATGACTTGACTTTGCCAAATCTGATGTCTCAGAGAAACTCTGAAGTTGTTAGAAGGATATTGATGTTGGTTTTCCAGACTTTATGTGGAACACCTAAGTTGTTTTTGGATTATTAAGAGGCTCTTATTGGTCAGCCTGTTGCTTACTCTTAACTCATATTTATGCTCTTTTACTGCCGTGTTTTGTCCAGATAATAATGCTTAGTTTATGTATAATTGCAAAAGTGACTTCTTTTAGTCCCTACAATTAATAGGAAAAAATGAAAACATTTTCCAAGAATACAATGTATGAGCCAAGTTAATACTGTTGAAAGGGGAAAAAATGTAAATGGTTAACTTGCTACCCCATCTTAACTCCTTCATTTCCTTTACCTGATTCTGGTGGATTTTTTTTGTTCTCAAATCACTTTTTTCTGAGTAAGTTTCTGTGTCCTCACTTGACCTAATTCTGACACAAATAATTTCCAGGGACTTAGAAATTGATAGAAAGTGTCAATACCATAGGATTTTTAAGAAAGTGTTAGGTGGAGGTAAGGGTTGGAAGAGATAGGAGCAACTGCCAGAGGCTCTCATATTTTAAGTAAATGTAGGTAAACTGGCATTCATTGACTTGTCATTTTATTTCTTTGTAAAAACACCTTCAGAGTTTCAAATTGAAAGGCATCTAAACATACTTTGGAATATAACCCGTACATAGGTTGGTGAATGCCTTTATGTTGGTCAAGTTTATACTCTGTTTAGAAATACACATTTCTAAAGAATTGTGACTGCTACACTAATTAAATTGACCATATCATTAGTGACCACTTTTTTCTTTCTGTGGAACTTAGTGTTGTAGGATAACTTTAATACACCTTTTAAATGGTAGTAGGGCTTAGTTTTCACAGTGTCTTACAACTTGATTTTAGATCTTAGAATTGAGGAGCCAAGGTAACATCTCTTCTGTAGATAAAAAATACTTCAATTCAGTATTCCCCTAAGAATTGAATAATACAGGGGCACCTGCGTGGCTCAGTGGGTTAAAGCCTCTGCCTTTGGCTCAGGTCATGATCTCGGGGTCCTGGGATCAAGCGCCTCATCGGACTCTCTGCTCAGCAGGGAGCCTGCTTCCCCCTCTCTCTGCCTGCCTCTCTGCCTACTTGTGATCTTTCTCTCTGTCAAACAAAATCTTAAAAAAAAAAAAAAAAAAGAATAATACAGATTGTCTCCAAAATCTATGTCCTTTTTACTGGATCCACTACCTTCAAGGCAGGCTTAAATGAAAGTGTTTAAACAACAACAAAAAAAAGTCTTTAATTTATCTTTTTTAATCAGCTGCCCTGATTTAAGTCTTAACATACCGGCCTATCAGAATGCTTGGGCACAATCCGTGCCTAGCTAACTAAGCTCACTAGTGGATAATGGCTAATTATTTTGATAGGGAAGAAAGAAGAGTCGATGACTTCAAGTTTTTATTTGTTCTTATTTATTTTTTAAAATATTTTATTTGAGATAGAGTGAGAGCAGGAACTGGAGGGGTGGGGCTAAGGGAGAAGCAGGCTTTCCCTGAGCTGGGAGCCCTACATGGGACTTGATCCCAGGAAGCTGGGATCATGACCTGAGCCACCCAGGTGCCCCTGACTTCGAGTTTTGAAACCTGAATGACTAGGGAGTTTTCAGAGATGTGGCTTTTAGGGGGAATAGCTGAGCGAGAAGAAAAGATGAATGAATCCAAGTGAATATTGTTTTATTTAGATTTATTTTGTCTGTAAAAAGTTCATTGTAATAAGGTTGAAAATACTAAGCCATTCCAGTTAAGGGGAATTTTACAAGGTGGGAGTTCAGTAGACCCAGAATTCTGTAGTCTGCAGGACTTCCAACATATATATATGTTGGCTTGGCTTGTTTTCAGGGCAAAGAAGCTGACCAGTAAAGGGGTGAAGTACTTATTCTAAGATTGTAGTTTGGGTAGATTCTTTTCTATTTTCTTTGCATGTTTGTTTGCATTAAAGGCCGTTTTGTGAGAAGTTGTTTGAAAATTGTTACTTGAAAAGATGAAGGGAAATTTGTTTCTACTGCTTTACTTTAAATTGACGATATTGGAAATGTTGGCAATTGACATTTAGCTATGAAACGGTTTTTATGTGAAGTTTGACTTATTCAGAATTGGTGATACAAAATTTGTGTGCTTTACTTATCTGTAATTTCACTGAGTTAATAGTTTTCATGCTTTAGGTTTTCAATTTTTTTTTTTTTACTTTTTCATTCCTATCTGAAGAGAGAGACTATCCATAAAGTCGTAAAGAAAATTTATTTATATTAATAAAGTATAAATGATTAGTTGATAACTAAATTGATAATGTTTCTTTTGAGGTTTTCTGTTAACTTTCTTTTTATGACCTACAGGTTTGTCAGCTATTCTCCGGTAAAGACTTTTCTTCACAGTGCAGTGTTGTTTAATGATATCTAGCAATCTTTCCAACCTACACATGACTTCAGATGAATTTGGTTTTTAAACTTAAATTGTTGGGTCTTACTCTCCATAGATAGATGGATAGATAATATTTTAGCATATGCTGTTTTCTATACTATTTTTACGTTAAAATGTAGTAATTCGTAGTTTGTAAAGTTCCTATATATGCACAGCTTAAATTGTTGCTGGCCAAATGGGTGGAGTAGAGTTGGTGACAAGAATCACTGGGAAACTCACTTGTGACCACCATGTTTATTTCATCCTATTCTTTTTTTTAATTGAAGTATAATTGAGATGACGTTTTAATAATTTCAAGTGTACAGCATAATTATTCAGTATTTGTATACATTTTGAAATAATATTAAGATGTTAATATTAAGATGTCACCTTATATAGAGTTACAAATTTTTTTTTTCTTGTGATGAGAGCTCTTTAAGATCTACTCTCTTAGCAGTTCATGCCTATTCTTAAAATACCAGTAACGCCTGGGTGGCTCAGTTGGTTAAGCGACTGCCTTTGGCTCAGGTCATGATCCCGGAGTCCCGGGATTGAGTCCCACATCGGGCTCCCAGCTCCATGGGGAGTCCGCTTCTCACTCTGACCTTCTCCCCTCTCATGCTCTCTCTCACCCTCTTTCCTAATAAAGAAATAAATAAAAAATCTTTAAAATACCAGTAACTCCTTAAAGTAGAATAAATTCTATTTAAGTAGGTTTATTATTAAGGTACATTATTAAACCATCTTGTATAATCCACAAGAACAATAATGCAGCACAGAATTATTGGAAGGCAGCACACTTGAAGTTTTTGGGATAATCTTTGAAAATGTCTTAAATGTTTATATAAGCATGAGGAAAATGTTCTGCAAAAGCTTTTGGTGAGAAAGTGGTTTCAATCTAAAAAAGTTTCTTTTATGTAGTTTCTTTCATGGTGAAATATAACACATTCTGAAAAGTATATAAAACTAATGTACAATGGGGATGCCTGGGTGGCTCGGTTGGTTGGGTGGCTGCCTTCGGCTCGGGTCATGATCCCGGGATCCTGGGATCGAGTCCCACATTGGGCTCCTTGCTCGGCGGGGAGCCTGCTTCTCCCTCTGCCTCTGTCTGCCTCTCTGCCTGCTTGTGCTCTCTCTCTCTCTTACGAATGAATAAATAAAATCTTTAAAAAACAAAACAAAACAAAAACTAATGTACAATGTAATGACTAATTATAAGATAAACACCCATGTGATCATCACCCAGATCAACAAATAGAACATTGCCACCACCTCAGAAGCCTTGATGTATGCCTGCCTCTCCTCACCACTTGTGTAGTAATTACATTCTTGCTTTTCATAGGTGGTGCAATTCTGTGTACATTTCTAAATAATTTAGTTTTGCCTATTTTAAAACTTGAGATAAATGCATTTAGGGCTTTAGTGTCTTTTTTTTTTTTTTGTCTTTTGTTAGCATTGTGTTTAAGATCCCTCTTCCTTGATCAAAGGGTTGTGGAGATTATGTGGTCATAAGGTTTATCAATCATTTAATTAGCCAGGCTTGGCTTCTTACCCCGCTGAGGAGGTCTTCTGCTCTTTTGCAGCAGGAAGTACTTGTAGGAAAGGGAAAGCATCCTTCACTTAACTTGAGATCAAAAGTTCTCAAGATTTGTACTTTGAGCTGGAGTCAACCTTGTCTCCAGATAACCTTGACAATTTTTCAAAAAGTACTAACTGATCAGAGAGATTCAGTCTTTCAGCAGACACTGAGACTACAAGGAAAAAGGGGTGGGGGGGACGACGACATCGTCATTCAGGAGACAAATGATAAAGAATCAGATAAATGCAAAGGACTGGTTTTTAAACTATAGCTTTTGCCAAGTATTGTTTACTTTAAAACATTAAAATTTACATGAGGTAGGGAGTCGTTCTTAAAGAAGGAAAGTGAATGTTGGAAACAGATCTGAACTGAAGGAATTTAGGAGAACCCTAAGAATGGGGTGTTTAATAATGTATTGGTACCTTTATAAAGGATTGTTCTCTGTTCTTCTTCCGGTCTTCCATGACTACTACTGTTTTTCTTTCCCGTATCTTTATTTCCTTTATTGATTTAGTAACTGTCTTAGTCTTTAGGAAGAATAGGAGAGGTTTGACAGTAGTAGGTTCCTTTCAGAAACTGTCTTCAGGAGGTAAAAAGTTTTTTTTCAAAGAGTAGTAACGGTCAGGCATTGAGTAATGTATACAGTTGTCTAATCACTTGTGTTGTACACCTGAAACAAATGCAGCATTGTATGTCACTATACTTAAGTTAAAAAAAATAATAAAGCAAATGATTTTTTTATGTAGGATTCTACATGATTATTTACATAGGAGCTTGAAA
Source organism: Nasua narica (assembly GCA_028533885.1). Classification (NCBI taxonomy): domain Eukaryota; kingdom Metazoa; phylum Chordata; class Mammalia; order Carnivora; family Procyonidae; genus Nasua; species Nasua narica. The sequence goes on along the minus strand of CM052799.1, from coordinate 63,412,663 downwards.
TCTGTTGGGGTGTGGAAATTGGGCATTGTGTTAGCAAATCATTAAGGATATTGGAAATGAGATTCTAGGCCATCACTGGCTAGCTGGATATCCTAGGAGAACTTTAAGGGAAGGAGATTTTATTTTAGTTCAGTGAGTATTTCTTCCACGTAAGCTTTTCTTTTAATTAGAAAGCAGTTCTTACGTGAAATAGTAAACAAGAATGCTCTCTAATGCATGTCTGTTTATTGGTCAGAATGGTTTTGATCAAATTTGATGATATTTTTCTGCTGCCCGTTAATACGTAACCCATGCTACATGAATGGATAACAGTTGTTTTCTATTGTAAACAGATAAAAATTTGTTGTCATAGTTAATGCATTGTTGAAGAATTTAAATCTAGGACTGCCCTTCTTCAAACTCCCAATTTAGTTAGCTATTTCTAAGAATTTAAGCTTAAAATTTAAACCAAGTATGATAAGGAAGGTATATACATACTTACTATCTCTTGTCCCTTATATCCCTTGTAAAATATACCAGAGAAAAATATAAATGACTTTGAATTAGGCTGTATTTGGATAATGGTCCAACCTAATGATTTAAGCTGCTTTAATACCTCTAGTAGTCTTCTTGTTTGAATTCCCCAGGGAAGTAGGGATAATTTTTTTTTTGAAATGTATTAACTGTTAGGAAACATGCCAGACATACTTCCTTCAGAAATAACAATCTAATATAGTTTATCTGCCTTGTGTGAGAGGTATAGATACAGGTTTTATTGATCCCAATATAGAACAAACTTACTTTGGTTAAATTTTGTTCGGGACTGTTCATTTAACTCAGTAGGCTAGAGCCATTTTGAAGATTTTAACACCTGTGATGGAAAAACACTCAAGGAGATTTAAGTTATTCTTTGCCTGAAGTGGTAAAATACTGTTATGGTGATACGGTTCTTTCCCTCTCTAATGAATAACAATATTAATAATTTACTGTAGAGAGATGAGATTGTTAGGGTAAGAACATCATTTCTAATCATGCTAGAATATCCTACACTGTATTAGGAACATAGTGGGTTCAATTTATATTAACATGGATCCTTATCCTTAATGGTAACCTCATTTTATGTTTCGGTGATGATAGTAATAGCATAGGAAGTCTGTCTTGTATAATACTTTGATAAACCTTGGATTTGACTGTGATGTCAGTAGAATCATGTGTAGTGGTAGTGTGATTTATAAGAAGTATGTGTTTGGTCTTCATCCTCATTTCTGGCACAGAACTCCTAAAACCTTTGTAATTTTCTAAGTAATGAGAGCCCCCCCAATCTTTTGTTATGTTAATGCAGTGACTTTGGAAAGCCTTTAGGTCACCTAAGGATGGGAGCTGGTTGCATGTGGAACTTGCCCTGTGATTAGAGGGTTGGAAGTTTAAGTCCTACCTCCTGACCTCTGGGAAGGGGAGAAGGGCTGGAGGTTTCATCACCAGTGGCCCTAATAATTTAATCATACCAATGTGATGGAGTCTTCATAAAAACCTCAAAGGACGGAATTTGGGGAACTTCCATAGTTGTGAATATGAGGAGATTTGGGGAGCATTTGGTGTACTCAGAGAGGGCATAGAAGCCTTGTGCCCCTTCCCACATCATCTTGCCCTATGAATCTCTTTTATCCCTTTTATAATAAATCTGTGATCTGGTAAGTTAAATATTTTTTTCTCAGTTCTGTGAGCAGCTCTACCAAATTAATTGAACCCAAGGGAGGGGGTAACTAGAATTTCTGGTCTATAGCTAGTTGGCTAGAAGCACTGGTGACAACTTGGACTTGTGATTGGTCTGTGAAGTGGGAGATTGGGTTGCTGGGGAGGTCAGTCTTGTAGGACTGAACCTTTGTGGGATCTAACACTATCCCAGTGTCAGAATTAAGGTTATTTGTAGGACAGAGATATCAGAGAAATGATTGTTGGTGTAGAAACTCACTACCCCCTCATGGGAATTGTTGGTGGACCTCTTAGTAGTGAACATAATAATCTCACCTTCAATAAGGGTGTCATTTTAATCTTACAGAAGAAGGAAAGAATTGATGCAGAAAGGAAGTGATAATGCTTATGGAGAAATAATTTATGTGAGTGAGTGATTGCCTCAGCACTTGGGAAATGACTGGCTAGCTGGATATCCTAGGAGAACTTTAAGGGAGGGAGATTTTAGTTCAGTGAGTATTTCTTCTAAGTATAGATGACTCTCAAGTTTTAACTCACTGTTAAGGAATATTGAATAAGAAAAGACAGACCAGTTAATGCTGTTAACTTTTAAGCTGATAAATGAAAAAGGACATGACAGCAATAAAAGGTTTACAAGGTGGCATTTTGTTTGAACTTGAGAAATATATCTTGATGTGGAGGAATAGTAAGAATAGAAATGATCATCAGGTATGTAGGCATTAAATTCATGCACATGATGAGTTTGGGTGGGTTGAATTAAGGATCCATTCGGTTTCTTGATTTAACTGGCTCTTGATTTAACTGCGATTACAGCATCCCCCACCCAAAAGTAGAGCATTCCAACGAAAACTTTTGTAAGCCAAAAATGCATAAAGAACCAATAATTTATGTGGAAAACAATGTTTTTGGTATTCCCAGACCCCAAAAATAACCTTACGCTTTTCTGATGCACAAGAGGCTTAGGCCTAAGGGACACACAAAATAAAGAGAGATAAGGAATAGACGCTTACAGATGCAGTTCAAAGCTATGGTGGCTTGATGCTGAGCTTGTTCCCAAGGGACGGAGCTTGATGGTACCATTCTTGAGGCTCAGGATGCAGGCTGCCTCCTTAATGTCATGCTGCAAAACATATAGTGAACGCTCTTGTTCCTTTTTGCCATTTTCCGTAAAAGTGAAAATCCTCTTTGATTCTTTTGGTTATCAAGAATAGGTAACTGGGATGCCTGGGTGGCTCAGTTGGTTGAGCGGCTGCCTTCGGCTCAGGTCATGATTCCAGCGTCCTGGGATCGAGTCCCGCATCGTGCTCCTTGCTCTGCGGGGAGCCTGCTCCTCTCTCTCTGCCTCTGCCTGCCTCTCTGCCTGCTTGTGTTCTCTCTCTGTTAAATGAATAAATAAAATCTTTTAAAAAAAAAAAAGAATAGGTAACTAACATAGGTTGGTGGTGAAGTTGAAGGTGAAGTGGCAGAAGGGGAACTTTCAAAAAGTAGTTGATAACCTGTATTGTTAATTAATTTGGAAATTAAGTGACACTTTAGGAAGCCATCACAGCTCTTGCTGATTTCACTTAAACCTTCCCACAAAAGGTTAAAGGATACTAAATAAAAATACTCATTGGGGTTAAATAAATTTCCTGTCTCCAATAATATGTCTCTGCAGTAGAAATAGCTTTGTCTATGCCTAATTACTGGGAAGATCGTTGAATATTGTAGATCCTGAGAGTTAAATAAGCCAAAATATAAAGTTATTACCTTTTTAAATTGTTTTTATTATTATTTAAGTAATCTCTGTAGCCCATTTGGGCCTCAAACTCACAACCCTGAGATCAAGAGTCCTGTGCTCCTCAGACTGAGCCAGCCAGGTACCCCAAGCCTTTACCTTTTTTTTTTTTTTTACTATGGCTCGAACTCTAACAAAATGCTTGATCAGCTCTTTATACTCTTTATAGTATTCCGTGTAATAATAGCCACATTCCTGTGAGTTCTAAAACTGACATGTTGTAATGATTTCACCAGATGTTTTTGTGTACTTTTTTAACCTAACATCAGTGTGCCTTTAAATCTGTTCTAGTGAACAAAGTTTGTTGAATATATTGACAAAATATTGCATGTGTTCTTAATTTTTAAAAATTTAATAAGTTTCATGGAAGTTTAATTTTAATCCTAAAATCATTTTTACTCTACACTATAGCTAAAGAAGACTGTATTTTAATAGGCCAAGCAGCTTTCTGGCATTAGAAGGGATAGAATAATAAAACAATATATGGTAGATGAAATAAATCTAATCTTAAATCTATAAAGGCTAGTTACTCACTGAAAGTAGAAAAATGAGCTTGAGAAGCAACTAAAATCTTTTTTTTTTTTTTTTTTTTTAAGATACATATATTCATTTGAGAGGGAGATCACATGCAGGGGGAGGGGCAGAGAGAGAGGATCCCCAAATGGACTCCCCACCCAGTATGGAGCTGAAAAAGGGCTGCAAACCAAACAAGGCTCCAACCCACAATCCATGAGATCACCACCCCACCTGAAACCAAGAGTTCAACAATTAAGGGACTGAGTCACCCAGGTGCCCCGCAACTAAAGTCTTTTTAAATCTTTTTTTGAAGGTTGTTAAAATGAGTGGGTCACTTCTTTAGAAAGGGAGATCATTTTTCTTCAGTATACTTTATTTTGGTTGTGTAGTATAAACAGCATTTAAAACAAAAGGTTTTCCTTTTAAAAAAAAAAAGATTTTATTTATTCATTTGACCGAGAGTGATCTCAAGTAGTCAGAGAAGCGCAGTGAGAGGAGGAAGCAGGCTCCCTGCTGAGCAGAGAGCCTGATGTGGGGCTCAATCCCAGGACCCTGAGACCATGACCTGAGCTGAAGGCAGAGGCTTTAACCCTCTGAGCCACCCAGGCGCCCCAAAAGGTTTTTCTTTTGAAGTAAAACTAATTCTAGACTTTTAAAAAGTTTATAGTAAGTATTTGTTATAATTGTTGGATATGAATTATAGCCTAACATAGAGCTATAAAATTTTTACATAAATAAAACTATTGAAAATGCAAATTACATATAATGTATATGTCACAAATGTAATTATGAACATAATGATAAACACCCATATGAAACCCCTAACCAACTATAGAACTAGGGCATTACTAATTTCACATCCATCCATTCTCTAGCCTGTTCTCCTGATTTTCCTCTTAGCACTAAGAAACCATTATCTGAGTGTTGTTTAACATCTCCCTTGTCATTATTAAAAAATGTATATACATATGTTTGTGTCTCTAGACAATGTATTGCTAAGTTTTGCTTTGTTTGGAGCTTTAAAAATAGTAGTATTCTGTATATATACTTTTTGATTTGTATTTATACATTTCCTAGTTGATGAATATTTAGGTTTCCAACTTTTTGCTTTTATGAATACTACTATGAACATTAAACTGTTTTCGGATGCATATGTGTGGATGGTTGCTGGAGTGTATGCCTCGGAATTTTGTGATAATTTTTTGTTTCAATTCACAAAAATATAATACACCACCCCAAAACTTGTTGACAAAAAGCATTTCATTGTTTGACAATTCTGTGGGTGGAATGGGAGTTTTTTTCTGCTTTGTGATGTTAGCTGTGGTGCTGGGATGATTACAGTTATCTTTAAGCTCAACAGGCTATAGTCAGCTGGGGCTAGGAGTGCTGGAATGCTCTACTGCTTAAGAGTCATCTGGAGTCTTGATGGGGAGCTCAGCTGCAGCTTTCAGCTCCTTCATGTGACTGCTTAGGTTGCCTCACAGCATGGCCGCTGAATTCTAAGAAAGAACGTTCCAAGAGCAAGAAAGCTGCTTGTCCAATTGAGGGCTAGGTGTGGAATGATCAGTGTCACTTCCAGTATATTTTATTGTTCAAAATAGACACAGACCTATCAGAGAGTCATACATACTGGTAGGGACAGAATTATTTTGGACTATCTTTGAAGACTAGTTACCATAATGTGTGTATCATTTTTCTTTCTTCTTCTGTCATTTACAGAAGACTTTGTGCTTTTATGTTTTATGTTTGTGTCTCTGGTCAGTTTTGTTTTTTTTAACTGGGTTATTTTGATTTGGGGGGATGGATACTAAGTCTGGGTTAAATTTATTGCAAATTTTAATGCTTTTTGTGGCTTAATGGTCCTTAAGCACTGTAAGATAGATATTTTATTACCCTTGTTTTGAAGATTAGAAAAGGAAGTACTGCTTAGTGTGTTGAGAGAATACTTTGTGAAGTCCGAAGCCTTGGGTGATATTTTTGGTTTAAAAACAGCATGTGCAAATGTGTACAATTATGAAATGGCATGATGCTTCCATCTATCTCCTTATTACACCCCTCCACTTCCAAAAGACTGAGGCTTGGAAAAACTTATAAGTATTTTTTTTCACTTATGGCATATTATAATATTCTTGGTAAAGTGCTAAGTGACTTGGCCAGAGTGACAGAACCAGTACATTCATCTCCCAAGTTTCTTCTAGTCCTACCTATCTTGCCTATACCCATACTTGACAGTTTTTTTTCCCCCACTAGATTATTCAGTTGGATCAGTCAGTCACTACCTGCCAACACATTCAAAACTTGTTTTTGATAACCGGACTAGTTCCTTTCGAGGGTATTCTGGAGATCTCAAAAGACAGGGGTAAAGAATTGGCAGATATTTGCAATTTTTTTGATTGATCCCACCTCCAAACTTTATCATGGAAATTAAGTTTCTTAAGTGTTGTGGTCAGAATATTTTTTCAAAATAACAGAAGCCAGAGATTCACAACCAATATTCAAATATTTGCTTTATATACTTTAAAAAGCACACTTTTAGGCTTTGAGTGTAGTGAGTTGCTTTAAAACTGAAAAATACTACAGAACAATTCTGAATTCCATAATGCAAAGCTTTGAATAAAATGAGACAACTTTCTATCATTCCTGAACAAATACAAAATGCACAGAAATAAACTTGTAGATACTTCCCAGCTCTCAAATTAGGAAGATTGTTCGGTGTAAAAGTGTCCCATCATTACAGTTCTGTATGTTGAAGACAGACACTTCAGTACAGCTCTCTGGTGTAAAAGCAATGCTTCAGGGAGCATGACTTATTTTCAAGTCCCTTCAGATTTCTTGGATCTAAGATTCAAAGGCAGAAATGAAAGTCATAATAATACTTCTGCTTAGTGGAGGAATTCTTTGACATGTAATGGAATACAGAGCATCTTTAGACTTTGATTCAGAAACCTTTTCTACCAGAGATACCAGCCATTGTATGATCAAGCCTTTTACTCATTTTTATTCTTTTCTGCCCCAGATTCTTCCACTTTCAGTGTCATACATTAGAATTAATTACCTTCCTCAAGAAGTAAACTAAAGTATAATGTGTTTGCTATAATTTTGATACAATGTTACCATGACAAAATATAGGTGTCAAGTAATTTGGCAAAAAGCTAATGCCAGATTGCACCAGGTTGAACATAATGTTAATACCATTCGTAAAAAAGAAAAGGGGAAGAGAAGGGAGTCGGTCAGTTTAAAATTCAGTAAATGCATTTGCAACATTTGTAATTCTCAGGATAAACACATTTTAAAATAGAATATACCCCAAACATGCTAATCTCTGAGGAGTTTAATACATGTTATTTTATAGAAATTGCTGAAATTACTTTAGATATGTGAAGGATACCAAAGTTTTCATATAGTTCAGTATTTTCTGTCTCTTTCCTTCAAACCCTTTCAAATGGGAAGAGAAAACTATTCATTCTTTCGTAGCCCCTTCTTGAGTTATGTTTGCTGGTACTTTCTGTTTGAAAAGTTTCTGATTAGAAACTAAGTAAATGGAATAACTTTTAGTTTCTCTGGACTACAGAATGAGCTTATACCTAGAAGAGAACATAGAAATCATAGAAATTATTTGTTAAAGCGGTTGCCATAAACGTGTTCTGCAGAATACATATCCCAGGAATTGTAGTTCAGAACAACCTCTGATAATTTAAATTTGGAAAAACTGCCATCCATTTGTTTATAATACATATTAGCATGTTAAAGGCTCAGATGTTCTTCAGTACATTGTTAATTTTCTTTAGTGTTTACCATATTTAATTTAGGAATTACTGTAGGATTTTTTTTTTAAAGATTTGTGTTCCATACAATGCATACTTAATGTTTGTTAGTTGGAAATCTTATTTCTGTGGAATAGGAATATATGTCCTGGCTTAAATATATGTAACATACTACATATTTATATTTTTAATATAAATTCCAAAGCAATTTCCAAATTGGAAATTTATTTGTATAGTATAATATGTACTAATTATATAATATCAGTAAGTAGATATATAATTGTAAACATGGCATGTTTATATACAATGTTTGTTGAAGGTCTTTTTTTTTTATAATATGTGAATGTGTGTCCGACCCGAATATGTATTATATATGCATGTATGTGTGCTATGTGGAGAGAAAGAATACATGCCAGGTGTTTTAGATTTCAGTATATATTGGATTTAACCAAGCAAAAAATTTCATTGGATAGTTTTAATTTATCAAATCCAGTACTTTATTATTTCATTTCTTTTAAAGATTTATTTATTTGAAAGAGCAAATGCACCAGTGGGAGGAGGGGCAGTGAGAGGAGAGAGAGAACGAATCCCAAGCAGATTCCTCACTGAGTGCAGAGCCCAGAATGGTGCTTGAATCTGAGTACCCTGAGATCATGACCTTAGCCAAAATCAAGAGTCAAACACTTAACTGATGAGCTACCCAGGTGCCTCCAAATCCACTATTTTATATGTGATCCTAGAATTTTTTCAGGTTTTTGAATGGCATTAAAATACTCTTATCAGTCTGTTATTTTGAGGTAATATTTTGGTGCTAACTTTTCTTTGTCCTTTCTCTCCTTTTTTCCAATTAGTTTATTAAGTGCCCTTTATAAAGCAGAACAGAACTCTTAGTTTTCAAATGAATACTTAGGAAAATTGATAGCTGTCACAGTCAAGGCAGAATTTGAGAGAGAGAACTGTAACAGGGATCTTGTTTTCAATTAATGTGTTTGGGAGAAGTTTTGCTCTGTTTGTTCTTAGGAGTTCTATTATCTTTTATTTATAATGCATCTCATCTTAAGTGAGAAGGTATAGAGAGAAGCTCAAAGTCTGAAGGACAGTATCAGCTTTGGAACAGACTTTTTTTTTTTTTAGTATATGTGCTGCCGAAGCGAGCACTAGACTTTTTTTTTTTAAGGTTTCATTTATTTGTCAGAGAGAGCGCATGCGCGAGTGCGTGCACAGGCAGGGGATGCAGCAGGCAGAGGGAGAGGCAAGCTCCTTGCCGAGCAAGGAGCCCGATTTGGGATTCCCGGACTCTGGGATAATGACCTGAGCCAAAAGCAGATGCTTAACGGGCTGAGCCACCCAGGCATCCCAACCGTTGGTTTTGTTTTGTTTTGACCATGTATTGCTCAAATAGAAAAACAGGTAGTTTGTCCATCTGCTAAATACAGCATGAACTCTGGTTAGGGAAGATCTTGAATCATTATGACTCATCCATCAGTTTTAAGAGCAGAGAGATTAGTGAGAGTAGTCTTAAGACCTAGTTGGAACTGCTTGTATATAAATGAGTAGGTGATTTGGTGTTGTGATAGTGGTCAATCTGTGTATTCATGGGTCTTTACAAACTTCAGAATTGACCTAGTAAAAGTAAAACAGTAAATAAAAAAAGACTAATTCTGTATCATTAGTAATTCTTTTATTTTTTTTTAAAGATTTTGTTTATTTTTTTGACAGATCACAAGTAGGCAGAGAGGCAGGCAGAGAGAGGGGGAAGTAGGCTCCCTGCTGAGCAGGGAGCCCGATGTGGGGCTCGATCCCAGGACCCTGAGATCATGACCTGATCCGAAGGCAGAGGCTTTAACCCACTGAGCCACCCAGGTGCCCCATTAGTAATTCTTTTAAATTTTCTTGTTTTGCTCTAGTTAATTAAATACTGATGAATCTTTTACCCTACTAGGCTTGAATATATCCTTGCATGGATTTCTCTTGTTTAATAAAATTAGCAATGTGTTTAATGTGTTACCTAGATGGTGTTATGTAGATGTGGTAGGACTAGGTGTAGATTGTTAGTTATAGTAGTTCTAGTAAACTGGTGTTTTTTTTCTCCCAGGTGTACCTGCCTGTCTGGTATGCTTTTGTTTTTGATCCTGCCACTAGATGGCAGGAATAATAAATGTTATATTGAAATGCCTGTTTCAGCTGGTGGCCTTAGCTGCTTTGTACTTTACCTTTGTTATTTTCTGTTCCCAATAGTGCTGAATTTGGGTTCTATATGAAGTCTCTCAACTAGTGGGATTTAGGTAAATCTGGTACCTTGTAGCCTGAGAATGTACCTAGTGATAGGGTAAAGGAGAAGGAACAGAAAACCTTTAATCCTGGATATAATCATTGGTGTCCTAATAGTTTGCTTTTTACTTCTCTTTTTATTTTTTCTTTGTGGAATTCTGTCCTTTATTTCTTGATTCTCTTACACTTACATTGGCATCCATAATTGGTCATTTCTGTTGGTGGAACTTGTTGCCTTCTCCTTTACTAGATGAATGCATGTTAACTTGGCCAATTTTGTAAAATGTTAGCATTACGCTTTGCAAAAAAACTCAGTTATAATTGACTATATGAATTTTCTCACAGAACGTATTATTTTCAAAGTAGCCAGCTGGTAGCCTTTGAAAAGTAGAGTGATGGGAAAAAAAAAAGTAGAGTGATGGACAAAGTCTAGGGTGGTGGGAATGTAGCTTCCATGATTATGTTATGTAAGACTGTGTTACTAGTGGACTTGTACTAGAGACTCCTTGCTAGTTTATGAAGTAAGCAGCCTTGTTCGAGAAGTCCATGCACAAGGAACTACAGGAAGCCTCTTAAGAGGCTCCAACCAACAGCCAGCAAGAAACCAGGGCCATTGGACCTATAGCTTCAAGAAAATGTTCTGCCAGCAACGTAAGTGAGCTTGGAAGTCAGTTCATTCCCTGAGTGAGTCTCCAGATGATTACCCAAAACTGTTAACTCCTTGATACACGAAAAAAAGAAAAATTTTAAAGAAAATTAATATAGATACCCTTGATAAATCTTTCACATCTCTGAATATTATCTATTTGCCAGAGTGTTCTGGATACAATAGTGTGAGCCCAGATAGTCATGATTTTATTCTGGGAGAGAGATGGACTTGCAACCCTTAAGAATGACAAATACTCTGAAGACCTATGATGCCATGAGAGCATCTGGTACCTCTTAAATACATAAATACCTCTTTAGGTAAATACCTCTTTAGGACTTAACTGGTTTTTTTATAACTTATTCTTCCTAGGTTTTATCATTTTTTAGCATAATCTTAACATCACAAAACTTGATCTAGCTTAATTTCCTGTTAGTATTATGAAAATAACTTATGCGTATTTTTTACCCCTTACACATGATCTTCTTTTTAAAACACTTCTTCTGTTATTTTCTATCTTTTTGCTCAATAATCCATCCAGATTTAAATTAGATGTCAGTTAAGTTCCATGAGGGAGCTTTGTGAGGACAGATCTGTTCTGTTTCTTCAGTACCTAGCACAGTGCAGGTAGGCCCATTAAAAAAAAAAAAAGAAAACAACAAAAAAAACCTTGATAGGAAGTATGTACTACTGGTCAAAGTATTAATGGTACACCTACTTTGGAGAACTGTTTAATGTTTTTAAATATATGTGTACTCTATAACCTAAGAGTGGTTATTGAGTGGAATGCTAAATATTTATTCAAAGAAAGTGGAATTGCTAAATATTTATCCAGAGAAATAAAAACACATGTCAAGACAGAAGTTAGTTACTGTCATATTCCTAAGATGGAATACTACTCAGCAATAAAAAGAACAAACTGTTGCTACATGATAAATCTCGAAAAAAAATGTTGATTGAAAAAAACACTTATTGAAAGCAGAATCTATGATCTGTATTCATTTATTTTAAGGTTTATTTATTTATTTGAGAGCACATGAGCAGTGTGGCGTGGGGTGAGGGAGAGGGAGAGAATTTCAGGCAGCCTCCCCACTAAGCAAAGAGCACAGAGCTCGATGTGGGGCTGGATCTCATGACTCTGAGATGATGACCTAAGCAGAAACCCGAGAGCCACTCAACTGACTGAGCCACCCGGCCCCCCTATGCTATATTTATATGAAATATAAGAACAAAATGAATCTATAGTGAAAGAATTCAAAGGGGTTGGGAGGGAGAAGTGACAGGAAAGGTTCACATGTGAATTTTCTGGGTAATGGTTTTGGGTGATAGTTATGGTTGATGGTATATAAAAATTGTCAAAACTCATTGAATCAAACATGTAAGATCAGTATATTTTAATGCTTAATATAAATTATTCTTTGGAGAAATGTTAGATGTCCTTTTGTATCCCTTCTGTTCCTATCTCTGCTTGATTTGTGATCTGTTCCCTCCTGTCAAATTGTCAAAGATTTTCAGCTTTAGAGGTCGCAGACCAAATTTACCTTGGTTTTTAGAATTGTGAACTTGTATGCATTATGCCCAGGCTTATTGGCTCTGAGGAAAAAGTTATTTGTAAACTCTTAATTTCTTCATATGTTGGTATCTATACTTTATGGTTGCATTTCAAGAAAAATATTTGCATTATTACAGAATCTTATATTCAGTGTTCTTTATGTAGGTCCTAGCTTTTTCTGCTCTAGGATGCACAAAAGACATCTGTTTAAGTGTTGGTAGAGTAATCTTGCTCCAATTACAGCTTTGCCAAACACAGTTTGAGATAGCACAGTGCTATATTTATATACCAAAATTTTAAAATACAATCTTTTTATAAATGTGAAGTTTATTTTATTCCTCTAAAACAAATGAAAACTAAATATTAATCCTTTTTTCTCCTGAATCTTTTTGTCATCTTTCCTTAATTTTTTGAGATGGGGCAAAAAAAGGATAACCTATTATTTAATTGTAATACAGAAAGTCTTAAGCACTAGAGTAATTTGAAAGAGAACCAGGCAATTACATAGCACTTTGTTTAACCAGTGTTATCCTTTATGGTGGTGGTATTATTTTTCCCCTTATTAAAATAATATTGTTTTAAATGATTTAATGGCTGAAAAATAAGTAGTCTTGATTTCCCAAAACTTCCTCAGTGGATCACAGGTATAGTTTTTTCCAAACTATTGAACTGCTGTAACTCACAGCAGTTTTTCAGTGCTGGAAAGAAATGCCTTTCTAATATGACTTACGTGTTGTGGGTCTTCTAAAATTAAGATTAAAATTCTGTAGAATTTTTATGCACATTCTTCTGGTGAGAGAATCCATATTTTCATCAGATTTTTGGAGTCCCTCACCCAGAAAAATTAAAAAGCCTATCTCAGTCTCTGAGGGGTTTTTGTTGTTGTTGTTGTTTGTGTTTTGTTTTTTGAGGTCTTTTTCATTGCCAGTCCATGGTTTTGCCAACTTTTCAGAAACAACTCTAAGGTCGGCAACTAATTCTTTCATATTTAGTGTTTACCTGTACTGAACACCGTGAAAGTGTATTTGATGTCTCTGTTGGCTCTCTTCATGTCTTCATTGTTGTTTTGACTATTTTTATGACCTTTTTGGTTGTAGAACTAAATCATAAAAACTGCCCTCTTTGCGTCTGTGTTCCAAACCATCCCAGATATAAGAATGATGAAAAAGAAATACTTCCTTTAGTAAACCTCTTTTTTTTTTTTTTTAATATGGAATCTCTGGTCAGAAATGCTTGTTCTCAATTATACCGGTTTTGTGGGGGAAATTTATATTTGGCAAGATTTTTAGAAATATAAAAATCTGAAACAGTGTGGCTGCATACATATCTTATCTATCACCTGATAATTATTCTGTCCTGACTCTCGTATTTCTGATCTTGTTGCTTTTAGACTTGAGGTGGTACCTATAAAAAGATAAAATAGCATGATTGAAAAAATTCAGAAAATTCATGTTAAGAGTTGCTGCGTTTTGATATCTGTATTCTATTTTAGTTTAACAAATAGAATTTAGTATTGTAGCTAAAGAGCATGGATTTTTTTTTTTTTTAAAGTAAGCTCTACACCCAATGTGGAACTTGACCTCTTGACCCTGAGATGAAGAGTCACATGATCTATCCACTGAGCCAGCCAGGTGCCCCCTTCTATTAGGCTTTGATTCCTGGGAAATGAAGTTAGATTTAGTTTTTAAACTCCTCGGCCCTTATGACCTACATTTTTGTGTGTTTTATGCAGTCTTGAATTTTTATATCTGTACTTCTCTCGTCCTTTATCTTTGTTCCCTTTATTTTTGTGGAATAAGATGATAAATTAAGATGTCTTACAGATCTTAGGATTTTAAAAAAATTTTTATAGGTTTTGATTGCAAAAGCTTTTAGTAGTAATGGTACATTCAACATTCAAGTCGTTTTAACAAATATTTATTGTGTGATAACTGTGCCAGGCACAGTATCAAGGATTAGGAATTTATGTATAGGGGTCTTTGTTGTAATGGAACTTATTTTCTGGCAAGTAAATACGTAAACAAAGATCTAGATAATTTTAGTTGTGGTAAAGGCTATGAAAAAAATATGGTAGGATGTGGCTCTGTGACTACCACTGTAGATATGGAAGTGAAGAGACCTTTTTGAGGTGATATTTAAGCTAAGATCAAAATGACAAGGAGTTGGCTATCCCTGTGAGGATCTGAGTTAAGAGCATCCCTCCAAGCAGGAACACCTTGGCATGTTGAAGGGACAAAATAAGGCCCCTATGGCTAGAATATAGTGAGAAACATGGTAGGTATATGGGTAGTGTTAGGATAGGGCTAGATCAAGTGCTGAGATTGCTAATTATGGAAGTTAAATTCTTCATCAGAATTAAATATAAAAAAAGAATAAATGGAACAAATTCTTTTGGTTGCAGGTGTTTTTCATTTCTACGTACAATACTGAATAGTTTTATGAGTGATGAAAGGCTTTAGAGGCCAGAACTGAAAAAGGGACCCAAATGCATTGACTCCGGTATATGGAGTGTTCACACATGAAAATTTAATTAAATCACTTACACTATTTTTATTATCTTCTACCTGAATAGTACATTTTTATAGAAAAAATAGTATAGAGTGGGAGTTAAAATATTTTATACAACTCAACATCATACTAGCACTAACTCACTTAACTCAGGACATTTGCAGAAAATGTTTTAAAATTGGATCATATATAAAATGTTCAGAGACACTTCAACAAACATTTATTGAACTTATTTCATGCTAGGTACTGTGCTTGCTGCCTGGGATAAGAAGAGTAATTCATTTATCTTTGCCTAGAGATCAAATCAAGTGAATAGCTTTGCTATTCATTAGTTGAATGACCTTGAGCAAGTTACTTAACCTCTTCATTTGTCTTCTCATCTGTGAATTGGGAATGACAGTAATACCTATATCAATAAGTTGTCATGAAGATAAAATTAACACAAATGAAGGTACTTCGAACAGTGTGTAATTCATAATCACTCATTAAATGTTCACTGTTATTATTTACTTATGTTGGAACCTACTAATAGTAAATTAGTACTGTTTAGTATGTTGCATTGAAAAAGGTAAAATGAAAAATGCAAGATTGAGGTTTAAAGGGGGGGTGCCGGCTCTTAATGTGAAAAGAACAGTTAAGGCTTAGGAAGTGGTGTCTTGAGGTAGGTCTTGAAAGATAGGTGTGGGAGGATACTAAAGGAGGATTTGCTCTTCAGGTAACAAGAATAGCTTGTGCACAGGTATGGAAGTATGACAAATAATGAATAGTATTTGTTTAGCGAAAAACCCAAAGTTGAGGTATGTAAGGTGAGAAAGAAGTAGGAAAGAGCCATTTCAGGGTAAGGATAGGGAAGGGAGTCTTAAAAACATTAGGACTCTATCCTGTAGATCTTGGGAAACAGTTGAAGGATTGGTATAATCATTTTAGAAATTTTTCTGTTGTGTGGGGGATGGATTCTAAGGTCAGAAGGAAGTACCAGAAGCTAGGAAGTCTGTAAGAAGGCAAATGAAATAGTCAAGATAAAATATGAAGAGATCTTTAATTACGGGAATTTAAGAGCTGGGTATAGGGAGTGAGGATTTTATGATTCCCAAATAGATACCAGTGATAATGGTAACATTTTAACTAAGATAGAAAGCAACTTTTTTTTAATTAATGTTTTTAGAGTGGTGGGGGGAGAGAGAGAGAGAGAGAGAGAGAGAATCTTAAGCAGGCTCCATACCCAGCTCAGAGCCCTGCAGGGCTCAATCTCACTACCCTGAGATCATGACATGAGCCAAAATCAGGAGTTCAATATTCAACCGTCTGAGCCACCTAGGCACCCCAAGAGCTACCTTAATAGTAGAGGGCAGAGTAAATGATGAATTCAGTTTAGGTTATGTTGAATATCCTATCTGTGGAGACCTCTACATAGGTACTCAAGTAGACTGTTCAGTATATAGATTTAGAATTTAGAAAAAGGAATTGTGTACTTATCATACATAGTAGTCAAAGTTCGGGAAATGGATGAGGGAAAGAGGAGAAGTAATAGTGAAAAGAGAACAGTGAAGACCAAGCTTTGACATTGAGCAATTTGGAGCATCGTGACTAAGAAAATCTGTCTCTGGCACAGTTTTTATTCATCCAAGGGATTTAAGGGCATGTGACACTTGAAAGAGAATGAATTTTCAGATTCTCAGCTCTTTATGTACCTAAAACTGAAGTTTAGGCATCATGCTGATTTTTCTTCCCCATATCTTATTGCAGTCATCTATCACCCATTTATAAGAGGAAAGCATATTACCTTACCAGTCCTGTGGCTTGTTACCCTGATATGTGAAAATCCAGGGTTCCAAATGAAGGCACAATTCAGTATGCAAATACTGTGCTTTCTCTAAAGAGAACAAGTAAAATACATGTTACTGAGACAACTCCATGATTCTTTCTGACAATTTCAGAAGTTTGTTTGCTGGATCATAATCTATAGAGATCAAACATAGCAAATTTATCTTTGGTACTGACTAATATATATCTTAAGATACTTATGAGAGCAAGTAAAAAAATTATAAAGACTAGCTTATTCTAAAGCATGAGATAGAGCAGAAAAGTAAGCTTTAAATGAGAAGAGAGAAATGAACAGAGGTCAGCTTCAGGAATAGAAATTACAATACACATCTTGCAGTGCTTTGGTGAATTGTGTCTCATTTGGAATTTTGGTATTCAGATGGTCTTCCTTAGGAAAGAGCCAACCTTTTATATAGTTAGCACAGATTTTCTCATTTTAATAAAGCTGATCATGGATAAATAGCATTCTTTAGGAAGCAGGGTAGAATTCTAAAAGTAGCAAAATAGGTGTTTTCCATAAAAAACTCTACCTTCTTTAAAAGACAGTGCTTTTTCTTTTTGTGTTTTCAGACTGCAGTTTTTGCTGCAATAGCTAAAGAAATAGGAAAAGTATTTTTCTTTTAGAGAAGACCTAGACTAATGCTAGGAAGAAAAGAGCCGAATTGAAATAATTAAGTATTGGACATATGTAATGGAGAAGGCGAACTTCCATTGCTTTACTTAGGGTGGAGATTGTGTTTTTAGATAGATTATTAAAGTAATATATTACAGTAAAAGTGAAAACCAAAAGGAGCTGCAAATTAGCCACTTGCACAAATTTTTGGCACTTTTTTTTTTCTTCAGAAAGAGGGAGAATGACTTATGACAGACAAAAGAAGCTGTTTATAGACTTCATTTCCGAAATGGGCATCTGAATAATTTTCTGACTTGTTAGTAGCAAGATTGTTTAAAGATTTAATGAAAAATGATGTAAAGTGGGATTTTTAAATTCAATAAAGAATGAGAAACAACCATACTTGAAATTCCTATGGAATTAGAAAATACTTGATAACAGGGGAAAGAGGAAGAAATTCAAAGTAAATTATTAAACTTTAAATCTCATAAGTCTGTTCAGTTCAAAATATTGATACATGTTATGGTGATAATAATGGAAGTTGTCTATCTCTTGGGAGATGTTGCGGTAGCGGGCAATAGAAACAATAGGATTAACTTGTATGTGTCTCTGTCTTGCATTCTTTCTTCTCATGAGAACTGAGATTTTGCTTTCAACCCAGTTACTTTTTGATCCATGTATATTATGAAAGTGAAACAGCCTGTTTAGGTCAAATAGGAATTCCTAGTTCTCACAGTTCTCTCCTTAACGGTTTTAAAACTGTAAGGTTTGTTTTTGATACATTACATATGCAAACGATAGCAGACATTATTTTATGCTATCATTAGACATTGTCCCAGAGTAGTTGTTTAACGTTTGTGGCAAGCTTGTCTATAAAGGAGGAGGAATTGGGCAAAATGAGCCTGTGTTGATAATGGAAGAGGAAGGAGGGATTACAAGTCTTGCAAAATTATGTGTACCCATGCTTACATATAACTTTTTAAGATGAGAAATAGACTTTGGATGGAGTAAAGATTAGAAATTATTGCGTACTAGGGCGCATAGGTGGCTCAGTCGGTTAAGCATCCTGACTCTTGGTTTTGGCTCAGGTCATGAGCTTGGGTCCTGGTATGGAGCCCTGAGTTGGGCTCTGCCCTCATGCTGGACTCTGCTTAAGATTCTTTACCCTTCCCTCTCCCTTCACCTCTGCTCTTCCCCCTGCTTGTTTGCATGCCTGTTCTCTCTCAAATAATAAAATCTTAAAAAAAAATTATAGCATTCTGAGAAGAGTATGGTTATCTGGAAACACACAGTGGTTAAATTAATTTAATATATGAAGCCTAAGAAAGGTGCCAAGAAGGAAGGAGGAGGGAAATTTGAGGCAGAAATGGGGACAGCTTGCTTTGTATCTCCTTTGTGAGAGTAATATTTGTTGAAGGGTTTGGTGAAAGCATTTTATAGATTGTGTGTGATGGTTATAAGATGATGATGGTGGTTATTATCGGCCAAGCAGTACTTAATGTTTTCTGGCTATGATATTCTTTGCTTTATCTAGGCTGTGTGTGTGTGTGTGTGTGTGTGTGTGTGTTTTAGTTTTCCTTTAACAGTTGCTTATTGTTTCAAAAAAAGTCAAAGATGAGGCACAATCTATTGACAACTTATTAAGTAGCCTCCTAGGATTTTTTTGAAGGACACCCAATCTTTGAAATATTTATGTGCATATACATGCACACATAGCTTTTAAGTTATTGGCATAAATAGGATCTTATCATATATATTAATTTTGCTTCATTTATAAAACAGCGTGACATAATATGGTAACCATTAGTGCTCTTCACTAATACCTACTTTCCCTGTCTTCGGAGCACAAGAGGGCCATGTGACTAGAACTGGTCAATGAATCGAGAGTATAAATGATAAGTATTTCTTCTCAGCTGAGAATTTGTTGTTCTCCATCTTTCAAAGTTCCCTCTGACAGAATGATTGTAATATTCAAAGTAATGGGTATTCTGGTTGTGATTGTTTAAAAGGTAATATGTACCAAGGAGTTGAAATCTGAAAGGATAAAATCAGTGATATATTGGTCTTGTCTGTCCTTTTGCTTCCAAAGTGACTTAAGAAAGGGCATTAAAACAAAAAAGAGGGCATAAACTTCAGGATTCAAAGTTTCGTTTTAACACATCTTAAGAGAACTGTGCTAATGATTTTTTTTGCTAATATAATTTTAAACAGTACCACTGTTTTCAAACACTTGTTTCAGCTTTTTGAACCCTTTCTTCAAATGAGAATTTACACAAGAATCTAATATATAAACAGGTAAATTATATTAAATAGGATGGTGCCTTTTTCTCTTCTAAAGTGTATATCCCACTCCCTTCAAAGTTTATACCTGACAGTCAGAAATGTAGTTCTAGAGGAACTTTTTGGAATTTCTGGAATCTCTGAGGTATAGAGAACTTTGAAATCTACTTATAAGGTTCACTATGCCCACCAGAGTCAAAGCTCCCTTGTTCAAATCACAGTTCGACCACTTAATTGCTGTATGACTTTGTGTTTGACATCTTTTTACCTTTAGTCTAATCATCTGTAGACTGGGCAAAGAATCACCTCAAAGGTTTTATTTTTGTGAGTGAGGATTAAATGAAAGCTATTCTTATATAGTACCTGACAGTTGTTAACAATTTTTAAAAATAATTGTAAATAAATAGGGCTCAAAACTTGTCTCTTTACCACACCTCTTCTTAAACCTCTTTTTCTTTTTAAACATGCTAAACGTGCCCACCTTAAGATCTTTGCCCTTGGTAGTTTCTCTATCTAGGGACAGTTTTCTTTCCCTTTTGGAGTGGCCGGTTACTCCCATCCTTAAAGATCTCACAAATATTATAAGACTCCACTTACACCTTGCTTAAAAAAGTCTCTACCCCTTCCTCCCTCTTTCCCTTCTTCCTATTTTACTCTTTTATTTTGTCCCTTTAGTTTCTTCCAAGCTCCTCTTTCAGTCTATAATTACCTGGTTTGTGTTTATTGCACTTAACCTTCAGGGGAGCTGTGACTTTGCTTGTGCTTTTCAGTGCTCTGTTCCTAGTGCCTAGCAGAAACCTGGTGCATATTGTTGCTCAAGAATTAAAAAAAAAAAAAAATTTATCTTTCAAAAATGAAAACCATACTAATGCCCAGTATAGAGTAGCCACCTTTCGAGGCACATGCTATTCTAATGTTTTGACAGGCAGGAGTTCGGGGGAGGTTTTGAAAGACATGGTATCAAATTGAGATATGTTATCTATCCATAGAGGACAATCCTGAGCCCTCACTTGGAGTCCATGTATCCTTATTTTTGATAGAAACTTGATTTTAGTTAATCTGGTTTCTTTTTTTTTTTTTTTTAAAGATTTTTTATTTACTTATTTGAGAGACAGAGAAAGAGAGAGCATGAGAGGAGAGAAGGTTAGAGGAAGAAGCAGACTCCCTGTGGAGCTGGAAGCCCGATGTGGGACTCGATCCCGGAACTCAAGGATCATGACCTGAGCCGAAGGCAGTTGCTCAACCAACTAAGCCACCCAGGCACCCCAGTTAATCTGGTTTCTTATCTCAAGGCAAATAAAAAAAAAATCACCACTAAGGTGATTCAAGGCTTCTGTCTTCAGGGGACTGTGTTGAGATCTGGTAATACTTCATACAGTACTCCACCACCTCACTCTCCTTTTGCCCTGTCTCCCTCCTTTCCTTCCCTCATTTACTACTTGGATTTGTTCTTTAGCCTGTCATTGATCAAACTCACTTTGCCCTCCTTTGTTTCTTTCTTCCTGTTTCTGATTGATTCTTCTGTTTCTTAGATTTTATTTGCAAAGGCTGAGCTAAACTAGACTTGTGTTGTCTTAAGAAAATTGGATTTGTGGACTGAACACTTTTGGGGAGGTAGAACGTGTTTGTCTCTCATCGCCTCTGTATTTAGACTGGTTACTTCTAGTTTGAATCTATTTTATAATCCTGGTTTCTAAATTTCTGACATTTTTACTGTGTTTTCCAAAACTGTATCAGTCTTGTATCTGTATAGGGAACAGGTAGGAATTATTATAGCAGGCACTTATTTGAGACAATCAGTTTAATGCCAGTATTATGAAAGAGCATCGCCTGCCCTTACCTCTCTTTCCCAGAAATGTCAAATAGCAAACTTTAAAGATTTAATTATTTTATGCATTTGGTAGATAATTTTAGAAAAGGAACATGGTTTAGGGAAAAGAATGACAGAACTGGCCCTTGGAAAACTTGTGTTTTACTTTCAGTGCTGCCATTAGTGCCTGTCTTTGGGCTAGAACTTTGTCTTAGTTCCTGCTGAGGAGGAGCTTTTATTTTTCTTAGCTTTTCCAGTTCAAATTCTACACATACGTTTCAAAAGCTAGTCACAGGGGATGGTAAGTATTAGGTGCCTTGAGGTTGGTCGTAGCATTGAGGATAACAATATACTGTTCTTCCGCTTAATTTATTCTTAGGCATTTTCCAGGTATGTTAATATTTTTTTCTGATATGCTGCCATAGTTTTGTAGAGAATTGGAAATGTTAACATACAAAACCCTTTCGGACCTCAGAGGTTTCTGTTGTTATTACTCCTCCTCTCTCTCTCTCTCTCTTTCTCTCTCTCTCCCTCTCCGTCCCCCCCAAGGTTTCTTCTCAAAGGTAGAAAAGCTATAGGTTAGTTTTAGGACTGAGGCATAATTTTTTTTTTTTTTTTTGCCTTTAAGATTAAGAGTACATTGTGGTATTTTGCTTCATAATCATGAAATTGTTTTTGTTGTTATCGTTTTGAGTGTACATTAGGTATTTAGATGAAATAAATCCAAAATAAGATGTACAAGTGGTTACATCTCCGAGATTTATAGAAGGAAAATGCAGAGGCAGCTCTTAGTGGCTTTTTCTTCATAAAGGCAGTTAGTACTAATTTACATATGGGATGGAATTTAGTGTTTGTTTTCCTAAGAAAACAATTGAGTGTATGCTGGGTAAATCTTAAACCACCTTGTAAACCACTCTTTTTAAGTTGTAATGTTCTGAATACAGCATTATAGTAATATCTACTAGAACCCAAGAAATACAACCTTTTTTTCATGAATAAGATTCCATCACTTAATCTCATGTTGCTACTTTAGGAGGTAGTCTCTTCCTAAATCAAGTACATAAACTTTTCTTAACTTCTCAAGAGTTTTTTGTGATAAAGAAATAATAAACACTGGGATTTGCAGGGATTAAAAAAAAATAAAATAGGGACCTGGCTTCCAGAAGTAAATTCTTTATTCCTATTTTCTTTTCATTGTTTCTTATAGATACAGGGAAAGGCAGTTACAAAATGCAGTACCTTTGAATAGCCCAAGGACACTTAGGTATTACCTAAATATACATTGCAGAAGAAAACAAAATTAACATATCTTAGCTTCTGGGTAAAAGTGGATCTGTTAAAGACTTCTTTTAATTTGTAATATGGCTATTGCTCTTTATCACATTTAAAAAATCACATTGTACCCTTTCATCCTTACTTTTTTCTTACATCTTTAAATTGTCAGTCTGCTTGTTACTGGGAACTAGTGGAATTATCTATATGCTCCTTTCATAAAGTAAAAATATCCATATGAAAATTATTTTGTCTGTCTTAATAAAGTCATGTTTCCATACGTTACTGGAATTGCAGAATGGCTCTAGAGATTGAGTTGAGAGAATTTGGGAGAGGCATTCATTATTTTTAAAAAAACTGTCATGAAAATGTTGCATAAACCAAAAGTAGAACCATGATGAACCTCATGTAGCTACCATCTGTACTTAATAGTTATCATTTTTTGTTGTACTTGTTCCAAAACAAATTATTTTATTGAAGTTAAAATACTGAAAGTTACTTGACAATACTGATAAAGAAAGAGATATATGTAAAATCTGATAGTGTTCTCAGACTATTTTAAGAAAGATGTTATTTTACTACTTGGGTTTCTTTTTCATTTTATTTTGGTGATTTCTAACCTTTAATACATCATTTTCCAGTCTTGGGAAGAACTATAATTTGGATATATGAGATTGAGTGTGTGTGATATTTTCCATAACAAAGTTTACATATATATGCATTGTGTGACTATTCAAAGACTGTATTTTATAATTGCCTTTCCCTATATCCATAGGAAACAAAAGAAAAGAGGAATAAAGAACTTGCTTCTGGAAGCCACATACCTGTTTGTTTTTTTAAATGCATAGCTATGTATTGCATTCCTTGTGTGTATAATTATGTAAATAATGTGTATCAGTATGTAATTTTATTACAATTAATATATACTTATGTGTATCTGTAAACTATATGTATACACACAATATAATGGACAATTTCAAACATACACAAAAGTTTGAAGTGCAGTAGCTTATTCCATTTTGGAATTTCATACTGTATATCTTAACTATTTCAATTAACTTCATTTACTTTGAATGAAATTAATATTCTATTTTTCTCCTAACTGAAAAGATTGTCATTTGTAAGGGCTGATAAATTGGATAGAACAAAATGGGAATAAACTATTACCTCTTACAACACAGCTTCCAAAACCTGAAGTTGGCCAAGTAGTCTTTGACACATCTCTGTTTTTAACAGTCACAGGGAAGTTTATTGACTTTCAAATTTAAAGTCTGAAGGAATTTAATGATAAATTATTAGAATTAAAAGCATTTCCAAGTTTTCTGGTTACAAAATGAATGTAAAAATATCAAGAGATTTCCTGTCAATGTCAAACAGAATTTTTAAAAATTAAATGAAGATACCATTAAAGATAGGAATAAACCTAAGCAAAGATGTACAAGACCTCTAAGGTTAAGTTGTGTATTTTCTGGAGAGACATTAAAGAAGATTTAAATGAAGGAGATAAACTATAATTATAGGTTTGATGAATCAGTATTGTAAAGGTGTTAATTCTCCCCAAACTGTTATGTGGGGTTAATGGACTTTCAGTCCAAACCTCACTTTGTGTGTGTGTGTGTGTGTGTGGAATTGACAGGCTTTTTTTTTTTTTTAAGATTTTATGTATTTGACAGAGATCACAAGCAGGCAGAGGGGGCGGCGGCGGGGGGTGGGGGTGGGAAGCAGGCCCCATGCTGAGCAGAGAGCCCGATGCAGGGCTCCATCCCAGGACCCTGAGATCAG
This sequence comes from Nasua narica, assembly GCA_028533885.1. Classification (NCBI taxonomy): domain Eukaryota; kingdom Metazoa; phylum Chordata; class Mammalia; order Carnivora; family Procyonidae; genus Nasua; species Nasua narica. The sequence goes on along the minus strand of CM052799.1, from coordinate 63,388,356 downwards.
GACCTGAGCTGAAGGCAGAGTCTTTAACCCACTGAGCCACCCAGGCGCCCCTGACAGGTTTATTTTAAAATTTATATAGAAATGCAAAGGACAAAAGAAAAGCACAGTTAAAAAAAAGTTCTACCAGGTATCAAGATAGAATTTAAAGCTTCAGTAATGAAGGTTAACATATTATTGATGAAGGATAGACATAAAGATTACTTGAACAAAATAGAAACCAGAAACGGATCTGCACATTAATGAATCTTTAATATATGATGGAGATGGAACTGTAGAGCAATGGAGAAAAGATAGTTGTTTTCATAAATGGTGGTGGAATGATTATAAGAAGAAAATAAAAATAAAATCTAATCCCTATTTTCATACAATGTAAAATAACCCATTCCAGGTGTATTAAAGACCTAAATAAGTAAGTTGAAACTGTGAATTGACATGAAGAAAACAAAACAATATCCTTATGACTTTAGGGTAGGAAAAGACTTTATTTTTAACCAGGAGAAAATCACTAACCCTGTAGCAGAAAGTTGGTAAATTAGGTTTATGTTAAGAATATCTTCTTTTAAATAGCATTGCCAAGTGAAGAGAGAAGCCACAGAATGAAAGAAGATTACAGCTTATAAAAAACTTATCCAGATCACTTAGAAAAAAGAAATGTGCAAAGTATTTCAACACACACTTTACCCAAGAGAAACTTTTAATGGCCAGTAAATATATGAAAAGTATTCAACCTCTGAGTTATCATGGAAATGTCAAATATAGTTACCATTGTTGGCAAGAATTAAGTTTGGTAATCCTGTGTTGGGAATATTACTAAGCAACAAAAACTCTTGGATAGAGTGTCCCCTTTTTATTTTTTTATCCCTATAGTCATAGTTAATTTAGCTATCACACAGGGCTTAGATTAGTTGAGTGGTGTGTTGTATAGGGGGAAGGATGAGAATGGGGTACTATATTATGGGTCTAAAAAAAATAGTGACTAACACTGAAAGTGCCCTGTGAAATGAGTGTACTACTGCCTTTTACAGTCCTGTTGTTTCACTTCCAGGAGGTAAGAGATGAAAGCCATAAGGGCATTCAGAAGAGCATTCATAGTGATGGGTTGGAAGTTGAGCCAGAAAATGGATAGAAAAACAAATGACAATTCAGACAGGAGGAAGTTAACTGAAAATCGAAGAGAACGTGTATGTAAAAATTCATAAGGGAGTTCTGGGAGTCTTGTATACCAGGAGTAACTTGATCCTGGGGATAAAATGGTTCTAAACATTCTACTTAACGTTTATGTTTAGTTTTTAGGTACCTTGACTAGGTTTTCAATAGAATCTTAATGAGCTTTCTTATTTGTTCTAACTTTTGTTGTTGTTGTCATTCTAACTTTTTATTATGTCTTCAGGCTTGGATCTCAGAAAGTATATATAGTTAAATCTGTCTCTGTCTTTAATTTGGGTATACCATTTAAAATTGGCATTAGGTACCTATCAAGATAGCTTGATTGTATCTCACCCCCACTGAAAAACATATTTATGAAATAAGTTATTCTTTTAACGTATTTGAGGGCTACTATATGTTATTCGCTGTACAAGATGTTGGAGACGCAGTGGTATCCTAATGGGAGTATTTATATAGTAAGGTAAATATTAAGTGAACTAATGTGAAATTAGCTCTGTGGCAAGTGCTAGGAAGAAAAAGTACACTGAACCATTTCAGAATAGCATCCCTAGAAATGTGCTGGTTTGAAGGATGAATTATTTAGGCTAAGAAGAGGGATATATTAGTGATCCAGGGAGAGGGAATTAGCAGTCTGAAGATCCCAGGAAGGAACAAAGTGAGTGTTAAGAACTGAAAGATGGGTATAGTAATCACCCCCCTTTATCTGTGATTTCACTTTCTGTGGATTCAGTTAACTGGTCAACTGCAAATGATCCTCCTGTCAGAAGGTCAACAGTAACCAGTGCTACTTCACAATACCTACATCATTCACCTCACTTTATCTCCTCCCATAGCCAGCTTATCATCTCACATCATTATAAGAAGGATGAGTACCATACAATAAGATATTTTGAGAGACCACATTCACATTACTTTCATTATAGTATATTGTTATAATTCTATTATTAGGGTTAATCTCTAACTGTGCCTAATTTATAAACTATCATCGTAGGTATGTATATGAAAAAATGTACTATATATAGGGTTCTGTACTCTGTGCAGTTTCAGATATTCACTGGGGGTCTTGGAATGGATCCCTCACAGATAAGGGGGTCTACTGTATATGGGAAGTAGGGAGATAATAAGGTATGAAATTAGACTGTAGTGTTGTATAAGAGCTAGAGTGTTTGTAGCTTTATGTTAAGAGGTAGAGAGGTTCCCCAGTCTCACAAAACAAACTGAAGGTTGCTGGAGGGTTGAGGGGAGGTAGGGATAGGGTGGCTACATTATGAACATTGAGGAGGTTATGTGCTGTGAAATGTGTAAGCCTGATGATTCACAGACCTGTACCGCTAGGGCAAATAATACATTATATGGTAATAAAAATTTTTTTTTTAACTTTTAAGAGGGGAAGGCTTTGTATAGTTTAGCAGAAGGTTGCAATATGATCACATTTTCATTTTGAAAAGATGTTCTTTGTTGAGCTGTATACAGATTGTAAATTTAGGAGATAGGCAAAATAGATCTAGGGAGATGATTTGGAGACTGCCATCATAGTCTAATTAAGATGATAGCTTGGATTAGAGTGCTAGTATCAGAGTAGGAAGAGTGGACAAATTGTCCCAATTTGTTGGTGTATAATTGTTCATAGTAGTCTCTCACAATCTTTGTATTTTTGTGATATCAGTTATAGTAGATAAACTTAAGAGATACTTAAAAAGTAAAATGACAACTTGATTATGATTTGTGTATAGGATGTGAGAGGGAAGGAACTGTCAAGGATGACATGTAGACTTTTGTCTTTAATTTAAGTGGTAGAACACCCTAAAAGCAGACACAGTGTATATATATGTTTGGAGGAGTCTGATCATGAGTTTAGTTGGATATTGAGTTTGAGATGCCTTTGTGACATTCAAAGACAAAACCAAACCCAAACAAAAAGACTGATGTAGACAGGTAGAAAGATTGGTAAATTATTGGGCATGCTGGTAATAATTACTGAAGAGACCTAGGTGTAACTGACACCTGGGGAGAGATAGAGTAAGTTAATGAGAGGCTCTTGGGTAAAGGAGGCTGCTTGTACAGAAAGCAGGAAGAGGACTGGAGATGTGGGTTAAAAATCCAGAGACTTCTAAATCCTTAGCATTCTGAAATTTATTGAGATGTGTATGTGGTTTCTTTTTCCAGTTAAGAGAAATGGAAAAACTTCTGGATTTATCTTTAAATTTCTTAATTTTTTTCATAATATTATTTTTCCAGCTTTATTGAAATATAATTGACAGAGTTGTATAAAATGTACTGCCTGATGATTTGATAAACCTACATTGTGAAATAATTACCCAAATCAATTTAATAAACACATGGATTGACTCACATGTTACTTTCGTTTGGATGAGGGCCCTGAAGATCTACTCAACAAATTTCAAGTATATAATATAGTGTTATTAACTATAGTCACCAAGTTGTACATTAAATCCTTATAATTTATTCATGTTGTAACTGGAAGTTTGTACCGTTTGACCATCATTTCCCCATTCCCACATCCCCTGGCAAACCACCATTTACTGAGTTAATTTTTTTTTTTTTTTTAGTAGTCCACTTATAAGTGATACCATATAGTATTTTTCTTTCTCTGTCTGGCTTATTTTTTCATAGTATAATACCCTCCAGTTTCATCCATGTTGTTACAAACCAAATGACAAGATTTCCTTCTGCTTTGTGGCCAAATAAGATTCCCTTATATATATTTACATTTTCTTTTTCCATTCATCCATTGACAGACATTTAGGTTGTTTCCGTATCTTCACTATTATAAAAAATGCTGCAGTGAACATGGGAGTGCAGGTATCTCTTCCAGATAACTGATTTTTTTCTTCAGGATATATACCCAGAAATAGGGTTGCTGGTGGTTCCATTTTAATTTTTTGAGAATCCTCAATGCTATTTTCCATTATGGATATTTTGATTTATGTTCCCATCATCCCTCTACAAGGTTTCCTTTTCTCAAACTCTTGACATTTGTTACCTCTTATCTTTTTAATGATAGCCATCCTAATGGGTGTGAGGTATATCTCATTGTGTTTTTGGTTTGCACGTCCAGGATGGGTAGTGATGTTGAGCACCTTTTCATATGCCTGTTGACCATATGTATATCTTTGGAAAAATGTTCAGCTCCATTTTTAAATCAGATTTGGTTTTGGTTTGGGGAGGTTTTTGTTGTTATTGAGTGGCATGTGTTCCTTATATATTTTAGAAATTAACCTCTTATTTAGATATATGGTTTGCAAATATTTTCTCTTCATTCCATAGGTTGCCTTTTCATACTATTTTTTTCTTTGGTTTGCACAAACTTTTTGATTTGATACAGTCTCAATTTTGTTGCTTGTGTCGCTTGTTTTTTTGGTGTGTACACCCCCCCCGCCCCCCAAATCATTGCCAAAGGCAATGCCCAGGAACTTTTTCTCTGTTTTTTGTTTGTTTTAGAGTTTTATGGTTTCAGGTGTTTCGTGTAAGTCTATAATGCATTTTGAGTTAATTTTTGTGTATGATGTAAGGTAAGGGCCCACTTTTATTCTTTCCCATATAATATCCAGCTTTCCCAGCACCATTATTGAAGAGACTGTTCTTTCCCTATTATTTGTTCTTGGCACCCTTGTCAAAGATTAGTTGACTCCATGTGTGTGGGTTTATTTCTTGGCTCTGTACTCTGTTCCAGTGGTCTGTTTATTTTTCCTTTTTTTTTTAATGCCAGTACCATACTGTCTTGATTACTATTGCTTTGTAATAGAGTTTGAAGTAAGAAAGTATGATTCCTCCACCTTTGTGATACCACCTTCTTTATCAAGACTGCTCTGGATATTCAAAGTCTTTTGTGGTTCCATAAACATTTTTTTTTTTAATTTCTGTGGAAAATGTGATTTTTATAGGGATTACATTGAATTTATCGATTACTTTGGGTACTCTGAACATTTTAACAATACTAATGGTTCAATCCTAGAACATGGAGTATCTTCCCATTTACTTGTGCCTTTCATCTTATAGTTTTCAGTGATTCGGTCTTTTACTTTGGTTAAATTTATTCCTAAGTAGTATATTGTAGTATATTTAATGCTATTATAGATGAGGTTGTTTTCTTAGTTTCTCTTTGAGATATTTCACAATGCATAGAAATGCAACTGAGTTTTGAGTGATGATTTTGTAACCTACACCTTTACTGAATCCTTTTTATTAGTTCTAACAGTTATTTGGTGGAGTCTGGGTTTTTCTGTATATAAGATTGTGTCTTCTGCAAACTGTTTTGCTTCTTCTTTCCCAACTTGGATGCCTTTTATTTCTTTTTCTTGCCTAATTGCTTTTGACTAGGACTTTAGTTTTGTGTTGAATAGAAGTAGAAGAGTGGGCACCTTTGTCTTGTTCCTGATCTTAGAGGAAAATATTCTAAACTTTCACCATCGAGTAGGTTGTTAGCTGTGGACTTGTCAGATATGACCTTTATTATGTTGAGGTACCTTCTGCACCAATTTGTTGAGTTTTTGTTGTGAAAGGATGTTGAATTTTGCCACATGCCTTTTCTGCATCTATTGAAATGATCATGTGATGTTTTTCTTCATTTTTATTAATAAGGTCTATCGCATTGGTTGATTTCCATATGTTGAACCATCCTTGACTCCCGGGGATAAATACCTGTTGATGATGCTGTATGATCTGATGTATTGAAGAATGTGCTATTGAATTCGGTTTGCTAGTATTTTCTTGATTTTTAAATGTATGTTCATCAGGAACATTTACCTGTAATCTTGTATCTTGTGCCCACTTGTATCAAAGTGTCCTCATCTGGCTTTGATAGGAGGGCAGATCTGGTCTCAGGAAGTGAGTTTAGAAATGTTGTTTCTTTGATTTTTTTGGAAGAGTTTGAGAAGGATTGACATTCTTCAAATGTTTGGTAGAATTTGCCACTAAAGCCATCTTTTTGGGGTTTTCTTTTGGGGAGGTTTCTGATTACTGATTCAGTCTCCGTGTTACTGGTCTGTTAAGATTTTCTGTTTCTTCCTGATTCAGTCTTGATGTAGGCTATGTGTTTTTGATTATTCTAATATTTTTTTCTTCTAATCTAATTTCTTCTAACAAAGGTTGTCCGATTTGTTGGTATATAATTGTTCATAGTAGTCTCTTATCCTTTGTATTTTTGTGGTATCAGTTATAAGGTCTCACCTTTGATTTCTGATTTTATTTATCTGAATCTTCTCTCTCTTCTTGGTCTAGCCAAAGGTTCCTCAATTTTGTTCTTTTCAGAAACACCAGTTCTTAGTTTCACTGATCTTTCTTTTGTGTTTCTAGACTCTTATTTCATTTATCGTTGCTCTGATCTTTGTTATTTCCTTTCTTCTGCTAATTTTGGGCATAGTTTATTCTTTTTCTAGTTCCTTGAGGTGTAAAGTTAGGTTATTTGAGATCTGTTTTTTTATTAAGGTAGAGGTATATTACTCTAAACTTCCTCTTAAATCTGCTTTGATGCATTCTGTAAGTTTTACTATGTTGTACTTCCAATCGTATTTGTCTCAAGATATTTTTCGTTGTCCTTTTTATTTCTCCTTTGGCCTATTGATTGTTCAGGACAATATTTTCAACTTCCACATGTTTATGAATTTTCCCCTTCTTTTGATTTCTAGAGTCCTATGGTGGCTGGAAAAGAGACTTGATATAATTTCAGCCTTCTTACATTTGTTAAGACTTGTTTTGTGACCTAACATATGATCTATTCTGGAGAAAATTCTGTGCATGCCTGAGAATAATATGTGTTCTGCCACTGTCAGATGGTCAGATGTAATGTTCTGTATTAATCTGTTAGATCCATTTGGTTTGAAGTGTGGTTCAAGTCTAATATCGCCTTCTCTCTCTTTGTATGATCTATCCAGTATTGAAAGTAGGTATGAATTCCCCCAGTATTATTGCATTGCTGTCTGTTTCTGCTTTTGGATCTGCTACATTTGCTTAATATATTTAGGTGCTCTGATGTTGAGTGTGTATATATTTACATCCTTTTCGGCTGCTGTGGCTTTGCAGATAGTCCTATTTCTGCTTCCTCTGGTATTTTTCCATTTGTTTTTGATTCATAGCTTTCGTGTTGCTTACTTTTCTCCAGTGTTTGAGTTTGGGGTGTGCTTATTTTTGTATTTGATGAAATTTATCTGAAAATGCTGTGCATTTCTTCTCATTTGTCTTTTGTCTTCCATTGATTAAATTTCTCGTTCCTGAAGGTCATATTCTTGTTTTGCATTGCTCTTATAGTTTATTTATACTTTATTCTCTTATGGTTTTAGTGCTGTTTTAATTTATTCTTTATTCCTCTAATTTTTAGGATTGTAGGATTGGAGGTGATCATGTCAAGTGTGTTCCTTTCATTTTGATACTGTCTTCTGTTAATGATTCTTAATCTTTTGAGAGTCATTGACTTGGACCATGTGGTGAATTCTGTGTACCCTCACCTTTTTTTGTTCAAATGCATAGCTGTGTACCACCACCTGTACCCTAAACAATGGCCAAATGTTAACTTGAGCATTAATATTTTGTAGGCATAGTTTTTTTAAGGGGGGGGTCTTTGTTTTTTGTTTTATATAAGTGGTATAAGCCTATTCTTTGGAGAATATTGTCAGTTTCTATGAGAGAAATATGTATATGTAGCCATAGAGTTAAATACATACATAGAAATATGTATGTAGCCATAAAGATATTTACATTTATAATAGAAAGATAGGGCTATTTCCTTCTAGTGAGCAAACTTTTATAACATTTCCTTTTTTCCTCTTTTCTCTAGGTTTAACTATAGATCAACACATCATCTTGCATCTCATGGGTTCTATGAATTTTTAAATTGGTTTGATGAAAGAGCATGGTATCCACTAGGAAGAATAGTAGGTGGTACTGTAAGTATATCTGCAGTTATTTATGTTACTCCTAGCAGTTATGTTAATCATGAAGTTTTATAGTTATTTGAGTAAATCATTAGTTGCCAAGGTGATGGAGAGTCTTGAAACTTTTGCATAGTTAATACAATTTTCTGTGGCTGATTAGTATTTAATATACTAAATACTCCCTTCTCCTCCCCCACCCCTTTCCCTGCACTTGTTTGGGTTATCTCACACTAGCCATTATTTCTGACTAGTGGAGTCTGGAAGGGTACATTTCTTGTCATAGTACATCTTAAGATTATTTGTGATTTTGTTTTGTTCGATAGCAGTTTCACTGAAAAAATACTTTCTGGGAAAAAATAGAAATTTAAAAGAATCAGATAATTTTATTTATTTATTTTGGGAAGAGTTGAGGGGGCAGAGGGGAAAGGAGAGAGAGAATCTTAAGAAGGCTCCACGCCCAGTGCAGAGCCCAACGCCCAGCTCAGTGTCACAATCCTGAGACCATGACCTGAGCTAAAATCAAGAGTCAGCCACTTAACTGACTTAGCCACCCAGGCACCCCCAGATAATTTTAATTTTTAGGTCCTAAAGCTGCTCTAAATTAGGTAATTGAGTACTGATCTGATCATAGCTCATGGGGAGCTATTATATTCAGAATGTGACATAAGGGAAATATTTTTACGATCTGGAATGTAAGGAGAATATTGAAGAGAAAGTGCAAGATAGATATCTTTGGGGGAAATATGTGTTTAGTCTTATTTTTTTCTTGATATTTTGTCAAAGGTTTTTCAATTTTATTAGATCTCTTAACCCAAAGAAACCGATTTTATTGATTATCTTTATTATGTGTTTGTCTTCTATTGTATTAATTTCAATTTATTTCCTTCCTCCCATTTTCTTGAGTTTATCTTGATATTTTTCTGACTTCTTGATATACTTTGCTCAATAACTGTTCTTTGTTAATAACGTATTTATTTTAAAGCTATAAATTTCCCACTAATCACTATCTTAGCTACATTTATAATGCCTAAGTTTTGATATGTAGTACTTTTATTTTCATTCAAGTTGAAATTTATTTCAATTTCCATTATCATTCCTGCTGCTTCATGGGTTATTTAGAACTGTATTTAACTTTTAAACGTAAGAGGACTTCCTAGTTATCTTTTTTTGCTTTATACTTATGGTTAGAGAACAAATTCTGTAGTTTCAGTCCTTTGAAATTTATTGAGACCTGATTTGTGGCATAGCATATAACCACATTTTATTAATGTTCCCTCTCTGTTTAGAAAGAGTATGTTCTCCATGATAGTAAAATGTTGTTTCTAATCTGGGGCATTTTCTTATCCTTGATGTAAACAGAGATATAGAAACATGGTCTCCAGGGCAAATTAGAAAGGTATTGAGTGATAAGAGATACCATAGATGGCTATTACCTGTGCTTCATGGTGCTAACCATGTAATGTGTTATTGTAATCTTTGATGACTATAGTTTGTTTCTGGGTTTGTTTATAACTTTTTATTTTGAATTCATCCTTACTGGAGATTTGTTTTCTGAGACTGTCAATAATGGTCCCAATATTTCCTAATATTTGGGACCATTTCTTTAAAAATCTTTCTCATTTGCTTTCACTAGAGCCCATAGGGGTTTCACTGGTTCTAAGACAGTTTTCAGAGGTTATTTCTTAGCTTGAAGTTTCTTACACCTGAAGTTGTTATAAATGTGGAACCCATATTTACAAATGTATTGAATGAGTTTCTTTCTCATTTTGTTTCTATTCAAAGCATTGGAAGTAAGGCATAAAGTTACTTACTGCTTCCCTTGGTGGATGGTTATAATCTGTCTAGTTTCATAAACAGGCCCTGGATTTGTTCTGGGAATTAGGCATTTTCTCTGATCCCGGTATTGAACAATAACCCTACAAACTTCTAGCCCCTAAGGTGTGTATCTGGCTCGGAGTGGTTTTTTTCCTTTTTTGGATTCCCTTGGCATCAGTACCTACTATGAATTCCCTCTTTATTTTTGGAGATTTCTCTTTCTTTTGAGCTTAAATATGTTTTGTTGTTGTTGTTGGGCAGATGTTTTTGTATGTGTTTTGGCTGTATTTTGTGTGTCAGCTTAGTCTGCCATCTTACGGATGTATTGACTACCTTTAGAGGTATTTTTGGACTTATTTTCATTTTCTTTGAATATGACCGTCAAAATCATACACTGGAACCTGATATTATATGTGAAAAGGAGGAAAATTTTAATTTTTTAAAAACTGATGATTGCCACACTTTACACCCTTCTTTAATTCCATTCTCCTTCCATGCAACTCAACAGGAATTGTGTCTCCATTTTGTGCCAAATCATTGTTTTGGGTACTGAGGAAAATTTTCCTGCTCTTCCAGAGCTTATATTCTTGTGAGGGTATTGAGTTAATAGACAATAAATAAAGTAAGTAACATAAAAATTATGTGAAATAGTGGTAACTATGAAGGAGAAAAAGGAAGGGAAGGGGTGAAGACCATAGGGAGTTTGCAGTTTTAAATAGTATAGCTAGGAAAGGAAATTTATAACTTTTCTTTGTAGTTTCTATGATAAAGGAAAGAATCTTTTAGGATTTAGATAAGGATGGAAATGTAATTACACATTTTTAATCACCTGTGAATAGCTCCAAAGTAATATCCTATTTATTTTTCTCTGACTCCTCCTAATGTTTCTTCCTCTTTTAGGATGAGGGTAAGGAGTTTCATAAACAGTTTCATAAACAGTAACCATTAACTAGCCTCTTCTAGTTTATTATTATTCTCTTCCATCCGTAAATACCTTAAGTGATATAAAAATGTTCAACCTTCAAGTGGCCCAAAATATTTCTTTGAATTCATCAGCTGACTAGTTTCTTATCCTAGCTAGAGTTGTTTACTTTCCAAATCTTGGCTTTGAAAGGAGGGAAGATACATACGTAATATTGCACATAACTTTTCTTATCTTCTCTTTTTTTCTCATTCCCTTACACACATAAAAGTGTGTGCAAAGTTAAGCATGTTAAAACCCTAAACTTAAGAGCAAGTTAGACTAGGACCCTGTTTTATAGTGATAAAATAGTAGAATTAATAAGAAAGTTGCCTACAGTTTTTCATTTATAAACATTTTCATTTTTAATTATTCATTCTGTCTGATCTTAAATATCTATTGCTCCATATATGAGCCTTTTCTTTGTATCCAATATGAAAGAACGTTTAATTTTGTAATGTAGGAATGTGGTGAAGAAGGCAAACTGTTTTAAGACCTTATCCTCAAACTTTTACTATAAAAAACAATGTGTAATAATAAAGAACTCATCTTAGTGTTTTGAGCTACCTTATTTTATATGTAATCAAATTTTCCATTTTTATCTTCTTAGGTTTACCCAGGGTTGATGATAACAGCTGGCCTTATCCATTGGATTTTAAATACGTTGAACATAACAGTTCATATAAGAGATGTATGTGTGTTCCTTGCACCGACTTTTAGCGGCCTTACATCTATATCTACTTTCCTGCTTACCAGAGAACTTTGGAACCAAGGAGCAGGACTTTTAGCTGCTTGTTTTATTGCTATTGTACCAGGTTACATTTCTCGGTCAGTAGCTGGCTCCTTTGATAATGAAGGCATTGCTATTTTTGCACTTCAGTTCACATACTACTTGTGGGTAAGTAACAATGTTTTACTTCCATTTAATATTCATGAACTTTGTGTGGAGATGCTGTAGGTTGTACGCATTAGTCTTTTATCAATTGTAGTTCCATACAGGAATCTATTACTGTTCATAGTAAACTTAATAATGAGTAACATTTTAAAATGTCATGTACTGCTCCTGGGCACACTCTCCCGCCCCCTGCCCCACCATATGTGTATGATCGTTTACAACCATCCTGTTATACCTGTTTTACAGATGATGATAATATATTCTTACTTTATATGTCATAGCTCCAAAAATGAGGCTATCAAAAAGCCATCTAGTGATTTTGTTTGTTTCTTTTTGAGTGAGGAAAGGGGTCAAAAATACTTAGGAAAGTTGAAGTGGGATTTAATGGCTTGGAATTTTGAGTTCTGTTGCAAAAACAGCATTATTTTTCTGTTGCCAAGTTAGTTCTTCCCAATATATATACCTTTTATTGTCTTTTTGCATTAGCTAATACTTCCAGTACGATGTTCAAAAGGAGTGGTGAGCAGGGACATCCTTGCCTTGTTCTTTATCTTAGTGGGAATGCTGTGAGTTTCTCAAGTTTCAGTATGTTAGCTGTAGATTTTTGGTAGATATGTGTCTACTTGAGGAAGCTCCACTCTATTATTAGCTTGCTGATAGATTTTATCATGAATGGATGGATTGTGTCGTGTTTTTTCTGTATTTATTGGTAATTCCCCCCCTTTTGTTTTGATGTGATACATTAATTTTCAAATGTTGAACCAGTTTTTCATATCAGATAAATCTTGGTCATGATGTATAATTCTTATAATACATTGCTGGATTTGATTTGCTATTATTTTATTGAGGACTTTTACATCTATGTTCATAATATATACTGGTCTGTAGTTTTTTTGTGTGTGTAATGTCTTTGCCTGGCTTTGATATTAGGATAATACTGGTCTCAGAGAATGAGTTAGGAAAGTTATTTCCTTCTCCTCTGTTTTCTGAAAGATTGTAGAGAATTGGTATAATTTCTTCCTTAAATATGTGGTAGAATTCACCAGTGATGAACCCTCCTCGGCCTGGTTTTTCTATTTTGGAAGGTTATTGTTAATTATGGGGTAAATTTCTTTATTAGATACAGGTTTTTTTTGTTTGTTTGTTTTTAAGATTTTATTTATTTATTTGACAGAGAGAGAGAGATCACAAATAGGCAGAGAGGCAGGCAGAGCCAGAGGAGGAAGCAGGCTGAGCATGAGCTGGAGCGGGGCTAGATCCCAGGACCCTGAGATCATGACCTGAGTGGAAGGCAGAGGCTTAAACCCACTGAGCCACCCAGGCACCCCTAAGATACAGGTTTATTTAGATTGTCTCCTTGTGTGAGTTTTGGCAGATTTTGTCTTTCAAGGAATTGGTCCGTTTCATTTAGGTTATCAAATTTGTGGGGATAAGGTTGTTCCTAGTATTCCCTTATTATCCTTTTAATTAACTGCCTCGGGATCTGTAGTGACATTACTTCTTTCATTTCTAATAGTAAATTATGTCCTCTTTTTTTTCTTTGTGTAGAGGCTTATGGATTTTGTTGATCTTTCAAAGAACCAGTTTTTGATTTCATTGATTTTTCTCTTATTTTCAGTTTTATTGATTTCCATTGTAATTCTTTTTTCTGCTGCTACTTTTGGATTTTACATTGTCCTCTTTTTTTTTTTCCTTCTAGTTTCCTAAGGTAGAAACTTAGCTTACTGATTTAGATCTTTCTTTTTTTAATATATGCTCTAAATTTCCTTATAAGCACTATTTTTTCTGTATGTCACAAATTTTAATAAATTGTGTTTTATTTTTCTTTAGTTAATATTTTTATTTTTTTGTTGGGAGTTAATTTTTGACCTGTGTGTTACTTAGAAGTATATTGTTTAATCCCAGTTTTTTAGTTAATCTTTCTGTTACTGATTTTTTGGATTGATTCCTTTGTGGGCTAAGAATGCACATTATGTGACTTCTATTCTTTAAATTTGTTAAGATGTGTTTTATGGCCCAGAACATGGTTTATCTTGATGAATGTTCCATGCGGCCTTGAGAAGAATGTATATTTTTCTGGTTGTGGATGAAGTAGTTTATAGATCCAGGATACCTAATTTATTGATGATTTTGAGTTCACCTACACCTTACTGATTATCTAGCTGCTGCTTCTGTCCATTTGTGAGAGAGAGATTTTGAAGTCTCCAATGATAGTGGATTCATCCATTTCTCCTTGCATTTCTATCAGTTTTTTCCTCACTTCGTTTGATGCTCTGTTGTTAGGCGTATAGACTTTAAGGGTTGTTATGTGTTCTTGGAGAAATTAATCCCTTTATCATTATGTAATGCCTTTCTTATCCCTGATTACTTGTTTTGAAGTCTGATCTGAAATTAATATAGCTACTCCTGTTTTCTTTTTAGTGTTGGCATGGTATATTTTTTGCCATCTGTTTACATTTAATCTATATGTATCTTTTTACTTAAACTAGATTTCTTGCAGACAACAAAAATTTGGGTCTTGTTTTTTGATCCATCCTGTCAATTTGTTTTTAAAGGGTGCATTTAGACTATTGACAATCAAAGTGATTATTGATATAGTTGGATTAATATTTATACTATTTGTCTTACTGTTTTCTATTTGTTACCCAGCTCTTTGTTTCTTTTTTGGCCCTTCACTCTTTCTCTGCCTCTTACAGTTTTAAGTGAACCTTTTATGGGATTCCATTTTCTCTCCTTTCTTAGCGTGTCAGTTTTTGTTTTGTTTTTTTACTGTTTTAGTGGTTGTCCTAGAGTTTGCAACATACATTTACAACTATTCCAAGTCGCCTTTCAAAGAACACTCTACCACTTCACAGGTAGTGTGAGTACTTTATAATAATAAAATAATACTAATACCTCCCTCTTACTCCCTGTATCATTGCTGTCATTCATTTCATGTATATATAATCATATATATGTAAGGTATACTCATTAGCATACATAATAGAATACATAGTTGGTATTATTTTCCAAAAACACATGTGTTAGATCAATTAAGAATAAGAAATAGTTGGGTTTTTTTTTTTAGATTTTATTAGAGAGTGTGCATCAGCAGGGGGAGGGGCAGAGGGAGGAGAAGCAGACTCCCCACTGAGCAGGGAGGCAGATGAGGGGCTTGATCCCAGGGCTCTGGTATCATGACCTGAGCTGAAGGAAGATGCATAACCAACGGAGCCAGCACCCAGGTACCCTGAAATAGTTTTTATTTTTAACTTATTCCATCTTTAGTGCTCTTCCTTTCTTTATGTAGATCTCAGTTTTCTGATTTGTGTTATTTTCTTCTCACT
Organism: Nasua narica; assembly: GCA_028533885.1. NCBI lineage: Eukaryota > Metazoa > Chordata > Mammalia > Carnivora > Procyonidae > Nasua > Nasua narica. The sequence goes on along the minus strand of CM052799.1, from coordinate 63,373,302 downwards.
AAAGAACTTTTAATGTTTATTGCAAGGCAGGTCTGTGGTCAACAAATTCTCTGTTTTTGTTTGTCTGTAAAAGTCCTTATTTCTCCTTAAATTTTGAAGGATAATTTCACAGGGTACAGAATTCTGGGTTGGTGTTTTTCCCCTCTCAGTACTTTAAATATCTGATTCTGTTCTATTCCTGCTTGCTTGGTTGGTTTCTGAGTAGGTGTCATATAATTTTTGTTTGTCTCTAGGTAAGGTGTCTTTCTTTTGGCTTCTTTCAGGATTTTTATTTTTAATTTTCTGTAGTTTGGCAGAGATGTACCTGGTACAGAGTAGTTGGATTTTTTGGCATTTATTCTTTAGTGCTTGACTTTGTGGATCTGTGGTTTGGTATCTGACATTAGTTTGGGGTAATTCTCTGTCGTTGTTTCAAATACTGTATTCTTTCTTCTCCTGATGTACTAGGTAAAAGGAATTATGATAAATAAGAGTTAAGGTGTGTGGAGAGGGAAAGCATCCTATAGTTGTATGATTAGGTCTGAGTCTTTAGTAAGCAGGGTTGTAAACTTTGTGTGTTGCCCTCCTCCGTCCTGCCTTACTTAAGTAGACAGGGTTGGCTGGAGCTGACTGGAGTTGGATATTTCCCCTCACCCACATAAGTTTCTCCAAGGACAGGCCTTGTTAAGAACAGAATCCTCAGACATACTTCAGAATGGTTCCTTTTCCCTTCCTTGTGCTGAAAACAAGGGGATTTGTTTCTTATATATACTGTAAGAACCTGATAGAGATCCTGGAGGTAAATCCCACTGAATTGTGGGGGCCTTTGTATGAATGGGTTCACCCTGGACTTTTTAAGTTTCCACAGTGAATTACTCACACTGAGCTTCCAGCCATCCCTCAGACAATTCAGATTTTCCTACGTTCTGTGTCTCCCACTGTTACCCATATCAGTTCCCACTGGTGTGACACTGTTTGCGTGTGTATCACTAATCTCAAGGGCAGCAATTTGTCCTTTGTCATTGCCTCACAAATCCAGGAAGAGTTGTTGATTTTTCAGTCTGTTCAGCTTTTTACTTTCTGTTAGGATAGAATGATTCCTTATATTTGGAATCAGAAACCAGAAGTATGTTGCCAGGTTACCTAAACTTAATGTTTTTTTAAATATGTAAAAGAATTTTACTTAGTACTGGCTTCAACTTAAAGTTTGCATTTATTTGTTTATTATTTTACTTGTAGCCTCTGCTCATACTTTTTCAATGTTGAAAATTGCCAAAATTTTTACATGTGAAAACTTTTTTATGTGTTAAGTATATTTTTAGGTATCTAGGTGAATGGAAGCATTATTTTTCTCTTTAATAATTACATCTTTTAAAATTACTTAGCTCTTAGAAGTTTTTACTTGGCATAAAATTTCAGAGGAGAATGTTTTAGTCAACAATGTAGATGGTTGCTTGATTTTGAATTTCAGAAGAAAACAGCCATGGAGATGAATATGATGACAAGCAGTAGGATGCTGCTAATGCTGCTGTATTCATCCAAAACTGTTTAAAAACATAGTCTTTATTTTGTGCATAAGAGGAAAAAACACAAAATTTTGTAACATCTGTTTGAGGCCTTTTAACATATAATTTTTAAGATTTTCAAAGTATGTATGGATATTGATAGATCTTTATAATATAATGCCAAATGGAAAAATAAGTTGTACAATATGTACAGTATGATGTCCTTATTTAAATTTTAAAGAGTACAAATCATACCATATGTTGTGAATAAAAATACAGCATATATATCCATCATGTACACCAACTTCATGGTAGTGGTTATTTGCAATATAGTGTGAGTGAGTGATTTTGAGGAAAGGAAGAGTGATTTTAAGGGAGGTTCAACTATGTTGTTGAAATTTTTAATAAAATCATCTGAAGCAAATAAGTATTCTCATTTAGAAGTCCGGATGGCTATTCTTTTTACTCTTCTATATATTTGAAACATTTTGTAATTTAAAAAAATAGTATATCCTGGGGTGCCTGGGTGGCCCAGTGGGCTAGGCATCTGACTCTTGGTTTCAGCTCAGGTGGTGATCTTGAGGATGTGGGATTGAGCCCTGCATCAGACTCTGCACTCACTGTGGAGTCAGCTTAAGAATCTCTCTCCCTCTACCCCTCCCCTCACCACGTGCACCCTCTCTCTCTTAAATAAATACATTAATCTTTAAAAAAATAATATATCCTATTTGTTAGAAATTTGTAAATAGAAAAATAATGTATAGAAACCATCACCCAGATACTACCATTTGCATTACATCACTTAATCTAATTTCTTTATGCTTTTAAGAAACACAAAAGTGGTATTGTCTGTATAGTTGTGTATTTTATTTTTTAATTATTTAGAGAAAGCATGCACAAGCGGAGGCAGGGAGGGGCAGAGGAAGAGAGAATCTTAAGCAGACTCTGCACCCAGTGCAAAGCCTGTCATGGGGCTCAATCTCACTGCTGACCCTAAGATCATGACTTGAGTCGAAATCAAGAGTCGGTCACTCAACCAACTGAGCCACTCAGGTGCCCCTTGTATTTCTTAGTTTTCATTTGTTTTTGTTTTTGTTTTTTTTTTAACATACCATGAGTCTGAACCATTGCAGGAGTGCTTTAGCTGGTATCTTAATTGCCTTTCAATATTTTAAAATTTTAACTTGAAAATTGAGACAGAACTCATATAACAAAAAATTCATTATTTCATCCATTTTAAAGTATATAAGTTAGTGTTTTTACATATCTTCTACTTATTTACAGAACATTTTATCACCCCTTGAAGACACCCTGTATTTTCCCAATTTCCCTTCCCTCCATTAATTTAATTTCTGCCCCTATAGACTTAACAGATCTTGGATTTTTCATGTAAGTAAAACCCACATAAAATATGTGACCTTTTACGTATGACATCCATTCACTTAGCATTATCATTCTTGTTGTTGACATGTATCAGTAGTTCATTCCTTTTAATGGCAGAATGATCCATTATATGGGTATGCTGCATTTTTTTTTTAACCGTCAGTTGATGGGACATTTGAGTTCTCACATATTGGTTATTATGAATAATGCTGCTAACAACATTGTGTACAAGTTTTTGTGGATGTATGTTTTCATTTCTCTTTAGTGTATATCTAAGGGTAGAATTGTTGGTTCACATGGTAACTCTTTTTGAGAAACCTGAAGACTGTTTCCCACACTGGCACCATTCTACATTCCTACCAATGATTTAGGAAGGTTTTAATTTCTCTAAATCCTTGCCAATACTTACTTTTTCCTGTTTGTGTGTGTGTGTGTGTAATATCACCTATTGGTATGAGGTCATATCTCATGGTTTGTTTTTATTATGGTAAAATACACATAAAATTTAACCATTTATAAGTACATTGAATACATTCACTACAACTACTATCCATCTCCATAACTTTTCACCTTACGAAACTTGAAACTATATCCATTAAACAATAACTCCCCATCCTTCCTTCCCCTTTCCCCAGACAACCACCATTCTACTTTTGGTCTCTGTCATTTTGATTACTCTGAGTATCTTAAGTGGAATCATAGAGTTTTTGTCTTTTTGTCACTGGCTTATTTCACTTAGCATAATATCATGTCCTCAGGGTTCATACATGTTGTAAGCATATGTCAGAATTTCCTTCCTTTTGAATAACATTCCATTTTGTTTAGATACCACATTTTGTTTATCCATTCATCTGTTGATGGACATATGGGTTGCTTTTGTATTTTAACAGTTGTGAATAATGTTGCTGTGAACATAGGTGTACAGATATCTGTGAAGATACTGTTCACAGTTCTTTGTAGTACATACCCAGAAGTGCATGCCAGATCATGTGATAATTCTGTTTTCCATTTTGAAGAACTACCTGTTTTCCATAGCCACTGTACCAGTTGACATTCCCATCAGCAGTACACAAGGGTTCCAATTTTTCCACATCCTTGTCAACACCTGTTATTCTCTTTCTCTTTTTTTTTTTTTTTTGGATAGTAGCTATCTTAATGAATATGAGATGGTATCTCAGTGTAGTTTTGGTTTGCACTTTCCTGGTACCTAAAGATGTTGAGCATCTTTGCTTGTGGTTAAAAGGCCATTTGTATAATCTGGAGAAATGTTTATTCAAGTCCTTTGCCCATTTTTGAATCTGTTTTGTTTTTTGTTTTTTTTTTAAAGATTTTATTTATTTATTTATTAGGAAAGAGAGAGAGTGAGAGAGAGAAGGTCAGAGTGAGAAGCGGACTCCCCATGGAGCTGGGAGCCCGATGTGGGACTCGATCCCGGGACTCCGGGATCATGACCTGAGCCGAAGGCAGTCGCTCAACCAACTGCGCCACCCAGGGACCCGAATCTGGTTTTTGTTGTTACTGTTAATCAGTTTTAGGAGTTCTCTAAATATTCTCAATATAAATCCATTATAAGATGGATGACTTCTGAATATTTTCTCTCATGCCATGAGTTGCCTTTTTTATTATGTTGTCTTGACAGTTTTTAATTTTCCATGAAGTCCAATTTGTGTCTTTTCTTTTGCTGCTTTGCCTTTGGTGTCTTAGAAATCATTGCCAAATTTAATGTGATGAAGCTTTTTGCCCTGTGTTTTCTTGTAAGAGTTTTAGGTCTTACATTTAGATCTTTTTGAGTTAATACTGTAGATAGTGTTAGGTAAGGGTTCAGCTTCATTATTTTGCACAGATGTCCAGCTTTCCCAGTACGCTTTATTAAAGATTGTCCTTTCCACATTGAATAATCTTGGCACCTTGGTTGAAAATCAGGAAGTGTGTTTTCTCAAACTTGAACTTTTTAAAGATACTTTTGGTTATTAGGGGTCTTTTGAGATGCTATACAAACTATAGGATGAGTTTTTTACTTCTGCAAAAATGGGATTTTGAATCCGATTACATCGACTTTGTAAATCACTTTAAGTAGTATTGTCATCTTAATACCGTCTTTCAATTCATGAATGAACATGGGATGTTTCCATTTATGTCTTTAATTTTTTATAGCAGTGTTTTAGAGTTTTCATTGGTATAAGTCTTTTATCTCATTAGTTAATTCATAAGTATTTTATTCTCGATGCAATTGAAATAGAATTTTTTCAGTAATTTACTTTTCAGATTATTCATTGTTGGTATAGAAATACAACTGATATTTGTATATTGACTTTGTATCCTGCTTCCTTAGCCGAATTCATTTATCAGGTCTGACCGTTTTTGTTTGTGTGTGTAATCTAGGGTTTTCTGCATATAAAATCATTTTATGTGCAAATAGGAATCATTTTACTTCTTTCTAATTTGGATGCCTTTTCTTTTTCTTGCCTGATTGCTGTTTTCTTTTTCTTGCCTGATTGCTCTGACTAGAACTTCAAGTACAGTTGACCCTTGAACAACACAGGTTTGAACTATGCAGATCCACTTAAGTGGATTTTTTTCAAGAAATACAGTATAGTATATAAATGTATTTTCCTTATGATTTTTAAAATATTTTCTTTAGCTTACTTTATTGTAAGAATATATTGTGAAATACACGTAACATATAAAATATGTGTCAATCAGCTGAATATGTTAGGGGTAAGGTTCCAGTCCACAGTAGGCTATTAGTAGTTAAGTTTTATATGCAAATTTGCAATCCTGTGGAAATCAATGCCCCAACCCCCCTGCATTGGTCAAGGGCCAAACGTATTATGTTGAATAGAACCTGCAAAAGTGGGCCTTGTCTTACTCTGATTTTACAGGAAAAACTTCAGCACTTCACTGTTATGTTTGCTATGGATTTTTCATATATGGCTTTTGTATTATATGTTGTATATTAACATAATGTTATTAAGTATAAGATACATTAATGCATATTTTGTATATTAATATTTTTAAAAATATTTTTAAAGATTAATTTAGAGCATGTGTGCACATGTGCTTGTGTGGGGAGGGGCAGAGGGAGAGAATCTTCAAGAAGACTCCCCGTTGAGCACAGAGCCCAATGTGGGCCAGTCCCACCACCCATGAGATCTTGAGATTGGTTGCTCAGTGGACTGAGCCACCCAGGTGCCCCTTAAAATATTATATATATATATTAGTTGGACCAAGGTATTCTTCTGGTAGATGCCTTAGGAAGGTCTCAAAGTACAGAATTCCTCAAGTCCTCAAGTCCTTAGGTGTTTAAACCCGTTGGACTGGATATAAAATTCTAGGCATGTAGTCTTTGCTTTTATTTCTTGAAACTGTACCACCCTCACTTTATTTTGCTTTCTACTGCCAAGAACCTAAGTTTATTGTTTAATAAGAAACATGGGGGTGCCTGGGTGGTTCAGTCAATTAAGTATCTGCCTTCAGCTCAGGTCATACTCTCAGGTCTAGGGATTGAGCCCCTCATTGGGCTCTCTGCTGGGGTGGGGAGGGAGTCTGCTTCTCCTTCTCCCTCTGCTCCCCCCCCCCCAACTTGTGGATGTTCTCTCTCCCTTAAATAAATAAACAAACAAACTTAAACAATAAATCTTCTTGGGGGAGAAAAAAGAAGAAATGTGGTCTTCTATTCCTGAAGTAATAGAGATTTTTTTTCTATATCAGTAAAGTAATGAATTTCCTACATGTGTCTGAAAGTTGATCTTTCTGGTAATGTTGCTCCCTTTCAACATGTAGATTGATATTGTTTCTGAGAAGTTGTTTTGTTGCTGTTGTTTTTGTTTAATTGTTTTTAAAATTTTATTTGAGAGAGAGAGTGAGCGGGAGCATGCAGGAGCATGCAGGAGCGTGGGAAGGGGCAAAGGGAGAGGGACAAGCAGGCGCTCTGCTGAGCAAGGGCTCATTCCCAGGGTCTTGAGATCATGACCTGAGCTGAATGCAGATACTTAACCAACTGAGTCAACCAGGTGCCCTGCCCCTCTGAGAAGCTTTTTTTTTTTTTTTTTTAAGATTTTATTTATTCATCTGAGAGAGAGAGAAAGTGAAAGAGATCGTGAGAGGACAGAAGGTCAGAGGGAGAAGCGGACTTCCGGAGGAGCCGGGAGCCCGATGTGGGACTCGATCTCAGAACCCCAGGATCATGACCTGAGACGAAGGCAGTTGCCTAGCCAACTGAGCCACCCAGGCTCCCTGAGAAGTTGTTTTTGATTGTGGTTTTAAATATCAGTTTGTTTCACTGTTTTTCTTGGATTTTTTAAGTGTCTTCTCTATCACTTTGTGACCCTTTTTATTTCTCTTGGCTGTTTTCATTTCTTTCCTTATAACATGCTGCTGAATTTGGTTTTTAGTATTCTACTGAGGGTTTTAGCATCGGTGGTCATAGGTGATAACTGGTCAGTAGGTTGCCTTTTAGCGTTTTCGTCTGGCTTTGATAACAGGATAATGCTGGGTTGATCGAATAAATAAGGAATGCTTTCATCCTCTTCAGTTGTTTTTGGAAAAGTTTGAGGATTGATATTCGTTCTTTTAATGTTTTATAGAATTCACCAATGAAACCATCAGGTTCCAGGCTTCCTTGTTGAAAGACTTTTGATTACCAATACAGTCTCGTTACTAGTTACAGGTCTATTCAGATTTTCCATTTCTGCATATTTTGGTATTGGTAGGTTTTATATTTATAGGAATTCATCCCATTTCATCTAGGTTATCCTCTTTGTTGGAGTACACTCATGGCACTCTTTTATAATCCTTTTAATTTCTATAGAATTAGTAATGCTTCCATTTTCATTTCTGATTTAGTAATTTGACTTTCTCTTATTTTTTCGTCCATCTAGCTAAAGATTTGTCAATTTTGTTCATACTTTGAAAGAACTACATTTTGTTTTCATTGATTTTTTTTTTAAATTTTTTGAAGATTTTATTTATTTAATTGTCAGAAAGCGGGCACACAAGCAGGGGGAGCAGCAGGTAGAGGGAGAAGCAGGCTCCCCACTGAGCAATAAACCTGATGTGGGACTCCATTCTAGGACCCTGGCATCGTGACCTGAGCAGAAGACAGACGCTTAACTGACTGAGCCACCTAGGTGTCCCAATTTTATTATATTTTTATTCTGTATAGTGTGTTTATTATGTTATTTCTTCTAGTATTTGGGGCTTTAGTTTGTTCTCTTTCTAGTTCCTTAAATATTACATTTAGGTTGTTAATTTGAGATCTGTTTTTTAATGTATATGTTTACAAGTATACATTTTTCTGTTAATGATGCTTTGCAGCATCCCCTAAGTTTTGGTGTGTTGTGTTTCCATTTTCGTTCCTCTTTAAGTATTTTTAAACTTCCCTATTACTCCTTCTTTCATCCATTGGTTGTTTAAGGGTGTGTTGTTTAATTTCCACAAATGTGTGAATTTTCTAATTTCACTTCTGTTATTGATTTCAAATTTCATCCCATTGTGGTCAGAGACTGTACTCTCTATGATACCTGTCTCTTTAGAATTAATTTGTAGCCAGACATATGGTCTAAGAAAATGTTTATGTGCACTTGAAAAGAATGTGTATCCTCCTCTTATTGGGCCTAGTTAGGTCTATTGTGTGAAGTCCTCTGTTTCTTATATGTCTAGTTCCTACAATTACTGAGAGTGGGATATTGAAATCTCCAATTATTATAGAACTATTTCTCTCAATTTGTCAGCTTTTGCTTCATATATGTTGATGCTGTCATTAAGTGTCCTAAGTGTTATAATTGTTATACTTGGAGTAATGAATGTTTTATTGATGTACATTGTCCTTTTTTTATTTAAAGTTTGTTGTGTCTGTTATTAGTATAGTTACCTGTTCTCTTTTAGTTACTGTTTGCATGGAATATCTTTTTCCATCCTTTAACTTTGAATATATTTGTGTCTTTAGATCTGAAGTGAGTGCCTGGTGGAGAGCATGTAATTGGACCATGTGTTTTTCCGCCAGTATTTATCTCTTGATTGGAGAGTTTGACTTAAACCATTCACATTTAAAGTGCTTCCTGATAAAAAAGATCTTCTTTCTATCATTTTTGCTATTTATATTCTATATGCCTAGTAGCTTTTCTGTCCCTAATTACTGTCTTTTGTGTTGATTTTTTTTTTTTTTTTTGTAGTGAAATGTTTAAATGCTTTTCTCATTTCCTTTTGGTATATATTGCTGTTTCCTTTGTGGTTACCCTGGGGGTTACATTTAGCATTCTAATATTATAATACTCTTGTTTCCTTTTATACTAGCTTGTCTTTTGTAGTAATTCTTTTAGTTGTATTATTCTCTTAAAGTATGTAGAAAACTAAATTTGGAGTTACAAATCAAAGTTAAAATAATGCTAGCTTTTATACACTAATAATTTTTGTTTGGACATTTAGGGTCCTTTGTATTTCCATATGAATTTTGCATCGGGTTCTCCATTACAATATTCTTTTTAAGTGGCAATTTTTTTTTTTTAATTTAACAGATATTTTTGTAGAACACAGTGTGAAACTGGTGCTGTTTTTATGTTGATTATACAGTTAAATGAAGTTGATGAGCTTGTAGGGGGGAATTATGAGTATCCTATTGCTTTTAAGAATGATAGTGTGACAAAATGATAAAGCATACTCACTAAGGACTAAAATACTATTTTGTGAGTTTTTCCTTTGTTCTGTTTTTTAAAGCAACACATTTAAAATAAATTAGATTTAAACTAGAAGCAGCTCCGTATTTGAAATGAGGAGTTGGTGAGGAGTTGTTTGGAGTTCTGGCATAAAAACTCATTTTCTGACTTGTGGCAAGTTATTTGACACTTTACTCTCATTCACTTTTCTTATAAATTAAAAATATAAAAAATGTTTTAGTTACAGAGTTGATTAATTACATTTATGTCAAATTTGATCTTTACCAATTGGAAGTAAAAATGATAATAGCTCTGACTACTCTGAAAAGTTCTTTGTAGCCAAATGAGATGAAGTTGAAAACATTTTATATGTCATCTCTAATTTTTGAATATGCTTTTAGATTCATTTTCTATATTTTCTAACCTTTTTTTGTCAGGATCAAGTACTTAAGAGTAGAGTCTTTGGTGCCAAACTGCCATGATCTGGTTTCCTCTTTCCTGGATTTCAGTTCTTATCACTGGGAGTTGTTTAAACCACCCCACGATTATTAAATCTGCTATAAAATGGAAGTAATAATAGTACCTACGTTATATGGTTTAAATGAGTTAATGTGTAGAACATTATAAGAACACAGAAATTGATGAGTACATGTTTTTTTTTACTTCTGGGTTAGCGTTCACCAACAACAGAGTTGATGCGGATAAAATAGTACTGGGAACAGTACATACTGTTGCCTCCTATATGTTTGTTTGTTTTTTTTTTTTTTAAGATTTTCTCCTCTACCTTTGTAATCAGTCCTCTCCTTAACCCATATTTCTTGCAACCGCAGATCTGATTTCTATCTACATATTTTTGGGAGTTTGTTTTCCATAATGCCATGTTGTAGAAACATACTGTAAGGGGTGACGCTTTATGTATGGCTTCACTTTTGAGAGTAAGACTTTTGAGAGTCATCCATGTTGCGTGTTTTAGTAGTTTGTTGCTTTTTATTGCTGAGTGGTATGGGTGTACTATATGGATATACTATTGCTTATTTTCCCAATTTTTGGCACTTATGATAAAATAGCTATAAATATTTGCATACAGTTCTGCATATGGGCATATATTAGTATTCCTTTTGGACAAATGCCTAGGTGTGTGGGGTTGCTGGTTTGTAATATAAGTACATGTTTAATTTTATAAACAGCTGCCAAACAGTTTTCCAGAGTGACTGTGTTATTTTTCATTCCCTCCACCAAAGTATGAGGCATTGCATTTACTCTGCTTTTACCAGCATGTGGTATGTTCAGATTTTTAAATTTCAGCCATTCTAGTAGGTATATAGTGGTATCTCATGGTTTTAATTTGCTTTTCTCTAGTGAATAACAATTTAGCATCTTTTCATGTGCTTATTTCCCATTCTGATTCTTCTTTGAAATTTCTCTTCAGACCTTTTGCCTATGTTTTGGTTTGGTTGTTTCTTATTATTGAGTTGTGAGAATTCTTTATATATTTTAGAAACAAGTTTTCTATCAGATGTATGTTTTGTAAGCATTTGTTCCCAGTCTGTAGCTTGTCCTTTTATTTTTTTAACAATATCTTTCTAAGAGCAGAAAATGAATTTTTTTTCTTGCCTCTTTATACTGGTTGGAACCTCTAACAGTGTCCAGTAGAAGCATTGAGAGTTTTTTATCCTTTACTTCCTGATTTTAAAGGGAAAGGATTTAAGCTTTCACCATTAAGTATGATGTTAGTTGTTTTTTATAGATGTCCTTTATCATAGCTTAAGGAAGTTTTCTTATATTTGAGAATTTTTATCACGAATGGATGTTAGATTTCGTCAGTAGCTTTTTCATGTCTATTGAGATGATCATATGGTTTTGTCCCTCATTATGTTAATTCAAGTTTTCTCTTTAATACTGCCGACATCTGGGGACAGGCAGTTATTTCTTGTGTTGCAGTGTTTAGTTTATCCCTTACCTCCACACTCTAGATGCCAGGAGTACTTTCTCCCTAGTCCACAGTTGGGAACCACTGCATTAAATTTTTTTTTCCAGATGTTAAAACAACCTTGAATTCATGGAATCAGTTCCACTTGTTCATGATACATAATCCTTTTTTTGTATTGTCGATTTTGTGTTGTTTATATTTTGTCCAGAATTTTTTCATCTATAAAAAAAATTTTTTTCATCTATATCCATGAGGGATATTAACATGTAGTTTTCTTTTCTTGTGATGTCTTTGTCTGGCTTTGGTTTTTTGTTTTTTTAAGATTTTATTTACTTGAGAGAAAGCTTGTGCAAGAGCACAAGCAGGGGGAGGGGCAGAAGGAGAGGGAGAAATGGAATTCATTCCTGGGGACTTGATCCCTGGACGCTGGGATCATGACCTGAGGCCAAGGCACATGCTTAACTGGCTGAGCTACTGAGGCACCCCTGCCTGGTTTTGATATCAGAGTTACACTGGGCTCTTAAAATAATTAGAGAAGAGTTTCCTTCTCCTCTGTTTTCTGAAAGAATCTTTATAGGATTGGTATTGGGTCCTCCGTAACTATTGATACTTTTCAGCAGTGAAACCATCTGAACCTGGGAAGATTTTTAATTACTAATTCAATTTTTATTGACATAGTTCTGTTCTGATTTTGTTTATGAATAATTTGGTAAAATATTTCTTTTTTGAAATTTTTCATTTCATGCATATGATCTGATTTGTTGGCACAGATTATTCATCATACTCCTTTATAATTTGAATTGCTGTACAGTCTATAGTGATGTTACCTCTCTTAGTTCTAATATTGGTCATTTGTATCTTTTTTCTTAGTCTCGTTAAAGTTTATTCAACTTCTGGTTTTGTTTATTTTTCTTTGTATTTGCTTTTCTAATTCAATGAATTCTTGACTTTTATTCCATTTTATATTTGGTTTGCTTCTTTATATCTTCTTGAGGTTGAAGTCAAGTTATTTTAGTTATTTGTTTTTCTAATATGAAATTTAAATTATACTTTTCATCATTGCTTTAGCTATACTCTGTATGTTTCAATATGTTGTTAGTTTTCATTGTCATGTAGTTAAAATATTTTTCTAATTCTTTTTTAAGATTTTATTTATTTGACAGAGAGAGAGTCACAAGTAGGCAGAGAGGCAGGTAGAGAGTGGGGGAAGCAGGCTCCTCACTGAACAGAGATCCCGATGCGGGGCTCGATCCCAGGACCCTGAGATCATGACCTGAGCCAAAACCAGAGGTTTTAACCCACTGAGCCACCCAGGCGCCCCTCTTTTTAATTCTTGATTTCTTCTCTGACCCTTCTTTAGAAGAAGTGTGTTAGTTTCCTAATATTTGGGAATTTCCCAGGCATTTTTTCCTCTTGATTTCTAGTTCCATTGTTAAAGAATTCTAATTCAGGAGTTTTAATATTAACATGTCAAAGACCTAGTTAAAAAAAAAACCCCTGTCCAAACCTACCATCTCTTGGCCTTTCTCCTCCCCACTGATGGGTAGTAGTGCCTCAAGGTAGGAAACTGGGAGTTCTCAACTTCTTTTTCTCCACTATTCTCTAATTCTAGTAGTTCACCAAAAAATGTTCATTTGGCCCTTGAACATAGCCTCTCCTTTATGTCTACATTCTTTCCACTGTGAATTTGGACCTCAGTACTCAGTCATATACCATCCTCCCGACTTGTATTTCCGTTACCAACAGCATCTATAAGGCATCAGGATCTATAAGGACCTTACACCACTGAGTGTCTATACTCACCATGTGGTCTCAGTCATATTGTGCTTTGACTTTAGTTCTTGCTTTTATGTCTTACCTCCCCAGTTGGGTCATGACTGAGTTATAATTTGTGTGTCCAACATAGCCTTGCAGAGTTTTGTGTGTTTTAGTAAATACAGCAGAATATGTTTGATTCCTTTTCTCATTCTCTCTCAGCCTATACAATTGGTTTTAGGGTTTGAGATAATTTTAGGGTATGGACTGTACTTAGTGGTTATAAGTATATTTTGTTTTTTTGGTAATAGATTGTAGCAGGACTGAGCCCAATCAGTCACAGTAGATTACATAAGGGGAGTTTTAGGAAAAGAAGTATTAACTGTGATAGAAGAGTAATACAGAAGGAAACGCTATATGATATAGTAGGGCTGAGGGAAAGTACTCAAGGAAGGACAAATTTAGGATTCAGATTTCTTTAGAGAGGGTGTGGTTCAGCCCACCAGCCCCAGAGAAGTTTGATGGTTAGGCCAGCCTAGAGCTGCTTTGGAGCTGCCTGACAGGGTACTGACCACCCTCTGGAGTGTAGGCATTCAGGAGTGGGGAGTTGGTAACCTGTAGCCTTATATGCCGTGGGAGTCTGGGTCCCAGCAGGGGCAGGAAGCTTTTAGACTGTATGTATAGGGCTTTTGGTTACCATGTCAAGAGGACTGCATAAAATTTATCACTAGACCAAGGCTGCAAAGTCACAGGAGGACCATGTTCTGCCCCATGGTCGGGTCCGCACCACCAGATGTTCTCACATCCATACCACCAATGCCAGCCTACACCTGAAATGATTGGATTGGAGAGCCTCTGCTGTGGTGCTCCTTCAGCACCCTCTACCAAAAAAACTTAACGTCATACTCACTTTAAAGGAGAAATATTTAGAAAGTATTCTGTTGTTTATCATAGAACATATATTGAAGGGTGCATTTATTTGGACCTAAAACGCAATAAAATAACTGACACACAAGTATAAAGCACTGTGAATGGTCATTTGCAAGCTTTCCCTGCCAACATTTGTCTTCTCTACCTACCTCCAGTTCACTGGATAGCCTTTTTTTCTCAGTCGCTAGGTTGAATCATTTTTTTTCTTTTTTATTCTGTTGATATACCTGCCATAGCCTTCTTGCCCCCATTCTTGGGATTCCATTTTGTTTCTGGAGCAAACAGTGAGAACACTATTTCTTCTAGTCTCCCTACTTAGAATTAGGCCTTTCTAAGGCACCTGGGTGGCTCAGGTCATGATCCCAGGGTCCTGGGGTCAGGCCCTGCATCCTCTGGCTCCTTGCTCAGCAGAGGGCCTGCTTCTCCCTCTCCCTAACCCCCCCCCCCCCCGCCATGTTCATTTTCTCTCTCTCTCAAATAAATAAATAAAATCTTTAAACAAATAAAAGAATTAGGCCTTTCTGAACATTCTTTTCTTTCCCATTTCCCTGGTAGCTGTTTTCCTTTCTAAGAATCATCTTTGGTCTCTCTCATTTGTCTTTTAGTCTCTCTGATTTTGGCATTAGCACTTGGTTCCAACTCACTTCTCCACTCTCTAGAGATTGGATATTATAGGAATAATTTCTAATCAGCCCTGGAAATTTTTTTCACTTTTAAAATGTCAGTATTTTAATATACTGCCTTCCGTATTCACATTTTAGCATAGATCAAGCTGGTTTCAGTGGGGGAGGGGTGTGTTTTGTCACACATATACTGTGATGTTGAATTCAAAGCAGTCTTTGATTAGTCTAATAGAAGTCAGCCTGATAATATCTTTACGTGCTGTAAACTAGGAATGTTTTCTTTCCTTTCTCTCCCCCTCCTTTAATTCCTGTTGTGTGTATATTTGATTTACAATTCCTCCAAAGATTACATGTCACCTGTAGTTTGGTTTAATGTACTAGTAGAGATTCATTTTAAAAAAGTAAATTCCTTGAAATCAAGTATATATTTTTTAAATAAAGATGACATTTTTGCGGGACGCCTGGGTGGCTCAGTTGGTTAAGCTGCTGCCTTTGGCTCAGGTCATGATCCCAGGATCCTGGGATCGAGTCCTACATCGGGCTCCTTGCTTAGCAGGGAGCCTGCTTCTCCTCTGCCTCTGCCTGCCACTCTGCCTGCTTGTGCTCTCTCTCCCTCTCTCTCTCTGACAAATAGATAAATAAAATCTTTAAAAAAAAAAAAGATGACATTTTTGCTCTTGGCATAAATAAGTATTTAGAACTTGTGTTTTTGAAATTTGAAATTCAGTTTTCTGAACCAAACCATTATTTTCAGAGGAACATATAAACTTATCTGGGAATTATTTCTTTGGTTAGTTTTTTTTAGACAGTAGAGATTTGTCATTTTTTTGAAACTTTCATTGATTGCAGATTCTCTTTCTGATTCAGAGTCATTGAGAATTTTACTGACATACCCTAGAAATTATTGTAGGACTATCAATTTCTTGAGGATATAGATTATTATTTATTGATTATTGTTCTTGATGGTGTATGAAAATTCCTAGATGATAGGTTTTCAAAAATGGATGCTCATAATTAGAATATATAAGATATATATATTCAAATGAAGGAAAACTACAGATTAAGGTGTTATGCCTAAGAAAACCAACCATATATAAAAATGTAGATTTGCTGAATAAATTTATTTAGTTAATATCTCAATTTGTTGATATTAATCATTTTAAAATAGAAAGTAAAGCTAATAGAAAAATATAATTTTGCTTCTTTTAAGATGATTCTTTTTACTGAAAACTACATAACAACAACAGAAAAATCAGGGCTATTTATAAAATGTCTGACTATTGCCCAGTGGATCTGAATATCTGAATAACCACTGTACTTTCTTTAAATATATAACTTTGGGTTTTTGTAGTACAAGTGTATTAAATATTTAACTTTGTTTATTCAGCAGGAACATTTATAAACATTTGCCTGTTTGTGTTTTAGGTAAAATCTGTAAAAACTGGGTCAGTTTTTTGGACAATGTGCTGCTGCTTATCGTATTTCTATATGGTAAGAATTCATATTTGAAACTGTATGAGGTCTAGCAAGTATTTGGCAATTAGACCAATTCCTCTTCGTCATCATTTTCTTCTCATCTGGACTAGTTCTCCACTTCCTTTCTCCTGAAATCTTGAGGATGTTTAATGCATTCCCATTTATTACTGTCATCCTCTTCCCTACCTCCATCCTTGCGGTGTGTAAGGACTTTGTTTTAGTGGGAGGGCTAATATTTAAACCCTCAAATATAATATTTGCAGCAAGTAAAACAAAAATTTTCCTCTTCAGATGTATAACTTTTTCTAAATAATGGTCCTATCCTCTAGGAAAACTACCTATATACTTTTTTCAATAGATTACTTAAGATTAGGATTCAAAATTACCTCTTCATTCTCCTGCCTTTTCTCCCCACAGCACAGCCTATACAGTAGTCTTGTGCTGAAAATTAGTGATTATTTTAGGTAAGCTTTTTTTTCCTGTTTGTAAACAAATATGGAATATATGCATTCCAAATTATCCACACCTCTTTTAAAATGGTTAAAGCCTAAGACACATTCTGAGCAAACTCATTCTCTTTGAAGCTTACATTTAAATTTTGAAGGTAATCTGAAGTCCTTCAGTTAGGACTTGTGCTCAGAGTAACATTATTTTTGGTGCAAAATAGCATCGGACTGAAGCACTAAACTGATACTCTTATATGCATTGTATACTGAAGGTGGGTAGTTTATTACAAGTGGTCCTGAAATATTTTAGAGAGGGGTAGCATTGTTACAATATATTTGTTAACATCTGTTCTCCTAATGTGACTTGGTAAATAGTTCTTCTAAGCTTTTCATTATTAGAGCACATCTAAAATTTTGAGCTTGACAAGAGCTTATTGCCTATTGAATGTGCTCAAAAAAGTAATACTATTGGTTGAGAATAAACCTTATCTTTAGAATCTTTATTAATTTAGACCAGAACAGGGATGGCTGGCTGACTCAGTTGGTAGAGCATGTGACTCTTGATCTCAGGGTCGTGAGTTCAAGCCCCACTTTCTGCATATAGCTTACTTAAAAAAAACTAAAGAATCACATAAAAAAAATTAGACCAGAACTTACTCAGTTATTCTGATCAAATAGAATATTCTAGTTTTATGATATATGCTAAACATTAAAATGGAATCTTGATTTGTAATCCATTAATAGGAAATAATTTATACTCAATAATAGCACTTTTATTTTGAGTATCTCAAAGCATGTCCAGATTATCTGAGTGTTCCTTGTAATTCACTTGTTGGCTGGTCCTAACATTGATTGTTCTTATTCTCAGTCAGGCTTCTTGCAATGTACTTATCAAAAACAGGGGAAGTAAAATCCTTTTTTTTTTTTATCTCTTAACATATGATCTATATCCCAGGAATCCTTATCCTTATGAAAGACTTTTTACCACCAATTGACAAATTATAATGTTCTTAGTGTTCTTATTTAATTTGGCCATTTCTCCAGTGAACATAGAATAGCATGTTGGATTTATGGGGTTGTGTTATTTTAATAATAAAAATAAGTAGAAATAGGCTTTTATATATAAAGTTATATAAATAAATTTTGAACATATCTCAAAATTGTTAAGAATCCTAGTGTTTATGTCTGTTCATTATATGTTTTAGATTGTCATGACAAATAAAACTTCTCTGTTTTTTAAAGCAAACATCTTAAATTATTTAACTTTGTGTTTCTTAACTCCTAGGTCTCTGCTTGGGGTGGCTATGTGTTTATTATCAACCTTATTCCGCTGCATGTATTTGTGTTGTTACTGATGCAGAGATATAGCAAGAGAGTGTACATAGGTAAGTGATTTGACTTTTGAAATTTCAGTTTCTAAGAGATGTTTCATATACATTCTTTTCATTGAACTGCTATTTCTTTCTGGCCATATTACCCATAAAAAGGTAAAAATGAAAAAAAATTAAATTTAAAAAAGGTAAAAATAATTTCATATATTTTTTTGCTTTTTTTGTATTAATAAGGTAGGTTGGCATTTTTACCCAAGTACATTGTTACCAACTTTTCCTTGATGAGTTTTTCTTTTGTGTTTTTGTAGAAGTTAGTCTACACATACTAGATTTAATATTTGTCAGTCTAGCCTTTTTTTTTTTTTGTGGGCATGGACATTCTATCATGGAATCATTCACGTATACATATTGTTCAAATTGGGCTTAGTCATTACGAGATTGAATATCCTCAAAGTAAACAGTTATATAAATTTTTGAAAGCCCTCTCTGTATAATATTTGGCAATATTAGTCCATTTGGGATGCTAAAACAAAATACTATAGGCTAGTAACATATAAACAACAGAAATTTCTCACAGTTCTAAAGACTGGAAAATCCCAAGATTAAGGTACCAGAATGGTCACATTCTAGTGAGGGCTCCTTTCCTGGTTTATAGCTGGTAACTTTTTGCTTTGTCCTTACATGGTAGAGGGGATGAGCTAGTTCTCTGAACCACTTTTAAAAGGGTACTTAATATTCCCTGGAGCCCACAGTACCTTATTACCTCCCAAAGGCTACCTCATAATACCATCATCTTTGGCATTAGGTTTTAAACTTAAGAATTTGGTGGGGGGCGCAGTAGCATAGACTGAACCTTTTCTCAATGAACTTTCTCTCTGGGTTTTAAAACATGTCTTCTGAATAAGATGCTTAATGATAGATGTCTCAAATCTTAGAGCTCATTTTCTATGACAGAACTTTTATATGTAGAATAAATCAGAGAGAAGTTGTGGTCTGAACCCAATGTCTTAGTAAAATAATACAATTCCATTATGGTAATGTTGTTTGTAAGCAGTAACAGAGATATAAAGCTTATTTACTTCAAGAAAAAAAAAAAAAAAACATAGTAGTTTGGCAGTTCCTCAAAAACTTAATCATAGAGTTAACTATATGACCCAGCAGTTCTATTCCCAGGTATATACCCTAGAGAATTAAAAGTAATTATTCACACAAAAACTTGTACTAATGTTCACAAGAGTATTCATTATTCCTAATAGCCAAAAAGTGAAGATAACTCAATGTTATGAACTGATGAATGGATAAATGAAGTATGGTATATTCATACAGTGGAAAATTTAGCCACAAAAAGGAATGAAGTACTGATACATCATGAGCCTTGAAAACATTACGCTGAGTAAAATAAGTCAGACACATAAAGCCATGTATTGTAGGATTCTTTTTGTATGAAATGTTCAGAATAGACAAATCCTTACAGCCAGAAAATAGGGGACGCCTGGGTGACTCAAGCAGTTAAGTGTCTACCTTCGGCTTAGGTCATGATCCTAGGGTTCTGAGAACAAGTCCCACATTTGGCTTCTTCCTCAGCGGGGAGCCTGCTTCTCCCTCTGCCTGATGCTCCCCTCTGCTTGTGCTGTCTCTCTTTCTCTCTGACAAATAAATAAATATATTTTTAAAAAGAGACAGAATGGGTGCCTGGGTGGCTCAGTCGTTAAGCAACTGCCTTCGGCTCAGGTCATGATCCCAGGGTCCTGGGATTGAGCCCCGCATCAGGCTCCCTGCTCGCTGGGAAGCCTGCTTCTCCCTCTCCCATTCCCTTTGCTTGTGTTCCCTCTCTCACTGTATTTCTCTCTGTCAAATAAATAAAAAATATTTTAAAAATAACAAAAAAATAAATAAAAAGAGACAGAAGGTAGGTTTAGTGGTTACCAGGGGCTTGGGAAGTGGAAGAGTGACTGCTGTTGGGTATGGGATGAAGAAATGTTCTGAAATTAGATAGTGGTGATAGATACACAACTTTGTGAACAGAATTAAAAAAAAAAAACCCACTCAATGGTACATTTAAAAGGGTGAATTTTATAGTATATGAGTCATATAAAAAGTCATAGTCATTTTTATCATACTTTATTACAATTACTACTGAAATAATTAACATATATTGAGTGTTTATTTTACACCACAAACTGTCCTGAGTTTTTACATGTATTTAACTCTAATTTTCATAACCATACTGAGTGTGTAGTACTCACAACAACTGAGTGTGTTGTATATGCAACAGTTGCATACTGTTACTATCCTCATTTTATAGATGAGGAGACAAGAAAGGATGTAATTTGCTCAAGATCATGTGGGTGAAGGCTGAACTTATGGCTGTACAACCCATGATGCAAAAATTACTGTAACTGTGTGCCTACTATATAAATAAATGCCTTACTGGTGAAATACATAAACCTGTGATATATTTCTACTCTGAACACACTGTAAGCGATCTTTGGGATCCAGAAAGGAGAATGATAGATTCAACTATTAGTTTCAACTTTCTGTTTTAGAAATATATAGGGAAAGGTTTTTTTGGTTTTTTGTTTGTTTTAGTTAAATGGTAGTAGGGGTGGAACTGTGAGGTGGTTTAATTAAAAAAACTTTTGGGTCTTGAAATTTTTTTTTTTTCTGAAGATTTATGTATTTATTTTACGGGGTGTCAGAGGGAGAGAATCTCAGGCAGACTCCCAGTTGAGCACGGAGCCCAGCTCTGGGCTCAATCTGATGACCCCAACATCACGACCTGAGCCAAAATCAAGAGTAATATGCCCAACCAACTAAGGAACCCAGGTGTCCCAGGTCTTGAAAATTTAGTGGTCGGGGAATAGAGCGGAAGCGATAGACTTGTTAAATGTCCTTGAATCAGGGAGAGGAAGAAGAGCCAAAGTAGTCAGAAGTAGCCAGATAAATACATTGTTAAAGAGGTCAAATGAAAGAATTTTCTACATAAAAGTTTAAAACAGGAGCAGTGTCCAACTTCCTTTGAGTGTTAGCACTAAGATCTTGTATTTGATGGGTAGGATTTCTCTGGTAACTTTACAAAAGTACACAATTAATACTGCTCTAGTTGGCTCTTGAAAATATTTCTTCCTTTCAAGGGGATTAAAAATACAGTAGTTTGGGGATTCTATATATATGTGTGAAATTAGATTAGTGAATGCCTCAGATAACTTCATGGTATTCAAACTTGCTACCCCACCTTCCTTGTTCCTTGATCGCTTATTCCATTCATATACCTAAGAGTATATTAGGTGAGTTTCATGTTCTTTCGTGCTGTGATGGTATAGAAAGTGATGGTATAGAACAATCAATTCTTTATCCTAAATGTATCAAGATTTAAGTTCAATTTAACGTAATGATCCTGAAAAATATGAAAACATTGTAAACTATATATACAGGTTGTCCTCTGATTTTACCATATAACATCCTTTGTAGTTCTCTCTCCTTGTGAGCAGAAACATTTGTTTGAAGAAGTAATGATTGATAAATGGCAAACTCATAACCGTACATTTAATTGGGCTCTCAGTATCAAATTAAATGAGGTAAAAATGAATCATTTGAAGTAACTATGAAAATGGTTTTCCCTTTCAGTAAATTTTTTCCATATGTCTTTAGAATACGTTGGTAAGGCAGGGAAAACTCAAGTTTGTTCACACATGGAAAGGGGAGCACAGGGAAGATAATATGTTTGTATAGGCCAGGTGAGGCACAGGAGTGGGGTGAATTGGGGGATAAGGGAAAAGAAAAGAAAAGCCCCTACTACTTGAAATTTGGGTGGGGAGGAATTGTATAAAGTTAAATTATTTTGTTAAATATTTTGGACTTGGTATATGTCACTGCATTAGGATGTGAATTATAAAAATAACATTACAAATAGGATTCGGATGTTTTATCAAGAAAAAAGAACACCCACATCTTATTTTGCATTTATAGAAAGTCTGGTTTGCAGGTATCACTTAACACTAATGAGATTAAAATTATTTAAATTTTATAAAAGTTTATTATACTTTTTATCAAAGAAATTATTAAAGATATGAAGACATTTAGGGGTGTTCACTATATGTAAGTTATAATTGTGAAAATAGTTTAAATGCTCAGTAGAGAAATTTTAATTTCTCTAGTGGACATTTAAATTACACTTAAATTGTAGTGTTGCCATATATGAAATATTATGGCATCATTAAAGTTGGTATTTGATGATATAGGAAAATGTTAATAAAAAGCAGGCAGACAGCAGGACTACTACTGATATTTTTTCTTTGTACTTTTCTCTGATTTCCAGATTTTCTCCAATGAACATGAACTAAATTCATAATAAATGAGAGTTTTTCATTTACAGAAATATGAATTTTATCTCTGATGGCTTATAAGAGTCTTATTAGAATAATTTAAGGAGAAGGAAGAAATTAGTTTGTTAGTATTGATAAATGATGTTTAAATGTCACGAGAAATTTGTTGTCTGTTTTAGTGAGGTCATTTGAGTAAGGAGAGTAACAATTATTTTTTTTAACAGAATCATTTTTTATATCTAAAATGTATTTTTATGGTAATATTTACTGGTGGACTCATCATATAACAAGTTAAATATTATAGACATACCACATACTTTAGTTCTGTACAAATTATTCTAGGAGTGTAGTTTGTGAGTGAAGAAAGGTAATCCTGCTATCGAGTTAATTAAAATTAAAACCAGAAGGGCACCTGGCTGGCTCATTCCATAGAGCAATGTAACTCTTGATCTCAGGGTTGTGAGTTCAAGCCCCACATTAGGCCCAGAATTTTTTTTTAAAGACTTTATTTGACAGAGAGAGAGAGCACAACCATAGGGAGCAGCAGGCAGAGGGACCGGAAGAAGCAGTCTTCCCACTGAGCAGGGGGCCTGATGCGGGACTTGATCCCAGGACCATGACCCAAGCCAAAGGTAGACACTTAACTGACTGAGCCACCCAGGCGGCCCCCCCAAAATTTATTTAATTAAAAAGTAAAACCAGGGACACCTGGTGGCTCAGTTGGTTCGGTGTCTGCTTTCAGCTCAGGTCATGATCCCTAGGTCATGGGATCGAGTCCCGCATCAGGCTCCTTGCTTGATGGGGCCTGCTTCTCCCTCTGCCTCCTACTCCCCTGGTTGTGCTTTCTCTCTCTCTCTCTCTCTCTCTCTCTCTCTCTCTCTCTTTCTCTCTCAGAAAGAAAGAAATAAAATCTTCAAAAAATAAAACCAAAAAATTAAAACCATAACTTTTAAACATATTATACTTGGCATATATAAACAAAACATGCTAAACTACAGAAAAACCTAAAAGAAAAATTACATGTAAAAATTTTAGGATACAAAAGCTAGAAGCACTAGAATTTTGTCTAATTTTACCTTTTTTTGGAGGAAATTTAAGCAAATTGAGCTTTCTCTTCACTAGAGAATTAAATGTTTAATAGATACTAAGTTTTGTGTTAGCCATTAGGATGCACAGATGATCTAAAGATGGTCCTTTTCTAGGGAGCTTATATTCTACAACATAATTTCATTATTACAATGTAATTATAGCATATGAACAAAGTGGAAATGAGAAGGAGTTTTGACTTTTGAGTTTCAGGAAAGTCTTGTCTTGTTAAGCCTTCCAGTTGACTATGTCCTTCTGAAGGTTTTGGAGATAAATCTTGATCTTGAGAGGAGAAAATAGTATGGAAAAAGACTTACAGAGAGTTTGTGATGATGTAACCATAAATGAGAGGTGCCTTAACAGGGTAAGAATATGAACTGCAGAGCCAAATTAACAGGATTCAGTTTCTGGTCTAGTCACTTGTGGTGCAACTTTGGGCAGATTACTTAATTTCTTTGTTTCTTAATGCACTCACAAATCAAATGGAGATAATGATTTTCACCTTGCAGAATTTTAAGATTAAATGAAAAGTGCTATTTAAGTGTTTGTCTCTGCTATTGATATTAAAATTATGAAGGTTTGGTTTTTACCACTAGTAAGCTTCTAAAGGGTTCTAGTCATCAGTTCCAACATGTGGGGGTGGTTTTCCCACACCATCAAACAGTTCTCTGATACCAGCTCTAAAACCTACTCTAAATAGTAACTTTTATTTACTGAAATAACTCCTAAAAGAGATTCAGTATATAAATAAACTAAAATCATTTTGATAGTTTAGATCTGAGATACTAAAACTAATAAAGGGTTATATAGTTTTATATTTGTGGCACATAAATTTTTACCGCATGAAAGATTACATTTATAGCCTATAAATAGATTTTTATAAGGATTGAATATGTCCATATAACACTAAAGCATGATGTTCTCATGCTACCTAGAATGTTCAATTTGTCAGTGATGTTTTATCTTGAAATAATTGGTTTGCCTTTCTTCTTTATTGTACCTTCAAGGGAACATGAGCCAAGAGCAGATAGACAAACAGGGACTATCATAATTGCCCCCCCCCCAGGTTTTTGTATGAAGTTTTCATTTTAAAGTTAGAAATTGCAATGTTAGTTCCATAAAGTGAGTTTTCCAGATGACTGTCCTGTAGTAGGCGTTGAAACTAATTATTAGAGGAAAGGGATGGGGAAATTTTCCTTAGATTAGTTTATAATACTTTAAGGATTCCTTTTACAACTTTCTCAGTGGGTACTTTAAAGTTTATTTTGGGGGGAAATTTTATACCTACATGTGCACTTGAAGATGCTTCTGACATCTGTAATATTAATATGACTCATTATTTAGTTTTCAAAGGATTAGTCTTCTGTGTTCTTATTTTAAGACCCAAGATATGTTTAGAGTCTTACCTATGATTTAGCAGTAATCGTTAGTTTAATCCAAAAGGTTTCTTCAGTGAATAGAAACAACGAATGTTCATATTCTACAAACTGAACAGGAGCAGTAAGTCATTTTTTTTTTTTAAAGATTTATGGGGCGCCTGGGTGGCGCAGTTGGTTGAGCGGCTGCCTTCGGCTCAGGTCATGATCCCGGAGTCCCGGGATCGAGTCCCACATCGGGCTCCCCGCTCCATGGGGAGTCCGCTTCTCACTCTGACCTTCTCCCTTCTCATGTTCTCTCTCACTCTCTCTTTCCTAATAAATAAATAAATAAAGTCTTTAAAAAAATATGTTAAAAAAAAAAAGATTTTTATTTAGGGGCGCCTGGGTGGCTCAGTTGGTTGAGCTGCTGCCTTCCGCTCGGGTCGTGATCTCAGCGTTCTGGGATCGAGCCCCACATCGGGCTCTCTGCTCAGCGGGGAGCCTGCTTCCTCCTCTCTCCTCCTGCCTCTCTGCCTACTTGTGATCTCTCTCTCTGTATGGAATCAATAAATAAAATCTTTAAAAAAAGTATTAACGATTTTTATTTATTTATTTGACAGATTGATCACAAGTAGGCAGAGAGGCAGGCAGAGAGAGAGGAGGAAGCAGGCTCCTCGCCAAGCAGAGAGCCCAATGTGGGGCTGGATCCCAGGACCCTGAGATCATGACCTGAGCCACTCAGGTGTTTTACTTAGTTTATGAGTGAATTAAGGTTACTGATATTTGTCTATTGCTTCTTTGCATATTAAGTTTGGTAACTAACCTTAGCTCTAAAGGAGTTAATTATTTATCTAGGAACATTACCTAATACATTTAAGTTATGTAAAAATTATATTTTATGAGTTCTTCATATAGTCTTTAAACACACACACCTTATTTATATTTTAATGTACTTTGGTAAATTATTAACCATTGCCAGAAATTAAATGAATAATGTTTTCACACGATAGAAATAAAACTCAAACTCTCACATGTATGTTTGTTTTTCTCCTGTACTATCCTTGATGTTATTTTAGGTATCAATATGAAATATATATGCTATTTTTAAAAGTTTTATTAGGTGTCTCTCTATCAAGTGTTTTTAAACAAGTCATTGCTGCTTTTTGCAAACCAGTCTTACAAAATATCTGTTTCAAAGATTCATTCTCAGGGCGCCTGAGTGGCTTAGTCAGTTAGGTGTCTGCCTTCAGCTCAGGTCATTATCAGAGGGTCCTGGGATCGAGCCCGTGTCAGGCTCTCTGCTCAGTGGGGAGCCTGCTTTTTTCCCTGTCCCTCTCCCTCTGTCTCCCTGCCTGGCTGGTGCTCTCGCTCAGTCTCTCAGTCTCTAATGTCTATATCTCAAATAAATATCTTTTTTTTTTTTTAAGATTTTATTTATTTATTTATTTGACAGAGAGAGAGAGAGAGAGAGAGAGAGAGAGATCACAAGTAGGCAGAGAGGCAGACAGAGAGCCCGATGTGGGGCTTGATCCCAGGACCCTGGATCACAACCCAACCCAAAAGCAGAGGCCTTAACCCACTGAGCCACTCAGGCACCCTTCAAATAAATAAAATCTTAAAAAAAAACAAAAATAGTAAGATTCATTCTCTACATAGTTAATGATGAGCATCATTTTTTGAAAAGAAAAATTATTTTCCTTATTATGTATGTCTGTTAATCATTAAGAATTCATATTTTTATGGGGTTTTTTTTCCGGTTTTAAGCTTTAATTAAGATCTTATAAGTTTCTTACTATTCTTCATCCTGCTTATTTACCCAGGATTCACAGTAATCAAGCACTAAAGTATCTTTATTAAAAGGCTCCAATAGTCTTAGAGTCCTTTAATCATATTTGTTAATAAAGCAAAATTGGTTGGATTTTCTAATATTCCCCCGTAGTGTTTCTTTTGGTTAATACTGTTTTGGTTGACAGAGAAGCAGAATGGCAAAGGACTATTTTGTTAGTTCTCTCCATTAAATATTAACCAGCAGATGAGGAAACTCAGAAATGCTAAGGGGATTTAATGATGGATCATAGTTAATGGAAATGTAATATTCACAACCTTTTCCAACTTTAAATAAAAAGAAGTACAACAATATTTTATAAGTATAAAGAGTACTATCAGCATAAGTCTTTGCTTTGTCAGGGAGAAGGTACTTAAAGGTTAGTTTGGGGAACAACAGAGGCTTCTTGAAAACTTAAAGTTTTAATGGAGCTTGAATCAAAAGTTTCAGTACCTTTTATTTTATAGAACAACTCATTTGTGTGCCTTAAGTCAAGGACCATAGTTTTCTATATCATTTTGTCCCTATCCCGTACATACCCTTGGGTAAAAAATAAAGTGTTTTAACAGTGAAAGATGTTTAGGCTCTTTTAGAAGATTAGTATTTGACCCAAGTCAAAGAGATTTTCTTTGGGAATAATCAAACAGAATAGTACACCTTGTAGATACCTAATGACAATTTTTTCTGGAATTCTTTAAGCACATTGGGAATATCATATGCAATAATGAATGCCAGTAACTGTACTTCCACAGGATGGCAGTGTGGTAACATTTTCATGATGTAATAAATGATTTACAACATTATTGGCATTGTGCATTTTCTTAGAGTTCCCTACTTTGATGGAAAGCTTTGTTCTTCTGGTTTAAAGGGTAAGAGAAGTAGGTTAACATGGATGGGTAGAAAGTTGTGATAGATATGGATAGTAAGTAATTTGGTCAAGTTTCCTTAGAAAGTTCGTGGAAAGGATTAGTGGGAATGATTGCTATCTGTGGGTTTGTGTTGTTGGGCTCTTCTAAGAACATTAGAGGTTGGTAGAGATGGTATCCACTGCCTTTTCAGTGCAGATGGCAAGAAGAGATCTCTCCCTCCTTGAAGTTTTTGTAGAGCCAGGGTTTGTTCGTTGATGTGACATGTACTTGCTTCATTATATTGTAGTTACGTACATCTCTGATTTTCCCAATTAGATATGTAACTCTTAGAGGATGGAGTTGATCTTAATATAGAATGCCTTGACCATAATGGCATAAAGTTTATATTTGAATGAATTAATTAGGTAATTTTTAAATACAGTGTTAGATGCTATTATACAAAGCCTGGAGGAAAATTGTTTTCACTTTAGTGAAGATTTTGTTTATTTTTTAAGAATTGAGAGTCACTTCACCATTTCTTTCTACTGAGGTATATCTAATTCTTCTTTTCTGTGTTTTAAAACATGGCTTTGTAAATGGAATTTAAATCGAGGTACAAAAATGTGTATTTAATTTTATAGAGTCAAGGAGAAGGACAATATTAAGCAAGATGAGAGTTTGTATTACCTGGCAAGCAATACTGACTTCTATTTAATGGCATACTTGTCTAATAAAAAGTGCTGTGAGGAGGAACATATATCTCCCTATGTAAACATCACAGGATCAGTGATCCAAAAAATATAGAGAAAACATGAGTCCAGTTCTCTTAGAAGAAAATGGTGCTCTTTTGATTATTATATATATCATTTACCAGCTTTGTATCATTGGTGCATATCTAATACGGATAAGAGTATTCAAAGGCAAAATATTGTTGAACTTATCTCTTTCTATTTATTTTTATTTGACATTAACCAATGTTTACAAAGTAATACAAATTAAAGTCCCACCTGGTCTTTTAATGTTTTCTGAGATTGAGGTTCTTTTTCTTGAACAACTCTCCCATCACTCTTATTAAATAGCTTGAATTCTAGTGTATCTTGTTTCTACATGAAGAGTTTTCTCTTTACCAATGACAGTGTCTGTGGATTTATGTAAAACCACTGAATTGAGATCTTGTGAGGTTTATTCTCCTTTTTGAATAAGTCTGGAAATGAACTTGAGCGGATCCCTGAGAGGAAACTTCGATAGTTCCCAAGCATGTGGTTGCTTACGTTTTTTACGTTGCCAAACATAATAATAGTCTAGTTTGAAGAGAGAGAATAAGAACGTGAATATGTTTATGTGTGCTCATCATACCTTTTAGTAGTACTTTCTGAAAAATGTGACTTAAGAAGTAAATGGGCTAGAGACTTTCTATTTTTTTTTTTTTCCCTAAAACACAAAACATTCTACCTTGCAAATAAAATCGTAGAGACAAATGAAGATTTGTGTTTACCTTGCACTGGGATGGGAGGAATGGAGAGCAGCTGCTTAAATGGGGTTTTTAAGGGGTTAAAGGGGTTTTCTTTAGGGGTGATGAGAATATTTTGGGATTAGAGAGTGGTGGTAATTGCATAACATTGTGAATGTACTATAAATATCTCTAAAATGTTCACTTTTAAATGATTATACATAAAGCCTTTTTTTTTTTTTGAAAAGGGTTTATTTTTTTATTCATCGTGTGCCATTTATCATATTTAATCCAGATTCTGGGGCAGTATTAATAACATTCCGTGTTCATTAGTGTTACAAGAAAGAGAAATCTAGCCTAAGAAGTGAAGATGCTGTTTGGACATAAGTAGACTTAACTATAATTAAAATACATAAATGACATAAGGTTTTCCCCAGCCTGGCCTTTCTATTTGTACCTTTGTCTGTTCAGTATTGGTCTAGGGTTTGATTTCTCAGCAGTAAGTGTCTAATAAAAAAAGGCCTGTTGGTCATAGAATCTTCAGTTATTATTGTTAGGCTCGGGGGGCGATCTACAAATCTTTTTGTCAAAACCTCTCATTCTGTAGTGAGAAAACTGAAATTTTTTTAAGTAGTTGTTCAAGGTCAAGATCACGTATTCCCATTTTTTTCTGATTTTGCCTCAGTGACTCTTTGCCAGGGCATCTACAACTCTGATAAAAACATGCTGATACTAGAAATCCCATTAACCAAATTGATTGACAGTTTAAGTCACATAATAAAGAAATTCTGGTTCACTTAACTTTTTATGCATTTGTGTTCAAGTATCTCACTGAGGGTAATTTCTTCCATCGTTAATATCCCTGGAATGTGAATTATTAGGCGGACTACTTTTGTAGTCTCCTCTAGACAACTAGTTCTCCACTATCTTGAGCATATTGGAAACTTTATTCACATACACTGGTCCTTCCTATTAAATTTACTTGAACTTCTTACCTTTTCCTAACACTGTCGTCATCTCTTATCATACAGATTGGGAGACAACGTAACATTTGAACCATTAGCCCATGGTTTACCTTCCATAAATGGGTTTCTTTTGAAAGCAAATAAACATTCTTTCTCAGCTAAATTGGGGGAAAGAGAAGTGTATGCTGAATGCTATGCTGCATACAGTGTAGAATATGGATAGATATACTGTAACAATTCTCTTCTGAAATACACCTACAGTCTTTTTTCCTAGTAGAATAGTTTATTTGCCAACAGCTACGTACTGTGTTTTATAAAATGATGTGAATAAGCTTCCATTATAAATAGAATAATTTTCATATTAACTTCAGTTGGGTTTTATCTTCATTTCTAAGTAACTTCCAATTATAATGATTCCCAATTCTAACTTTCTCTGTAATGAACTTAATCAAAATAGTGATCTGTGAACACCTAAATGCAAAACAAGTCATTACACAAATTCTAATCCCTCCCCCGTTTCCCTACATTTATGTTGATTTAAGCCAAGAATACTATAGTATACTCAGTGCCAAGAGGAAATGGTTTTCCTTTATTAGACCCTAGTATAAATTCAGAAACTAGTCTGTTTTATGGCTTGACTTTTGTATACTTAGTCCTTTTCTTCTTTTAGGACAGAACACTTAGTGGACAGACATGGGTTTTTTGTTGTTTCTTACTGAGAGGTACTGTACAAAGTGTTAGACTATAAAAGGATGTGGAATACTTGAGAGTTTTGAGATGATAGCAGCTATTTGTATATAGATCAGTATTTTTTAGGTCATGCTTCAGAGCAATGCCATTAGGAATAGTTTCTAATTATTTATATATTATATAGCTTCTGAGGTATGTCAATTATTATTGATAGCTTGAAAACTTGATGCCACTTTAGGAAAAGGAAAGCAGCACCAGTCTTCTAAACTGTTCTAAATGATACTTTGCAAAATAAAGTTCTTTAAAGATTGGTAGAAGGAATTTTCATGATTTATAAGATGCAATTAACCAGCAAGTATATATCAAATAGAGCAGTCATTTCAAGATTCTGTTCTTAAAATTAGTTAAAACTTTGCTAAAAATATGAGCTATTGTATACATTTATGTTTGAAGTACTTAATGGTAGTAGTAAATTATCCTTGTTTCCTATTTTGTCTTTGTAGCATATAGCACTTTCTACATTGTG
Organism: Nasua narica; assembly: GCA_028533885.1. Lineage (NCBI taxonomy): Eukaryota > Metazoa > Chordata > Mammalia > Carnivora > Procyonidae > Nasua > Nasua narica. Next base: position 63,342,218 of record CM052799.1, on the reverse strand, counting down.
GGTTTAATATTATCCATGCAGATACCCTTTGTGGGATTCCAGCCAATCAGGACAAGTGAACACATGGCAGCTGCTGGTATGAAAAAATATGTATTTTCCTTTTTCTAAAGAATATATGAATGCATAACCAGCCAGTCTTCAAGGGAATTAAGTTTTTTTCATTTCCTTTTTGTTTTTAATTTTCATCGTACTGGTTTTAAAACATTGCTACTATAAAATATGAAGTCTTAGAGTTTTATTGAAACTTTCAATAAAATGTGCCTATTTTCCCAACTACTGTTGTTTTGAAAAGGGAAAATATCCCTTTTTGTACAATCCGTGTTATTTGCAAACACTAAATAACATGCTTGGTTTAAACAAATATTAAACAGTGTATCTGTACACTGAGTTTACTGCATTTCAGCAAATTTAGGTGGAACATTTTATTTTTAGGTCCCTTTCATCTCCTTAAAATATTTTATCTAAGATACTAAAATTAATGGCTTTTATATTGATTAGAAATAATATAATTCCTTTCCATTTGACCAGACTGCTTTGCCATTATTAATCTAGGTCACAATTAACAAGATAATGGGAGACCTTTGAATAAAACTTTAACAAGAGATTCTTTACACAAGGTCCATGACAACCACAGGAAGTCTGCGGGTAGTTATTTTGTTTGCAACATTTTATAAATATCAGTATATTTAACTCCGATATGATATTCCATAGCTTTTATCAGATTCTAAGTTAGAAACTTGAACTCCCCCTGCAAAAAAGTTAAGAACCCACACCTTACTATTACATAGCACTTTATGAATAATTTTACTTACCTTTCTAATTTGATATTATAAATTACCAAGTGATTTTATATGCAAGAAGTTTTGAGTATTTAACCTTTATACAATGTGTGTGAAGATACATAATCACCTGACTTTCTTTGTTATATGGGTTATTATATTTTCTAAAATCTAAATCTTTGATTATACGTAATCATTCTAAAATGCCTAAAATTTTAAAATTCTGAAAAATAAAGTTTTTAAAAGAAAAATCAATATGCCATATGGGTTTAGGATTCTCTCATATTTTTTAGTTTTACACCTAGTGCTTTCGTATCATGTTTTGTATATTTTGACAATTAAATACTATTTGCTGTTACTGCTTTAATTTTATCTTAGCACTCAGTCATAAAGAGTAACTATCAGGATTCTCTAATACAAAGTAATTTGTATCCTTCAGTAAATCTTAGGACTCTTTTTGTAATGACACTTCTACTTTTTTTTTTATCCCTAGAAAACATATCACTAAAATATGGGGAGGAATGTAATGTGATAAATAGGCTCTAGTTATTGAAATGAAATTTTTCATATCTGGTCCATATATGGGGATTCTGACCATTTTTTAAAATATATAGTAATTTTTTTGACAAAGGAAATGGTTAAATGAAATGACTAGTCTTTGATATGTATGATACAGGGTATTCGAAGAAGCTCTTTAAATTAACCTTTTTAAGTATCTTTGGAAAGTGCTTTGCTGATTAATTTATATCATCCTTTTCTTTAATTAGGTGTGTTTGCACTGCTGCAAGCTTATGCTTTCTTGCAGTATCTGAGAGACCGATTAACAAAACAAGAGTTCCAGACCCTTTTCTTTTTGGGTGTATCACTAGCTGCAGGTGCTGTGTTCCTTAGTGTCATCTATTTGACTTACACAGGTAGGTGTCATCACCTGTAGATTGTGAATCTTGTCTTTAGATTATTCAAAAAGGTAATTATTTTACAAATTTTGTATATTTTCTACTTATCCTACTAGGTTAAATACTGTGGTTGTATTCCTTACAAACAGTATGAAAATAATAGTCAAAGGTTCTAAAATCTGAATAGCACTACAAATTGTGATTTTTTTTTTTTAAACTGTATCTTAATTTTAGTGCTTCAGTCCCAGATAAATATACTTCTAAGCATCCTTCTCTTGATAGATGAATAGCCCCAAAGTGTATAAAATTCATTTTCCAATGTTACCAACTATAAGCTTGACCTACTCTGTATGCATACACTCTTTCTCTTTCCAACTTTTTTTTTTCAAACTCTTTCCAACTTTTAAACACTCAACCAAATCAGTTTCCATCTGCGTCTAGATTCCAAGTGACTTTCTAATACTGACTTCAATAGTCCCTAGAAACAAATTAGATTGATTCTCTTTGAAGGTCAAATTAATGTATTGGCCTAGCTCAAAATCAAGAAGGATTAATTGACAAAAGTGAAGGCAAGAATGTTTAAAACCATTTTTGCACTTTGTTTAAATTTGGCATACTGGATTAGATAATTTAGACATCTCCCCCCTTTTTAAATTATCAAATGCTATCTTAATACCTTAGCTTTATTTTACTACTAAACTGGAAGTTTAAAGAAGAATGGGAAAACTTTCTATAATTTTGTCTGTCAACTTGTTATATTTCTCCGGAAATGTGATCTCCATAGATACTTGTTTTTATATGATTAACCTTATTTTATCTGACTGCCAGCTGCATGAAATATGTTGTCACCTACAAAAGAAAACTGAAACTCTTTTAATATTAATTTACATTAGTCCATAGCAATCAGTTAACATAAACAATAAAAAGGCAGATTGATTTCCTCTAAATTTTTCCTTCTAAGGTTACATTGCACCATGGAGTGGCAGGTTTTACTCATTGTGGGACACTGGGTAAGTGCAGATAAGTTATTTGCCCTAACATTATTTTAAAATACCTTTTCCTCTGTTGCTGTATTACAGTATCTCAGTACTTGGGCAACATTTCTGAATTATTTAGCATATGCTCGTTTAATAAATATTGAATCATCCTTTGGAATTTATCTTTTAAAATTCCTGTTTAGAATGCACTGTTAGTATGATACATGTAAGTCATACATTTCTGTTCTACATGGTCAGCTCCTTTTTTTAGTTCTCTTTGTCAAAACATTGCAGGTAACATTTGTGCCCTTTTAATAATTGGTTTTTGTTTTTAACCATTCAGTTTCCATCTTTTAGTAATACTTAATTTTTAATTCATAAGGTGCTATGTTATAAATCCATATGCTGTAGTTTTTCCTAATGTCACATTATCTAAGTTCCTTGATATTTTTAGTCTGTCAAATACATTAGAGGGTATTTTTGCATTTTTAAAGAATGCTACTGTAAAATGAATTGATAAAAAATTTTGGTTTTAAATTAGACAGCTAGTTCAATAAAACTTTTTGTTCCTAAAATGTTTTCCTGAGGATGAGAATATAATCTGTTGATGATAGTTTCTCTCTCTTCCCTCTTCCCACTGTTTGTCTTCTTTGTTACTCCCTATGTGACCCAGTAAACCTACCAATAAACAACTTACTGATTGGCCTGCTTGGTATGATACAAAAAAAAGGCTCATCCCCATGTCTAATTAAGGGCATAAGCAAATTATGTATATATGACTGAAGCTAACATTTAGACACATATTTCAAGAGATCAGTGTGTGGATCACCAGAAAGTTTGAGGAAGAACCCTGGTTGTTGACAGTTACTCTTACTAGGTTAAATTATTAGACCAAATTTTTATAAGTCATTCTTATTTGACTATTTTGTAATCTCAGGGTATTTAAGGAAAAAGTTGTCCTATCCTTTCGGTTTCCCTCACCTGCCTTTGTGCCATCTTGTTAAGAAAGGTATTGTGGCAATGTGGTATCTTACAGGATAAGGTATTTCTGCTAGTAATAAGTCTAAAAGATGTGAAACTTGTTGATAACAAACATAGGAAATGCTAATCAAAACTGCAGAAAATTCCTATTTGAACAAAGCTTTTGTATTAAAAGTCAGAGCCAACACTTTTATAACTGGCTTTTAGATAAGTCTTCCAATTTTTGGAGTGGCATATTGGTTTTTAGTTTACCACTTTGGACCAGATTTATTTCCGTTTGTAGGTTACATTGGAATATACTTTTAAGTAAGAAGGGATGGGGGATGGGAACCATATTTACAGTCAAAGGAAATTTCTTCATCTAAAAGAAACTCCTGTTTTATTTAATTTTAAACAATATTAACTTTTTAAATGCCAGGTATGCAAAAATACACATTCCAATTATTGCATCAGTGTCTGAACATCAACCTACGACTTGGGTATCTTTCTTCTTTGATCTACATATTCTTGTGTGTACCTTCCCAGCAGGCCTATGGTTCTGCATTAAAAATATCAACGATGAAAGAGTATTTGGTAAGATATTTTTAATAAATACCTTGATTTGGAATTTATTTACTTTATTGAGGTTATCACTTTAAAGTTTTATTTTTCTTTGCTTGAGTCTATGCATATTCAAGATAAATTTCCTGTCTCATTTTGCAGAAGTGTTTTGTGAAGAAAAATTCAGTTTGTATTATATATACTCATTAAAATGTTTTAAATTAACTTAGAACAGTTACATAAAATTTTCATTTAATTGAATTTGTTTTCTGAGAGATTAATGTTACTTATAGTCTGTGGCTGAGAATTGAAATTTACAACTTTGTTGACAACATAGTCTTTATTTTCTGAATTAGATGTTTAAGTAGGAAGAAGTTCACAGCAGCATCCATTGTCCAAATTTCAATGTGAAGTCATTTTGTAATGGAGTAAGAATCACTTTTAAGCTAACATCCTCTTCACTGATAGATTTGTGTTTATTTCCAACTAACAAGGTGGTATTTTCAAACTTTTTAAAAATTTTAAAACTTTTTTTTTATTAACATATAATGTATTATTTGCCCCAGGGTACATGTCTGTGAATCATCGGGCTTACACATTTCACAGCACTCACCATAGCACATACCCTCCCCAATGTCCATAACCCAGCCACCCTATCCCTAACCCCCCCAGAAACCCTCAGTTTGTTTCGTGAGTTTATGAGTCTCTTATGGTTTGTCTCCCTCCTGATCCCATCTTGTTTCATTCCCCCCCCCCACGACCCCCCACCCTGCCTCTCAATTACTTCATTTTCAAACTGTTTTAAAGCCAAGTGTTTAAGATTTGACCTTCAAGATATAAGTAGACAGAATAAGCAGATACTGAATACCTTTAGATGATTAAGTCATCATAAGAAGTATGTGTTAAAACCTGAAACTTTAAAGATTTGTAACATGCACGCTTAAACTTGTACGGATATGATATATGAACCATGAGTGACACTCAAGTTACTATTCCAGAGTAAAGTCGGAAGAGAAAAATAGCACCTGCATGTGTTAATAACCAAGGATAACATTCATTTTTGTCCTTTTATATAGATCAGTGACTTTGGATAAGGTCTTGTTAATAGTCTATCATTCAGAAGAACTTAGTTTAAACATATTCTCCCCCCTCCTTATTAGTCAGCAATCCCAGTCCCAGGTATATACACAAGAGAAGTAAGTATGTATGTCCAACAAAGGATATGTTTAAGAATCTACATAGTAACTTTATCCATAATAACCCCTAATTAGAAGCATTCCAAAGGTTATTAGCAGTAGAAGAGATAAATAAATTCTGATGTATTTGTAAAATGTAATATAACACAACATTTAATAAGAGAATAGCATGGGTAAATAAAAGAAACCTGTACAAAAGAGAACATTTTTATATAATTTCATTTTAAGAAGTTCAAGAATAAAGAAAACCAAATTAATACTTTAGAAGTTCATATAGTGATTGCCTTTTTTTATAGGGAGAAGGGAGGGCAGCTATTATATAACTGGGAAGAGGCATGAGGGTTCCTTCTGAGGTAGATACACAAATGTTCTATATTTTAATATGGGTAGTAATTATATAGGTATGCACACATGTAAAAATTCTTTGAGCTGTACACTTAATACGGTATAGTAAGTCTATGGTCAGGAAAAAATTAAGTTTCAAATGAGATAAGAGCTCTGATGACCATTGAAAGTCATACAGCCTTTAGCCAGAATTGGTGGAGCCTTTCCCTGTGGTTAGCACATTATCTAGAAAGCTTTGACTGTTAAAAATTACTTTCAAAGGGGCACCTGGGTGGCTCAGTGGGTTAAAGCCTCTGCCTTCGGCTCAGGTCATGATCTCAGGGTCCTGGAATCGAGCCCCACAGCGGGCTCTCTGCTTGGCAGGAATCCTGCTTCCCCCGCTCTCTCTGCCTGCCTCTCTGCTTACTTGTGATCTCTCTCTCTCTCTGTCAAATAAATAAAAAAAATCTTTAAAAAAAATTACTTTCAAAAAAAATTTTAAGTCTCTTGGCAGTAACTTTACAAGTTCTTCCTTTGATTAATAAATTATATTCTTTTTATCTCATTCCTACTTTAAAGCAAGCTTTATGCCAGATGTTTGCATTGGCTTTTCATAGAGTATTTGATTTTGTAAACTTTGCCTAATAGTATAATTCACCAAATATGTTTTTGCCTGTTAGCTATGGATTTTCTAATATGTGATGTTGTTGACAAATACTAAATTGTCATCTTTCCCATAATGATTAAATTTGAATCATGATACATTACCCTAAAACTGTTGGTATGTAGTGTTTAGTCAACTTGCCTTATAATTTCTGAATATGACTATTAATCATTTGGTCTGTATTAATTTAAAAACAATTAGCTATTTGTGAGATGTTTGTCTCTTTTTAACTTTGGTTTATAATGTACTATTAAAAACTGAGTTCAGTTTTCTGTGGACATTTTCTGAAGTGTTATAAGCGAACTTTTCTTTGCAGTTGCTCTGTATGCAATCAGTGCTGTCTATTTTGCTGGAGTGATGGTGCGGTTGATGTTGACTTTGACTCCAGTCGTCTGTATGCTCTCTGCAATTGCCTTCTCGAACGTGTTTGAGCACTATTTAGGGGATGACATGAAAAGGGAAAACCCACCTGTGGAAGACAGCAGTGATGAGGATGATAAAAGAAACCCAGGAAATTTGTATGATAAGGTGGGAATCTAAGTATAAGGCCTTTAAGAATTTTTATGTGCTTTATTTTTCTGCCATGGTAAGAACTATACATATTAAGAAAAATGATTAAACAAGGATTTAGACAACTGTGACATTTCTAGTTGGTCTCTACTGTTTGCCTCAGCATTTGAGTCCTGTTTGGTCTTTTGATCTTTTAGCTTAGAAGAAGGAAATATAGTGTAATCAGAGAAGGAATTCTCTTTTCTTGTTGGTCAGGTTTTATCTGAAACCCTTCCCCTTTTGAGAGTAAAAACCTTGTGCTCTACTTAGTCACACAAAATTTAGTGCCATAAACCTTTCTGAAACGATGTGTACAATCATCCTTTAGGTCCATATTCAGTGTAAACTTTTTCAATATTTGGTTTATTGAAAAGTAAAATAAAGGGAATAAAGTGCTTTAGGAGAAAAAAAGCCTCTTGAGCACCTGGATTACTCGTTTGGTTAAGTGTCTCGCTCTTGATTTTGGCTTGGGTCATGAGATAGAGCCCTCCGATTCTCTCTCCCTCTAGCCCCTGCCCCATGCCCCCAGCTTGCACAAATATGTGCACATGCTTTCTCTTGTTCTCTTTAAAAAAAAAAAAAAGCCTCTAGTTGGTTAGTTAACAGGTGGCTGTTCAGTATAATGTAATTTTCTTTTAACCTCTCACATAACACAACAGGATTGTATTCGGTGTAGGTGTAGAAAACACTTCTAAGAGCACTTGTCTTGGATGACATTTTTTTAAGTCTCATTTATTTTCATGAGGGGGGCAAAACAGAACCTTTTATGAAAAAATATGGGACATTTCATGAATTTGCATGTCATCCTTGTGCAGGGGCCATGTTAAGCTTCACTATTTGAATATTCACTAGGTTTTTAAATACCAATAAGCAATGAAACTTCCCAGTATAAGTATTAACTTTGAAGTTCTTCCTTTCCTTATTATAGATCCAATAGAATTCATGCAAATTTGTGTTAATAAAGCACATTCTGCTTTTGTGGTGGTTATGTTTTGTGGTTTTTTTTAAACTAGCCTTGCAATTGAGAACTCTTGACTCTTTCACTTTTTGGTGGGATTTTGTTGTTGTTTTCAAAAATGTAATCTTAACAGGATTGTAATCTTAACAAAATAACAAGCCTGTTATTTTGAGGCTCTGGTAATTGGAAGATTATGATAATGCAGGTTTTTTCCTGTACTAAGTCCTACAAGTCTGAATTATGGACATAGGTGGACATTGCCATTTTCATGATGATGAATTCAGATTTTATAAGAAAACGTTGCCAGAACGAGGCCAAAATAAAGTTATCTCCTTTGTCTTTGTTTTGTTTGTAAAACATAAGGGCACCTGGGTTCAAAAGCTTCAGACTAGAGGTATTTTTGATCAGCTCCTGAATCAAGTATAGTCCCATAAATCCTTCTCATTCACATTCGACTTTAAAAATCTACCTTAATAATTTTTAGAAAACATTATGTCACCCACACAAGAATATTTGATGGTTATATATTTTCCTTCTCAAAGAATTAAATTGATTTAACATTCTCCCAACATTTTCTCTGAATGCCTTAATGACACAAGTCAAATAATTAGTCTAACCAGTTTTTTTATGTTCAGGCAGGTAAAGTGAGGAAACATGTGACTGAACAGGAAAAAACTGAAGAAGGATTAGGTCCTAATATAAAAAGCATTGTCACCATGTTGATGCTGATGCTATTGATGATGTTTGCAGTCCACTGTACCTGGGTCACAAGCAATGCCTACTCCAGTCCAAGTGTGGTCCTGGCCTCTTATAATCATGACGGGTAAGAAAGTAACTTGGTGGGGCACCTGGGTGGCTCAGTCGGTTAAGCGTCCACCTTCAGCTCTTGTCATAATCCTGGGGCCCTGGGATGAGCCCAGCATTGGGTTGGGCTCCCTGCTCTGTGGGGAGTCTGTTTCTCCCTCTCCCGATGCCCCTCCCTCTGCTTGTGCTCTCTCACTCTCTCTCAAATAAATAAAAAAAGAAAATAACTTGGGTATAAAAGGATTTTTTTTTTTTTTACCTATCCTTTTTTTCTGTCTCAAGAGATAGAATTCAAAGATAGAATGATGTTTGTGAGACTCTGCATTTGAATCCACCATGTTTTTCTTTTACCTCCCTATGGACATTTCCACCCCAGAACTACTACACCAGAATCTGCTTTTTTTCAAGATAGCCAAGTGATTTGTGTGCATATTACAGTTTAAAAAGCACTGGTTTAGCTCTTCATGGATTTTTCCCCCCCCTGTTGTTGAGGCTTTTAAAATGTGAAATTATTTAATGGCCTAGCCCCTCAAGATTTTAAGTGACCCTCTTCACATTTAAGATCTTATTTAAAAGAATATTGTAATTCTTTTCAGAACCAGGAATATCTTAGATGATTTTAGAGAAGCTTACTTTTGGCTAAGGCAAAATACCGATGAACATGCCCGAGTGATGTCTTGGTGGGATTATGGTTATCAGATAGCTGGAATGGCTAATAGAACTACTTTGGTGGATAATAACACCTGGAATAACAGCCACATAGCACTGGTAAGAATTTGATAAACAAAAGATTAAAAATTATAAATCTTTACTACTTAGCAATTAGGCTTCACTTTGTGTTTGAGTAGGGAAAATGTGGGTAAAAGTACTCTTTGCTTGCTAAATTCTCAAAATATTTCACACACTCAATAAAGTTAAATTCAAGGTATGCTTATATACTTTGTTTTTAAGAATGGTATTTATTTAAATACTCAGAAATGTAGGCTGATTTCTGGCACATCTCATAAATTTAGCTCACTGTAAAATCAGGCAAAATCTGAAACTTCTAAGTATTGTTTAACTTTGTAACTTTCTATTTTTAAATTAAAATTATTTGCCAGTATGTAAAGCCAAATGTATTGCATTTTTATGGCCATGTAAATTATGTTCACTCTATTAAGTAATTTGCATAAATTAAGATAATCATCTCTCTGTTCTTTAAAGATTTTAAATAGATAATGGATGTTAAGCAAATGAGTTCTATTTGTATTAGCATTGTAGCTAATCATCTGGTAGACTGAGAAGAATATATTTGTATCAGCTAGATTGCTGGTCATCCCTGGCCTTGAGGTGATGAGAAATTGTATTTCTTTTAAGCTTGCCTGCTTTCATATTAAAATATTAATTTCATGAAGCTTAATTATTATCACAGTATTAGAACATATATTCAGCTATTAACATTCCTACTATAATTGGTTATAGTAAGTGAGGTGCTTATAGATCTTGGTAAATTTGAATTCATAGGAAATCATCTCTTTAGAATGAATTCCATGCAAATCAAACTCTTGAGGTACATTCTGTCCAATGTACATTCATTTTTATTTTTAGTGTATTGTGGGACTAAGTACACACATTCTCCTTTTTCTATAGGTGGGAAAAGCTATGTCTTCAAATGAATCAGCAGCCTATAAAATCATGAGGAGTCTGGATGTAGATTATGTTTTGGTTATTTTTGGAGGAGTTATTGGCTATTCTGGTGATGACATCAACAAGTTTCTCTGGATGGTTAGGATAGCTGAAGGGGAACATCCAAAAGACATTCGGGTAAGAAACCTGATCATTCCCCACATATGTGAGACAGCTGCCAGTGTCCGCGTAATTTTCTTATCTTGCTAATTGTATTCGTCTTCATCATCTTATCCCCTAAATTAGTCCCTTACTCTGACTTCACTCTTTATTAAAATAATAAAGCATTGAGCATTTTTCCAGGTTTGAAACTTTAGAAATTCACTGATACTACTGTTCTCCCCTGTGAAACTCTTCTCTCTCAAGACTCTTGCTTTTAACTCTTTATAGCCTCTCGGTTCTGCCCTTTCTTCCATTAACATTGCTTCCACTCTGATACTAACCCTTATGATTATAAACCTGAAATAGGACAGTAACCTTGAGATTGTTCTCTTTGCCTCAATCTTGTTTCCCGTCCCTATCTAACATGACATTGGTCATGTCATTGTCCAGCTTAAAAGCCTTCAGTAGATTAAGGGTCTTAAAATCAGAGAGACAGGAGTTAGAACTAAAACCCTACCACGTCAGCTTGGTGCTACAGGCAGCTTATTTTTGGCCAGTCAGCATTACATACTGGAAGCATTAGGTCTTATTCTTGGTTCTGGTGTTATAGTGGTGACTAAGGTAGCATAAGATTGTCACTAATGGGGAGACCAGGAATAATTAATTTGTGGGGCTGTTAGGAAAATTTGTAGGGATTTAGATGAAACTCAGCCTAGGGGTTGGTATGAAATAATCTCTACTAAAGCAGTGGTACAAAATCCAAACTCCTTCGCCTAGAATGTAAACCCCTTAATATTTTCCTTTCTTTTGCTGGCCTTTTGTCCCTCTATCAACTTTTTTCCATCCGTCAATCTACTCTATCCTGTGCAATTTGCCTTGTGGTTTCTTTCTTTGACTTAGGTGATACTTATGTTTATATACTCTTCTCTTGGAATACTTATCCACTCTCCAGAAGCCCTTCTCTGGTGCATCTGTGTGTTTATTTACCATCAGATCACATGCAGCCTGTCAATAGAGTCTAAGATATCTCTCCTTCTCAGTTGTGAGCTCATAGAGGATGGGCACCCAGCATTGTGGTTACATGATGAAGGGATGAAAGATGAGAGTAAGAGTCACCACTGATCTAGAATAAAAGAAACTTTTGGGAAAACGTATGTATGTGTATCATATGACAGGGATGAAGTAAAGCTCCCAGCTTTCTGTTCAGCTGTAAATGCTGTGATGGTTTCCCTTAACTATGATTTTAAAACATTACTTCATTGTATTAAATTAATCTTAACTTTTCTAGTATGTGATTTCCATTTGTGGATTTGCTTTAGCAGTGTTAAAATTGTGACATATGATAGATCCAGTTTCCATGCTTTTAAATTGAGTATTATTGAACTTTGAGAATAGATATACATTCACATGGTTCAAAAAATAAAATATAGGGGCGCGTGGGTGGCTCAGTCAGTTAAGTGTCTCAGAGTCCTGGGATCAATCCCCTCATCTGGCTCCCTGCTCAGCGGGAGTTGGGGAGTCTGCTTCTCCCTCTCCCTTTATCTCTCCCTCCCAACACACTCATGCTCTGTCTCAAATAAATAAAATCTGTGGGGTTCTTTTGTTTTGTTTTGTTTTGTTTTTAAAGAGAGAGCACAAGCAGTGGGGGAGGAGTAGAGGGAGAGGAAGAAGCAGGCTCCCTGCTGAGCAAGGAGTCCAACAAGGAAGGACTCGGCTCCATCACAGGACCCTGAGACCATGACCTGAGCAACCCAGGCATCCTATAAAATTTTTAAAAATAAATAAATAAAATATACAGAGATATACAATAAAAATGTATCCCTACCCCAAGAAAAAAAAAAAAGTCCCATGTTTTATTATTTTCTTACGATTTTTATTCGAGCAGGTGACTAGTAGCAAAATAAATCCTTTGTTTTTGCTTTCTTCACTTTGCCCTATATCTTGGAGACCTTCCCATATTAGAATATGTGGAGAGCCTTCTTCATTCTTTTACTGCACATCTACACAGTGGTTGCTCAGTTGTGTCTGTGTACCATGATTTATTGAACCCTTTCCCTTTTGATGGATTACTTATTTCCAGGTTTTCAGTCTTATAAACAGTGGTATAATAAATAACTTTATATACTCATTATTTTGCCCATATATAAGTATCTCTGACAGATAAATTCCTAGACAAGAAATTTCTATCTGCATTGCCAAATTGGCCCTCTTAGTGGTTAATTTGTAAATTTTATGTAATCCCAATAAAAACTACCACAGTTTTTTTAGACATTTCTTCTCTCCAACCAAAGAACTGATTATTTAGAATTCATAAAGAAAAATATAACTTTTCGGAAAATTCTGAAAAGGTATAATTGGATTGAGGATGGAGCGGTTGGAAAGGATTAGCCTACCTGATATTTAACCATGCATTGGCACCATTCTTTTTAAATAATTGAGATTTTATAACATGGTTTAAAATCTGCCTTCCCTCATCCAACAAAGACTTGGTCTTTTCTTCTGTTTTCTTAGACACTCTTGTTTGTTTATTTTTTATAAATGATTTCTAGACTCAGCCTAAAAAAAAAAAAAACACCCTTGATAGTTTTTGCAGGTTTCTTTTAGAGGTCATGTTAAATTTATCATGTTAAATTAATCTGATACCATATTTTTTGAGGTAACTAAATAATGGCTTTTTGAAGATACCTCAAGAGCTACTTCTTTATGGGGAAAGGAGAAGGGGAACCTGGTAGCTTTGAATGTGTTAAATTGAACTGACACAGAAATTTGATTTCTTTTCTTGTAGGAAAGTGACTATTTTACCCCACAAGGGGAATTCCGTGTGGACAAAGCAGGATCCCCCACGTTGTTGAATTGCCTTATGTATAAAATGTCATACTACAGATTTGGAGAAATGCAGGTTGGTTACATCAGTTTTCCTATAATCTTTATTCAAAGGAATATTTTTAAAGTAGTCTTGTTTGCTTCCAGAAAACAGGATAATGAATGTTTTAGTTGTGTTGTGAAGAAAAGTATGCTATCTAAAGAGTCCACACACCCCCTTAAATTTAGATTTCTGAAACTACTATGTAATAAGTTAGGGGGAAAATTTTTTTAGAACAAAGAGTTCTTTCCAAAATATTAATTAACACTAGGCCCAAATTCAGCCTTCGTTTGCCATCTTAACTTTTGATCTCATGCTTTTGGAAGACATTTTTCTGCAGGGGAGAGGTCTTCTAGGTAGGAAACCACGTGATTTTAAGTAGGCTCCTTTGCTGTTTGGTGGGGAAAAGCCTGAAAGAGTCGAGTTATATATAGTCACTTCAGATATTCTCTCTATCCCTGTTCTGTTATCACAGCTAGCTGGGACTATCTGAGTAAGAGTTTCCTAGAATATTAGAATGATGTGCATACAAAAGCTTAAGTGTCCCCAAAATGAGCAAATGTGTAGAGAGACATTGTGGCAAAAAGATAATAGTGTACTTCCTGCCAGAATAGCTGGGTTTTAGATTTGGCTCTGTCAGATAATATAACCCTTGGACAAGTCATAGCCTCCCTGGACTCATTTTTTTCCTTGTCTGTATATAATGGGTGTTGGACTGATGACTTGATTTCTGGGGTTCTTTATAGCTCTTAGATTATATGACTGTGATACCAGGTTAGACCTTCATACTAAGATTTTTGTGAAAACTGCCTGATTTCATATTGCTTTCTGATTGATTATTAGAAGGTAGAGGATAAATTACTTGTTGAACTTTATACAGAGGTCAAGGTAATTATTATTCATTTGGAATTACTCTTAAGTGCCTTTTTTTCTGTTTCTAGTTTTTTTAAGTACAGTTGGCAACATAGTATTACATTAGTTTCAGGTGTACAGTGGACAAGTTTAGACATTGTGTTCACAAGTGTAGCTACCATCTGTCACCATACAGTGCTGTTACAGTCATTGACTATATTTATAGTCTGCAGGTGGCTTTAAAAAAGTAGACAGTAATTTTACTACAAGATTTAGGGTTTTGTTTGTGTTTTGATTTTCTTTGAAAGCAACTGCATGGTCTCTAAACTCATGGAAGAAAGAAGCACTTAACGCATGTTAGTTAGCTATCTCAGAAAATGGTTCAAAGATTAGTTTTTCTGGTCATAGTGATAGCATCAGAAGACTTTTTCGTGTGTGTGTTCTTCAAATTTATCAACAGTTTCAAATCATACTTCTGTCATCCCTTCATTATGATGTCTTCCCTATTCAAGAATAATAAATGTTTCGGACATGAGTACAACTTTTCTATCGTATGGATATGCAAGAACAAGTTATGCCCTCATTAGAGTTTGTTTTTAAAGTTGAATTTGCTTATGCTCTGTGTAAACATAAACTTAGTCTGAGAATTTCTTAAAATCTTCTCCCTTCCCCCACTTTTTCCTTTTTTCATTCCTCATAAATCCTCCCGTGGTTTGGCTTTTCTAACTTCCTTTATAGTTTCCACTTTCTGGATGTAGTATCGCTGCTTACTTGTGCATTTATTTAACAAATAACACTGGGGAGATAAAGCCATACTCTGAATAAGATAAAGTCATCATGCAGCGTACATCCTGGTGGAGGATACAGGTAATTTTAAAAATACATAAAAAACTTCAGCAGTGAATGCTATAGAGTAAAAGATGAGGAAAAAATGGAGGAGACTTCTCAGCCCCCAATTTCAAGAAAATATTTCCCTGAATAGATAGTGTATGGGCTGAGACCAAAGGATAGAAAGAGCCAGCCCAGCAGAATGAAGTTGGATGAGGAACTTTCAGACTGAGAGTATAAATAGAGCAAGGCCCTGAAACAGAAAAGAAGTCCCTTCTGTGTGTTTCTTTTTGTATACCTATAATAAAGAGGGCTTTGATGGATTTCCTTTGGTTGGCCATTTTGGTTTTTTATGCCCATAGGCTGCTTATCTATTCTAAGGGTTCAGTGAAATTCTAATTCTGCTTTAATTTCTCTCTTCCTGATTTCTTCGTATCTAGCAACATGAGAAATGTTACATATATTGCTCTGATTCTGTTTTCCTAGTTTAAAGGGAGAGAGTTTCGCTCTGATTATAACATTTACTATCTTCTAATACTGAACGTTTTCCAATACAGTTAACATCTCATACTAATGCCACTTTTGCAGCTGGATTTTCGTACACCCCCAGGTTTTGATCGAACACGTAATGCTGAGATTGGAAACAAGGACATTAAGTTCAAACATTTGGAGGAAGCCTTTACATCAGAACACTGGCTTGTGAGGATATATAAAGTGAAAGCACCTGATAACAGGGAGACACTAGACCATAAACCTCGAGTCACCAACATTTTCCCAAAACAGAAGTATTTGTCAAAGAAGGTGGGTGCCACAGGAAGTCATGTCTATAAAAGGGTAACTCAGAGTTGGTTGGTCTGTCTGAAAAAGTTACTAAAAACTACTAATAAATTTTCATTTGCCAGATCTTTGTAGACTATAGCTTATATACAAAGTAAGCAGCAGGCCATTCTTTTCACACTGAGCCCTTGAGATAGCCCAAGCAACGGTGTTTTCTGGATAGCATTGTGATTATCGGCGAACCAACATGCGATTTTTCCAGAGGCATTCAGGCTTTAATTTGGGTCATTCCCATTAGTAGGACCTACTTGAAAGTAAAATATATTTGTGGCCATCACTTTCTGAACTTTTGTTGAAAGTTAAAATGTGACTGGTTTCTCTTTTGGTCAAAGCAAATTTATATTGCATTTTCATGTTCCATTCTTAGTATGTTGCTACAGTATTACTGAGTAAAAACTAAGTCTGAATTGGTAGAGTCCTGAATTTTTTAAAAAATCATTTATCTTAAGATAATTATTTTTAAATATAATTATCATGACAAAGGTTGTAGACAGGAATTAAATGAGACTATTCTAGTCCTTTTGTAATAAATACGTAATAAGATATGAAGTATTTTATTGAAGGTCATTATTGCTCACTTAAGCCAAATAGATCTAATCTTTGCTATAATAGGCTACTAAAAATGAGTATATAGGTTGCTCTCTATGGGAGATGGGAAATAATGAGTAGTCAGGTAATATATTAAGGTTGTATTTTAAGGGACTACCCTTATAATACTAATTATTAAACCCATTTTAGTCTTAAGTCTTAAAAGATGCTTAGGTTTACATTGCTTGGATGAGGGTTTTTTTTTTTTTTAAGTCATCAAAGCAGTTGTCTTTCCCTTTGCATTACTTAAAATATACTTAAAATATATTCAAAGTACAGATTATTTATATAAATAGAAACTTTAATACTTTCTGTCAGGTATAAATCACCATATGTAGACTGATAAATATGTCACATGGAGCTGACATGCATGTGTTAATCATATCAAATTCACTGAACAGTATTTACATCAAATGACAAATGATCTCGTTTTTCGTAGTCATGTGGGTGGAGAAAGTGGTGATTCACATCAATGCAGAAGTCAAAACAAATGCTGCTAGCCTCAAGGCACTTATTCCTGAGACATCTAAGCCCAGTTACAGTCTACCATTTCTGAGAAACAAGGCCATTGAACTTGCTAACTGACGATAGTGAATTTTCTAAATCTGACCTCTTTTGTCTTCCCATTATTTCCCCAAAATCAGTAAATGAATCAATAATTAAAAATTAGTCTGCCATGTATGCCCAAAACATATATTCTAGTAGCCAACAACATGGATTTTGAATCTCAGGTTTCCCTGTCTTTATATATTCTGTTTTATACTAGCACTAGAGGAATATTTGCTTTCCTTTCCCCACCCCAGTTATTACTTTTGGGACTGTGTAGTCATTTGAAGACTTATTCCTGCTACTACAAAGCTGACAAGGCTGAGGCACTAGGAATTGTATGTAGTCCAGGACTGGAGAAGAGACTTTTTGGCATGGGTCAGTGAGAGTCTAGGTACATACTTACATAGACCTGGGGCATTTTACAAGATCTTATAGAAAAGGTTTCATGTTAGAAATCTTTCGGTAATGTTAAGGAAACTAACTCCTTGACCTGGTTTGAATCTTTTTAAATTGTGCCCTCTGAAATTTTTTACTTTTTACTTTTTTAATTTTTTTGCCTTTATAAAATAATAATAAAGTAGCATAAATTACGGACGAGTTAGCAGTAGCTAATTTTTATAACCCTTATTAAGAAGGACTGCATTTTGCCTTGTATTCTTGTGCCTGTTAGAAAAAGTTATAAATTGTTTTAAACTGACATTATAAATTACATGACCACCTGTGAGAGTTGTAAGCCTTCAGCCTATTCTAAGTGCTTCAAATTATTTGTTTACAAAACTTATTTGCTCTTTTCAGTATCTGTGGCTGTGTCAGAGTGGTAGATACATGTGTCTATATGATTTGTCTTCTAAGATTCTAACGTAGCAAATATTTTTGCAGTAAGTTCTAACACACATTTGTAGTGATTTGTTTATTACACCAGAAAACATCTGTTGGAAGTATTTTAGTGGTATCCTGAAATGTTTAGAAAGATGTCATTTTTTAAAAATCTATGAAATTTTTTTTCTTGGTGTTTGGTTTTTGTTTTGTATTTCATTTTTTAAGTTCTTATTTTTTACCTAAATTGGGAGAATATGCCAAGTAATTTTACTTCTTTAATTTTTGTAGATAGGTACAGTCATGCTCATTTTACACATAATAAAAGTTCCAAGTTATTTTGTATTTCTGATACACAGCTAATTCCTGGAGGCTAAAGCAGGAGCCACATTTAACATTTCCTAATTCCTTAGTTTAGTGTTACATTCTGTCATGCCTAGAAATGTGAGTAATAATTATAGCTAAGCATTTAGTGGTTGAGAGGAGAGGAAGGAGTTCATTTACCTGATGGAAAGGAATAGATGAAATGCATTTGAGGAATGCTGTGGAAGTGCTTTCATCTTAAAGCTAGGGACCTAGTCCAGTTTACCTTGGATCTCTAAGCATACTTAGCATAGAACTACTATTGGTGCTTATTGATCGTTCAAGTCCAGCCATAGGACCAACTCTAAGGGCTTTATTAAGACAGCCTTCATCATAGTGCTATAAACCATGTGTGTAATATTTTTTTGATCTGTGGGAAACCTACACTAATATGTGTTCTGTTTTCTTTTTTTAGACTACAAAAAGGAAGCGTGGCTACATTAAAAATAAGCTAGTTTTTAAGAAGGGCAAGAAAATATCTAAGAAGACTGTTTAAATATACTGTTCTGGTTCCTAACTTGAAGCAGTTGTCCTTGTGAGAACCGGTCTTTGCCTTTAGCTCGTCATGTTTCACAACAGAGGGTACAGAACCATCACTGGTCCAGATTAATGTACAAAATTTTCTGGCAATGCCTGATTTAAAAAATAAAATTGGCTTATTGAGAACAGCTATTTTCTATTTGTAATGTGAAGCAAGACAGAGCACTGCTGTAAATGTCTAACAGCAGATTTTTTTTATTGGTACATATTATCCTTCAAATCTGAGAATTTGGACTAAATGCACCAAAGAACCCTCTAATTTGGTCCCTGGCACATGCATACTTGTCAATGTTTTTATTTTTTACAAGACCTACATTTTATTTGAATTACCCAAATAGCAATATGTAAAATACAAATGACAAAATGTGATGTGAGTTTCTTGAACCAGTAAACTAGTACAGGTCTGAGAAAGAGGTATTAGAAAAATAATTATACTTCCTTGATCTCTATTTATTTTCATGTTTCTCCAATGCAAAGATTGTTTCATCAAATGTATATTTTCTGTTGCTTACTGTTTGCTCTGTCAAAGAAGAAGCTGCTGTTTCAAAGATGGACCTCTGAGTAACTAATTGATGCAAATAGTTTTTTATGTTGACACATTGCTGCTTTTAGCAGTTGTTTTCACCAGGTACTTAACAGAGCAGATCTCATGCGTTGTTCGTTCATTCAAGGGCTAAATTTATATCCTTTGGAAGGCATGGCAACTGCACAGAATGTTGCTTACCAGGATGGAGTTTGGCATCACTGAGATTAGCACTATGTTTACATGCAGAAGATCGAGGAAAAAACCCTTAAAAGTGGACAGGTATTCAAAGTTCCTTTTCTGTGACTCTTCAAAATGACAAAGGATTTGTAAACTTTGCCTGGATTTCTCTCATTTTATAATAGTTTCATCCATCACAATGATTTTATCCTCCGCTCCATTTTTTTAAATCCCTGAAGCATTTGATGAAACACTCTTTAATGCTATATGCATTTTCTTACTTTTATTAAAAATGTGACAATTGTCAAAAAATGCACTAAAATATAAATGGAGATTGAACATGTTCATTTTCCAGCTTATAGGCAACTTTATATAGACTTGAAAATTTTCTCCAGTTGTTTAGTAAAAGTGAAAGAGAAAGGGTTTTTCCTGCCACAGGATATAACTTTTTTTTATATAAACAAGCATAACTTACCACTGCTTTTGGTGGAAAAGTACAGAATAGTATGTACCTTTTATGAAGAAAAGTGTAATTTACAATATTCAGTGAGAATGTTACTGCTGATTTTCTTTTCCAAAGTGTAGAATATTCTTTGATTTATAGAATTCATTTTTGACCCAGATGATGGTTCTTTTACAGACCAATAAAATGGCTGAACATTTTCACAAATAAAGTGTAACTAAATCTGGATTTCTGATACCTTGTCATTTGGGGGATTTTATTTTACTTTGTTGCTTTAAAATTCAATGCGGAGAAGTTGTTGACTGTAGGGGAAATAAAGTTAATTCAAATTTTGTGTTAAGTGTTGTCTTTCATAAAAAATTTATTTTTGAAAGGAGTTACAGAGTACTGAACACATAATTCCTTCCTTGTTCACTTTTACAAAGATTTTAGAGAATATATGTATAGTAGTCCTCCCCTTTGTGGTTTGGCTTTCTTCAATTTCAGTTTCCCGCAGTCAGCTGTGATCCAGAAGCAAATGATCCTCTTTTTGATGCATCTTCACAAGGTCAGTAGTAGCCTAACACACATCACAATACTTATACGTCGTTCACTTCACATCATCTCATCACGTAGGTACTTTACTATCACACATCATCACAAGAAGAAGGGTGAGTACAATACAATAAGATCTTTTGAGAGAGACCACATTCACAGTAACTTTTATTACAGTGGATTTCTGTCATTATTCTACTTTATTGTTAATCATTGTGCCTAATTTATATATTATTTATTATAAGTATTATGTGTAGGAAAATACAGAATGAATAGGGTTGGGTACTGTCCGCATGTTTAGGCATCCACTGAGGGTCTTGGAACATGTCCCCCACAGATAAGGCAAGGACTGTTGTAAGAACGAAGTGCTAGATTACATCAACCTCGAACTACTATTTTATTTTTCTTCCTTTTACTAGAGAATTAAAATCTCATTTTGACTTTTTATGAATGAGTGAAGGGAAGGAGGGGGAGATACCTAGCCAAGTAGGAACTTTATCTCCTTTAAATGAGATAAATGAGGATGGGTCTTTAACAAAAGCCCTGCTCCATAAAGTATATAACCAGTCAAGTCTTCATCATAGAATTTTCTCATTAAAAGCAGAAATGATCTTCCACTTTCTCAGTTTTAGGGAACACCATTTTGGTTCAGTAAAACACCATACTGTAACCCCATTTGTGGTTTTATTATAGCACAAAAGTGAAATTATAGCAGTTTAAATACACTGGAATATACAATAATTGGCTCAGAATATTTAAATCTCTAAATTCATGTGTGATCACAAACACCATACATCACAGGAGGTATTAAAGATCATAGCCTTGAAGTTTCAGGCTATAAAACAGCTTTTGGTTTTGTTCCACATTTTAGAATTGAACAAAGCTGAGTGCTTTAGAGTATAAATAAGGCAGTGAGACAAATTCAAAATTAACATTGTTTTCAGACTTAAATTATTACTTGAGTTTGCATTTGTGGAGATTTATTTACTTCATTTGAGTCGCCAGGCCATGACCAAGAGGCCAGGGGGCTAGATAGTATAAAAGCATCTTCTAGAGTATTAGTTTTCATAGCCAAAGAGCCATAAGATGAGATTTGGAGCTACTGTACCTTCTTCCCTTTTTTTAAAGTTTTATTTGTGGCAAAAAATGTATAACAATTTATCATCTCACATCTGTACATTCTTTTAAATATTTAAAATGTTTTAAATGCTTAAAAAGTTCAGTATTTTTTGAGTTCACTGTCATGCAACCGGACTCCAGAATTAACTGCATCTGTCAGACATCTACCTTGCTGCCCAAAATCCTCAGTTAAGGTAGGTGGAATAGTGGATAAATGGAGAGCTCAACAGCCATTGCAGTTGAGATGGTAGGAAATTGAGACAAACCATCCCTAAACAAATCATGATGTTTAATTTTCTTTTGAAGTAAACTTGTTACTGTGAAATGTAACACAGAAGAACACAAAACTGTATACCTTAGTGAATTACCACAAAATAAGCAACTTTGTAACCACAACCCAGGTCAAGAGAACAGAACTGTGCCAGTACTGCAAAAGTTTCCTCATGGCCCTTACGCAGTCACTGGCCTGTCCCACTCTCTTAGCTTTCATAGTTAATTATGGATTTCTGGTTCTAATACTTGGAAGTATTTCTCTCTAAACATAACTGTACCTACATTTTAAACAAGCAAATGGAATCAAGTATTTTTTGTATTCAGTTGTATTCTGTTTTTATGAAATTGATCCAGAATGTTGCATGCAACTGCTTTATTTTCACTGTGATAAACAGTATTCCTTGTGTGTGTCAGTTTCTTTCTCTTTATCCCACTGTCACACATTCTGTTGTTGGTGGATATTTGCATGGTTTCCAGTTTGAGGATATTACAAATAATATAGGAATATCCTTTTACATCTCTCTCAGAGCATATATGCATACATTTTTTGGTGGGTATTTACCTAATAAAGTAGAATTTCTAAGTTAGGATATGAAGGTTCTTGTAATTCTCACATCCTCATCAGCCCATATTAATCTTTCTAATTTTCCCTTTCTGGCGGGTGAAGTTTCTCATTTTGTTTAATTTGCCTTTTCCAGATGATTGGTGAGGACGGCTATTTGGAAATCATGATTTGAGTCTATGTTTTTCCGTTGGTTTTTTTTATTTGTCATAGTCCTTTATGTATCTTGTATATAGACCCTCCCTCATTTGTGTTGCAAACTGCCTAAGAATTTAACAAAGCCTTATTTTTCAGTCTTTTGTGTGCCTATAGCTCTAATACCCTGTATAAAAAACCTGAGGTGTGACAATAAGTCTCTTGTTTTCTTTTCCAGAAAGTTTCTCTTTTGTTTTTAGCTTTTAGTCCACCTGGAATTCAGTTGTTTAGTACGGGCGTGAACTGGTTTGGGATGCTTTGTTTTGTTTTGCATATGTATACCTACTTATGCACCATTTCTTTAAAAAAAATCCTTTTCCTACACCTCTGCAGTACTCCTATGTGGTATAAATCAAGTGTCCAAGAGTGTATTTCTGGAGTCTGTTACATAGAGTTCTTACTGACTTACTGTAGCCTTAAGATAATTAAGGTACAGTAAGGCAAGTCCCTCTACAGTCCCAACTTTGTTCTTTCATCTTCCCTTAAGATTGTTATGGTCTTATTCCCTTAAGCTGTTTATGGTCCCTTGTTTTTTTATATAAATTTCAGAACCAGGTTGTTAAGTAACACCAAAAAAAGAAACTTTTTCAGGCTTTTGATTGGGCATTGAAACTGGAGAATAATCTGAACACCTTTAAAATATTGTGTCTTCTATTTATGAACATGAGATATCCTCCAATTTATTTAGGGCTTGGTCATCTTTAATTTCTGTTTTCCAGTTTTTAAATAGTCCTTGCACATTTTCATAAGTTCTATTATAGTGTATGTTATATTTTGATGTCTTACAAACCTTTTTTAATTGTCAGCATATAGAAAGTTCAGTTTTCTATGTTGAAGTTATACTGCACAACCTGTTAAATTCTAACAATTCAGATTATAAATGTGCCATCATAATTGAGGAATAATGGTAATTTTATCTCTCCCTTTCTAGTGGTTACATTTTTTTTTTTTTCTTATACTGCACTGCTAGGACATCTAGTATAGTACTGCATAGAAAAGGTAACATTTGTGTTTTGTCGTGTCTCATATGGGAAGTTTTATTTTTTTTTTTTTAAGGATTTTATTTGAGAGTGTGTGCACAAGTGGGGAGAGGAGAGGGAGAAGCAGGCTCCCTGCTCAGCAGGGAGCCCAGGGGCTCGGGCTCTTATACTGGGATCACACATGACCTTTGCCCAAGGCAACTGAGCCGCCCAGGCACCTCATATGGGAAGTTTTTATCATGAATGAATCTTACCAAGTGGGTTTTCCCTTCATTTACGGAGATGATTACAATTTTTCTTTTATTCTGATATTGTGAATTAGAGATTTTTTGTTCACAGTGTTAAACTGAATTTGCATGCTTGAAATAAAAGGGATAGAATTTGCTAGTAAAACATCTGGGCCTAGATTTTTCTTTGTGCAAAGATGTTTAATTGCAGAATTATTTTAAGGACATAGGACTGTTTGGGTTTTTTTTTTACTTATGTCAGTTTTATTGAAATTGTGTTTTTCAAGGAATTTGTCCATTGCATCTAAATTTTCAAATACGTTAACTTAAAATTTTGCTTGTCACTGAATTTTAATGTTTGCAGATTCTATAATGATGTTCTTTTCATTCCGGACATTGGTTTTGGTTTTTTTGTTTTGTTTTTTTTTTTTTTGGTCTCACATTCCTGTGTGTTTCTATCTGTTCTCTCCTTCATTACCATGCTCATTTTCTGTTTTCTTGGGCAGGAGGTGTTCTTTTTAATGTGTTGATTTCCCAATATATGAATTTAAAGTTATAACTTTACTCCAAAAATAGCTTAAGTTTTGAATTTCCATTGTACTTGAACCATGGGTTAGATGTACATTTCTTGATATTCAAATGTGATTTTCTAGTTATCGTTTTATTATCCATTTCTACCTTAATTGCATTGTGGTCAGATACTCCAACTTTAATCCTTTGAAAATGGTTGAAATTTGCTCTGTGGACCAACATGTAGTCTAGAGAAGTGTATGTATATATGTCCCTGAAACTTGCTGAGGATGATCAGCAAATTGTAGGCTGTTAACAGATTTGCCTAAATGTTCTCGAGCTGTCAATTTTTTCTTTGTTTTGAACCCGTATCATTAGGTGTTACATACACGTGGAACTTTCTTGGTAAGTTGAACCTTCCTTCAATTTTTTGAGAATACCAGATTTTCAGTAACTTTTTGTGACAGCCTATTTTGTCTGATAAATAGTGTATCTTTTTCAGATTTCTAATGTGTCCTACTTCAGATTTGTTGAGCTTGTTGGTTTTCAACAGCAAAGTTTAAAATTCTTAGTCATCTCTTTAAGTATTGCTTCTCCTCCATTCTCTTTGCCTTCTGAGATTCTGACTAAATATAGACCCTCTTTATTTGATTCTCTCTCCTTTTGCCCCTCCATTCTGTGTATGTTCTTAAAATCTCTCATTACTTATGGCTAACCTGATGTTAAACTCATTCGTTGCTTTCATTTTACTGTTTTTTAGTTCTAGAATTTATCCCATCTATTAGGCTTCTTTTTATGGTTTAGAGCTGGCCCACTGACATTTTGAATCTTTAACATAGTGGGCATAGTTGTTTTAAGCTTATAGGAAATAAATCCACAGTCTAGAGCTCTGTGGCTCTTGTTTCTACGTGTGGGGTTTTTTTTTTCCTATCTGTTGTTCATGTGATCTTATCTCCCAACGTGCAGGCATTTTTGTGTTTTAAACATATTTAAGAAATTGTATGAGGAAGTTCAAGGCCTAGTTTGTTTTCCTTTCTAGAGAGGATTTGGCTTCTGCCTAGGTATCTAGGAAACCAGCAAGTCAGAATTACCTTAATCCAATTTAAGAGACAATCTACAAAGCTGGGCTGGCTCATTGTTCCTAGACTGAAACTCTTCAAGGATCATACCCATGCAGATTTAAGTATCAGCACTTATCCTCCCAGTTCTGCAAAGTTACTGAAATGGCTGTTGGGTGTCTCCCAACTTCCAGGGGGAAAAGGCCCCAAATGCCAAGCTTTTCTCTCAGGAGTTCCACCTTCTAGATTCTGGGCTGGTGATGACACTTCATAGCACCAAGATGGTATGTCTTGTCTAGCTTTTTTACTTGTCCTTAGCCAGGGAATTAGCCCAAACTCCCTAGTCCACCACTGTCAGAAGTAGAAATATTTTACTTAGACTATGTGGAATTTTCTTGGAGAGTTACCCTTAAATCTTAAGAATCTGGAGGACTTTTGATTAGAATATCAAGTGTCTGCTTCTGTGAAAATGACTTTAGTGAAAGCTGGAGATCAAAGGGGAACCAGAGTGACTTAAGATAATGTGCTGAAGTTATAAAGGAATTGTGTCACAATTATTCAAAAAAGCTAAATAGATAAAACATCTTCTGTTCTTTGACAAAATGAGATGACCATGCATCAGACTGAGAATGTTTCTATGACCCTATTGACAAAGTGACTACACTAGCAAGCATTACAGAAGGTGAGCCCACTTTCTATTTTGTATCTTTCAGTTATAAACTTTTAGGTTTGCATCTGTTAACTTTTTGTCGATGGCTCGAGTTAGGATATAGTCTGTACATGGCTTCTAAGTCTTGAAATCAGGTAATGTGAGTTCTATACCTTTGTTCAGTGGCCTTTTAATACTTACCTAGGACCACAAGCACATACTTGATATTTTGGGCAACTCGGTATGCATCATCACCTAACCCACAGCTGACATATCTAGAATTTGTGTCGTTCTTAAAAACAAAAGAATCCCAAATGGCAGTATATGTAAAGGAACATACTGTCAGGTTAGCTAAAATGTGTAAAATAAGATGGACAAATAGTGTCCTATTGGTGGTGGGACATTAAAACTGTTCAAACCATTCTGAAAATACACATTCCCCATTTCCTAGTAATTCTACTCCTAAGTAGAGAGTACTCCTCTGCCAAAAAGAGCTGATAAGTAGGCTGTTCATATAAAGGGAATAGTATAAAATGAAAAAGAATGAATTACATTTATAAGGGGAAAAAATACATCCTAAGAAGTTTAAAAGATCATATAACATGATTTCACTTATATATACTATATACACTTTTTTGGAACTGTATAAAACTAATATAGTGCTAAAGCCTGTAAGGCAATTCAGGATGATTTTTTTGTGTGTGGAGGCGGAAGGGCTGATAAGAGGCCTTGATTACAAATGGGTAAGTAGAGTGGTTCTGGAGTGATGACAATGCTCTGAGTTGGAGTGTGGTTACACTTGTCTGCTTTATTACACTTGATTTTTATATTGTGCTTGTATTATACTGCAAACAAAACCCACTAACTTTCCCAGAAAACCAGCAGTGGTTGATAGCACTGAATAAATGTCCAAAGTCACATTCAAAATGTCATGTTTTTATTCAACCTTTCTCCACCCCTCTCCACAGGGGTGGAGCCTCCCAGCGATCTTTCTCAAATAGGGAGTAGGACAGACCTTATTTGCAACATTCTAATGTGTCTAGGGATGCCTTAAAAACTGGTCTCAGGGAAAAGTTATAGGCTAGAGAAAACTGCAGAAAGAGGGAGGCATGGCTTATAATAGCTAAGGTCATATATAAAGGGGGAATCAAAAAAATAGCACATGGGCCCAGGGAAGACCTGCTCAGAAAAGACCCGAGATGGCCTTAGGTCTCCCAAGGTTCAGACACTGCAAGATAATGAAGGTCTTTCTGGCACAGAGCCAGTTAAGAGACTTATTTTTTCAGGCACCTAATTTTCAACAAAAGATCACAAGGCATACAAAGAAACAAAAACATGGCTTATTCAAAGGAAGAACATAATGTGACAGGAATCCTCTTAAACAGGCATCAGACACACTAAGACTTTAAACTGTCTTAAATATGCTATAAGTAAAAAAACAAAAAACATGAACAAAATAAGAGAGGAATTATCTTTTTAGAAAATCAAATTCTGTGGCTGAAAACTGAAAAGTTGACTAGGGGTTTAACAACGCTGGAACAGAAAAATCAGGAAAACCGGTTGACTGAAGTTATCTTGTCTCAGAGAACAAAAAATTTTACAAATCTGAAAGATGATAATACATTATGAGAGTCCCAGGAGGAAAAGAGAAAACTGCAACAAGATTTGAAGAAATAGTGGAAGAAAATTCTACAAATTGAAGAAGCTCAGTGAACTCCCAAGGATGTTAAACCCAAAGGAACCCACAGACCACACTGAGACATACAATTGTTGAAAGCAGCAAGAGAAAAGTGATTTAGAACATAAAAGCGATTGGATTATCGGTGGATTTCTCAGCAGAAACTTAGGAAGCAGTAGTGCTGAACAAAAATAACTGTAAACCAAGAAATCTATACCTGTCAACACGGCCCTTCAAAAATGGAGTAATGAAGAAATTTCCACCTAACAAAAGCTGATAAAGTCCATTACCACTACAGTCGCCTACAAGAAACAAATCTTTTTGTTTCTACTTTTGAGTAGAAATAGAAGGCGTTAGACAATAAGTCAAAGGTGTACAAAACTATACAGGTAAATACATGGGCAAACACGAAAACCTGTATTATAGTTTTGCTTCATAATTCCAGCCCTGTAACTCTACAGGACTAAAGTGCACAAAAATAATTATAATGTGCTATGGTGAGTGATGTGAAATGTGTAAGCATGATGATTCACAGACCTGTACCCCTGGGGCAAATAATATGTTAATTAAAAAAATTATAAATCCATGGATACACATATAATGATGTAATTTGTGACATCAGTAACAAGGGTAGAACTATAAAAGAACAGTTTGTGACTGAAGGTAAGTTGGTATTAATTTAAAATAGATGGTTATTACCGTAGGATGTTCTATGTAATCTCTCTAGTAACCACAAAGAAGACTAGAGGACATTGATAAAAAGAAAATGAGAATAAAAATGTAGCACTACAAAAAATGAAGGTAATTGAGGCAATGGGAGACAATGAAGTTGTAAAACATCCAGAAAACATAAAATGACAAAGTAAGTCCTTATCTATAATTAATTTTGATGACATTCCCTAGTCAAAAGCTGGCAGAAGAGGACCAGTTACGCTGTCTACAAGAGATTCATTTAAGATCTATGGATACGTGCATTCAAAGTGAAAGGATGGAAAAATATTTCATGCAAACAGTACTCAGGATTGGCTATACTAATATCAGACAAATGAAGTCAAATACAAGACAGAAGGTCATTACATATTAAGAATTAATTTGCTACTATAACATAACCATAGAAGCACCAAATATCAGAGCTCCAAAATATATGAAGCAAACATTTACATAATTGAGGGAGAAACTGCCCTACAATAACAGGGGACTTCCCTACCCCATGATCAACAATAAAACAACTACACAAGATCACTAAGGAAATAGAAGAACTGAACAACTCTAAGGCCAGCTGGACCTAACATGGCTTGGACAGATGGTTCCACCTAGCAAGAGCAGAATATTCACTTTCTCAAGTGTGCAAATATAGTGACATTCTCCAGGACAGACCTGTGCTAGTTCACAAGTCAGTAAATTTTAAGACAAACCATCCAAGGTATCTTTTCTAATCACAATTCAATGAAACTATAATTCAGCAGAAGGAAAACTGGGTAATCCACATACATGTGGAAATTAAACAACACACTCAACCAGTGGGTCAAAGGAGAAATTAGAACATATCTCAAGACAAAAGTAAAAGCACCAAAATGAGATGCTGTGAAAGCAGTGCTAAAAGGAAATACATAGCTGTATACACATTTGTAAAGATCTGATACCAACAATCTAATTTTGAACCTTAAGGAACTAAAAAAAAAAAAAAACCCCACAGCTAGAAGGAAGGAAATATTAAAAGATTAGAGCAGAAATAACTAAAATAGAGAAAATTATAAAAATGATGTTAAAAATTGGTTCTTTGAAAATATTAACTTGAAAAAAGCATTAACTAGGCTTAGAATAAATACTATGAACAACTGTACATGAATAAACTGGATGATCTAGATGAATTATATATCAACAAATGGAACAAATTCCTAGAAACATTACCTAACCAAGACTGAATCATGAAGAATCAAAATATGAAGACAGCCTATATTCAGAAAGAGATTGGATTGTAATTTAAAACCTCCCAAGAAAAACTCAGGACCATATGACTTCACTGGTGAATTCTACCAAACCTTTAAGGAATTACTACCAATCTTGAAACTCTTCCCAAAAAAAACTGAAAAGGGAACACTTCCTAACTCATTCTGTGAAGGCAGTATCCTGATACCTAAGCCAGAAAAGGACACTACAATAAATATAGATCAATATCCCTTATGAATATTGATGCAAAAAATCCTCAGCAAATTCAATAACATTAAAAGTATTACATCATGACAAAGTGGAATTCTCTGAATACAACGATGGGAATCAAAATATGAAAGCAACATTATATACCACATTTTAACAAAGGGAAAAACATCTTGGTAAGCTGCAGGAAAGCCACTTGACAAAATTCAACAAATCTATCTCAACAAAGGCCATATATGAAAAAAGCAAAGCAAACAATGAGAGATTAAAAGTTTTTCCTTTTAAGAATCAGGATACCACGGGCGCCTGGGTGGCTCAGTTGGTTGAGCAACTGCCTTCGGCTCGGGTCATGATCCCGGAATCCCGGGATCGAGTCCCATGTCGGACTCCCGGCTCTGCGGGAAGTCTGCTTCTCCCTCTGACCTTCTCCCCTCTCATTCTCAGTCTCTCGCTCTCTAATAAATAAATAAAAAAATCTTTCAAAAAAAAAAAAAAGAATCAGGATACCACCTTTGTCACTTCCATTCACATACTGGAAGTTCTATCTAGAGCTATTAGGCAAGAAAAAGAAATAAAAGTTACCCAGATTGGAAGAGTAGTAAAACTTCACAAAAGATATGATTTCATATCTGGAAAACTCTAAAGATTCCAAACAAAATTGTTGGAATAAATACAACAAAATTGCAGGATACAAAGTCAACACATTAAAATCAGTTGTTTCTGTATTCTAACAATGAAGAATCTATAAAAGAACAGAAATTAAGAAAACAATTCCATTTCCAATAGCATAAGAGTAAAATACTTAGCAACAAACTAAGGCAAAAGTCTTGAATAGATATACCTTAGAGATGCTGCGCTTCCAGTTCCAGACCTTCATAACAAAGCAAATATCTCACTAAAGCAAATCAAATGAACTTCCTGGTTTTTCAGTGCATATAAAAGTCACATTATACTATAGTTTATTAAGTGTGCCACAGTATAGTGTCTGAAAAGCAGGGTACACACCTAAACTAAAAAATACTTTTTGCTAAGGAAATGCTAACCATCTGAGTTTTCAGCAAGTCGTTTTTTTTTTTTTTTGCTGGTGAAGATCTTGCCTTGATGCTGATATTGATGGCTGCTGACTGATCAGGTTGGCAGCTGCTGAAGATTGGAGTGGCTCTGGCCAATTTCTTAAAACAACAATCAAGTTTGCTACTATCGATTCTCTCATGAACGGTTTCTTTGTAGCATCTAATGCTATTTTGTAATATTTTACCCACAGTGGAACACTTTAATATTGCAGCCAATCCTCTCAAATCTTGCCACTGTTTTATCTAAGTTTATGATATTCTAAATCCTTTGTCATTTCAACGATTTTCACAGCATCTGCACCAAGTATAGGTTCCACCTCATGAAACCATCCATAAGATTGTTTGCTCATCTGTGAGAAGCAAAATTCTCAACCATTAAACTTTTTTCATGAAATTGTCGAAATCCAAATTCAGGCTCCACTTCTATTTCTAATTCTCTTGCTATTTCCACATCTACAGTTACTTACACTGAGGTCTTGAACCCCTCAAAGTCATCCCATGAGAATTGGAATTAACTTTCAAAACTCCCATGAGTGTTCATATTTTGACCTTTTCCTATGAATCATGAATGTTCTTAATGATGTCTTGAACAGTGAATTCTTTCAAGGTTTTCAATGTACTATGCCCAGATCCATCAAAGGAATAACTATAACAGTTATAGCCTTTAATAAGACTTCAGAATTAAAATTACTCCTTGATCCATGGGCTACAGAATGGATGTTGTATTAGCAGACATTGAAACAATGTTTTGTATATTTCCATCAGAGTTCTTGGGTAACCAAGTGTATTGTCAATGAGCAGCAGTTCTCAACAGTGGGATCAAAATCATTTGGTACACCATGCTGTATTGCTGTGCTGTCATCTAGGCTTTGTTCCATTTCTAGAGAATAAGCAGAGTAGATTTAGCATAATTCTTAGGGGCCCTAGGATTTTTAGAATAGTAAATGAGAATTGACTGCAACTTAAGTCACCAGCTACATTAGCTCCTAACAAGAGTCTCAGCCTGTCCTTTGAAGCCAGGCATCGACCTCTCCCCTCCAGCTATGAAAGTCCTAGGTGGCATCTTCTTCCAATAGAAGGCTATTCCATCTACACTGCAAATCTGTTGGGTTAGTGTGGCCAATATCTTAGCTCCAGTCTTCGGGATAATTTGCTGCTTCCCCTTGCACTTTAATGTTATGGCTTCAATTTTTCTTTAAACCTCATAAACCACCCTCTGCTGGCTTCAGACTCTTCTTCCTCAGCTTCCTCACCTCTCTCAGCCTTCTTAGAAGGTGGAGAGTTAGGGTCTTGCTCTGGGTTTGGCTTTGGCTTAAGGGACAGTGTTGTGGCTGATTTGACCTTCTATCCACACCACTAAAACTTTCTCCATACCAGCAATTAGGCTGTTTTGCTTTCTTATTTGTGTTCATTGAAGTAACACTTTAAATTTCGTCAAGAACCTTTCCTTTGCATTCACAACTTGGCTAACTGGTACAAGAGGCCTAGCCTTTGGCCTCTGTTTCCAACATCCCTTCCTCACTAAGCGTAATCATTTCTAGATTCTGATTTAAAGTATGAGATGTGTGACTCTTTCATCCACTTGAACATTTAGAGGCCATTTGAAGGTTATCAATTTCAAAACTGTCTGTCTCAGAATAAGGAGGTCCAAGCAGAGGAAGAGAGGTGGGGTGTCACAAGGTTGGTGTAGCAGTCAGAACATACACAACTTTTAACATTTATCCAATAAGCTTGCTGCCTTATTGGGGCAGTTCATGGCACCACCAAATAGTTACAATAGTAAGATCAAAGATAAGTGATCACAGATCACTATAACACGTAAAATAATTAAAAAGATTAAAATATTGCAAGAATTACCAAATGTGACAGAGACATAAAGTGAGCAAATGCTATTGGAAAAATGGTGCTGATAGCCCAACCTTAAGGAAGTCTGCCACAAAACTTCAACTATAAAAAAGTATCTGCAAAGCACAATAAAGCAGAATGTAATAAAAAGAAAACTGAAAACATTACCTGTGTTTATGTATTAGAAGACATTACTGTTAAGATGTCAATACTGTGCAAGGTAGTCTACAGTCAGTGCAAGGCCTAACCTATCAAAATTCAAGTGATGTTTTTAACCAATGCAGAAAATTCCATCCTAAAATTCATATGGAATCTCAAGGGACCCCTAGTAGCCAAAATAATCTTGAAAAAGAAAAAAGTTGAAAGTCTCTCACTTCCTATTTTCAAATTTTTCAAAAAGCTATAGTAATCAAAACAGTGTGGTACTGGCATAAAAACAGATATAGACCAATGTAAGAGAATGAAGGGCCCAGGAATAAGCCCTTGCATCTTGGTCAAGTGATTTTTGGTAAGGGTACCAATACTATTCAATGAGAAAGGAGAGTCTTTTCAACAAATGGTCCTAGGAAAACAGGATATCCATTTGCTAAATAATGAAGTTGGACCCTTAATACCATATACAAAAATTAACTTAAAATAGATCAAAACCCTAACCATAAGAGCTTAAACTATAAAACCGTTAGAAGAACACTTAGAGGAAAAGCTACATGGAGGCACTTGGGTGGCTCAGTTGGTTAAGTGTCTGCCTTCGGCTCAGGTGAGCCCAATGTCGGACTCCCTGCTCAGCTGGGACAATCTACTTCTCCTTCTCCCTCTCCCCTTCCCCCACTCTTGCTCTCTCTCGCTCTCTCAAATAAATAGAATCTAAAAAAAGAAGGAAGGGAGGGAAGGAGGGAAGGAAGGAAAGGAAGGCTCCATAAAGTTAGATTTGTCAATGATTTCTTGGATAGGACAATAAAAGAGCAAGCTACAAAAGAAAAAGTAGATAAATTGGGACTCCCCCCAAAAACTAAATACTTTTGTATATCATGGACCCTTTTCAACAGGGTAAAAAAGCAACCTACAGAATGGAAGAAGTATTATATATCTGATAAAGAATATCCAGAATTTATAAAGAACTCTTATAACTTAACACATAAAACCCAATTAGAAAATGGGCAAAGGACTTAAAAAGACATTTCTCTCTCAGATATTTGGACTCCCATGTTCACAGCAGCATTATTCACAATAGCCAAAAGATGCAAACAACCCAAATGTCCATGGATAGGTAAAGAGATGAACAAAATATGGCATATATACACACGATGGAATATTCAGTCCTTAAAAGAAAGGAAATTCTGATGAGCTTTGAACTCATTATGCTAAGTAAAATAAGCCAGACACAAAAGGCTATGTGCAGAATGATTGCACTTATATAAGGTACTTACAGTAGTCAATGAAAACAAAGTCCATTGGTGGTTGTTAAGGGTTGCAGAGATGGAGGGTAGGAAAGCAGAGTCACCATTGCATGTGCAGGGAGTTGCAGTTCAGCAAAATGGAAAGTGGACACAGATGGTTGTGCTGGTTACACAACACTGGGAATGTATTTAATGCCAATGAACTGTGTACTTAAAAATTGCTAAAATGGTAAATTCTATGTTACATACATATTTTGCCACAATGAAAGGATAAAACAAAATGCGAATTCAGCAAAAAAAAAGAACAGGAAAGTGAACAAATGGACTAACTCGCAACATAGATTGACCTATAAACAAAATGTTAGCTCAAATAAGCAAAACCAAGCATGCACTTTATAAATACACATAGCATGTGTGGTAGTTAAAAAAAAATACTCCCAAGAATCAGGACAGTGGTAGAGTTATCTCTATGATCAAGGAGGGGGTTACAATTTTGTAGGGACACAGATGTGGCGTTTAAGGTACTAGCAAACTTGGGTGTCCTCACTTAAGCATTTAAGAGTACGTGGATATTTATTCTTGGAATTGTAATAATATTTTATATAAATCTTCTGTATATATTTCACAATTTTTTAAAAAGGCAAATTGAACACTCTCCCACCTACAACAGAAGAAAGCAAACCTTGTCCATGTTTAATTTCCCAGATGGTTCATACTTTGCTGTAATGTAAGACTGGAAAAGTCTAAAACGCCACAGTGATTATTTTGCAGTCTTCTCTTTGAAGATTTTCTCCCTTGAAATAGCTTCTATTCTGTTTTCCTTCTCAGAAATAAAATGATTCCACACTTTCCTCTCCAGATGTCTTAAGACTATAAACCTGAACAGGCCTACTATATTAGGATTTCAGCCACTAGTAACTTCTCACAAACTAGAACATACACTAGATAGGAGTTGAATCTTCATATGAACTTGTCAGAACATTTCCACAAATAATGTTTATCTGGTAGATTTTTTTTTTTTACTGTGTTTAAAACACTTTTGATCTACATATGATTGCTGTTCACATCAAATTAGCAATATAACCAATAAAATCTGAGCTCATTCAGAACCACCAGTTCCAACTGAAATTCTGGATCCCTAAAAATAAAATGCAGACACACGGATAGGTATAGTACTTAATCGAAATATATTGTCTAATATCTACAAAGTGAACAATGGGTCTTAAGAAAGCAGACAAAAGGCACAAAATCAGTATTACTACAGAGAAGCATTCATGCTACTGGATTTTTATAAATATTCTGAGTGGCACAGTAAAAAATAAATTAAGCATTGAGCAAAAAATCAAATACTTCATTTTTTCCTTGCTTTATATTCTAGTCATGTCTTGACCTCATTTGTAAAGGCTGAGGATGGAAATTCAACTGAAACCATGGAATGCTTTTGCAGTCTTTATGCATGTGTCATTTAATCACAGTGGTTTTCTTGCCGAGTTTAGGTCAAACAAGAGAGATGCACTTTAAAAAAATCCAAAAAAAAACAACCCACAGGAAATTCTTTTATCTTTCCCCAAACTAAATACAAAATTGAGGCTGTGGTTGTGCAGTTTTGTATATGCATGCGTGTATTTAACTTCTAAAGCCCTTTTTCATCACAAAAGTAGTGAAGTCTTCATCTGACTTGTTTTCTACTGTAAAAGCAACAGCTTCTGAAAAATGTCTAATGCTTTGCGCAGGAGAAACTGTCACATTCTGGGGCAAGGAGATGGGAGGCCAATTCCAAGGTGGGCCTGCTTCTCCCAAAGGTGCTCCATCATGGAAGGCTCTGGTATGAACCTTTAATGGCTTCTTGCCCACTCGCCATGCAGCAGGACACAGCTACTCTTTCTTGAGTAAGGAGAAAAGGCTGAAGTGGGGAGGGAGGTGGGAATCACAACAATCATTGTGAAGTGACAGCCACCTACACCTCCTCCAAGAATGAGCCACTTTCTGCC
Organism: Nasua narica; assembly: GCA_028533885.1. NCBI lineage: Eukaryota > Metazoa > Chordata > Mammalia > Carnivora > Procyonidae > Nasua > Nasua narica. The sequence continues at coordinate 63,306,133 of CM052799.1, read as the reverse complement.
TACCAGGTGGACACCAACTGGGCCGTGTCAGTTCACTTCTGTTTTGACAGGAGCTGACTACGCGGGAATACTTCTGTGAGTGCAAAACATTTTTGGCAAAGTGAAAAATAGAAAACTTCAAACCTCATTGATAAAAAGGAGTTTGTAATTACCCACTTAAATCTTGGTAAGTGCAGTATTTACATGTGTAACAACACCCAGCAGATATGTGTATATAGTGCATGTGTGTGAACATACAGTGTACTGAGAGCCCACACACAGGCCTGTGCACACACACCTGCCCCAAATGGCTCCTGAATAAATTCAATCCTAGAATTGTCTGGTGGTGCATTTTTCACAGTATATCATTTCCCTCTCAGGTACCATTTCTTGAATGACATCCAGAGGTCTGAGTGAATACCAGCAGAACCTTGATACCGTACCACTTTAATTCCTACAAAAACAGGGCTCTTTCTGAAAGCTCTGCACCACCACCCCATCAGTGTGCCTTCCACAGCGGATTGAAGTATACCCAGCCGTCACCCTGTAAGAGAGGGAAGGAGACATTTTATGAAGACTTCGCAGCTGGGCAAGGGGAGAAGCAAAGCTATTTCCCCAGCCTCTGGTAGGTTCGAGAGGGAGTACCGACCAAAGCGGGGCTCGGTTCGCGTCTGTTCTGGATTGCCATAACGCGGGTGCTGCGCCTGGTAGCTCCCAGCCAGGCCGCGCCCATGGTCGCTTTGTAGAGACCCTAACTCTTCACATCTTGGCATTTCAGGAGGAAACCCCACAAAATAGCCAAAATAACATAAAGGGGGCTTTGTTGGTTCACATCACGTAAGATTAGTTAGCCAGAAAAGCTCTCTGAAATAGTGGGGCAAGAGGAAAAAAGAGGTGGTCTGATGAATGGACAGGACAGAGGCGGCGAGGCCTGCCTCTGAGGGACTCGCAGCCCACCAGCCCGGAGAGGAGAGCCCAGCCCCGGCCCTCTGTGGCAGGAGCTGGTCACAAATCCACACGCACAAGGCCTGCCACCGAAGTCAGGAAAAGGGCAAGAATCAAGATGGTATATACAGTCTGGGGCTTACCTAGAAGGGAATGCACTGAATGGTCACTATTCTGGTACTGGGATGAGTTTTATCCTTTACATTTCCTCAAACTTTCTTTTATGAACATCCTGGCCTTTACTAAACCCAGGAAGAACTGTGAGGGGATTATTTTGTTGTCATCTCTCGGGTCTCTATATGTCCGACTTTTCCCAGAAGCCAAGCGAACTAGTTGCCTCAGAGAGACCAGACCCTCCTCACAAAAAGATCCGTGACGGATCTTGCAAAGGGTAATTTTGTGTATTAACTTGATTGGCCATGGCGCCCAGATTAAACAGCATCTCTGTGTCTGTGAGAGTTTTCCAGACGCGATAATAAGCGCCCAGTCCAGCTGATTTCCCTCCCTAGACTGGGTGAGCATGATCTAATCCAGGGCCTGAAAACAAAACAAAAAGGTAAATAAAGGAGGAATTTACCCTCTTTTTTTTTTTTTTTTCCTGCCTCACTTCTTGAGTTGGGACAGCTCCTGCCTTGGACTGGCCTTTCTCCCACAGGCTCCCCTGGTTCTCAGGCCTTTGGACTTGAACTAAATCACACCCCTGACTTTCCCGGCGTCTGCAGCTTGCAAACGGCAGATCCTGAGGCTCTGCAGCCTCTGCCATCTCATGAGCCAAGTCCTCATAATAAATCTCTCTATATTTACATCTCCTGCTTCTGTTGGTGGTGTTTCTCTGGAGAAGCCTGGCTAATACAGGTTCTCCTCATCCGGGCAAGGCTTCCAGACACGGGTCTCGCTCAGAGCCTCCCAAGGCAGTCTGCTCAAGCCGGCCTCCGGTCTGAACCAGAACCCAACCTAGAAGTCTCTGCGCTCCTGCCCGTGGGGAGAACCGCGGCTCCTGGTCCTGACCAAAAGTCCACCTCAGAGTTCCCAGCTCGCCCTGCCGCCTTCCTGCTACACAGAGTAACCCTTCCCGGAGCGGAAGTCACACGCCAGCAGCACCTGCGCCAAAGAAAGCCTAGACGGACTTCCATCGGCTCCCAGGGTTTCAACTTGTTAAAATTCCTGGCTGCCGTGTGAATATGTGATTTCTCACTTCCTGTGAAGGACGGACAGTCTGCGATTGATCGCCTGGTGGGGAAGGGGCCTCTGCTCCCTTTACGGACTCCTGGGTCTGCCCCCGGCCGCACGGGTCCGTGTCTCATTGACGCGGCCGGGCTCCTGAGGGGCTGCATTGACACCTGGGGCTCCCACACTTTCGTTATTTCCAATTCTGCTCTCAGAAAGCTTCCCAACTGCTCTACAAACAACTTCAGAAGCGTAAGCAGCTCAGCGGGGCCCACGGTGCCCCGCCCGCTTGCCCAGGGGGTGGGCAACCTGGTGGCCAGTACTCTTCCAGGGTCGCTCTACCTGGGGGACAGCAGCAGCCCTGAGGACACAGGACCCAGGCTGGCCTTTCCTAGCAGGTCCGTCCCCTCTGGCACATTCGAGGGCTTCCCGGCTACCTTGTTACTAATAATAAAGTAGCAGGGACCGTGGCTTTGGTTTTGTTTCTGTTTTTCAAATAGGACAGCAGCCAGATCTCCGCCCCGTCCATTCCTCGCGCTCCCCGTCAAGCTGATGGGCTGACGGAAGATGTCAGACGGGAAGCGTCAGGCGCTCAGTTCTGCCCCAGGACGGCCGGGCCCAAAGCCGGGGCCAGAGCAGAGCCGCCCCAACGCTCCCCAGGACCCCCGCTGCCCCCTGCTCACCCACCCAACTGGCTCACTGGCAAGACGAACCCGTCCACCCCCTACTTGGGACAAGTCCCCAAAGGCAGGCGGCAGAGTTACCTCCTGGATAAAATACTTGGGCTGCCACGGTGTGTGGAGGTTCTCCCGTTTCCGTTCCTCTACCCGCTGCTTCTCCTCTAGGCGCCGCTTCTGCTCGGTGGCAGCATCGATGTCCCCCAGCCGCAAGTATCTGGTCACCTCCTGCCAGAGGTTCCTGGGGATGCACGCAGGAGAGGAAGCGGTCAGGCAGGGACAGCAGGCTCGACAAGGGCGGTTCTCAGGGAGAACTGAGGTGGGGAGGGCACGGGGGCAGGGGGAGCGCAGTCCAGGCGTCTCGAAGATCCCTAGAGCCAGGACGAGAACCCAGGGCCAACAGGTGCCCCAGTCCCCGGTCCCCTCTATGTCCTGAGCAGCATGCCTGTCTCGGGGCTCCAAGGGTCTAGCAGCCAAATCTGATAATAAGAGCAGTAGTAAGCGGCCTTAATGCTACCGCTATCACAACGACAATCACACACTGCGGAGTGTACTTCTAACACTTTACCTCCATATTAGCTCATTTCCTCATCCCAACAACTCAGGGGTATGGATGCTACATGACCATCCCCATTTTAAAGAGAAAAACAAGATCCACATAAAGGGACGAGCTCAAGGTCAGCAAGCTGATCAATACAAAGCACGGCCGCTGATCCCCGGGGGAACCCGCGATCCGGAGCTGTAGAGTGAGGTGAGTGGCCGTGTTTATGCAGCAGGATCCATCATGCCCCCCCATGTCCACATGGAAAATTACTTCTCTGCCTCACTCACTCATTCATTCATTGCAGAAGGCAGCCTACACTGGCTTCCCCTCGGGAATGTCCCAGGGCCATTTCTGATTCATACTCGCTCTGGAAGGGGAAGACGGGGACTGAGTGCACCATCCCCCGTGCGCTTCCTCCTGTAAATGCATCTGGGCAATTTAGGATTTTGCATAAGGGAAACTATCAGCATTCTCAGCTGCGAGGACTCCCTCCCTGACTTTGGGGAAAAGACGCCTCTGCAGCCGGGAGTAAGCAGACATTCCAGAATTCGATCCACGGCCAGGGAGCAGCACTCCCACAGTGGAGTACCCTCGGCCTCGTCCACGACAGGGTCTAGATCGGCAGGAAGCACAGAGTGTGGCATGATGAGGCTGAGAAAAGGCAGACAAGGCTGCCGGCCAAGTGGCGACAACGAGCAGCCCCTTCGGAGGGGAATCAGAATCAGGCAGCTGGGGCGGGGGGGTGGGGGGGGCACGAGCTCCTGCTATAAAGCTCAGCCGGCACACCAGACCTGTTCTGAGCCCCACCGTACACAGCCCCGGGGAGAACAGTGCTCTGGCTCCCAGTCCACAGTGGGAGAAACTTCTGGAACTGGACTCTAAAGCCAAGTCCGACAACCCAAAACAGTGAGGGGAGGGTGCTGGGTCAAATCATAGACTTTTCATCACACACTTTTCATCTAGAGCTGAGGGAGAAGCTGGGCACAAGGACATCCAAGGCGGGGGTGCTCTCAAGGGCAGGACCTCCCACAGTGAGTCTCATCAGAAGCTAGGGGTCCCAAATTTAGAGGACAGAGACCTCTAAAGGAGATCAGCAAACATTTTCTTTCAAGGGCCAGATAGTATGCATGGTAGGCTTTGCGGGCCCTATGGTCTTGGTCACAATGGCTTAAATACCATACAAAGGCAACCGTTAATAAGATGTAAGTTAATGATCATGGTTGCGGTCCCCCAAAAATTTTATAAAAATCAGCCATGGGCTGGAAGTGGCCCATGGGCCGTAGTTTGCTAACCTCCAGGACTCAAAAGATTAGAAAGGTATATTCTAAGAAGATTCTGCTTCTGTCCCCGCAGAAACGTCCCTTTAAATGGCTGCAGTATATTCCTACCATGGCATAGACGTATTAGTTGGGCAGATACTCCATACTTTAACCATCTTCCTATTGTCGGACGAGGTAGGTGGTTTCTTCTTTATTATTTAGTTTTCTTTTGAGAAAAAATACCCAACTGTATATTTAAAACCTTTTCTGAATTTACGAATGCTCCTTCAGAAGAGATCCCCAAAGACAGAATACAAAACTAAAGTGAAGGGGCGCCTGGGGGGCTCGGTTGTTAAGCGTCTGCCTTCGGCTCAGGTCATGGTCCCAGGGTCCTGGGATCGAGCCCCGCATCGGGCTCCCGGCTCGGCAGGAAGCCTGCTTCTTCCTCTCCCATTCTCCCTGCTTGTGTTCCCTCTCTCGCGGTCTCTCTCTCTCCATCAAATAAATAAATAAAAAATCTTAAAAAAAACAAAACAAAACCCGAACGTAAATTCATGAGTTAGAAGCTACGGACCCAGGCAGCTGCTTGGCACACGCTCTCACTATAAGCCTCTGTCCCTGCAGAAGCATCCAGAGTTGTCAATTCGATCCCATCCTTGAAACTGCCGGATTTTTTTTTTTAATCATGTCGTGAATTTAGTGAGAAAAAAAAACAGTATCCCGTGGCTTCCAGGCACGGTTCTCTGATGACCAGCAACCCCCATGTGACGCTGCCCTCAAGCAACAGACCAGCTGGGTTCACAAACTCTTTAAGGACGAGCGTTAAAAGCCTACCGCAGACTATCCTCTCAACCCACGCCTACTGACGCAAGAACGGAGCTGAAAGCAGCGGAGGATCTACTCCAAAGACACACGCAGTGAGAACGTCAAGTAAGAAGGCTATCCGCGGCCCACTGCCATTAGCTGAGCGCTCAGCGGCTTCTCTGGCCCTCGGTGAGGAGCTGAGAGGAGCCCCGAAGAAACAGCCCACCGGGCTCCCACCTGGACTCCATGGGCCCCTGCTTCTCCAGAGGTCTGATCTTCTTGGGGTACACTGGCAGTGTGGTCGTGTCGATGACCCTGGTCTCTCCGCTGTTGTACGTGAACTCCAAGGTACCGTTCCATTCCCCGTGGGCTTTACAAACAATGGTGTTCGTTGGGTTGTGCTTCACTTCGGCTGTGACCCTGAACGAATGAATGAATGAGTCAAGTGAACATGCTTTGCGAGGTTTTCAATAACAGAGACTCACACTTCAAAACCTACACTCACATGCAGAGATTCTTTTCCACGGGTCGCCGGGGAGGGCGGGGGGGGGGGGGATTGTTTTTTGCCATTTTGCTTAAAGACCAGCTCTGAGAATGTGCCCTAATGTCCCTGATCAGAGAAAGCAAGCATTGGTAGACAAACTGGTGAGACGCGAATAAAGTCTGCAGCTTAGTTGACTGCAATGCAGCCATGTTAATTGCTTAATTTTGACACGCACACAAAGGCGTAAGTTTTTACTGGGGTGGAAATCAAGCAATTCTGTAGAAACAGAGTATATACACTTCTCCTGGCTAAAACAACGTCGAACAGCGCTCCATTTTACCCACCGACAGGGCGTGAGAGCGTACCCAGAACTGCGGGCCCAACAGCACTGCTCACAACCGGCCCGAGAGCCCACGGATAAAAGGAGGGCAATGCTCACCCTGGGACCCGAAGACAGAACAAAACCTCAGTTCGCGGCACTGAACACCATCCCCTGCCAGCTGCAGCTCTGAGGGCCCCCCTTTACCAGGGCCTTTGTGGAGCTCTGTGCCCCCCACCCCCGCTTCTCCTGCCTGGCCCGAGGGGGCTCCAGGTCTCCAGCCCCGGGAGAAAGTCGACCCCTCCTCCCTCTCCACCTAGAAGCACGCAGTGCAAACAGGAGAGCCTGCTCCGAAGCAGCTAAGCTGCTCTCCTCCTGATGGCCCAGCTCAGGCTGAACTGAGTATCCCAGCGCAGGCACGGAAGCTCCCTCCCTGGGCCTGAGCACAGCCCTGGCTCCTAGGTGCTGAGGCCAAGGTGGGAGGGGGGGGCGGGGGGGGGGGTGCTGCAGGAACCTCCCGGCTGAAGGCGCTGGCAGGGTGCTAGTGGGGGCTTCAACAACAGCTTCAACAACTGGCTCCCCAAAGGGAAAGACACCTGATCTGTAGCATCTGCCATCTTCGGGGGTGCCCCCCACAGCTGATCGCAAGCTCCTCACAGGGTCTAAGGGACAACTCGCGTGAGCCAGCGCGTGCAGTTCCCAAACCACCACTGTGGGCAGCCCTGTCCCCGGTGACACCCCGGCACCTCGCGTGAACGCCATAAACGCTTCCCCAGGAAAAGCGCCGAGACGGGAGCTTGCTTCTCTGTCTGCCCCCTCCCTCTGCTTGTGTTCCCGCTCAAATATACAAGTGACAGTCTTTTTTTTTTTTAAAAAAAAAAAAAAGCTCTCAGGCAGCATCTGAGCTCACAGATGGAATTGCTTCAGGGCAGAAAAAGGGGCTGTGGCCCCAGAAGGGAAAGGTTATCTTAAAAAATGGAAGCAGATTTATTCTTTGGGGTGGGTCCCGGGACTCTATCACCAAAGGATTTCACTGGACATGCAGATTGGGGAGGGCTTAAAAAAAACCGCCATGCGAGGGGCGTGGGTGAGAAAGAGGCGCCTCTTTAAAAAAAAAAAAGATCAGTTCACTCTGCCCACTCCTCCCGCGGCTGGAACCCAAGCGCCCTCTGGAGGAGAGAAAGTCAGGGCATCCTGTGAACGCAGACAGCCCCCCTGGCCAGGTCCTACCTGTGGACTTTCCCTCCGTAAAAAGGCTTCGTGTGGAAGATCACTGTCGCCGAGTACCCCGTCTTGGCACAGCTGATGCTGACTTTGCCTCCGAGCTCCACCCAGGGGATGGTGAGAATGGAGCGCGCGTAGGCACTGGGCAGGGTGAACACGTACTCCTCCCCGTGCTCCAGGAGCCTCAGCACACCTCCAGGGAGAGAGGAGGAGAGAGTCAGGCACACAAGGCCAGGGCAGCTGGGGAGCACAAGACATCAGATGACAACCCAGACAGCCTCCGGCAACAGACGTCACGTCTCCCACCTCCGCGAAGGGCAGCCGCTCACCGGCCACGTGTGTATTCATCGCCTGCCCTCCTGGGTGCCAGACACCGCTGCGAATACAACAGTGAACAGACCCACTTTCTTCCTTCAAGGGGAACAGGAAGACGGACATCAATCACCGATTGTGACGGAGGGAGGGAGAAGGGCCCAGTGCCATGGAGGCCTCCAGGGAACAGAATTCTCCCTAAGGAAGGGACGTTTGGACCAGATAAGAGTTGAGAAGGTAAAGAGGGGAGAGAAATAGTCCAGGCAGAGGGAAGAGCAGGTGCAAAGGGCCTGTGGTAGGAAGGAGGCTGGTGAGCAGGGAAGGGCTGAGGGAAGAGCCCACATGCACAAAGGGAGGGAGTGGGTGTAGGTGTGCAGGCTGGCCAGTTCAGCAGGGGCCAGACCTTCTTTTAAGCTTTGAAATAGCATGTAAAGGAGTTCTGCCTTTTCCTAAGAGCAGCACAGACCTTCACGATTCTCATGAAGCTAGAGAACTCCGACTGGACCCTGCTATCAGCAGCCTGGGGCAGGCACTAGCCACATGAGCTCCCTGCCTCTGGATCAGGGGTTCTCCAACCCGGGAGCCGAGCATCAGGTGTGGAGGGGTCTTAGTCCTCTGGAACAATGCAAAATTGCGTGGGTTTGTCTACTTTCTAAGGAAAGGGGCCACGGTTTTCATCAAGCTCTCAAAAGGTGACATCAAAGCCTTTATTTACATGCACAAACTCCCAGGGCTGGGAGAGTCTAACTGTATACTGTTGTGTAGTTTATATGCTACACGAGGTGCCCTCCAGCACCTTGGTGAAGTCCCGCCCTTGCTCTGGCCCGCCGGGCTGGGCACCCACACTCGAGGGGCAGCATTTCACTGCACCCCAAGGCCCGTACGGGCTGGCAGAGGCCCCGAGAACCAGGTGGATCCTTATCCCTCCTCCTACAGGGGCGGAGAGTAGACTCCCCAGATGTCCCCCGAAGCCTTGTGCTGTGTGAACACGGGGAGGGACGATGTGTCTGGCAAGAGAATTACTGGCTCGGCTCTTAGAGTTTCTGAGCAGGACCCTTTGAGGAGAACAGTCAGGGCTGACATACTTTTGTTTCAAAGCCCACTTCGTGTGTCGGACTTCCTCGTGTTCAGTTGCACGAGGAGACGGCCCAGAGCAGGTGGAAAATCGCAACTAAGACCAGACAACAGGTGGGACACCAACAGGCAAGGAGAATCAGAAGGAGAAGCTGAGGAGAGAGGGAGGCCATCTTGGACCTTCCTCCCTGCCCCAGCTCTACCCACAAGCTTCCAAGTTCCCCAAGGCCAGCCACATTCAATGGGTCTCTGGGCCTGTGGCAGCTGGGAGAGGACCCCTGGGTCCCTGCAGAGGAGGCTGCCAGTCCCTCGGCCAGCCTGCCTCTGAGGTCCCGGAGAAGAGGCTTCCCTGGCCTCCCCATCCCCGGCCTCCGTGCTAACTAGCAGAACCCTCCCAGGTGGCCAACGTGTCCTCAAGGGCACCACCTCAACTCCGATGGCTACGGTGACCCTGGGTGGTCAGCCCTTCCAGGCCTCAGCTGGGAGCGCCACGGGGGCTCGCGCCCGGCCAGCCAGCTCGCCGGCTGCCTCTTCCCAGGCCGGGGCCACACATTCTGGGCTCCATGTGCCGCGCCTTCCTGGCCTCATTCGCCATCATCAACTTGGTGACCTAGGGTTCTACAGCTGACACTCTCTTTACAGCATGTTCACGTGGATCCCGGACCCCAAGTGTTCATAAAGGGCTGGTGAGATGGAGATCTCGGGGGGCGGGGGGGAGTCCTTCCAAACCCTCAGTCACTCACCAGCCTGGCAACCGTAACTTCTCTGTGCCTCAGTTTCCTTATCCTGCAGTAAGGAGGAGAAGGCGACTCTAGAACTCAGCTAAAAGCCTCCGCCTGGCACATGGCCAGAATCCTGGAGGTCTTACAGCCTAACCACCCCTCGCTTCTGGGGCACTTTTCTTGGCGGGTGAACCCCAAGCAGCGGTATTTCCATTTTGGGAATAAGGAGGAAATCACAAAGTGGCAGCAGGTTGTGCACACGGCGGGGGAAGGGAGAAGTGGGAGGCATCCTCTTCCCACTCAGCTCTAGAAAAACGTTTTGCAGGGGCACCTGGGTGGCTCAGGTCTGTTGAGGGTCTGACTCGTGATCTGAGTCGTGCTCAGCCCGCGTCAGGTTCCACCCTGGGTGTGGAACCTACTTAAAAAAGAAAAAGAAAAAGAAAACGAAGGAAAATCTCTTGCAAACCTCAAGTCCACAGACATCAGTGAGCCCCAAAGCTGAGCTGGTAGGAAAGCCCTGGGGAGACCACACTCCTTTTTTTTCCTCTAAAAATCCATAAATGTGTGCTTTCTCATTAATCACCTGCAATTATGCCTTCTCAGTCCTAACTCTTCTTTCAGGGCTGCATTAAAAAAAAAATCTGTCCCTAATATGAATAAAAGACTATATGACAACCAGCCTTACAGATGGGCTCACAAATGAAAGTTCCTTTTTAATTAGCCTAAGAGCTGAGAGAAGCCAAAAAAATGCCAAATAATCAATACTTCCATGCCGCGGTTCGTCTTCAAGCTGCAAGATTTCCTTTTTAAATCCCACAGATTGATTCACCAATAAACATAAAGGCAGCGCATTAAGATTTCCAAACTGATATATTTAAAATAACTTCATACCCGCTCTCATTCTGAGGAACCCGAACTCTTCCAGTAGGTTGCTGCCTCTGGGAAGCACGGAAGGGCAGGAAGGAACTCGGGCCTGGTCTGCAGGCCCAGCAGCGGCGGCGCTCCCAAGCACCCGGCCCACATGGCATTCTCTCCCTAGAAGGAGCTAGAACTAATTGCCTCTCCCTGCAGACCTAATTAAGAAGCCGTACCATTTCCTGGGCTCTGGCCTGGAGTTCTGGGGGGAGCAGGTTGCAAGAGCAGAGGAATGCGCCTCGACTCCCCCACAGAGTGGGTGATGAGCAGAGGGGGACTGACCAGTGTCTCAATTAGGGGTCTGAGTGCCGGGGCGGAGGGACCTGGGGGGGGCGGGGCAGGCAGTCTCTGAGCTGCTTGCGACCTAAGTGAGTTCAGGGTGTAATGAAGCAGGCATAATGGCATTTTATCGTGGCCAAATTTGGTACGGCCTAAAGGCAGTACTTTAAAAGATAAACCCACATATTTGCATATAAAAATTTCCTATGGAGCCACTCAAAGATCTAACTTTTAAATGAGGAGGTGGAAAAAACCTTACTTCAGGCCCAATCAACAAATACATGTAATGTGCTAGATCAGTACAAGGAATTAGTGAGGAAAAAAAAAAAAGACACCCTGGCTTCCCAACCCCTCTATCCCCCAAAGGAGCTCTGAAAACAGGAACCAGAACCTTTTGCTCCAAAATTTGGGCACACTTAAAAGTATTTTCGGGGCGGGGAGGGGGCGCCAGGTGGCTCAGTTGGTTAAGCGTCTGCCTTCGACTCAGGTCATGATCCCAGGGTCCTGGGGTTGAGTTCCGTATCAGGCTCCCTGCTCAGCGGGGAGCCTGCTTCTTCCTCTCCCTCTGTGCTTTACCTCTCTCTCAAATAAATAAATAAAATCTTTTTTTTTTTTTTTAAGTTTTTTTCTGGGAGAAATAAGGATCCTGGGTGTTACAGAGTGTACATTTAATTAATATGAAAGGGGGATGTAGCTTCTAGAAGGATCTGGGGAAACTTAAGACCTCACAAGAATGAGCCAAGGGTAGCCCATCCGCATCAGGACTGCACTGGGTGGCCAGAAAGGGCAACATCCAGGGAAGGCCCTTCCAGAATCTCTCTCCAGAATTTTCTTTCTGATTTCCGCACTCCACTGAGAAGTTCTAAGTAGAATTCTCAAGCAAGTAGAACTGGGAGCAGCAGATTCTAATTCTACTTGAGGAATGGCTCTGGTGAGGGTTTCGGGAGAGGGTGTTCTATGATCTCCCACTGTGTTAAGGGCTTGGTCCCATGTGCCCAGGGCTGTGCCAAGTGACTCCAAGGCCCCAGGCCCCGTCAGGCGCCTGTCAGAAACAGGGGCACAAACACCCTGAGACGTCAGAGGCCCTCACTCTGAGCCACGCTCACTCAACCACCAGCACCAATAAGAGAAACTGCAGATGTTGACTCCCCTCAGGGTGCGGGACGCGGGGGACACGGTGGGGGTAAGAGGACCCTCCATTCTCAAGTAAAGTTCTAGAGGAGAAGAAGAGAAGTCACGCAAGCGGCGGGGCGAAGGAAGGAGCCCCAGCCCGGGACAGAGCAGGGTAAGCGAGAACCCAGGGAAGAGGGCGGAGAGGCGCAGAATGTGCCGGAAGGGCCGGGCCAGCACGACCCAGGCCGGGCAAGGCGTCTGTACACAGCCTCCTCACCGGAGCGTACTCCCGAGGCGGATGGCTGGGGGGAGGCTGGGCTTCACTGACTGAAGAACTCCCTAAATGCCTCGATGGGCACATCTTCGCCCTTACCGAAAACCTCCAGATCGCAGCCCAACGTCGAGAATCCTGACTCAGGGGCCCAGAGACCGGGAGGTACCTGCCCGGTCTTCTCCTCTACGCGCCTGTGACTTTGCCTTGCCTTGGCCCGCGGCAGCAGGCGCTGTCGCCGAGCGCAGGGGACTCCCCAGAAAGGCACCGGGATAAATTCTCTGCGTACCTGAGCGTGCGTTTAGCTTTATCGGAAGACATTCCATTCCCTGAGCACCCTGCCCTGGCTAATGACAGACCGGAAGTATGTGGGGGGGGGGAAGAAACAACTCGTCTGCTTGTCTGTCTCCCTGGAGCCGCGCCCCTGGGCCCTCCCCACTCCCACGTCCTCTGTTCCACCCAGCAGCCCTGGGGACCCTGCTCCAGCCACGTCCACCGTCCACGGACCCGCACCTCACTCAGGGGAAAAGGCCAAGTCCCTGCAGGTCCCCAGGCCAGTCCCTATGGCCCTCCTCTCTGAGCCGTCCCCTCTGTTCCAGCCACAGCAGCTGGCACCACAGAAGTTCCTAGAACAGCCCCGCCTCACACGCTCACCCCGGACATCCATCCGAGACTCCTGCTCTCGCAGCCTGGAGCACTCTTCCTCCAGACGTCCACACATCCCCCTCTCCCCTCCGGGAGCATCTACTCAAAGGCTGCCTTCCAGGGGCGCCTGGGCGGCTCAGTGGGTTAAGCGTCTGCCTCCAGCTCAGGTCATGATCCCAGGGTCCTGGGATCGAGCCCCACATCGGGCTTCTTGCTAAGTGGGGAGCCTGCTTCTCCCTCTGCTTGTGCCTTCTCTGTCAAATAAATAAAATTTAAGAAAAGAAAAAAAAAACTTTAAAAAACAGGTTATATCCTCCTGGAGGTCTGCCCTATGAATACCGGCAGCACCCCCTTGCCGGGCACCCCACTCTCTAGCGCCCCGTCCTGCTTTGTCTTGTCAGCACCAGTGAGTCACACGACACATTTCCTGCACGTGCCTTGTTTTCCGTGACTCGCGCCTCGGACGTTAGCTGAGGGCAGGGCCTTCCGTCTTGCCCCGGTCACAGCACTCTTCATTTCACGAACGAATGAATCAACTATCTGAACCACCCCGTTAGAGATGAGGGAGTAAACGCACTTAACAGGTCTCTCGAGAAGGGGGCGGCCATCAACGCACACGGGCGGGGAGTGGACCTGAAGGTGCGAATGGCCTCCGCACCCCACCTCCTCCAGCAAACCCACGTTTCACCTCCAAGTGATTCATTAGGCGGGAGACTTGGAGTAAGGAATGAAACGCAACAGGATGAGATCTGAATCTCCTGCGCGCGGATCAAAGGGAGGGCTTCACCAGGACAAACCCTGGGGCATGAGGTGGGGCCCTGGGAACCTGCAGAAACACGGCGAGGCCTTCCCAGCCGCCAGCGCAGCCCATCCTAAGGCCCCCTTGCCCCATTCCCACTCCTCCCCGGTCCCTCCCCTGCTTCATTTTCCTGCCTCGTACCTCACACCTTCCCACACAACAACATAATTTTATTTACCAGGAAAACAGAAGTGGAATGGAAGCTGAACGAGGACAGATTTTTGGGGGGAAGGGGGGGTCGATTTTGTTCACACAAGAATCCTCATCTCCTAACGCAATGTTAAGCATCTAATAGATACTCAATATAAACGCCCTAAGTGAATGAGAGGTGTTCTCATCTCACGGGCTTTCGGAAGGGCTTCCAAGGAGTCACGTACTCCCTGAAACTGAAGACTCAATTTTGTGTTGGATTCCCCCCCGCCCCGAGAAGAGAATCCATCATCTCAGAGCCTCAGAGGAATCCGTGACTCAGAGAAGTTGGAGAACCACGAACACAGACGCCTCAATGTCACGAGGATTATTATAGGTTTCTGCCAACAACGAATAAACTTCATTCACAGCTATTTGCTAAAATAGGAACGCGTGAGCCACGCAGGGTGTGATTACATTGTTCTTCAGAAATCGCCAGCAGAATCCAGATATCTGCCTTGGGAATGTTTATGAGCAGATTCGGGATAGGAGCACTGCTATCTGCCCTGTGAACCAGAACCCCGCGGAGAATGAACAAAGAGGTGTTTTCACAGATTCGCAGCCAACTCCTAATATCCACGCAAAGCTGAAAATAAAAGCCGCACATAAGGTGGGCCCCATACACGCATAACGTGTCAGAGATCCAGGTGTATCCCACCCAGCCTGCAACCTGGGCCTCACGGGGAAAATGCCAGGGCCTGGTCCCCAAATAACAAAACCTGTCCCTCCTGACCACTCAGACACCCCCGATGCCAAAACAAAACAAAAACAAAGAACTCCACACGCAAAATCAGCAGTCGGCTGTACAAACGTCACCGTGTAAGAGCCACGCTTCACCAAACCTACGGCAGGGCTTACCTTCCCCTATCATGGAGACCCCCACGGACATGCCCATGAACTTGCTTTTGGTCCATACATGAGTGTTGACGCACAGTCTCTTTTCCTTGCACTCACAGTAGAAGCAGGAGATGGGGGGGTGATGCGACACCTGCTCGGCCACAAACCTCAGTTTGTAGCTGTTGGAAGGGTCCTCGGCCGTCGGCTGTTCATGGCCAGCAGGAGAATGGGGAGCAGTCCTCTTTGGCTTGACCCTGTCCTTGGGGACCTCCCAGGAGCAGTGAAACGTCTCACCAATGATGGGGTTGTAGGGCTTCTTGGCCAGGGCCCCCTTGCGGCCCTCGTGGAAGGCCGTGAGATAATACTCCACGAAGCAAATGACTCTCTCCTCCGGCGTGGCCCCGGCGGTGATGGCCAGCAGCAGGTCCGGATGGGCCATGAAGTCTGCATACATCTCCAGCAGGGATCGCTTCTCCAGGATGAACGTGGGAAGCACCACCTACGTTTGCAAGGAGACAGTCAGACAGGAGACCCCGTGATTACATAAAAGAGGCTGCGATCTCCATCAAGCAAAGCCACCGTGGCTTCAACCGGAAGAAGTTTCTTTAGACTCCTGGACAAATGGCGGATCAGGGGAAACAACATCCAAGAAAACAAGGTCGGAGACGTGGCGGCGGGGGCCATAAAGTAATACCCAATTACGAAGGCATTTAAGTCAGAAAGCCAACCTGCTTTCATAGACGGGATGACTCGGAGTAGATCTCTTCTCTGCTCAGCTGGACTCGAACGGCGGTCTCTGCCTCCCTCTCCACCGCGGTCACTGTCCTCGCGCTAAACCCTCTTTTACTCCTTGTTACTTAGAGAAGTGAAGGGAAGAGCTGGGAAGGACTTTGTCCTTTTCTTCCTGACATCAGACACAACCAAGGGGGTTGCCCAGTGTATCCCCACCAACACGGACCCTGGGGGTTTGCTGGTGCCGCATCAGAGGGGGGCCAGGGCGACGGGCACACACCGCCACTGAGAGGGTCTATTTGGAGATCTCAGTCAGAAGGGTAGCATACAAACCCCGACGTGATCAAGGCAGAGCAGGGGTGAGGCGGAGCCCCTGGCCCAGGTCTCTGGGAGGGAAGGCCAATTAGCGAGCCAGCAAATGTCCAGAGAGCTGCTACGGAGGAAAGGGGAGGTATTGGGGGGGTTGCTCGGCAGGGCTGGGCCACAAGAAAAGAAGTTACAAAGAAGTGGGCTGGCCCTTGATACAGAATCTTCTGGTAAAAGGACTGGCACAAAGACTACTGCTGGGTTCGTTTCCAGCACCACTACTAGAGAGGAACAGAGATGGGGACAAGACAGAGACTCCTCGTGGATCCGGGTGGCCATAAGGGGCCCTACGAAAACCCCAGTGAGGAGGTCAGAAAAAGCCAGGGAAGGCCACTGTGAAACTGGGCTGGAAAGCTGATCACTCATTGCTACCGCTGCTGTGCGGAGAAGGGGAGACGCTTTCTCACTGCTCTAGAGTGATCTTAAGATGACTTCGTTATTGGGTGTCTCTATCCCACCCACTTGGCTGCAAGGCACAGCTCACTTTGACCCGGAGCATCGCACGTCGTCCTCCCCATGTGCAATTACAGGGCTGTGAAGCTGGAAGGTGGGCTGTGGCCTGCTGGTCCTCCCTAATGGGGGGGGGGGGGCACCGCACAAGTTGAAGGCGACGCCGCTGGCTTACACTCCCTCCTGCCGGCTGCGTCTGTCCCTCCTCCACACAGGCCCCGGCTCCCGAGAAAATATTCTCTGACCGCGAATGTCAAAGGCGTAGAGATCTGCACCCCGCCTCCATCTGGGTTTGCTCAAACCCTTCCTTGCAAAAGATGTAGCTACGATGGGAGAGAGATTTCCGGAGAGAGAGAGAGACAGGCAGGCAGACAGGAGAGCGGCAAAGCACACAGGTTTCAGAGGAAACTGGAGGAAAGCCCAGCCCACCAGAGAGATGACTCTGGTATCTTATTTATTTTATTTTATTTTTTTAAAGATTTATTTTATTTAATTGAGACAGATGGACAGAGAGAGAGAGAGAATGAAAGGGGAGAGGTCAGAGGGAGAAGCAGGTTCCCCTCAGAGCAGGGAGCCCGATGTAGGACTCGATCCCAGGACTCCAGGATCATGACCCGAGCCGAAGGCAGTCGCCCAACCAACTAAGCCACCCAGGCGCCCTCTTATTTATTTTTTTAAGATTTTTATTTATTTGACAGAGAGAGAGCACGAGCACAAGCAGGGGGAACAGCAGAGGGAGAGGGGGAAGCAGGCTCCCCGCTGAACAGAGAGCCCGATGCGGGGCTCGATCCCAGGACCCTGAGACCATGACCCAAGCCGAAGGCAGCCGCTTAATCGACCGAGCCACCCAGGCGCCCTGACTCTGGTATCTTTATCAACACTTTTCTTTAGGTGAAATACTATGTCAGAGGAAAGAGTATGTACCCGTGTTATGTAAAAAAGCGGCCAGATGTGAAGTTAAACATGTAACACCACGTGGGAACCACAGAAAGACCCCAAATGCTAACATGTATTTCTTGCTGTTGGACTTGAGTGATTTCTACATTTTTTTCAGAGTAACCTTCCGCTTTCCATTTACAATACGCTGGAAGAAAAAAAAATCACTTAAAACACAACTATGCAAATCAATGGAGATTTCCGCCTTTTCTTTCAGCCAAAACTTGACAACACTGAGAATCTGGCTGGCCAAGGGTCTGAGCTCGCCAGTTAAAGTCCATTCTGGCTCAGAACGACCTTCAGAGGCCACTGTGATTACTTCCTACATCTCTGTGGGGACAGGTCATCACTCAAGGGCCAACGCTGTGCGTCTGCTCTTCCAGCGGGGCTCTCGGGGGCCAGGCGGCTGCGTTCTCCCCATAGGTGGCCAACAGCAGAGTAAAGGGGAGGCAGAAGCAGCCCCAAACACTCACCCTCGCTCCCTCTCCTGCCCCCAGAGCTGCCCAAGGTCTCCCCCTGGGAGCTCCGCCCGACAGGCTGTGCAGGGACTATGGATTTAACTAGCCTTGGGAACAAACACCCCCAAAGGGTGTTCCTTTCATTTTCTTTCCTTTCCTTTCCTAAAAAGGAAAAGCCACAAATGTCTCCATCTCCGGGCCTTCCCCAAACCACCCCATTTCTTGTCCCCTCCCTTCCCCGGCAGGGACCCGTGATCACAAGGAAACCCAGGAGGGAAAGGGGAGAATTCCAAGGAGGGTGGTCAGCCCCGACAGACTCGATTCCCATGAAGGGGGCTCCGTGGCCTTGGCTTGCGTCCTTCTCTGCACCTGCGGACTGGGGCTTCTCCGGCAACAATCCCAGCTGGGGACGGGGACAGTTGTCAAGTGTGTACCCGAGACTGAAATTACGAGGAAAGGACCAGCTACCGTCCTTACTCTCTCAGTACAGACTTTTGAAAAGGGCAAGAACGTGAGGCAGTTCTCCTAACTTAGCATTTCTGAACTCTGAAGCTGAAGGATTAAAACAAAATAACGAGGAAAAAGAACTCCACTCAGCACCCCAAATCACTGAGCATCCCAACAGACAGGGACCCTCAGGGTGATGGAGTCTAACACTCCGGTTTCGCAGGTGCACAGACAGAGACGGAGATAGGGGAGGAAAGGGACCATGCCGGAACCTCGGGGCTCCCAACTGCCGTCCGAATTCTCCCCATTACCCCTGATGCATCACACGTATCTGCTTCTGGCTAACAGCAGCATTTTCTTTGCCTCAGTGGACTAGGGAGGTACGACTGGGACAGCTGGGCCACCTCACCTACTGCCACTGATTAATTAGCGGGGGGCAGGGGCCACCCAGGTGGCTCAGTCGGTTAAGCCTCCACCTCTTGATTTCGACTCAGGTCATGATCTCAGGGCCCTGGGATCGAGTCCCCCACTGGGCTCTGCACTCAGTGGGGACTGTGTTTCTCCCTCTCCCTCTCCACTTCCACTTGCTTGCACACATGCTCTAAAATAAATAAATCTTAAAAGAGTAAGTGGGGAGAAGGAAGTGGCCCACAGGAAAGAGGGGCACACAAATCCCACCTTCTGGCCCATTCTACTCTTCCTGGAATGACTAGGCAATCCACCGGTCCAAAAAGTATTGATTACCACCGGGAGGGAGACCATCAGCAACGAAGAAAGGCAAGCACAGCGCCCCCGTTTGGAAAAGTGCGGTATGGCTTCCCAACTGGCCTCCCTGCTTTCTGTCAGACCCGCCTTGATTTCTTCTCCACACCACAGCCCGGCCCACCTCTCTAGAATCCCGACAAGAGACAAAGGAAGTCTGGTCTGGCCCCCACCTCCCTCTAGTGGGACCTTAGCCCTCACTTTCTGCCTCCAGCCCTCCCCTTACAAGTAGCCCCCTACACACACACACACACACACACACACACACACACACACACTCAAATCTTGTTTTCCCTTCTCTGCCCTCCTCCTGCCTTGTCCAAATGATGGCCAGCTATTCCGCTCAAAGGTATCCTTCTCTGTGAAGCTTTTTCTGACGGCTCCTGCTCCCAAGGCTACACCAGCAACTCCCTCCTTCAGATCACCACACCCCACGTCTCCACCGTGGCATCCACAATGCTTGTGATTAAAAGCATTACTGGGGGGGGCCCCGGGAGGGCTCAGTTAAGTGTCTGCCTTTAGCTCAGATCACGATCCCAGGGTCCAAGGGGGGAGCCCCGGTGGGTCGTCGGGCTCCCCGCTCAGCGGGGAGTCTGCTTCTCCCTCTGCCCCTCCCCCCGCTCATGCGCTTGCCGCGCTCTCCCCCCCCAAATAAAAATATTTTTAAAAATTAAAAATAAGACCACTACTGGGACAGTTTGAGAAATTTTGACTGTGGGCCGCATACAAAATGTGTCGACGTTGCGTTTCCCGAGTGTGTCAGGTGTGCCGTGTGGGAGAATCCTTGTCGTCAGGAGACGCACGCTGACCGACACAGGGGAAGACGGTCACATCTGCAACAGGCCCGGAAACAGTTCGCGTGAACCAGACACGCGAAGACGCAGGCGCGTCTGTGGGGCTGCAGAGCGAGAAGGGAGGGAGAGAGGAGCGAAGGGAGGAGAAAAGCAGAGCAGCAAAATGTGAACAACTGGCAAATAACGGTGAGGGTTACCGGGCAGTCCGCTGTACTATTCCCGCAGCTCTACCACAGATTGGCAAATGCACAAAATAAAAAGGTGGAGGGAAAAGAAAGAAGGTTCCGCCAGGGATGTGACACCTGAGAACTCACAGGTTTTCAAAGCCGGCCTGCCCTGCCCAGATTGTAGACCCAGGGAGCATGGTTTCACGGCCACCAGCGAGGCCGACCCACTTGGATATATATTCTTTTTTTTCTTTTTTTTTTTTTTAAGATTTTATTTATTTGTCAGAGAGAGAGAGAGAACACAGCAGGCAGAGTGGCAGGCAGAGGCAGAGGGAGAAGCAGGCTCCCCGCTGAGCAAGGAGCCCGATGCGGGACTCGATCCCAGGACGCCGGGACCACGACCCGAGCCGAAGGCAGCTGTTTAACCAACTGAGCCACCCAGGCATCCCTTGGATATATATTCTAAACCTGAAAATGATACTGCGGCTTCGTCAGAGCTGGAAAAAGTAGAATACCCTGAGAGACGGAGGACGGATTGGGAGTGGAAGGACGATCTTTCCTTCCATCCCTGGTCTCTCTCTCTGGTTGGTGTTTGTGCAGAATACCAGATCTTTCTGGTACTTTCAAAACCAGCACCTGAACATTTTAGGCAAGATAACATGCTTTTCACTAAAGCAGATTTCTATCTCTCATACAATCTCCCTGCCTTGTGTGTGTGTGTGTGTGCACGCACGTGTGCCTTTTGCAAATAAGTCACTTCATCATCTGTTCCTTGGGCAGTGGACACCGGAGATACAGAGACAAGAAGCGGCGGGTGCTAATTGGGCTGTCTGCCCACGATGGAGACGTGAGTGATGGCCCAGCTGTGCGGACCGACAGCATCCAAATGGCTGGGATCCCTACTGCAGAATTTACCGAGCCATCAATAAGGGCTGCCTTTTCTCCCATTAAGATAATTAAGACAATGAACTACTTTGGGGAAAGAGGAAAAAAAAAAAAAAAAGATCTGCATTCGAGACTCAGAGAACAATTAATTACATTTAAAGTCGCATCAATCTAAGAAGTAACTAATCTCCACGTTGGGCTCTCAGAACTTAAAATAATCGATCGCTCTCTGAGATAGTCAGAGGGTCCAAAGGAAGAGTTAGGAGTCTCTTCCCCAGAACAGAGAATACAGCAGGCTTCTGCAAAGAAAAGCCAAAAGCAGGTGCAATTTTCTCCAAAGAAACATCCGTTCGCTTAATAACCTTGAGAATCGTCCACGTAACTCTGTCCCGAGACAGGCAGACCCAGGGCCAAGGAGCAGGCACAGAGAGGCTGCAACCACCCACTGAGACCGATCTCTGTAGTCCTTTAAGGGAACCAGGGGAAGTGCACAAAACTCCAACCTTACAAAATAAAGGGTGAATAATTCACACTGCCAAAGCATTCCTTCCTTAGCCGGCAGGACGACAGGATGCTCCCCTGGCCTTCCTTAAAATGCCAGCTTCCGGAGTCCCAGGATAAAGCCCCACGTTGGGCTTCCTGCTCAGCGGGGAGTCTGCTTCTCCCTTTCCCTCTGTCCCTCCCCCTACTCATGCTCTCTCTCTTGCTCGCTAATAAATAAATCTTTAAAACAAAACAAAAAAATCAAGATTTGGAGAGAAGAGGCAAAGGCATCAGGAAGGGAAGTGAACACAATACTTGCGGGGACGGGACACCGTGTACCCACAGCTGCGCCGGTGGGGGTTCATTTCCAGGGTAAACCGTGGCTCTTTTGATCCTCCTCCTAAAAACTTCCCCCTTGGAAGGAGGAGCTGAAGTTTAGCAACACTGATCTTTGGCATACCTTGACTAAACCTGGAAACGTAGTAGCCTACTAAAACCATCAAAGGAGAAAACCCATATGCCCAAAGATGTCTGCTCCCTCTTGCTAGGATCAAAAGCTGCAGAGACACACATGACCCATCACACTAGTAGCTGAGCACGTCCAAGACTCTGTAGCAACTTGGTGGCAGGTTGTGAGGTCAGTCAAGAGCACCTGGGCAAGGACAGTGTTCTCTTCCCCAAGCCCGCTGGTGAGGACAGGGCTGTTTGCTGTGGTGGGATCTGTGGGGTCAACAAACCACAACCGAGCACTGGATCTCCACCTGGTTTTACAAAGAGTGCTACTGCAACAGTTCAAGTGATTCTTTCGGAATCATAGAAATTTACGAATTATCTGGGCCAGTTTCTCTCACGAGAGAGAGTCTTGTCTGCCGTAATTGCTGGTGGAAGCAGAAAGCATTAGGGGTCCCTGGGAAAAGAAAGAAGACCACCTAGCTTTCTTAAGAAAGGTCATTTACCCCCTCTGATCCCTGCCCCTCCCTGGGCTCTGCAGGGCGAGGAGGGGCAGAACCTCCCCCAGAACCTCAACTGAGCCATCATCTAGCTCCTCTCTTCTCCATGCCTCAACCTGCGGCTCAGCCTCCCTGGAGGGAAAGAGACAACACGCGGATGGGTCTCACTATGTCCATGACCTAGAGCAAACCTAAGCGCCCCTGTGGGAGGGTACGGCCAATCTCCTACCTTTAGGTCGCCCTGAGACCATCACTCCTTTCCTTGCAGCTGTCTCTGACCTCAAATCTCTCACAACCCTCCCTCTGTATCACACGATCCCCCTGCTTCTGTGGGTCCCTGGGATGAGCGAAGCAGTGCACGGAGTGTGCCTGAGATCATCACAGACCCAACCCCCCTGCGGCACTCACAGGACCCTGTGCTGACGCCCTCACGTGCCGGGTGCACGCATGCGCAGAGCAGCCCCGCGGAAGGGACAGCTGTCCCGGGTTCACGGTAAGGAAACTGAGGCACTCAGGTTGGGGAACTCAGCTAGGGCGCCATCCCGACAGCCTGGCTCAGGGCCCCCTGCTCACCCCAGCTCTCCTGCCAATGTCCCACGTTCTGCCTGCTCCACGGAGGCAATGGCGGCGCCGTCCCGTCGAAGGGGGAACCCTCCGCCCATGCTCTGGACCCATTCCCTCCTCCTATTCGGGTTCCTGCAGCCACCACCTCTCTCCTCTCTATTCCCACCAGCACCCAGACACCTCCGGAAACCAAGCCTCCCAAGTCCAGGTGTACCTCTGGCTTCCACCCAGTTTTCTGCTCACCTCTTACTATATTCAGAGCTCTTGAAACAGCCGTCTTTCCTCTCCGCCATCACTGTTCTTCCTAATCTCCCTTGAACCCACCCCATCAGACCTTGACAGAAACGAACGCCATGGTCTGTTTCCAGGGCCGATCTTTCTGGACAGCCCGCAGCAATTCCACATGGCCGAGGGCTCCTCTCTCCTGGAAGCATTCTCTTCCCGTGGCTCCCTGACCTCACAGTCCTCTGGTTTCTCTCCTACTGCCCTGGCTGGCCCTTCTCAACCTCCTTTCCTGGATCCTTCTCACGCCCCCAACCTCTACAAATTGGGGTATCACAGGACCCAGTCCTTGGACATCCCCTGCATCTCCGCTCACTCCCCAGGGGAGGAGTCTCCTACTTTAAACACCCTCTGTTTCTTGTTCGTTCTCAACCTTGTACCTGAACCTTGCTCACAACCCTCAGACTTCTCTACGAACTGCCTACACATCCTCTCTACTTGGATGCCCATCTCAGACCTAAGAGACCCATGACGAATTCATGCCACCCCCCAGCCTGCTCCTCCCATGGTCCTCCCCTTCCCCGTAAGGCCGGTGGCTGTCGGGGGCACTGGTGGCCGTCCGTGAACCACGGCTCCTGCAAAGCACATTTGTTTTAATCAATACAGAGGCAGTGACACGGTGCCACACTGGAGCCCAAGTTTTCAAAAGGCTTCTCCGCTTCACTCTTGTCCTCACGGGAACTTTGAGCCAGCCTGTAAGATGTCTGGCTTCCCAGTCAGACAGACCATGTGGGAAGGACACACAGGTAGAGACCCTAAGACCTCAGGGAGGAACAGGGAGAGGCCCGGCTGTCTCAGCCACGTCCAGCTCACCTCCAACCTGCCAGCCGACCAGAGACACGCGAGTGACCGCGGACCAGGTGGACGGCAGGTCTGCCCAGACCGCGTAGCTGAGAACAAATGGAACGGCTATCTGAAGGGACATCTGAGGTGGTTAATTCCTCAGCAACAGGTCATGGAGACAAACGGCAGCTCTAGTTTGTGTTCTTCCCGGGGCTCAGGTCAGAATCCCAGAGTCGTTCCTTATCCCACTTTCCCTCACGCTCCACATCCAGTCCATACGTGACCAGGACATCCGTGTCCTGTGGGGACACCCAAAAATCTGCCCCTGCCACTCTGCCATCATCTCTCACCTCCTCCTCGTGTCTGCCCTTCCCCCGCTGCCTGCAGCCCCCTCCCCCGCACCCCAGTTTGCCTTCCACGAGGGTCAAAATAATCCCTTACAAGTACACTGTGTTTTTTTGCTCCCAACTCTCCAGTGGCCACTACGTCACTCAGAGTACTATCCCGAGTCCTCACGGTGCCCTAGGAGCTCCCCCTCCACCCGGCCCTGCTTTGCTGCACCCCTCTCTCTCGTTTCCCGTCTGCCTCCTTCCATCATCCCACGAGCTCCGGGGCGGTGCGGATGCTGGAGGTTTTGCTCACTGTTGCACTCCCAGAGTCTAGAACACTATCACCAGGTGTGCCGCTCCATAAATATGTGAACGTCCGCATTGCTAATCACTGTCTCTGAGACCCCTGAAGAGGAGGTGAAGCAGGTCACAGAGCTCCAACTCCAGCCGGCACTCCGGGGCCCCTCTCCCTGGAGGCCAGGCGGAGCACAGCCCCTCCTCCTCCTCGTGTTTCTCGCCTGCATCAAACCCTCCAAAGCTTTTTTGTTGCCCTCAGCATCAAGTCCGCCCCCCTTCATGTGACCCATGAGGGTCCGCAGGATCGGACACCGCTACCCACTCCAGGCTCGACGCGGCCACTCGCCAGCACGCGCTGGACTCCAGTCGCACTGCCTTGTGCTCTCCAGCTTCACCCGTGCTGTCCCTTCCACCAGGAAGGCCCTCTCGCTCCTTCTACTAATGCCCATCAGCCTTCAGCCTCAACCTAAATGTCCTTTCCTCAAAGAGCCCTTCTGTGGCCCACCATCTTTCTGTGGTTCCTTCCTTCTCTCTCCTTTCCCCTTCTAGGCTACCCACAATTTGTGGAAATGGAGCCAGGCATCCAACTGAGGTATTCACCAGCAACTCGGGGTTGCGGAGCGCAGCTGAGGGGGGAGGGCAGCCAGGGGTGCTTTTGGGGGGAGGACCAGCTGCCTGTTTTGTGGGGGCAAAGTGAAAAAACGAAAATGAAAACCCCCTTATTCAAAGTTACTAAGAATTTCAAGAGAGGCCACCTGGGGTGGCTCTGTTGTTAAGCGTCTGTCTTTGGTTAGGGTCATGATCCCAGAGTCCTAGGATGGAGCCCCATGTAGGCTCCCTGCTCAGCGGGGAGTCTGCTTCTTCCTCTACCCCTCCCCCCAGCTTGTGCTCGCACTCTCTCTCAGGTAAATAAATAAAATAGTTTAAAAAAGAAAAAAGAATTTCAAGAGAACACCAGTGGAACATTCTATCAAGCATGGGCTGCCTCTGAGCACGGGGGGCTGTAGGACTCCACTGGTCACACGCCCATGAGACTGGCCCGGTCTGGGGACCAGAGTTAATTAACTCGGACACAACGCTGCATGGGATGCCCAGCTATGCTGGTGACTGGTGGACGGGTCAATCCTGGCCGCCTCCTCAAAATGGGGTGGTATACTCATTTTATGGAGAGTGACCAGAGCTCTGTCCTTGAGTGGAAGAAGACACAGGTGCCTGCTCCTCAGGTGCGGGCTAAGTCCGTCCCCTGCCAATTTGGGACAAGCTCAACTTCACGACACGGGCACACGCCAAGAAGAGAGAAGGGGACAGAAAGCAAAGAGAGACTTCCATCAACCTTTCTACGATGCAATCGAAGGTTCACCTCTCCCTATCACAACCATTTCAGCTCATCAACTCCTCCCTTGGTTTTCGAATAATAGCTTCTTCCCAGTAAATAAGTTAACGCACCACAGATTAGAAAAAGGCTGCCTTTCAAATAGCCAACTGGGTACTTGATAAACACAGCAGTTGCTCTTTTAGGAACAGACTGGGTCTCCCGAAATGCAAAGCAATTATATCCTAACGAAATAATAACAGGAGAGGCAAGGCTCCTAGGATTTATTTTAAAACAAGAGAGCCGTAATGTGAGGCCTCTGAGATGCTCAACCTGCTGTAACAGAGTCCTCTCTATGTTTTATTGTGTTTCTCCACATCTGACCCGAACAATTTCAGTGTCTCTGCCATTCTCTCTCCTCTAGCATTCATGATTCTACGTCAATGTTTCACAAATATTTTTTAATACGATCCACAACGAGAATATGCTTTACGTTGTGACCCCTGTACACATGCATCCATAGAACTGAAATAAAAATTTCAAAGGCAGTACACGCTGAAATTTTCCATTGGGTTTTTACTTCATTTTTGAGAAATGATCATTTGACCCACTACATCGGTTTTACAACCTACTAAATGGGTCACAACCCACAGTTTGGAAATGTGGTTTTAGATCATACTAGCCTATGTTATTACCCACAGTCCTTCCACCAGATCTAAACTCAAGCTCTATCGGAAGTGTCCACGAATCCACAAGAATAAAAAAGAAGTGGCTTTTAAAAAGGCAAGCATTTAGGAGCGCCTGGGTGGTTCAGTCGGTTAAAACATTTGACTTGATTTTGGCTCGGGTCGTGATCTCGGGGTCTTGGGATCGAGCCCTGCGTCGGGCTCCACACTCAGCCCCTCCTCTCCTGTGCTTTCTCTAGCTCTCTAAAATCAATTTTTAAAATAAATCTATAAATAAAAATTTAAACGGTTCCTCTAGCAAAAAGGACAGGACCATTCTAGAGCTAGAAGGCTGAAACGAAGAGAGTTAGGATGACGCAGAGCAGGACTTCACAGCGTGGTGAGCAGATCCAAGTAGGGGGGCAAAGAGCGGCGAAGGCAGGGAACCTTCAGAGGTCAGGCCTCCCCAGCATGGGGCCACCATTTTCTTTAGAGTGCCACAGTCTCCTGGAATATCAGACACGCTCACATTCAAACGCAGAAAACATTCCGCGGAAAAGGCTTTTCTGTCCTCTTTGAGGCTCGTGACTCCTCGGTCCCCCCTAAGCGGTCAGTCATTATCTTGTCATCTTCCTTTTCAAAGAATCTCTCACACCAACCCCTCTCCTCCCGGTTCTCTGGCCTCCAGCACAGTCTGAGGTAAATCTGTGGTATCCAGACCCCTCACGGCAGCCAAACAACCCAAACTCCCTCGAGGCGGCTTCCACGGCTTCAGTGGCGTGGACCATCTCAAGCACGTCCACATTTTTCTGGCTGGCCTTCAGGTTCTAGAACCTCCATCTCCCAGCACGTCCCCCCCACCCTCTCTCCCCAGTAGCTGTCCACCTACCACACCACACAGCCTCATCACACAGGAAGTGCTCGGTAAGGTTAAATGTCGTGCCTACTAAGAGCCCAGCACCGGGCTGGGGCCCTGCTCGCCCCCTCCCCTCTCACCACACCCTGCCAGGGAGGCATCAGGATTCAGCATCTGGCTAGAAATGTAACCAGGTGGGCACCAGCCCCCTCTATGCCACCGTACGACCCTTCAGCTACATACAGAATTGCTTTCCCTGCTCGCCCCAGAACGAAGCCATGGCTCGGGGTGAGGGAGGATTTCTAGGGGCCCAAAAACTCGCCATCAGTAGTCAGGACACCGGGTTCTCCTGATGCTGACCCGCCCCCCCCCCCACCCCCCCCCACCAGGAAGAATCCTGACTGACCGCAGCACCAGGACGAGTCTGTTGCACTTCTACCAAAGAGCAGGTCTGTTTCCTTGCAGGTGGGTCATGGGATCTGAGTTCCCAACAAGTTTATCCTTTGGGGACCAGCTGTTAAAGCTAATGCCAGTTGGCAGCAGGGTGTGGCCAGCCACGCAGTAGCCTCACTCCCGGCGCCGCCATTTTCCTCCCTCCCGTTGTTCTCTCTGGGGCCGAGACGCCACATGGGTCTCTACATCCCCCATCTTCTCTAGATCACAGCAGGAAATGAGGAAATCTTATCTTTGATTTTCCCTATCATCTCCTGTGCTTTTTCAGATGGTAGGACAGCAGCTCCTCCAAAGAGTCAAATGTGACACTCACGCTCTGAGACGAGCACTTATATAAAAACGTCCTTTCAAATTATCCTTTGGAGTACTCATGCTCAAGGGCCATCTTGGCCTTTTCCCCACTCTACCTCCCCAGTCTCACCACGGTGATGAGAATGTGAGGATAGGAGGCCTGGGGCAGGGGGCAGGGTGAGGGGAGACAGAACCCAAGCCATGGGCTGCAAACCCAGTGGGGTATGCCAACCTACCTTGGTCAAATCCATTCCCAGTTTGAGCTGTGAAATGAGATGAAGAATTATACTCCGTTGATCCTCCATGACACCCAATTCTGTCTCTTCCTTATCTTCAGTGTCACTTTTTTCATCTTCGGACAAAACCAGTTCAGGGCCTGAGTTTGGCTAAAACAAGATCATTGATAAAAATCACCAGCTGGTCCAGCAGAAGTTAGAAGCGCAGTGTAGGGACCCATATGCTTAGAAATGACTGAAGAGAAACAGAGAGTTTCTCTGTAAGCCGGTCCTATTAGCCACAGGATGGAAAGGACTGTTTCGGGGTGTAGGTTCTTTTTGGGGATGCTTTAGCTGTTGTGCATGCCCGTCCATTTGCCCCATCAGCCCCTATTAGTGAACTGTGTAGCTTAAGGAATTCCCCCCAACAAAAAAAAGTTTCCCACTCTTCAAAAAACTGTATTAGTATTCAGCTCCTTTACCTAGACTATTCCCATACAATATTTTCCTTTTAATTTATACAACCCAGAAACACTTTATATCTACTGTAAACTTTTCTGTTAATAAGCAAAAATCAGATACCCCCGGGACAGACTAAAATTACCTTAGTTACAAGAAAACTTACTCTGAGACTATTTCTACTCACATCAATTAATATCACTACAGCACAAGGGTGGGGAAAAAAAAGTCTCAGAGCTGACACTAATTTAGGAAGGGAGACAAAAATAAAAATTTAAGGAAAAACACGGAAATTTTATAATGCTGAAACTCATGCCAGCCAACGGACCTTGCTTTCCTCGAAGCAAGTTTATTAATTCAATTGTTGATTCTGACTTTTTCCAATTACAGAGTTAACCGACAGGTTAATGAGCAGAATGTACAAGAGGGACTATGGAGCACAGCATTTTCCAAGACCCCAGTATCAAAAACTCAGGCTATCATGTAACTTTGTCCTTGGGATTCTATGAACTAAGTCAGTGACCCTCTTCCCCACTCCACATTTACCTGTGTTCTGGTGGTACTTGTTTACAGGTAAGCCCAAGCACTCTGCAAAAACATTACACAATGGTTTCTAATTACCAATGACTGGTCAGACCAATGAACTTGATATACAGAAATGCAGGAGTCAAGGTATTAATAAGAAAAGGATAGAGACTTGCCCATATGTCTATGCGAAAACTAATGATTTATAAACCGCATTAGACAAAATCATCTCATTTTATCTAAAGACACTTCCAACACCCCAAGGTTATTTAACGATGAAGGTGGTTATAACTGACAGGCCTAACATACACACGTTGGCCATCCCTTACCAACACTCTGCAGAGAAAATACGATGCTCCTCTCTCCTGGGATAGGCATTTAAAAATTTTCCTTTGAGATAGACATTTTCCACAGGCATACTTCTCAAATTATTCTCAATCACCTCTGAATGACCCCAATTCTGGAGAGACCATTGGGAAGACCTCAGTGAAGCCCACGGGGGTAGGCTCTCCCCCGGTCAAGAGTTGCGTGTTCCCCCTGTTGTGTGCCTCGTCTCCAACCTCATCGTAATGCTTGTTGATTCACATCATTGGAAAACTGTGTTACCAGAATATACTGAAATAACTAAGGACTCCTGGCCCCCATTCTGCTCTACAGGAGACTCCCCAAATGAATCTGTGGAGGGGGAAGCAGGCTGCCCTGACTTTCTGCCAGGAAAGAGGGGCTCCAAAGGCCACCCTGCCTCTCCTCCAGCTTCACCTCTTGGACACCCATCTGCTGTGTCTCAGCGCTGCTATGGGAATGGCTGAAAGGCTGAGAACAGTAGGGTCATCGTCCCACCAACCCGCCCCTCCTCTTTTCTCTCCCTCCTCTGGATTTCGGTTTTGAAGTGTGCAGTGGTCTCGTTTCACGGGGAGTTTACAGCGCCAATCAGACACCAATGAAGTCAGAAGGCTCAGACCCAATCCCTTCCAAGGGCCAAGGTGCTGCTCTTGCCACTTCCTTTGTAGTGACGTGGTGGGTGGTACTCTGTGTTAGTAGACTTCCCCTCAAGGCAGGGGCAGGGCAGCTGGGGGAGGAGAGGACAATGCCCTGGGCATTTTGGGAGGAAAATGGACAATCAAAAACAAATCACGCTACCAAATGCACCCAGGGGACTGCGGCATGCCAAGTCCTTAACCGTCTCCACAGGAAAGGGAGCCGCCATATTGAGTGCAATTATTCCTGCTTGAAATTAGTTGTTCTCACCAAGTACGGAATGCATACTCAACAAATCAATTGCTCAAGTGAGGCTGCCATAAGCTTTATGAAGCAGAACGACCCTTTCTTCTGAAAATGTGATTTCCCATTTGTCCACAGAGCAGCACGCAGGGAAATCTCCCTCTTCCCCATTCACCATCACACCTGCTGCAACGTGTTTCCAGGACCACCCGGGACCACACTTCCTCCTGCGGTGTGCCTTACTTGGAAACTGAACCCAGCTTGTCTCAGGCTTCCGGTAGCCAGGAAGTCCTTCTGTGAGATCCTGTCACATGATACTAAGTACACACATCAATGTGCACACAAACCTCCCCAGGTCTCCCACTTAGACCCAACATTACATTTCCTCTGTGTCTGGTGATGCCTCTCAGAGACGCTGGCTCGAGCAGAGAGAATTAAGGCTGGTGCATGGCCCCCAGAAGCCAACTCACTCCAAGGCGACTGGAGGCCAGAGCCTGTGGGGGCCCTAAGGTCCTGCCAGGGGAAGAAAGGCCAGGAAGAGCCCGACACACATCACTGGCTTGGAGCCTCAGCAAACTGCCTCAGCCTAATCAACGATCCATAATATTTCTCTCTCCCCAAGCTTCTGAGAATGCCCTTCTTCTTGCAGTATGATTTGCAAAAACCTCTCCTACCCAAACTCAAATGAATAATCAGGGTTAAAGAAGAGGGAGGTGGCGCCTGGGTGGCTCAGTTGGTCAAGTGTCTCACTTTGGCTCAGGTCATGATCTCGGGGTCCTGGGATCAAGCCCTGTGTCGTCAGGCTCCCTGCCCAGCGGGGAGTCTGCTTCTCCCTGTGCCTCTGCCCCTCCCCCTGCTCATGCTCTCTCTCGAATATATAAAATCTTCAAAAAAAAAAAAAAGGTGATTTCATTCATCACGTTGTTAGTGAATGTCTTAAAAGGCACCCCCAATTCCACCCACACTGGAACTCAGTCTTTTGCAAAAACGTGACACCACCCTCCGTTGTGGGTCGAAAATGAGGGCAAGAGGAAGGAAGACAGGAGTATTGAACTGGTCGACCCTGTGAGAAAGAGGTCAACTGGCAACGTAAATACAGCTCCGTCAGCATCCACAAAGCACCCACTGTTAACTGGCGCTGCAAGAAATTCAGAATTTGAAGAATGAGGCTTTTAAAGCCAGAGAAACTTCCCTTTTCGGGTCAAGAGTTGGTCGATTCTGCTGTGAAATCCAAAACATCAATAAGGTCACGGGATCTATCTTCCATAATCAGGCCCACATGCCCCTTCCAGATCCTCACCCTCCCATTCCGGGCGCTCTGCTTCTCTCTGGGGGGCCCCCTGCATGCCCGCACCCTCCAATGCCTCGGGATTTCTGCTTATAAAGTCGTGAGCACTGCCTTGAGATGCTCCAACATAGCAGGACAGTGTTTCTCCATTTCAGAAGAAAACCGAAAATGAGAAATGGTTTTAGAAATGCTGGGAAAGTTCATGCAACTTACTAAGAAAGAAGAATCATCAAATTCCCCCACCTAGCAGAGATCCCTGCAAATGAGCCAGCCCAGCCATAAAAACATATGCCAACTTGTAAGACAAAATGGAATCAAAATAGGTTTTAAAAAGAAGCAGGTTTGGGAAAAAATGATGTTTTTAATAAAAACAAAAATTGCGAGTCAATATTTCTACCACATGAGCACCTTAGGGCAAAAGATGCTACTAAAAATCAAATGAGTCATCCCTTTGAGCAAATGGGGGAAGGACAAGTACATGTGAGGTTGCAGGAAAAGGCTTGTGGCAGGCTGGAGCTTAGAACTTAGGGATACTCCTCTGTGTGTCCCCAACAGTGACTTGTGCCTCAGAGCAAGGGTTCTGAATCTGGGCACTATGGATACCCCTAAAAGTACCTACCACTACCCTTCACATTCGATATGAAAATTGTGTGTCTGGGCATTTTCTGGAGAGAGGCCCATGCTCGCCTTGGATTCTTGGAAGAAGGTATGCCCCTGGGCTGACCTCGGGCCTCTCAAGGACCAAAGTGTCTGAGAAGGGCTCTCAGGATGGGATGTGGTCTAGCCAGACAGCCCCAGCATCTACAGATGTGCTCCTGCCTTTGAGCACAGACCTCTACTTCTCTGGTTCAGGGAGCATATCTGTGAGGCACCGGCCGAGGGCCAGAACCAGAAGTGAAATCATGATTCAGTTAGGTTTCCGTGGGTTCCACAGTCCTCTCAAGGGGGATGACGGTGCAGGAGAAACCTGAACCTAGCTTCCACCTCCTCTTTTTAACACAAATCTTAATCCTGCAATACAAATGCAAATTCCAAGCAAGACGGCAATTCCAATCCATTTTATTCAATACACACATGTAACTGAACTACAGTTTGGGTCAGTTCCATGAAACAGACATTCATCTTTGAGGCCCATTCATTTCCCTGTCACAGGTCCCACTCCATCCCCGTACCCTCTTCTTCAGACAAACACATGCAACCCAGCCTTCTTCCCTCACGACCATCTCTCCTCTTTCCTTCATTGGCCCTCAGAGAGAGCTGAGGCCAACATAAGCAGTGTGATCTACACTAAGGTCCTCTTTATGTGTAAACACCTAATAACTTAGCGTCTTAACTCAAAGGGCTGAATCCTTAGACTTGAGGCATTATGGGAGAAGCCCAGGTGGCTACATGACCCAAACTTGAAAGAAGACTTCTTCTTGTTGAACAGGCCACGCTGGAGCCCTTAAATCACAGACATGCAGGTATGAGGGGGTCTACGCTAGTGAAGCTAAAGATGGGCACCCACTGCCCTCTTTTGCCCAAGTAAATGTCCTAGAATCGGCTTCGTAAGTAATCTCTTCAAAAGAAAACAAAACCCACCGAGTTCAAGTGATCTGCAGCTATCCTAAAAGTCTAGTCAACCAAGGACAGAAAATAGAGGCAGCTAGAGATTGAACATCAGATTCTACTCGTCAGCAAGCACGCCGCAGCCCAGCGTTTTAAGAGCCTGGCATCTCCCCCCACATGCTGCTACCTTGGCACGGAGACGCGGGGTGAACTGGGCCACGCCGAACACCCCAAGCATTGTCTAGAGATCGTCTTTAGGGGAGAAAGGAAAACCCAGCCATGTCAGAAAGGGTATCTGATATTCTGAGGGTCACGGAAAGCCGGAAGGTGGGGCGAAGACCCAAAGCACCACCCTCAGATATCCACCCTCAATTGCGAGAAACGTCATGAGTATAGCAACAGAGCAAAGGAGCAACTGGGCAATGAGGTGTCCTCCTAACGTACCTTACCTCTCACTTCCGCGACCACGCACAACATGCATAACATGCAATACTGGCCACCAGCACAAGTACGCTTTTGTTTGCTGGGGGCAGATAAGAGTCAACAGATGGTGGCTTGCTAGAAAATGAGAGGTTCTAGAAAAAACAGGAATGTCAAGTTGAAACAGGGATGAGAGGCCAGAGGGGCAGAGAGCTCGGAAGAGTAGGTAAATGGAAGAGAAAGGAGACAAACACAGTGAATACTGGAAGACAAGCCTGGGGGTCTACACGTCCGAGAGGTACAAGTGCCCAGGGACCAACTACAGAAACTAGTTTTTGTTCTAATGATAACGGCATTACTGGTGTGGATGACCTTTATGGAATCCACAAAACCAAGTATTCAGTCCCTTTTATCTCTAGCCGCTTTTCTCATCTCAATATGTATAGCATATTTGACCAAATCATCACAATCATTCCTTGATTCCCATTGTGTATGTTTGCAGTAGTAATGGTTCACATCCTAAGAAGTCCAAGGTGTGGAACACCGACATAGCCATATTCGAAGACCCAAGCCAACGTCATGCCCAAGTCAATGGCATCGGTATAGCGCAGGGCATACAAAGATGGCCAGCAGTCCAGCAAATTCACCTGGCGTTTCTGTCCCTTGTTCCCCAGTAAGACAATTACATTCTATGACTATCAAGTGCAAGGCATCATCACATGCTTAGAAAAATCATTTCCCCCGAGGACACACACAGACGTACGGTTTTGTCATATGAATGTAAAGTGGCTGCTGCTAATGACCTACTGTCCTTCCCACGCTTAGCACAGGTGGGATTTCTTCCCCAGAAGAGTCTCGCTTGCGCCTGTCTCCAATTCTCTGAAAGCAGGCCATCTTCGCTGAGCAGAGGGTCTCTCAGTTGAATGGACAGATGCTCTCCTCTGGCCAGAAGTCATGCCCAGGGGCTTGATGTCAGACATATGTCTTCGGATGATGTCTTGTCCTCCGGACGCCCCTCGGCCCTGACGCAGGCCAGCTGCTGAAGGCTAGGCTCCACGCATGGACGATCTTCTGTGCCGGGTGACCACCTGCGCCTTGAAGGCCACCGCTGTAATCAGGGGACCTTATCTTGCCATTTGGAGGTAGGTACGATGAGGCCTCTGTGCGAGGGGGGGTGGGAACCCAATGGACGAGATGGCTCTAATCCTTGACAGGTTCAAGTACAAGCATGTCCACACAGCAGGCTGGTCCCAGCTGCCGTTTTGGAGATGCTGAGTTGGCTGCCACTGACATCACAATCCTTCTGCCGCCTCCCAGTGGATGCGCTGACTTTCTGGCTCTAACCACACATACACACACATTTACCACACTTGGCTCTCATAGACTGGAAGGACAGGTGCTCTTCCTGAGCAAAGGGGCCGACCTGCAGAAAGGTTCATTTTCAATAAAACACACCCTGGAAAGTAGAAGGAAGTCACTTCTGGGGAGGGGGAGAGGAAGCGGGGGCGGGGGGGGTGGGGGGCATTCATCATCAGCCAGGACGATCGGGCGTAAATATGCCGAGAGGATGCAACAGGTGTTTCTTTAAAAGAACATCTGAGGGAAGCATTCATGGCAAACAACATCAGCCCCTTTCTCCTTTCCACGTAGCTGCTCGGAAGCCATTTTTAAACGAAAACAGAAAAGAAAGGAGTTGAGAAGGCGCAAAGCAAACCTTAAAAAGTACCCCCCCCAAAAAAAGAAAGAAAGAAAAGAGAAGAAAAGGAAAGAAGAAAGAAAAGCAGCAGCAGCCATTAAGGGGGAGGCGACTATCTTGCAGCTGGGGTGCTGGAAGCAAGCGTGCCAATGACCACCCCGGCGGCCCCGCGCAGGCATCCAGAGGCCACAAACCACGCTTCGGCCCCTCCGGCACCAGGGGCCACCAAGAAGAGCGGGAAGGGCACACACGTGACGAGAACGCCCAAGAGCCAAGCGCTGTGTCGCGTGCTTTAGGACACTCTCTCAGTCAGCAAAAGTCGAGCGCCTTGCAACCCAATCCGACACTGAGCTACTGGCCGGGCCAAGAGCTCACCCCCAAGCCTGGGCGAAAGCAAAGCCGCGCCGGGTTGCAGGGCGCCGGTCCCCATGGTCTGAGCTGCGCAAGCAGCACAGGCCACATTTCCAAGCCCACCCCCGGCTCCCCCACCCCGGGAAGCTTGTGAGCACCAGGGTCAGTCTCGAGAAGGAAAAGGAAGAGGGCAGGAAAACAGAGAACATAATCGCCGCGGCTCTGGGAGGCAGCGAAGCCGGAGGGATGGCCCCGATAGAAACCCGGAGTCCGCTACCTTCCACCTGTCAGGCTCCGTCTCCTCATCTCTGCAATGGAGGTGGAACTAGCCCACAGCTCCAGCGGCCGCTGAGAGGCCTACAGAAGACAAAGCACGGAGAGCCCTGAGCCCGGCCCAGAGGTAAAGCTCAGTAAGTAGCCACCGCGCTCGGGAGCCAGCAGTTTCCACACAGGGGCCTGGTGGTACCGGCAGGCGCGGTGATCTAGAAGCCTCTGCTACAGCACCCACATCCTCCTGGCCCTCCAGATGCCGTGGGACACTGGACCGGCTCCTCTGCCAGGTCATCCCCCGCAACAAGGACCCAGAGGGCTCTGGGGATGTAAAGGTCTGGGTCTCCCACACAGCCCATGGCCTTGCCCATGAGGGAGCATCACTTCTAGAATCTTCTAGAACTACTTCTAGAATCCAGGGCTGCACCAGGAAGGGATTCTTCGACATTCCAAAACAAATCTCAGCCAAGGGTTCCAGTGAATCACAGGAGACAAGTACAAAGCAGCAAGGGCCACAAAGCAGCAGAGCCCGCATGAGTGGTGGGCTGCCTTCCGCAGCTACTTGCATTCTCTAGAAGGCCCTGGAAAGGGAGGGACAAAACTCGCACCAGACCCATTCGAGCCTCCCTAGGTTCTGGTATGAGGAAAAGCAATGGCTTAAAACCTAAAAAAAAGGCCTCCTCCTGAATGGGGAGCAGGCACCAGTACTGCAAGAATTACCATCCTGCCAACTGCCTTGAACACCCACATTAGATACTGAAGATACAAGGATGCTTAAGACACGGTCTGCATTCGACAAGCTGGTAATCTGCTTGCAGAGCGCACAGATCTTTCTCCCTCCGGCCCTCGATGGAACTCATAAGTTCCACCTCCTCCGCGGAGACTTCATTCAACCACGCTTCGCAGCAGCAGAGCTGGGACCTCCCTCCTAACGAGGAATTCCTGGCTCCCTGCAGGCGCCCGATGTGGCTCTCACCGACCGGATTTATTGCAACTGCATATCTGCTTGCCCGCTGGAACTGGAACGTCAGAGCTCTCTCAGCAGAGGAACACTGATTATTCAGACGGCCTACTTAGGCTCCGGGTTGCCACGGGCCTAGAAGCCACTTCCGGTGGGGCGCCTGGTGGCTCAGTCATTAAGCGTCTGCCTTCAGCTCAGGTCGTGGTCCTGGGATCCAGCCTCCTGTCGGGTTCCTTGCTCAGCAGGAAGCCTGCTCCTCCCTCACCTTCTGCCCCTCCCCCACTCAGTCTCCCTCTCTCCCTCTAAAAAAAAAAAATCTTTAAAATGAAAAGGACAGCCAGTGATAAAAGATCACATAAGACGTGGTTCCCCTTGTAGGAGACGTCCAGAACAGGCAGATGGATGCAGACAGAAAGCAGGTTAGTGGTTGGCAGGGGCTGGGAGGATGCGTGGGATCAGGGGTGACAGCTGAAGGCTACGTGGTCTTTTGGGGGTGAGGGAAACGTTCTAAAATTGACTGTGGTGATTGTGGGACTTAACTGCAAAAACACTGAAAGCCGTGGAATGGTACATTTTAAATGAGGGAATGGCACAGCATGTGAAGTCTAGCTCATAAAGCTCTTACGAAAAAAATGAGAATAAAAATATAAACAAAAGACCTCGCAATGCAAAGTCAAACAACAAGGGCGGAAGGAAGGTCGTGGCCTGTGTGACCAGAGAGGCAGACTCGGAGCTGAGCGTCACCAAAGGGCAGTGCTCAGGGCGGCCAGAGGAAGGAGGGGACATTCCAAGAGGAGCGGCGGTACGATGTCTGGGCACTTGGGCTGAGGCCGGACAGCACATGGCTCTAACCTTATGGCTCAGATTCATTCCCCTTGGGGAGCCTGCCTGACGCCAGGGCTTTCCACCACTTACTCACTGATGACCTCTAAATTTCTAGCTCAAGGTCAGCCTTGGCCTGAAACTCCACTTTGTGCATCTCCCCCCTGCTCGCTCACCATCAGCTTCCCCCTGAGCCGCCTGCAGTAGGCAGGGTAACAGTCTCCCCAGGAGGTCCGTGTCCTAATCCTGGGACCTGCGGATATTACCTTCTGTGACAAAACGGGCCTTCTAGAGGTGATTAAGGGCCTCGAAACAGGGAGAGAGTCCTGGATTTTCCAGTGGAATCACAGGCATCCCGGAAATTGGAGACCCTTCCCTGACTGTGGTCAGAAGGACATGTGCCAACCAAAGCACAGTCTGCATAATGGAGAGGAAGGGGCCATAAGCCAAAGAAGGCAGGCAGCCTCTAGAAGTCAGAAAAGGCGAGGGCACGGACTCTCCCATACAGTCTCCAAGAGGGGTCCCTCCTCCTCCTTCCTTCAGTAAGTAGGCATGTCAGGCTCTCTGTGAGGCACAGTAGAGGGATACGGGGATGGTCGTAGTCCTCTTGGAACCCGAGGCCTTGCTGGGCAGACTGTGGTTTGGTTTTGGGGTCCCCCCATGGGATCACACGATGAGCTGCCACAAGGGCCCAGGGAAAGCAGGAAGATGGCGGCAGGCGGATAAGGAAGCGAGCGAGCACTGAAGGCGCCAGGTGGAACCGGAAGCGAAACTGGACCGGCCAAAAATGGCCTGCAGGAGGAGTGTCCAGTAGGCCATGGGCAACATAACACAGCGCAGAAGATTTGTGCAGGCAGGTAGCGTTTCCGGGGGAGAAAGCCATTATCATCTCACCCTCCCTCCTTTCAGATCCAACAGACACCCGAGAAGGGTCCCACCTGCATCCTGACTTCTCCACTCAGTTTGCCCTACTCCTGCCTCGTCATCCGGACTGGAGTCCAGCAGGTGCTCGAACACCTTCCCAGCGCCCCACCGTCTACACATCTACCCGGTCCATGCATCCCTCCCCGCCCTCATCCCTGCCACCGCACCCTGCACCGCAGACACATAACTGTATGATCCTAACAGTGTGCACGCTCTTCTTTGCTTCCAACTCCTCTTCTTACCTGTTGCCTCATGTTGCCTCATGTTGCCCCATTAGAACGTCCTTCCCCAAATACCCTCCTTCTCTGTTTGGACGTCTTCAAAGCCATTCCACTGCCCAGGGAGAACTACTCTCCGGTCAACCCAGCATGGAAGGCTCTCCTCAGCCTACCCCTTTCTCCCTTTCTCTCGGGAACTCCTTCTCGCCTACACAGTTGACGGCACCCTCACGGCACCCCCGGCCTCGTACTGCCCAGGGCGATAGCCACTGGCCACACGGAGCTATACCAACCAATTAAAAATAAATAAAATTTAAAATCCAGTTCCCCCGTGGCATTAGCCACACTTTAAGTATTCACCAGCCACATGTGACCAGTGGCTACCATATTGGTCATCGAACAACCATTCCCATCATCGCAGCGTGCTGTATTGGATAGCACTGCTCTGTGCTTTTCACGCCCTCCCTGTTCATTTCTCTGTCTCCTACCGCTTCTGCTTTCTCTGCAAACACAGCCCCGTGCCGCAATACAGACTCCAGTGACCCTGCATTGGGAACAATCCCTCCCTCATCTACAACCCTATGGGTAAGCTTTGCCATGGTCGCTCACAGGCCACTGCCAGGCCTGTCTCTCCTTAACTCCTGGGTAATCCAAAACTCACTGAGAAGAGGTCATTTTGGAAATCCGACAAGTCCTAATAAAGCCCAAAAGGATACTTTCTACAAATACTGTCACGTCAGAAAGAAAATGATGAAAGAATGATGTGGGGGTAGCCAAGAGTAATAAAAGGATTCTGGACCTAAAAACTTACAGGAATTCTACTATCTTATGATTTGCTTCTGTTGTAACCATGGAGGGACACCAAGAATACAACTCTGACTTTCTATAGCCACAGTTTAAATTATTGATTTATGCTTTGTGCTGGGTGATAGATGGCTTCTTCTGCACATGGTAAATACCCTTATTCAGAGAGTAAACACAATGAAACTCAGGTCGATGGCACCAGGTTAGAGACGCTTTCAGACTCTACTCTTGACGCCACTAATTGCTAGACTGCCTCGCTGTTTCCACAAGTTATGCACAGTTCTGTGCCAGAACACTTGATAGAGACAGGGAAAGATGCAAAGCCACCAGGGTGTACAGAGGGGCTGCGGAAGGAGCTCCGAATCAGGCCTATGGAAAGTGTGGTTCCCAGACCAGCAGCCTCAGCATCCCTGGGAACTTGACAATGAAGACTACCAAGAAAACCATCAGAGCAAACCCAGTCAAGGGAGCCCATCCCAGACTTACAGACTCCAACTCTGGGGCCACCGAGTCCAGAACTGTGGATGTTTGGGGGTTTTTGGCCTCTGTTTTTTAGTTGAAGTATAATTTATATACGGTGCAATGAGAGATCTTAGTGTATCGTATAATATGGACTATGACAAATGTATCGCTTTATACCCAATTCATTTTTTTTACCATCTTAACTGTTTTTAAGAATCACACTGTTACCTGTATTTATGCTGTTGTGCAACAGTTTTCCTTTTTTTTTTTAAAGATTTTATTTATTTATTTGACAGAGAGAGAGAGAGAGTCACAAGTAGGCAGAGGCAGGCAGAGAGGGGGGAAGCAGGCTCCCCGCTGAGCAGAAAGCCTGATGCGGGGCTCGATCCCAGGACCCCGAGATCATGACCTGAGCCAAAGGCAGAGGCCTCAACCCACTGAGCCACCCAGGTGCCCCATGTACAACAGTTTTTTAGAGTTTTTTCATCTTCCAAACTGAAACCCTAAGCCCACTGGATAATGTCCCATTTCCTCCCCCACGGCCCCCTCAGAACGAGTGTTCTGCCAAGCCCTGCAGGAGCTTCTGATGCGTTCTAGCATTTGAGAAGCACTGCTCTAAACACCAAAGGCCACCGGGGCTGCAAGGGACAGCAGAGAAAAGCAAGCAGGTGTGTGAGAAGCCCGGCACCTAGAGAACACTAGGAGGAGATGGGACTACTGGCCCCCTCTGGTTCTCCAAACCCAATCCCGAGTGCCTCGTGAGGACATGGCACTGCCTTAAGGCACAAGGGGACCCAAACAAGGAGAGATGACAACTGTCCTCAAAACCCTGTGTATAGGCACAAGCTGAAGAAACAAACCATCTTTTCTCAACGTTCCCTCAGGTTCTGGAAATCCCACTTGACAGCCCAAAAACGGAAATGGAAAGCTGTAAACTTTGATTGGAAGAGGGTGATGGTATTTTCATCAGTGGTCCCACCAGGCGGTCCTTTCGTTCTGACTCTGAATTTCATCCATCCATTTTAATCATTTATGCCTCTCATTTAGAAAATCCCAACTGATCCTTTCCCATGGAAATCTTGGAAGGGTATGATAACACAAAGGAAATAACCGGGGGCACTGCAAGCCACAGAATAGTTTTGATTTACAAGTCATTAAAAGCACGAGGCATTTACTGTTCTTTGCAGGCAAAAAGGGACTGCATCATGAATAATGGAAAAAGCAAAGGGCATTAAGGACTCCTTTGCAGATACTGTTCTCCCCAGGCCACACGCAATGCACGTTCACCGAGGATTTCCCGGGTCCCGAGGCATCTATCATCAGTACGTATGCCACCGCATTCCAGCCCCCCAGGATCTAAATCTCGCAAATCTATGCCATTTCACTCCAAAAGGTCGAGTTTCTGGATTATTATTTCCAGACTCCCAAAAGAAGGTCAGTGATTTAGGGCCATAAGCACGTTGGGAATTTTAGAAACAACGCAGAACTCGGGCAATTTTAGACTTTTCACTTTTCTTAAAAAGAGTTCTGGTCTATTTCCACAATATCCTGATTTTTGTAACTGTTAACTGACGGAAAAGCCGCCAGGAGAAACAGGTGGTTGTGTTTTGTAGGAAAAAACAAACAAACAAACAAACCAATACAAAACCACCACAGCTCTTAATTCGACGATGAGCAGCAGCAATGAGGCGCTATTAAAGCCACAATCTCTAAATCCTACTCAGTTCTTGCTCAAATAGCAGGCATTTCCTCTTTTTAATTTGCATTATGTACATCCATTTCTCTAGCCACTGTGACCGAGGGAGGAGGTTTCATTCTACTTGCATTCAAATGTGAATTGACACTTAGACTCTAAGAGGGTAATTGTAACAAGCCATATTTTCCCCCCTATTTTTCCCCACCGCCATAAAATCCAAATGAGGCTTACTACGTCTTCCACTTGAAAACCTGTCACATTATCACATTCTGCACTGCCCCATTTTCAAATGCTTCATTCAGTGAAAACTTCAAAGGCAAATTTGTGAGACAGCTATAGTCACCCAAGGGGACCGTGAACACGTGCGGTGAGCACTATTAATGATCGGAACTGTGGGTTACCGTATTTAGCACAAAGACGGTGGATTTTAAGGTGTAAATGTACTCTGGTGGGACCTACACTCTCCTAAATACGAAGTTCCTTTTTTCGTTAGTTTTTTTTATTTTTTTTTAAGCTCACCCTGTTGCAGTCTCCATTTCTCCAGCATAACCCAGCCCGCTATTAGGGATCTCAAAACGACATTTTTCTGTTACTCCTGTAGACGTTTTGACAAATGTTGTACTCTTGTACACCAAGTCTTCCTCCCATGCCTAAAGCACGATCGTGAAACAAACACCTCTAGTGCAAGTTTAAAAATAACCCATGATGGGGCGCCTGGGTGGTTCAGTCGTTAGGCGTCTGCCTTTGGCTCGGGTCATGATCCTGGGGTACTGGGATCGAGCCCCACATCGGGCTCCCTGCTCCGCGGGAAGCCTGCTTCTCCCACTCTCCCTCCTCCTGCTTGTGTACCCTCTCTCACTGTGTCTCTCTCTGTCAAATAAATAAATAAAATCTTTAAAATCTTTAAAAAAAAATAACCCATGATATGTGATGTTCTGCTTGAAATTGATATTTAACTGGTTACTTTATCATGCCATCCATAATCTAAAGCCTTCAGAACTAAAAAAAATTTAACTTCTGATACTAAGTGCTTCGTTTTTGGAGAGATGAACCACTGTCCTATTTTCTGGCTTAATAAGCATCCTGCATGAAACTGTCT
Source organism: Nasua narica (assembly GCA_028533885.1). Classification (NCBI taxonomy): domain Eukaryota; kingdom Metazoa; phylum Chordata; class Mammalia; order Carnivora; family Procyonidae; genus Nasua; species Nasua narica. The sequence continues at coordinate 63,263,334 of CM052799.1, read as the reverse complement.
TAAAAATCAGCAAGGTCAGACCTTGGATGGAGAGGGAGGGTCCAAACCAGAACCAATGTGAAATGAGTCTATCTATATACATTTCCACATTTCCTTCAGAGCAAGAAGCAGGACTGGGGAGAAGGTGAGGGCGGGGGTTCCGTGTAGCTAATGCCCTTAATGAGAGGACCACTTGGTTCTTGCTAGAATGATGTTTCTAAGACAGGTAAGCATCTACCTCGGCTCACGGATATTCCCATGGCTACTGAACCTCCCTTCAAAACAGGCAACATAAACACAGAGCAACATGCTGGCTCATCCCGATGTTCCTAGACAGCAACACATACAATTCTGGATCCTCATTTGAAACTAACACTAGATTACGAAAGTATATAAGGAGAGTCTGACTCAACCCGTTTTAAGCTAAGGGATCCTTCATGGGAAAAGATTCTGCACTAGTAACTGTAACCATAATTGCTGCCATTACTTCTTATCTCTGAAGTGCACCCAAGACGTGGACAAAATACTTGCCCCACATTATGAAGAACTAATTGGCTCAATATAAAAAGAACACTTATAAAACATTAATTAGAAAGTCCAAATGAACTGAAAAATGTGCAAAGGCTGTGAACAAGACACTTAAAACAAGAGAAACACAAATGGCTAAATGTGAAATATAGTCTTCACTTCATTCATAAGTATAAAAATAGAAAATTAAAACAAGACACCATTTTTCTTCTAAAATTAAAAGCTAAAGGGGGGGCCAGGCTGGCTCAGTCAGTGGAGCGTGCAACTCTTGATCTCGGGGTCGTGAGTTCAAGCCCCACACTGGGCACAGAGATTAAAGATAAATATTAAAAATAAAATAAAACTGGCAAGAAAAAGCACTGATATTCGTTTTTAATGGCAAAAGTATAGGAAAACAGTAGCCCTCACACGCTGCTGTGGAAGTATAAATCTGTGTCATTCTTCAAGGGCAATTTGGTAATAATTAGCAGAATTTTTAATTCCCACATTTGTTGACTGAATTCCACTTAAATTCCACTGCTAGACAGTTCCACTGTATGAGACACGGTTGCGTAAGTATGAAAAATTTGAGCAGAGGGCAGCTGGGTGGCTCAGTCAGTTAAGCATCTGCCTTTGGCTCAGGTCCTGATCCCAGGGTCCTGGGATCGAGTTCTGCATCCGGCTCAGCTCCCTGCTCAGTTGGGAACCTGCTTCTCCCTTTTCCTCCACCATTCCCCCTGCTGGTGCACACATCCACACTTTCTCAAATAAATAAAAGTCTTTAAGAGAAAAAGGAAAAAAAGAAAGAAAAATATGAGCAGAAGCTTATTTGTAAAAGAAAAACTGGACAACTAAATGTCTCTCATAAGGTCTGGTTAAATAAGGCACAGTGTTCCCTGAATCATGATACAATCCTAGGGTTGACTACAGCTGATAAAAGAGACGCAAACAATCTCTGTATACTGACATGGGAACACATCAAAAATACACTGTTCAATTAAAAAGCCACTTTACCTATACACATTATCTGTAGTGTAATTTCAGAGTTGTAAGAATTCCTAAATACATGTATATGTATGCGTGTGTGTGTGTGTGTGTGTGTGTGTATATGTGCATACATGTACATTTGCTCTATAAACTCCACAGAAGAGAGAAAGTAGCTCCTTGAAGAAGGCAACATCAAAAGGAAGAGGTGAAATAGTGGACTTTTATTTCTGGCTTCCTACAAAAGCCTCTGCCATATTTTTATGGCAACAATGATGTTGTTTCACAATAATTGTTAAAGTCCTCCTCCTCCCACTGCCAGTCTAAGATCTGGATACACAGTCAGAAATGACCTCACACTTTCACATCTGGTTTAATTCTGAGGCTCTGGGGAGGTAGTGGGAGTCGGTGAAGGGGTGAGGGCCAGTGGCAGACTGGCAAAAAGCAAGTTTGACAAAGTTTCACTGTGTACAAAGAGCAAAGTCAGGGACTCTTCTCCTAATAGCACAGCCGGCAGAGTGAACTGCTTTCCTCAAAGGGGACAATTGAACAATGTGCTTTGCTTGGAGCCAGAGATCGATCTCAGGTTGATTTCCATGGTGTTTCTAATGGGTGAATGCCAACCGATTCGCTTGCTACACTAGGCTGATGAATGGCCCCAAGACGTCCAAGTCCTAATCCCCAGGATGGTGACGATGTCAGGTTACCTGGCAATGGGGTATTAAGATTGCTATCATCTGAATTTTAAGTCGGGAGATTATCTTGGATTCTCTGGGTGGGCCCGACATAAGCACAAGGGTCTTTAAAAGTGAAAGAGGGACTGGGGCACTTGAGTGGCTCAGTCGGTTAAGTGTCTGCCTTTGGCTCAGGTCATGATCCCAGGGACCTGGGATCGAGTCACGCATCAGGTCATGCTCCCTACGCAGCGGGGAGTCTACTGCTCTCTCTCCCTCTGCTGCTCCTCCTGCTTGTGCTCTCTGTCAAATATGTAAATAAAATCTTAAAAAAATATATAAAAATAAAAGTGGAAGAGGGAGACAGAAGAGGGAAGTCAGAGGTAGCCAGGACTATGGAAAGAGCCAAAGAGAAGCAATATTCTTGGCCAAAGAAGAGGGAGGGACCATGAGCCGAGGCAGGCAGATAGCCTCTAGAAACTAGAAGAGCCAAGGAGATGGGTTCTTGCCCAGAACCTCCAGAAAGGAGCACAGTCCTGCCAACAACTTGATTTTAGCCCACTGGGAGAGACTCACATCAGACTTGTAATCTATAGAACTGGAAGATAAGTTTGTGGTGCTTAAGCTGTTTAATGTGTGGCAATTTGTTACAGCAGCAATGGGAAACTAAAACAACCTACCTAGATTTCCTTTACTTCTCTACACCCCAGACTTCCTCTGGCGGGCAAGCCTGGGCTATGCTGTGGAAATCAGCCCACCCGGGCATCTCACCTTACAGATACCCAGTTACCTGGGCCCGCGCCAGCCTAGCTGATTTTAGGACTTCCTCAGAGAGAACCCAGACAAGACACCAGCAACAAAACGGCCTTGATGATTATTAAATCAGCTATACAGGGAGAAGCCATATTTGAATTAGTTATTAATGAAAGCCCTTTGTAAATCGTGCCTCATCACACAAATATATTTGTCGTCATTTACAGGCAGACTACTCTTTTGAAAGACTAACAAAAGAGAAATGCATCTCCCTTGAGGAACCTGGGATAGCCCAGGAACACAAACTCTTAGGGGTTCCTCAAGATAGTCGTATCCACGGACAGGGATTCGCCAAGCACAGTGTGAATAAGGGCTTACCGCTGAGTACCTACCATGGACCAGGCATGGGGCTGAACACTGAAAGTACGTGATCTCATCTGATTCCCACATTTCCATCAGGAAAGGACTCCAATCATTAGTACTGATACTGCCCACGCCCCCATGGCAGGCAGTGAAGGGTATGGGTTTCAGATCGCCCTGTCACCTCCAGGCCGGTGTCCTAGAGAGGCATCCTCTACCCCCTATCAGGAACAGTTTAAACTGACATCTGCTCGAGGCCAAAATGCTCAAGAGAAGAGAATAGCGGCTTTATTCCTATGATCTTAGAAATGCAAAAACACACCGCTCCTCAAAATAACCCTCAGACTTTCAAAAACTTTTTATTTATCTCAGCCAAATTATTTAAGACAAAATCTCTCATTGTCTTTATTTGATATATATATTTATATATAAACATGTTATAATATAATAAATTATATATAAATACATAACATATTTATATGATATATATTTATATATTATTTATAATTATAAAATATATGTTTATATATAAGTATATAAAACATATATAAAAATATATATATATTTTTTAAGTAATCCCTATGCCCAATGTAGGGCTTAAACTCAAGACCCTGAGATCAAGAGTCACATGCTTCACCGAACCAGCCCCGTCTTTTTTTTTTTTTTTTAAGATTTTATTTATTTATTTGAGAGAGAGAGTGCACAAGAGGGAGAAGGGGTAGAGGGAGAAGGACAAGCAGACTCCCCACTGGGCAGGGAGCCTGGTTGGGGGGGGCGGCGCTTCAAGCTCAGGACCCTGGGATCATGACTTCCGACAAAGTCAGATGCTTAACCAACTGAGCCACCCAGGCGCCCCTCATTGTCTTTATTATTATTTTGTACTTTATGTTCTACTGACTGCTTCTTCAAGGAATCGGTGTTCAAAAAGGATGTAAATCAAAAGCTTCCTTTTGCGCGGCAGGCACTCTGATATTTATAAAGGCTTTCTAAAGCAACCGTGTGACACCTGTCCCTTACTCTGCAGAGCCCAGGAGTCTCCACTCACCGAAGTGCAAACCATGATGTCACAGAGCAGCATCTAAAATAGGTGGTTATAGACACACAGATCAATGGAACAGAATAGAGAGCCCAGAAATGGACCCCCAACTCTATGATCAACTAATCTTCGACAAAGCAGGAAAGAATACTCAATGGAAAAAAGACAGTCTCTTCAACAAATGGTGTTGGGAAAATTGGACAGCCACATGCAAAAGAATGAAACTAGACCATTTCCTTACACCACCACACACAAAAATAGACTCAAATGGATGAAAGACCTAAGCATGAGACAGGACTCCATCAAAATCCTTGAGAAGAACATGAGCAGCAACCTCTTTGGCCTCAGCTGCAGCAACTTCTTCCTACAAACATCACCAAAGGCAAGGGAAGCAAGGGCAAAAATAAACTACTGGGACTTCATCAAGATAGACAGCTTTTGAATAGCAAAGGAAACAGTCAACAAAACCAAAAGACAACCGACAGAATGGGAGAAGATATTTGCAAATGACATATCAGATAAAGGGCTAGTATCCAAAATCTATAAAAAACTTCTCAAACTCAACCCCCAAAGAACAAATAATCCAATCAAGAAATGAGCAGAAGACATGAACAGACATTTCTGCAAAGAGGACATCCAAATGGCTGACACACGAAAAAGTGTTCATCATCACTCAGCATCAGAGAAATACAAATCAAAACCACAGTGAGATACCGCCTCACACCAGTCAAAATGGCTAAAATTAACAAGTCAGGAAATGACAGATGTTGGCGAGGATGCAGAGAAAGGGGAGCTCTCCTACACTGTTGGTGGGAATGCAAGCTGGCGTAGCCACTCTGGAAAACAGTATGGAGGTTCCTCAAAAACTTGAAAATAGAGCTATCCTAAGACCCAGTAATTGTGCTACTGGGTATTTACCCTAAAGATACAAATGTAGTGATCCGAAGGGGCATGTGCACCCGAATGTGTATAGCAGCAATGTCTACAATAGCCAAACTACGGAAAGAACCTAGATGTCCATCAACAGATGAATGGATAAAGAAGATATGGGGTTTGTGTGTGTGTATACACACACACACACAATGGAATACTATTGTATTGCAGCCAATACTATTCTCTTGCAGCCATCAAGAGAAACAAAATCTTGCCATTTGCAACAATGTGGATGGAACTAAAGGGTACTATGCTAAGTGAAATAAGTCAATCAGAGAAAGACAATTATCATATGATCTCTCTGATATGAAGAATTTGAGAGGCAGGGCAGGGGGTCATGGCGGTTGGGAGCGGAATGAACAAGATGGGATCAGGAGGGAGATAAACCATAAGAGATTCAATCTCATGAAACAAACAGGGTGGCTTGGGGTGGAGGGTAGGGATAGGGTGGCTGCGAGATGGACACTGGGGAGGGTATGTGCTATGGTGAGTGCTGTGAAATGTGTAAGCCTGATGATTCACAGACATGTACCCCTGGGGCAAATAATACATTATATGTTAATAAAAAATTTAAAAAATCAAAATGCAAAGAAATTAACTCTTGCCTTATTGGTAAGAAAATCAACTGCTGTGTTTTCTAGGAATGAATGTTTTTTTGGTGTCTTCCTATGTTCTATTGTATGAAATAAATGAATGGGATGTGGTAAGCTTATCTGTTTAAAGTGGATCTCTTCAGAGGAAACAAAAAAAATTAGAAGATAAATAAATGCTTATGGATGTAGTGAAAAAAATAATAAAATAATAAAATGGGTGGTTATTTTCCCATTGTAGAAATTTCTATGCAGGAGCTCGTTCTAAATAAAGATTTTAGCTCTAAAAACGCATTCTAGCAGAATGTAGAAAGGCAGGTAAACGTAAGAGTGGTCCCTCTCCCCTGCTTCCGTGTCTTTTCTCAGTTCAGAACATGCAGTTGGTATTGGTCTGCCATTAGAAAACTTCACAATCCCCAACAGAGTCCTTTTCTCCCTGAAGTATAGAATACATTTCTTTTTTAAGTCAGAACTACAAGCTGGCCCTGCATTTCAGTACAATGGCCACTGAAAGAAAGATGTGGAATCTGAAACAAGTCCTCCGAAACATCGCATCATTCATGGAGAAGGGCCATTTCTGGAGTAACCCACAAAATTCTTTGAAGCTCGTAATGTGGCTTACATACTCTACGTTCACCAGAAGGAGTTGAGATGTAATACTTCTGCTATATAAATTTTAAAATAACCCCCCAAAAAACAAAGTTACATGTATTTCTTATTCTTTTTGAAAGGAAAGAAGCGGGTGAGATCAAGGAAAACATGAAGAGAGCTGTGGGACACCCTGAAGAACACTCCCATGGTTTTAAGGCTCTCCAGCTCTCCAGTGTGTTGAATTTCATTTCCAAAAAGATTATGGTCTCCTCTTCCTCCATGTTGTCTGTCCTTCTGCCCCTCTTCTAATACTTATTCACAATGAGGTCATTTGCTGGAATTAGCATAGCCAATAGAGCCAAATGTGACATTGGGACAGTCTGGTGTTTACCTAGCTGGCTGCAGGGGTGGGGTGGGGTGGGCGTGGGGATGGAAATGACGGAGAAAAGGGGCTGGGGCTTTAGGGGAGGGATGGGAGTAGACTCTGTGGAAGAGAAACAAGATGGTGGTGACGGTGTGTCACATGACACCCGACCACGCCTGTCACCCACAGAGCCCACCACATGGCCCTTGTTGCTTTAATAACCGCAAAGGCTATGGTCCTGAGGTGAGCTGGAGAGAGGATGGCCAGCCAACTGGTTATTGGTAAAGTATGTTCACGTGTTAGAGAAGCGGTTGTCTGAGTCTTGGATCCACAGAGTCCAAAAAATCACAACCAGGACTTAGTGCTAGAGCTTTCTTATTCACGCAGACACACACACAATCTATATTCTGCCCGGTTAGTAGCTCCCACCTATCTTCCTCACCAAAAACTTAAAAATTTACAATCTTGATTTAGCACCCAGTAAGCCCCCGCAGTGTGTAGTACCACAAGCCATCCACAAAATTCAATTCAAATTGCAAAAGGGATACAGAACTCATTGATCAATTCAGGCAAAGCCCAGAGTATATGTGAAAAAAGACTGTACTCTTTTCTTCCATAACATTTTTTCCCCAAGATCATAAATCTCAAAGCGCTGACTTTCCATCTTAGCAAAGGGAACGTCATCTGAGGCGCGGATAAATCACCTTGGAGAATAGTAATTCATTGTGGGCAAATAAAAATGTAAGCCAGGCAGATGGTGAAAAGCTCATTTCTCCTGGTATAATTTCATGAGAGTAGGCCGGCAGGGGGAAAAGAGGAGTGGGTTGTGAAATCTGGGGCCACATTTATAGGAGGAGAGGAAACACCCCAAAAACCAGAATACTAAAAATTATCATACCGCATCGCTGCAATCTCTTCAACTCTTCTCTGGTTCAGATCTGACTTCTTCCCTTTGTGGCAAGAGCAGTGATAGGAAGGCAGAGAGAGGAGGAAAAAACCCCTACGAAACACAGCAGGGTTTT
>CM052799.1:63230405-63255441 GCA_028533885.1 Nasua narica | reverse complement strand
GGAAAGGGAGGCAACACAGTGACCACTCCTAAGACTACCCCCCAAAGACCTGCTTATTCCGGTGAGGAAACCCTATAAAAGTCCTGAGACACACCCTACTGGCCCTCTAAAAAGTAAAATCTGGAAAAAAAAAAAAAAAAGTAGGTCTGGAACCTTCAGTTCTATTCCACCTCTCTCATAAAAGTAACACCATGGGGTGCCTGGGTGGGGCTCGATTGGTTAAGCATCTGACTCTTGATTCAATCGGGATTTCGGCTCAAGTGAGCCCTACATCAGGCTCTATGCTCAGTGGGGAGTTTGGTTGAGATTCTCTCTTCCTCTCCCTCCACCCCTCCTCCCCTTCAGGATCTCTCTCTCTAAAAAAAACAAAAACAAAACAACAAAACAACCCAAAAAACCACCCAATCGAGAAAACCTTAATTACCACCCACAAAAAGGGAGAGAGGAAGAGAAAGAGAAGACATAAGGAGGAAGAAGTCCTTGAAAAGGGAGTGTAAACTGAAATGAATCCCCCAAAGCTGCAGAGAAAATTGCACCATCAAGCCTTGTAGTAGGAGAGCTCATTAAAGCCACCAGAAACCAAGTTCAAGAAGCCCTTGAAAAATGCACGCAGACCTTAGGTCTGTGTGTGATGATTATATGTGTCGTTGATTTGTTAAGAAAAAAGGGCAGGAAAATGTTGAATTTTTTTTTACAAACCAAAAAGGTGCTCTTAGCCATGGCAGGCAGAACAAATAGCCTTCTAGAATACCATAAAAGGGTGCCTGGGTGGTTCAGTCGTTAAGCATCTGTCTTCAGCTTGGGTCATGATCCCAGGGTCCTGGGATTGAGCCCCTCATGGGGCTCCCTGCTCAGCGGGAAGCCTGCTTCTCCCTCTCCCATTCCCCCTGCTTGTGTTCCCTCTCTGGCTGTCTCTGTCAAATAAATAAAATATAAAAATAAAATAGAATACCATAACAAGATGTCTTCAACTTCCATGACATCTCACAGATGATCATCTCTCTTTTTTTAAGATTTTATTTATTTATTTGACAGAGAGAGAGAGAGATATCACATATATGCAGAGAGGCAGGTAGAGAGAGAGGGGGAAGCAGCCTCCCCGCTGAGCAGAAAGCCCGATGTGGGGTTCGATCCCAGGACCCTGAGATCATGACCTGAGCCGAAGGTAGAGGCTTTAACCCACTGAGCCACTCAGGCGCCCCACAGATGATCATCTTAACTGCTACAGGCCAAAGGTAGATTTGCAGTCACATACCCACAGGGCCTACATCGTCTTTTCATACTAACCTGGAAATGTCCCTTGGCCAAAAACCATTTCTCCCGCTTCTCATCTCAAGATATTAAAAAAAAAAAAAAAAAATTCTAACTATTGTGAAACGTGCAGGGAGTTAAGAAGCTGTTATCTTGGTCCGCTCAGGCTGCCCTCACAAAATACCATGAACGACGTGGTATAAACAAGAGAATTTATTTTCTCACAGTTCTAGAGGCTGGAAGATGGAGAGCAGGCTACCAGCATGGCTGGGTTCTGTGAAAGTGCCCTTCCTGGTTTGCAGAAGGCCCCCTTCTCCCTGGGTCCTCACAGGGCAGAGAGATTTCTCCTCTTACAGGACTACAGTCCTATTGGATTAGGGTCCAGGATGAGGGCCCCACCCTTATGACCTCACTTACCCTTAGCTGTGCCCTAAAGACACCACCTCCCTGATACTGTCACATCTGGGGTTAGGGCTTCAACACACGAATTTGCAAGGGAAGGTGAGCACAATTCAGTTTCTACTACTAGGTTATGAAAATCCACTAAACTAAGGAGTCCTCCATTCAATGTCCAGCACACAGTAACTCAATGTTTGATGAATGAACAGACACCAGAGTAGATAGATAATTACCGTCTTACACTGAGACCCAGAGCAAATTTCAGAGGGAATAGAGTATCTGCAAGCACAAGTAACAACCTGGAGCCTTCAGATTTTTAGTAAATCTTGAGAGTCAGAGGGCTAAGAGGCGTATCCTCTACATTTGCCTGGTGGGTAGACTATTTTCCTTCCAGACCAATAGCCAGAAGAGCAGAAGGAAAAAATCCAGATGATCAAGCCATAGCTCATTCCTAGTGTCAGAACCTACACAAATGCCCTCAGTGGTTATAGTAAGAGTTCCATACACAATCACCACCATCTAGTACCTTTTGGATAGGTGGTCAAGGCCAATGGCTAGAAATGGACTGATCAGGTCCTGGAAAGGTCCCGGATGTTGGCCATTAATAAATCTTCTGTCACAGAAGTGTACGTAACTCATATGCCACACAACAGGTTAAGCCTACTTCTCTGGGTCTTCCAGAATCTCTAGGGAAGAGTAAGGAATGGAGATGAGAACAAGGAAGAAACATATCCTCTACTTATGAACAGTAAAAATGGACCATATCATTCACATTCACTCATCAGATATTTACAGAATGTCTACTATGTGCCAAGTACTTTCCTAAATATTTTGGAATCTTCAAAGGAGAATCAGAGATAGGGTCTACCCTCAAAGAATCTGGCCTCTAAGAGGAAATGGTTGGGTCAGAAAAGTCTTAGGGAGGCTGGAGATGATTTCTCCATCAAGGAAAGCTGTTCAGGGGAGACTGAGGGGTCCAAGAGACACCATCTGTTACTGCTCTCTGCATCTGCAGATGTCCTCATCTTCCTTGCTGAACAGAAACTCAATTTTGAGGGGTGCCTGGGTGGCTCAGTTGGTTGAGCAACTGCCTTCGGCTCAGGTCATGATCCTTGAGTTCCGGGATGGAGTCCCACATCGGGCTCCCAGCTCCACGGGGAGTCTGCTTCCTCTAACCTTCTCTCCTCTCATGCTCTCTCTCGCTTTCTCCGTCTCCCAAATAAATAAATAAAATCTTTAAAAAAAAAAAAAAAGAAACTCAATTTTGAGCTCCCTAGGACTCGAGATCCCTCTGACTCAGGTAAGGCACACTCTTCCACGGCCACAGAGAGGGACCCACAATTACTCTGAAGCCATCAAGGAAATCCAGTTTCCATGTTGGAAGTACCAACAACAACTTATAGGTCTTGCGTGGGTGCATGACCCAGTTCCAGCTACGAGGTAACAGGAAAAGTGTACAGGGAGTGGGGGCAGGGGGCCGCCCTTCCGACATAAAGAGTCTTCAAAACAACCAGTCTTTAGAAGAGCCTCCATCTCTTCCTACATTCTAAAGGGTACTAATGTGAGGATGTAATGCTTGGGACTCTGTCACACTGCAACCATGAAGTGACAGACGTAAGGATAAAAAGCCGAAAGCAAGAATAGAAGAAACCCACACATACACACGCATACACATATTTAAGAAAGAAGTGATCAACTTTTACATGATTAAAAACACATGAAATGTACCTGTTGGCACACTTTTAGGTGTACAGTATTATTAACTACACACATGCTGTTGCACAGATCTCTAGAACTTTCCATCTTGCATGACTGGAATTCTAAACTCTTTTGCTAGCACCTCCTCAGTTCTCCCTCCCCCCACCTCCCTGCCCCTGGCAACCAACAGTCTGCTCCTGTTTGAGTCAGACTCCTCAGACACCTCATATAAACAGAATCATGCAGTATTCGTCCTGTGACCAGCTGACTTCACCCAGCACCGTGGTCTCAAGGCTCATCCATGTTGCAGCAAGCAAAAGGATTTTATTTTTTCTAAAGGCTGAATACTAATCCATTGGATGTATATACCACATTTTCTTTATTCGTCCCACCACTAATGGTCATTTAAGTTGTTCGTCTCTTGGCTATTCTGAATAATCATCATTATCTGAGATCCTGGGAAGTTATTCACCACTCTCGTTGGAGGGCCATCCGTTGGATGGCAACCAATGGAGAGCAGCCACTGGACCCCTAACAATGCTTCTAAGATTTAGTGATTGAAAGGCCATGATTCAAAGAGGGGGAAAAAGTCTGTCCTACAGGACCTGGGAAGGAGATACAATCAAACTTGTGACAGGATGGGGAGTGGGGTAGGGAGCGGGAATCGTATCACCCACAAACTTCCTTGCTACAAATTCTAAATGTTATCGACAACATTTCCTGTGTGGTGACCGTCTGAAATTCAACGTTGTGGGGCTATCACTGAATTCAATAAGGTGCTTTTTAATTGCTGTCAGTGATAGCTATCTTACTCCTTCATTAAACGGCTGGAATCAAGTAAACACGTGTCCCATATTTTGAACAAACACATAAGACGGAACATTTGTGTTAATTATTCAGAGGATCAAAACAACATATTACGTGATCTTCCAAAATCTATCACCATCCCATGCCTGATAAATACCCTCAATCACATCTACTTATACATTTATGTGTCATGGGGATGAAGAAGGGATGATAAAAATGGGCTGAGGCGATTTTACTGGCCAGGCTTCAACTTGAATGTCAGAGGATTTCAAACTGCCAGCATCCTATGTCATTAAGTGGTTCAAAAGTTCAGTGCTAAAATGACGAATCCACCAAGGGCATGGAAATTCTCCTTGAGGCAAAATTCAGCTGAATCTTTTATATCTGTCTCCCTCCTTTATCTGTACAACAATCTCCTCCCTTGGGGGAGAGGGGGAGAGATTATGACATGCTTACTTAAAAATTTGATTTTGCAATTTTCTAACTGAAGCTCATTTGGCTAAATGCTAGTGGCCAGTACTTAGGGGCATTATGAGAAGTCTCTCTGATGCTGCTAGATTTGGGGGAGTGGGGTACAGGTCTCTTGATAGCTTGGTTGCCAATGTAGTTCAGACAACTAACCAGGCAATGTTTATAAAGGAACAATCAACCAAGGAACTGACAGTGTGTTGTTTTAAGGTCTATTGCTTTTAGAGTGGTGGGGGGAGGGGGGCAGGGCGCGGAGGGAGAGAATCTTCAAGCAGATTCCCCACTGAGTGGGGGAGCCGGATGCCGGGCTCAGCTATCACGACCCATAAGATCATGATGTGAGCTGAAACCAAGAGTCAGATGTTTAACTGACTGAGCCCCCCCAGGGGCCCCACTGACAGCAGGCTCTTGAGGCACAAGCATTAAAACCCTCTGTTCAGGGTCTCCAACAGAGAGAGGAATAGAACTGACCCTCCATCTTCTCCCTCCAGACCAGGGGTAGGTAACTGGGCACCAAATTTTTGCTATATATGATTAATACAACATTATTTTAAATGCTTCCCATTTTCTATCTTATCCACAGGGGATTTGAGTAAGTTAAGTTTACCAAATGCTCTTCAGTTGGTGAATGGATAAACAAACTCTGAATCCAATGGCTACCATTCAGCAATAAGAAGGCATGAACCACTGACCAATATAACAACATGGATGAGTGGCAAAAACATGCCACTGAACAAAAAGGAGCCCTACTAAAAAGGCTACGTACTGTGTGACTTCATTTACACAGCATTCCGGAAAAGACAAAGCTGTATGGGCAGAAAACAGAGGTGGAACACCAAGGGCTTAACTATAAAGGGACATAAGGGAATTTTGGAAAGTGAGAAAATTATTCCATATTTTAATGTACTTAAAAGTGATAAAATTGGGGTGCCTGGGTGGCTCAGTTGTTAAGCGTCTGCCTTGGGCTCAGGTCATGATCCCAGAGTCCTGGGATCGAGCCCCTAATCGGGCTCTCTGCTCGGCAGGAAGCCTGTTTCTTCCTCTCCCACTCCCCCTGCTTGTGTTCCTGCTCTCGCTGTGTCTCTCTCTGTCAATAAATAAAATCTTTAAAAAAAAAAGTGATAAAATTGCATTTTAAAGGGGTGACTTTTATTATTCTTGAATTATTATTCTTTTTTTTTTTAAGATTTTATTTATTTATTTGAGAGACAGAGAACGTGAGAGCACGAGAGGAGAGAAGACCAGAGGAAGAAGCAGACTTCCCATGGAGCCGGGAGCCCGATGTGGGACTCGATCCCGGAACTCAAGGATCATGACCTGAGCCCAAGGCAGTTGCTCAACCAACTGAGCCACCCAGGCGCCCTTGAATTATTATTCTTGAATTATGCCTCAATAAAACTGACTTTTAGAAATATTAAGGTTCTGTCCCTCCAGAAAGGTAGGTATACACAGTCACATTCACGGTCTCCGTGTTGCCCTCTCGGCCTTCTGATTCCAGTAGTGCGCTCACTCTTGACCCACAGCAGGAAACAGAAACCGCACCAAGCTTTTCAATCAGAAAGGGATGGGGTATGGGAATTAGGTGCTTACAGAATCTCTGAAAGGTGTGGAGGAGCGAAGTCCCCCTTCAACTCTTTATTTCGGGTCATGGTCCCAGCGTCGGGAAGTGGCCGCTGCTGCCTGCCCCACAGCATGTCACATCGTGCGGGTGAGCCTGAGGCCCAGGACAGCGCGTGTGGCCCCTGCAAGGGCCTCAGAACGCCCGCATTCCCAAGACCTTGCCCACCAGCAGCACCAGCAGAGGGGAAGGCCCATCTGGGCCTTCCAAATCTCACACAGATGCAATTATGGGACCTAGCATGCATTCAGAAACGCAGCTGTAAGACACTCTGGGACATGCCATTGTTGGGTTTCCCATCAGGAGGGGGGAAATGAAGGTCAAGACAGCCTATCCCAGTATCTCCCCATCACGGTTCTCCCCGTCCCAGTACAAGGCGTTCTTCCCTGGAGACAACGCAACACAAACCTTTTTCTGTCTAAATTTAAATTTCAAACGGTGCTAAGAGACTTGAAAAATTGTTCCGCTAATGGGTAAAACCAAGATCCTAACTCATTTCATTATGGAAGGATATTTCATTTTCACATACAGTTAGTGCTAGCCCCAGCAGAATAAAAATTTTAAGATCACTGCATTTGATAATAGAGCCAACCACAGTTCTGCTCTAACTCATGTATTAAGTACACATTGGTCTTTGAGTCTTATTCTGCTGGGAATTAAACAGATGAAGCTTGAAAATACATTAATTTTCTAGGTATCCGTAAACTGTTTTACAGTAAAGCCAGCACTAGGGTAGGTAGTGTGACACTGTGATTTTAATAAGAAATATGTATGTGGTTTTGTCCCCATTCCTGGCGCAGTGCTCCGAAAATTCTAGGAATTCCTGAAGGGATAAGAGAGGTGATGGTGTCTTTTGTTATGTTAACGAGTGACCTTTAGAAAGCCCAGGTAACCTAAGGAGGGACATTTTCCTGTGGAACTAACACTGTCCTTAGAGGGGTACAACTTTCAGTCCTACCCCCTGACCTCCAGGGGCTGGGGAAGGGGCTGGAGGTAGAATTCAGTCACCGACGATTTAATCAATCTTGCCTCTGGAATGAAGCTTCCATAAAACCCCAAAACAACAGGGTTCAGAGAGCTTTCCGCTTGCTGAACTTGGGGAGGTGCTGAGAGGAGGGTGCTGGGGAGGGCACGGCAGCTCACGTGCCTTCCTCAAGCGTCTCTTCTATCTGTTCCTGAATTACAACCTTTTATAACAAACTGGGAAGTGTTTCTCTGAGTTCTGTGAGCCACTCGAGCAAATTATTCAAACCCAAGGAGGGGGTCATGAGAACCGCGGATCTATAGCCAGTTGGTCATAAGTACGCGTGACCTGAACTTGTGATTGGCTGAAGGTGCGGCGGGGGGAAGGGGGGGCCGGCGGGTTAGCCCTCCACCTGTGGGATCTGAAACTCCCCCCAGGTAGACAATGTCAGAGCCGGAACTGAATTGTAGAATGCCCAGTCTGTGTCCAGTGAGAACTGGATTGAGTTCATTGCTTGGTGGTTAAAAAAGCAGACACCCATCGGAGGGAGGTATACCTTTTATACTCTAATTATTGCTTCTAAAGATTTAACACAAGCAGCAAACCAGAAAAAATAGTTTACTCAACGAAAGTGCCACCGTAACTACGATCCTGAGTTTCCCTGGCAATCACTCACATAGTAACTCTATTCTCTGTATCAAAGGGCTAAGGAACATATTCATAAGGAATGTTTAGCCTCTAGGAATTTCACTTCCTTCTTGGGTTACTTCTCCAAATTCTGCAAAGAGGAGCCAATGGCAACATTTTCCTTTTTCTGACAGGAAAATGAGTGGGTCAATTTTGCTAGCTTCTTTGGTTCTTAAAACAAAAACAAAAGTGACAAAGCACAATGGCCTAAAGTCAAAAGAGTATCCAACCAGCACTCGCCCTTGGGGTTGTGAGAGGCGTCTACCAGAGCCGTCACTGGAAAAAAATGAAAAGGAGCCTCGAACTCTCCCTCCTTCAAAATCCATCAAAACATCACCATGCCCCCATAAGTCCTCACTGCTCAGAAGTCTCACCATGAACACCTTACACCATTGTGACTGGGATAAAGGAAGTATGACAACCTACGCTGTTAATGCTGTTCCTAACCTGAGGGGAAGAAAGTTTTCCCTTGTTCTTCTCCTTCAAAGTATTTTTAAAAAGTTGAACCTGGGAGCCAGTCATTTCTTGTGGACAATCCTACACTCCTCTGCCAAGGCCAGTGACTGCTAAGGCAAAGGGGACAACAATTTTAAGTAAAAAGGACAGGCCTGGCCTCTTGAACTTTAGCGTTAGAAGGAAGTGCTCTCAGGGAAAAGCAGAAGAAACAAGGAGTCACAGAATGGGGGAAGGGTACCAACCCTAATAAGTAAGCTTCTTAGGTTACGGCTTCTGTTGGGTTTTGCCCAAGAATGCTGCCGGGAATGAGATCCTATAAACTGTTAGTAAAGATCTCATAACGTACTTCCCTCCTCTTATTTTTCCCCAGAGCAAGATTTTAAATGTATTTATTATGACATGAACCCCCAGAAGTTCTCTGCCAAGGGAATGAAGGATGTTATTGTAGGTTTCAACTCTTGAGCGGCTAAGTACGACCGTCAAATGCGACCTCACCCCAGGCTCCCTCAAGAACGACAGGGCGGCAGGGTTCCTGCCATGTGTTCTGTCACCAACTTACCTGCCGCCCCTTCCCTTCACATCAGCTTCAAGTGTTTCCAACCTGAAACTCCTGGTGCAGGTACAGGCAAGTGCCTTCGAGAATCTCACGTCCCCTACTCGTTCCATACCCTGCGAAGGCACCTTATAGATGCTAACAGAACATCTGTAGGCAGGCCATTCCTACCCCTGTAGGAGCCAAGCTACCCGAGTCCCTGTCCCAGAATGTAATCATGGGAAGCCTGGAAAAAATTTTCAACTCATAACCAAGATAACCATTGGACCCAAGCAGCGGCCTTGGGGCTCCCGACCTTCCCCAGGAGATTTTTTGAGCACCCTACATGTTTCAGCCTAAGGGGATTTCCGTTAGAATTAAGAACAATCTCTAACACAGGCGGATCGGGTAGGGCTCAGCCTGGTTCACAAGGTCAGGTCAACAGAACGCTTGCATCGAAAGAAAAAGAAAGTAGGGAAGTTCCCTTGCAAAACAAAAGTAACGCGCTGCATCTGGCTTCCTTCCAGCGGCCACTTGGGAGGTGCGTGGGCACAGGGCAGTCCACGGAGCCTGCCGAAGCCCGGCCAGTCGGGAAGCTCTGCGGTGGCTGCCCCCACCCCGACCCCGACCCTGCAGGACAGGGGTCCCTCGCAGCTGGAGGGGAGGCCCAGGAGTCTCAGCTGCGGTGCAGGGGCGGGGGGGGGGGGGACGCTGGCCTCGTTCTGGAACATGCAGGGGTCGAGCACGTGAGGCGGGAGCTGATGTTAGCATGAACCACACCAAGAAGCCATTATTCAGGGGGAGCCACAGAATATATTGTAACTGCTCCCAGCATGTCAACGGGCATCCTTTTAATGGGTGCATTGGAATCTCTTCCACTTGAAGTTAAAACGACTCCCATTTCAATGAAAATAGGAGATTTCCTCAGTGGTAGGATCACATTCCGGCCGCGGCAGCTGCCACGAGACACGAGAAGTGCCAGGCGTGCCCAGAGCCGATTTTGTCTCTCCAGGCAAGGCTTCCATTTTATAATTTGTCTCCTCTTCACACAAAGAGATGAGCAAGTTACAAATATAATTACCACGTTTCTGAACAAGCGAGAACACAAGCCACACGAGCGCTAAGAGAGAACTAATGGGTCGCTTACCTCGGGCTCTGGCGGCAAGCTTTGCTCGTCTTCAGCAGAGTTTGGTAAAATCGCCCAGGTTATGTTGGCACTGGCTGATGGCAAAGAGCCAAGTGTCCCATTTTTCAGCTGCTCTGTGGAATGTGACTTGGGCCCGTGCCATCCCAGGATGTTCTCTGCAATAAAGACCTAGAATGATGCCAAGTATTTTCCAATTTAAACATTTACAGCTCAAGAAATACCTGTACCCCACTGTATAGACAGACAGACTTGAAATGGGCCCGGTTTTGAGTGGACTGTGGTAAATTTAAGTGGGCTTGTTCTGAACGAGGTATCAAATATGGGTTTGGATCAGTTTGTAAACTAGTTCCTGTATGATGGCAATAACCAGAATCGCCGAAGGGGGGAGTCGTATTCACCAAAGCCAGATTTTCTTAAAAGTGTTTTTCTTAACTTTTTAAGAAAAAAATTTTTGTGTAAAGACATTTATCACTAAAACATTAGAATAGGGGCACCTGGGTGACCCAGTGGGTTAAAGCCTCTGCCTTCGGCTCAGGTCATGATCTCAGGGTCCTGGGATTGAGCCCCTCGTCAGGCTTTCTGCTCAGCAGGGAGCCTGCTTCCCCCTCTCTCTCTCTGCCTACCTCTCTGCCTACTTGTGATCTCTTTCACTCTGTCAAATGAATAAATAAAATCTTAAAAAAAATAAATTAAATAAAACATCAGAATAAACAACAAGTCAAATTTTATCAGAAAGGGGCTGCTCGGATTGTGGTTTAATTGCCAATCGGCATAATGACCACTGCCCCGAAAAGTGCCCCTCCCCCCTGCCCACTGCATTAGATTTGGCTGCTGGGGCAGAAGTCAGGAAGCCCCATCATAAAGGACATGTGTTCATTCCATTCTAGCAAGAAACACATTTATAAAACACTAGTCTGATAAACCAAAAGCATTTTTCTAATGCTTTTGCTTCCAGGGGTGGTGGGGGGAGCAAAAAAAGACTTCATTAACTCTAATACTATTTGTTTATTTAGGAGTCAGGTGTTACTGGAGAATATCTATATATGCTTATTAGTGGGGACAGGAGTAAACACAGAGCAAGGCTAAAGGATGAAGAAAAGATAGGCTGAAGTGGATGCTGCCTTACATGAACTAGAACTCGATCATGCAGGGTCTCCAAAGTTCCATCAGTAAAGTAATCCTATCCATTATTAGCCTTTTCGTTGGAGCTACTCAAGGAACAATCATTTACAAGTATCCCAGACTTTTAACACCTTGGGAGACTCTGGTTGATAGGAACAAAATAACAGAGGCAGCTGAGATGGCTGTATGCTGGGTATGTGTGCTACTATCCAACACAAGCATATTTTTATGCAGAAATTTTTTTAAGAAACGTCAAGTGTTAGATCACGTAGCTGTGGCTTAAAAGCCGGCAGTGGCTTCCCATGGCAACTGCAACGCAATCTAGCTGCCTGGCTTGCAAGACCGCCCAGTCTCATTTCATTTCATTTTCTCCTCATTGCTCCTTGTGCTCAAGTCATGTTGGTAGTTTTTCCATTCCTCAAGTGAGCCAAGTTCATTCAGGTCAAGAGCCTTCATGCCCACCCTTCCGTCTGCCCTGATCGCCACACCTCTCCAGTTCTTTTACATGGGGAGAGGTCTCCTGCATAAATCCAGGGGTTGATTCAAATACTACTTGCTCAGAGAAGCCCCCTGGGACCTCCCCAGCCAAAGCATCGCCCCAAAGGTACCCCCAGTCCTATCGGTCAGTTCTCCATCTTCACAGCACTCAGCACGGTCTGAACCCACCCTGCTCATTTGTTGGTCTACTGTGGTTCTCTCCTCCCTAAAATATCAGCTCCTAAAAGCAGGGACGATATTGCCCTTGCTCATGGCTGGGTCTCCAGAACCTAGAATATGGTCTGGCAAAGACTATGCACTCAGTAACTATGTGCCAAAATGAATGAATGACTATTATGATTTTTTTCTTTTTAAGATTTTATTTATTTGACAGAGTGAGACACAGCAAGAGAAGGAACACAAGCAGGGGAAGTGGGAGAGGGAGAAGCAGGCTTCCCACTGAGCAGGGAGCCTGATGTGGGGCTCCTCCATCCCAGGACTCTGGGATCATGACCTGAGCCGAAGGCAGATGCTTAACCACTGAGCCACCCAGGAGCCCCTACTATTAAGATTTTCATAGACAGGGACACCTAGGTGGCTCAGTCAGTTAAGCTTCTGCCTTCGGCTCAGGTCATGATCCCAGGGTCCTGGGATCGAATCCCACATCAGGCTCCCTTGCTCAGTGGGAAACCTGCTTTTCCCTCTGCCTCTTGTACCTCCTGCTTGTGTGCTCGCTCTCTGACAAATAAAAAAAAAAAAATTTATAGATGGTAAATTTCCAAAGGAATGTGCATTTCACAACTCACAACTTCCTAAAATTTAAGAACTAAGACGGCAAAAAGAGAGAAAGTAGAATGGATGGTGGTTGCTAGGGTCTGGGGCTGGGAGTGGGGGGATGGGGAGTTAGTGTTTAATGGGTACGGAGCGTGTTTCACAGGATAGAGTTCTAGAGGTTGGTTACACAACAATGTGAATGTACTCAACACTCTACTGAGCTATATACTTAAAAACGGTTAAGGTGGTAAATTTTTCAGTAGTGTGTCTTAGCACATTTTTTAATGGCATCTACACTATCAGTTCTTGATGTCGTTTTAAAAAAAGGTGAAAACTCACACCACTAAAATCCGAAGACTGAAGGATGAGCTAAGACCAGACTTGCGAGGAACACTCATAAATAATAAGGCAGATGGGGCTGGACTAAGAAAACCAACCCAAGGTTTAAGACACCAGAATCTGCCATGAGAAAGGTACTGCTGGCCAACTCCTCAGCAACTTTAAGTTGGATTCACACCTTAAATACTGAACAGCTGTCTCACCAATACAGGAGTACTACTTCTTTAAAAAATAATAATAATAATATATATATATATATATATATATATATATATATATATATATATATATATATATGGGCAAGTAGTAAATTTCCTCTAGAGTAATTAGGAAAGCTTAAAAAGCACTAAGGAAAAAAATGAGATCTGCTTGTCTAAGCAATGGGGACAATATTACCTCTATTACTTGCACACCTCAACTCTGTCCCTCCCTCCCCTCCATACCACCATCATTCAGAAATGATAATCCAGGAGATGATGGGGCAGGAAGTAGAGTCCTGCAGGCAGAGACACACTGTGTCTAGGAATAGACACAAGCCAGGACAGGAAGAGAGAAGGTAGCAATGCATGCTGGAGAATGTAGTTTTCTGTATACTCTATGAATTCAGCATATCAAAGAACCAGTGAGTGAGGACCAGAGAGAAACCCATCCTAGACCAATCCAGGTGCTCTAACAAATGATCCCTTAGTTGGGAAGTCTGGATAGGCCTATCTCATGAAGAAGGATGGAGGAGGAAAATTCTAACGGAGTAAATGAGATAGGGGCACTTGGGTGGCTCAGTCAGTGTCAGCCTTCGGCTCAGGGCATGATCCCAGGGTCCCTGTGAAGCAGGGACCCTGCTTTTCCCTCTCCCTTCTGCTCTTGCTATCTCTCTCTCTCAAATAAATAAAGAAAATGAAATGAAATGAAATTTAAAAACAGAGTAAATGAGATAGATTGTATAGAACTTGGGAAAAGAAATGGAATCCTCAGAAGCTTAGAGGAGGACTCCATCTCTGAAATTTCTAACATAAGGTCTTCAGCTCAGGTTATGATATCAGGGCTCAGCTCTGAGCCAGGGAGGGGCAGAGGGAAGGGGAGAGAGGATCTTAACGAGAACGCACAACAGAGATCCAAGAGACCCTGATGGACAGAGATCAGGTCAATAAAACAGAAACAACAAATAATGACAGAAGAAACAGCCCAAGCACAAGAGAGCGCTTGGGTGCCACTGGTAGAGTCTACCATTTTTCAGAAAAGACAATGGGGAAAGACACATGTAGACACAACTGGGCAATATTTTTCTTTTTCTTTTCTTTCTTTCTTTCTTTTTTTTTTTTTTTTGGCTTTTCATTGCTGAAATTAGACTACAACAAACACCTAGCTCGTGAAGTTTGACAATGTTTTTAAATAACAAAAATCAAGAGAATATTTTTCTAATCATTTAAGGCAGAAAAGTTAGACTTGCCTTAGAGGAAAACAATCTAGTTCTGTATTTTGCTACAACACTAGATGTCAAAAGGTGAATAGGTGAAGAGAGGAATGCAAATAAAAGTCTATAGTTTGGGGGGGGGGGTGAGGGGCCAGGAGATAATGCCATCTGTAGCCAAATGATCTTTCCTCTCCTAAGAAGCTCGTGCAAGGGAGCAAGGGCTACTGTATGCAACTTACATACGTTAACTCATCTAGCCTGAAAAGCGACCTATGAGGTAGGTCTTACTATAGTGCCCATTTATCAGATAAAGAAACGAGGCACAAATAGCCAGTAGGTGGGAGAATCGAGATTAATACTGAAATAGCCTGGTTCTAGAGCCCAGACTCTTACACTCTGCACACTGTATGCTTTCCCGGAGCACCACAGACTCAGAAAAGTTTCTGCTTTCTGGGGGAAAAAACTACTTGAGGTCATGTACCAACATATGAAGAAAAGAAGTAGAATCAGGAACGCAGGCCTGGAAAAGTGTATTAAAAGGACCAACCCCATTAAACACAGAGCTGAGCAGAGCTGGGGTCAGGGGAAGTAAGAAGGACATTCCCCTCGGGTATAAATTTTAAAGTGGCACCAAGACACTCAGTAATCCAGATAAATGACATTTTCACACAGTATTTTTAAAACCAAAATTAATGGAAAAAGTCTTCCAAGACTCAGTCTCCCTTGTCTCGCTATGTTGAATCCTGTCTTAATTTAAAATTTGGGATTCTGTCCATCCTGGATTATTTCCGCAATGATTTTGGTTTAAAAACATGTCATTAAAGCATCATTCATCTAATTTGGGACCCCTTAAATTTGTGCTCAAGGTGAGTGTCTCACAGACCTCACCCCAGTCCCAGGCCTGGGAGTGAACTGAAATAATTTTTCTAAACATGGTAACATGACTGAATATTAAATCAAAATTATTTTAAAGCTATTTAATCATTATCACATTAAGTATTAAATATTAAAATATTAATAGCCCCCATATTACACTACCAAAAATTGGGAAGCATATCAGAGAAACAGAAAATTAAAGTATGCTGAGTTTTCCTCACTAAAGGAGAAAGTCAAAAAGAAATTTGATGATTAGAAAAATATAAGTTAGGCCTATGTTTATTACAGCATTATTTACAATAGCCAAATTATGGAAGCGGCCCAAGTGCCCATCCATAGATGAATGGAAAGATAATACACACACACACACTAGAATATTACTCAGCCATTAAAGACTTAAATCTTACCATTTGCAACAACGTGGAGGGAGCTAGATAGCATTATGCTCAGTGAAATAAGTCAGAGAAGACAAATACCATATGATTTCATTCATATGTGGAATTTAAGAAATCAAATGAGCAAAGAAAAGAGAAAATCGAGGTTAAAGAATGCTTACGAAAAACATAATGTTGGGGTGTCCAGGCGGCTCAGTCAGTTAAGCATCTGACTCCTGGTTTTCTGTTAGGTCATGACATCAGGGTCATGGGATCGAGCCCCACATCAGGCTCTGTGTTCAGCATGGAGTCTACCTGGCCCTCTCCCTCTCCTTCTTCCCCAGCTCACATGCACTTTCTTTCCAAAATAAATAAGTACAATCTTAAAAAAAAGAAAAAAACAAAACAAAAACAAAAACAGGGGCACCTGGGTGGCTTAGTCAGTTAAGCGTTTGCTTTCAGCACAGGTCATGATCCCAGTCAAGCCCTGCGTCGGGCTCCCTGCTCGGTGGGGAGCCTGCTTCCTCCTCTCCTCCCTGCTTGTGCTCTCTCTCTCACTCTCTCGCTGTTGCCATCTCTGTCTCTCTCTCTAATAAATAAAAATTGAAAATTAAAAAAAACAAAACGTAACTGCTCCTAGAATTTATATACACATTGTTCCCGAAACACTAAAGATGATGAGCCAAGGAAATACAACCTATGTAGCAAAATAAAGAGAAAACAAGAAAAGCCACATGGAAGTAGAAAAACAAAAGGTGTCAAGGACCCTGCCAGGAAAATAGCAGTTTAAAGAAATAAATAAATGGACTGCATTACCCTATTGAAAGGCAGACCCTCAAGACAGCGTCCTAAAACGAAGGCAAGTCTAGACCCTACCGCCTGCATTCTAAGACACACCCATTTCGCAAAGGCTCGGAAACAAGTCTGTCCTACAGTCAATGGTGTGTCAGAATTCAGTGGCAGCTTGTTCCTTCTCGGCAGCACAGAGGACGGCGATGTGTTTTACTGCTGGGGGCGTCTGACAGTTGAGAGAACATGCTACCCCTACAGAAAGCGACTCAAGTAGGAAGCTGGTCAAAAACAGACCTGGACGTCCAAAGGCAAGGACAACTGGGAACAGCTACAAACTGTCAACTCAGGTAGCCGGAGATCCACTCGCTTTCTTTCCCGCGGGAAACGCTCTAACGCGCGGGAGCAGGGAGACCCTGGAAGATGACAGGAAGACAGGGGGTGGTCCACCAAACGGCGAATCCAGTCCTTAAAAGAGGCTTGTTACACACACCTGTAACTCCTCCCGCGACACGTCAGAGTCACCGGGCCAACACAGGGAGGAAGGAAAGCAACCGTCCGGGGTTTCGTTCCCCCAAACCAACTGGAAGCAGAAAGAAAGCAACACAACATTGAACTGGGGGCACTGAGGCTGGACTGTGGAACTGTTTTCGCGTGCCCTTGGCCATGGACAAGTGGCCGCGGACACTTGGTCTCCATGCTTGGAGTGCTGAGAGCTGCAGTCCCCGGGCTGGGGCTAAAGACGCCTCTGCTCAGAGGCTGGTGACAGGGACAGCACCTGTCCCTCATCCTGCCACACAGTGACCTCATGCTTCCTGTGCTCAGTAAACCTAAGTCTTCCAGAACAGAGTAAGATGGATATTTACGAACCCGAAGACAACAAAAGGCACATTTACAATGGAAAGCTACGAAGTTAGTATCTAACTGCTTTCTTTAGGGAGAACGTTCCCTCAAAACCTCCGTCTGGAGAGTTCTACCAACAACAAACTCCACGCACCTCAAACAGTCTACAAAGCTAGTTTTTCTTTTTTCTCCAATATGCTATTTACTGGAGGAATCATTGCGTTCCCATCTGGGCTCTTAACCACAAAATGAGGGAAGGGGACTTAGGTGGGGCACATTCTCACCAGGAGCGGAAGGTGTCCGGAAAGAAGGTGTAAGAGACGGAGACGAAAACAAAGTGGAAAGAGCGGAACACCGGCAGTCTGAAGATGTCTCTGGAAAAAAGAGAAGCACAAGGAGGAAGAAGAAGGAGGAAGGCCCCCAGCCAGAGAGGCCACAAAGGCCTTATGAGAGGCTCACCTATTTACCCTTTCTGCCAAACCCCCAAATGGAAAGGCCAACGCAACTGGCTTCTGACAAGTGCCGCAAACCTTACAAGAGAATGAACAAGTTACTGGAGGACAAGTTAAGAAAAGCACACTGAACTCTGCTCTGGCTCGCCACTCCTCAATGACACCTCTCTTGATCGCCTGTCCTGATTTAGGTCCAAGGGCACGTGGGTCACCCGCCGCAATTCCCCAAGGCTCTGCTGTCACTTGCTCCGGCAGCTCGGACTCCAGCGTTTCTTTCCCAGCATGCCTTGCACCGACCACGCTGTGGGCATCCAGCTCTCGCCGGGCACTAATTTGTCTGGTTACAGGGGTCTGCTGACGCCTGAACCATGCACCTGGGAGCAAGACCAGCAAGCAAGGAATGAAGCAGAAGCAATGCCAACAGCGTACTCTATGCCCCAAACCAGTCCAGAGGTCCAGTTTCTCGCCCACACTCGCAACCCACCCAAAGCCCAGACCCCCAAGTAGCTCGGCTTTTTCCAACTGTGAGTGAAGTCCTGCCCACCTTTCCAAGTAGAGTCGGAGGGACGCACCTAGACTGGGGAGAAGGGATGCCTACCTACCCGCCCCCATCAATCATTTGCCTCCAGCAAGCTATTCAGGTAGATTTAGTAGTCCCCAACAACAGAACCACAGGAGCCTGCCAAAAGGGCAAGTTACTTGACTAATCCGAATTACAAACGTCTCCATGAATGGAAATTAAAGGAAACATTTCAGGCCACTGTATCTTAAAGATAAGATCAGAGACAGGTCTAGGAGCCCCAAATGCATAAATGGTAGGCAGAGGACTACTGAAGCATTTTTGGATTTCAATTCAGTCGCTCGAGAGCTTGAGAGGAAATGAGCGTTAAGGAGCGACGTTTACAAAGGCTCCAAAGCCAACATGTTCCCCCGAAGATACAGTGAAATGCTAGGGAAGATGAAGTGCTACAAAGCCACAAATTAATTTTTGACTCAAAAGAGGGGCAGAAGAAATACAAGAGTGCGAGGGTCAGCAAGCAAAGAGGCCGGAATCAAGAGCGATGCGTGTGGATATTTAGGATGCTACGGGCAATCTGTGTCTTCCCGCCCACCGAACATTTGAAGGAAACCCTGACAGAGTTGCGCTTTAATGAGATTTTGATTTCCATCAACCCAGGCTGGCACTCCGTAGATATGAGCATTAGGTTTTTATCCGTGGGAGTCAGGCTGCTATAATAACTATCAAGTTCAAGAGCCCCGAGATTCTAAACAAAGGAATCTCGTGGTGACACTCCTCCGGGAGCCACATTTTCTTCTTCCACTAGCTTGAGATTCTGGAATTCCATTTTAACTGCAGGCAAGTATGATGTTTTGGATGCCGGAAGTAACTGAATGCTTCCCCCACTGTGTGTGATAGATTAAAAAGAACCAGCACAATGGTTTTCGAACATAAGGGGCTGTTATAGGACATTTTTAAGAGGGCTAAAAGTTAAAAGACGACAAAACAAAAGAACCTTTGTGATGCTTCATGCTCCCTGTATCCTCCAAACTTCAGCCAAGTTCCTCGATAAAAATGGTTAATAGGAGAGGAGGGGGTGGGGAGTGGGTGAAGTAGGTGAAGGGGATTAAGAGGTATAAACTTTCAGTTATAAAATAAGTCACAGGGATGAAAAGCATAGCACAGGGGACACAGTCAATAATATCATAATACACTTAGGGGCACCTGGGTGGCTCAGTCTGTTGAGCTTCCAACTTCTTGGTTTTGGCTCAGGTCAAGATCTCAGGGTCATGAGATCAAGCCCCACATCAGGCTCAGCACTCAGCACCGAGTCTGCTTGAGATTCTCCCTCTCTCTCCCTCCACCCCTCCTGCTCATGTTCTCTTTTTCCATCTCAAATAAATAAACCTTTAAAAAATATGTCATAATACATTTATTGTGGTGAGTATTTTGTAATGTATATATAATTGTTAAATCGCTATGCTGGACACCTGAAACTAATTTATTATAGGTTAACTATACTTCACTTAAAAATAAAAATGACCGGGTGCCTGGGTGGCTCGGTTGGTTAAGCGACTGCCTTTGGCTCAGGTCATGATCCCAGAGTCCTGGGATCGAGTCCCGCACGGGGCTCCCAGCTCCTTGGGGAGTCTGCTTTTCTCTCTGACCTTCTCTTCTCTCGTGCGCTCTCTCGATCTCTCTCTCTCTCAAATAAATAAAATCTTAAATAAATAAATAAATAAATAAATAAATAAATAAATATGACCCAAAATAAGCTTACTGTCTTGGATGAATATGTTTTTGACATGAATATAATAAATATAGTATAACGACAGCAAAAGCGGCTAAAAGCAAGTGATGAGGGACAGTTAAATGGGGTGGGGGTGTGGGAAGGGGCAGGGGAGATATAGGAGGTAACTCTGTACAAGACACAATTTCAGGGATATTGCTTGCCCCCCACACCAGGTAACTTCCATTTCAACTTGTCGTCACATCTGAAATTCCACCTTGAGCTTCTGTCTCTCCAAGCCCTTAAAAACAACAGAGACCCAATGAAAACCAGGGAAAAAACCAGAAAGCTGCTAGAAATCAGCCCTGAAGAAAGACGTAAGGGACGCATCTTAGGAATAACAAAATGGTTCAAGTGTATATTTACCAGTGAAAGATTCGTGAATACACCCATTAGGTTGCAGAGGTTCGAAGTTACAATATTCCGTGGGAGAGATCGTGGAATATTGGATCAGAATCCATGCCCAAATCCCAATGGGGTCACGGAGACTCAGTCCAGATCCAAAAACGTCAAGGAGTCTCATAGGGGCTTCAGCATTAGAGTCTCATTTTTCAAGTTCAGAAGGAAGAGGAAAGACAGAAAAGCACTTTGAAAGTGTCTGAATACACACGCCCATCTCCTACACTGGATCGAGCACCAGAAACTTTTTCTTTTGTTATGAAAGATATTGAGAGTAATTGACAAAATTTAGTGCATTCTATAGAGAACAGGATTGTAGTCACATTCATTTACTGATTTTGACCACTCTGCAGTCATTATTTGGAGACATTGTATATAGCGTCCTTTTTTTTAAGGAAATATATACTGAAGCATATAAAAGTAAAGATAGAGCATGTCTGCAATTTACTCTGAAGTGGTTAGAAAATTATAATATGCTTAGAGTGAGAGGAGAGAGAGAAGAGAGATGATGAAGAAAATGTCATAGAATGTTATCATTTGGGGAATTTGGAGATGGAGATATGAGAATTTTTCACAGTATTTGTGTATCTCTTCTGGAAGTCTCAAATTATGAAAATAAGGAGAAAAGTAAAGAAAACAAAATAAATACCTTTCAGAGAGACAACTGTGATGTGAGCAAGACAGTGTCACTGGCCCCCGCGAGGGGTCTCCTGAGCCCACTGGTGGTCTGTTCTGGATTTTGAGCCAAGAGCCCCAGGCAGAGGAAGGCGCCCGCCATACTGGGAAGTGCCCGTCTCACACCTCAGCTCTGCTACTTGGCCGGGTGGTCCTGGGCGAGTCATTTACCCCTGTGAGCCTCAGCATCTCATCCGAATGGTGGGCATAATCTTATCTAGTCTGTGAAGATTTCAGAATATGTACAGAAAGGCCAGATTCAGGCAGGACTGGAGCTCGGTAAATGAGGGTGGGTAGGACAGGAAGAAACTTCTCTGGAAAACCAACATCCCTTCTTAGTCTCAGTGCAAGAGAGGGCAAAGAGGACTTGAGAAAAGCACGAAATACAGACTGTCACTCATAAGCCAGCTTTGCTCTCATCATCTAAGCTGTCTCGTTTCCTCATTAAAGGAACCCCAGGCAACAAAGCTCAAGGAGGCTTCTGTTGGTCTCTTCATTCTAATACTTTGTAATTACATTCGACGTGACCCACCTCGAGCTATGTTCACCTTTATCACTGAATTTAATCTTCGCTAATATCTTTGTATCTACTTATCGATTAAGACCTCCTCCAAAAGGACCGAGGCCTCTTGAGGAAGTGTATTATTATCTCTAGCTTCTTGATAAAGAGCTAGAAATGCTTCTGGTAGGTATTGGAAAGGCTCACACAAGTCCAGGAGGAGGCGTACAGGAGCCCGCTCCCTGAGGGATGCAGGCAGGGGGGGCGCAGGAAACAATATGGCTGTCCTTTCCCAGAGCGCGGGGTCCATCATGGCGGACGCCCATCATGGCGCGGCTAGAAAAACGGATGGTATAGCAATATATCTCGGAAACATAGCACCGAGTGCCAAGTCACAAACAGAATGAGATACAGAACAAGAGGCCAGCCAGCCTGAAAGGAGTTCCAAAGTATTCCTGTAAACACATTAAATTTAAAGTTAAATCTTTCATGGGATGTTATAGTTCTAATTGGCCAAAGATATTGCAAACTGGGTCGAGAAGGAGGGAGGGACAAACGGAGAAACAGGTGGACTAAATGGATAGACAGGTGGAAGGTGGATGTAGTAGATTTAAAGGAGGAAGGCCACAGGGGAGACAAACACAGCCCGCAGCCCAGATGCTCATTGCAAACGCACCCGCTGGGAGGTCTTACCTGAGGCCCCCGGCTTGTGGCTGGGCTGGCCCACCTGCTGCACGCTCTGCTGGAGCAAGTGGAGGCACTCCCCAAGGCAGCTGAGGGTGGCGGCGGAGGTAGCTTTCAGGAGCAGCAGATCCTGATCCAAGGCAGTGAGTGGGCCAGAACCCGGCAGAGACTCGATGGCGTGCACGAGGTTCTTCTGCTGTCCTTCCACCTGGTTCATCATCTACAAAATGGGAAGACAGCAAGGAGGTGAGAGAGGACAGTCCTCCTTTCAGGAAGCTGGGGAGCAGCTCTGACACCCGGGTGAGGGGGCAGGACAAGAGAGGAAAGTGGGGAGAGGAAGCATCACCCCTAGACTACGGGTGGCATGAGAGCCTGCTCGGAGGGTATTTAGTACATGTTAGCGCTATGACCAACCGGGTGGGTGAAATCTAAGTAAATCTCTCCGAAGGCACATCTGCAGCTCTGATTGCAAGAGCATTTTAGAACCCTTGAGCTAAAAGGGCCCACTAGGGCCATCTGCATGTATCATTTTACTAATCTTCTGAAGGCAAGTCAATGATAAATACGGTAAAGGCAGAAGTCTTGGGTGCCTGGGTGGCTCGATGGTTAAGCATCTGCCTTCGACTCTGGTCATGATCCTAGAGTCCTGAGATTGAGCCCCGCATCGGGCTTCCTGCTCGGCAGGAAGCCTGCTTCTCCCTCTCCCACTCCCCCTGCTTGTATTCCCTCTCTCGCTCTGTCTCTGTCAAATAAATAAATATTTTTTAAAATACAGAATAAAAGTAGAAGTCTTTGTGGGACCGTCATTAAGGTCCTTTCACTCCAAAGGTTATCGGAGACAGTGGATAAACTGTGGCTTGGCCTCCGAGCGAGGCCAATTCCCTACTTTTCCTCCAGTTCCAACACTGATCTCCACCGCAGTCTTTTTGAAGCTCAAGAAACAGAAGTGAAATTGCGGGCTGGCATTTGCATGAGTGAGATCACAGTGAAGCCAGCCACAGGTCATTCCACCCCAAAAATGCTAAATCGGATGTGACTTTCACACCGTGTAAGATGCCAGGAGGAAGCGAAAAACCCTGAAACCCTAGAGCCAGCCCTATACCTCCGCTGAAACTCTGACGGCCCCAAAGAACCATATTTTGTGGCCTGGACTCAACCCATAAACTGCAGATAAACCACAGTCTACTTGCATCTTTGAACGGACAAATCAAGGAGAAATGAAGTCAAGAACTAGAAAAGAACTTGACGGGTCAGCTTGTGAGTTTCATCTCCCCTGTGTTCCACAACTTTCTAAATAAGACAAAGCACACAAAGTGCACGCCTAGCAAATAAACAGTTGTTCTGGGGAAAGGGGAGGAGGCAAAGCGACCCGCCGAGGTCCCAGGGCCACTCAGCATCGGGGGCCGCAGCCAAGACCTGGTTTCTAGACTCTGGTCCACTCTTCTTTCGCTCCCCACATGAAAGCCATCTTTTTTTTTTTTTTTTTTTGAAGATTTTATTTATTTATT
Organism: Nasua narica; assembly: GCA_028533885.1. NCBI lineage: Eukaryota > Metazoa > Chordata > Mammalia > Carnivora > Procyonidae > Nasua > Nasua narica. The sequence continues at coordinate 63,231,904 of CM052799.1, read as the reverse complement.
TGACAGAGAGAGAGAGAGATCACAAGTAGACAGAGAGGCAGGCAGAGAGAGAGGGAGAAGCAGGCTCCCCACTGAGCAGAGAGCCCGATGCGGGGCTCGATCCCAGGACCCTGAGATCATGACCTGAGCCGAAGGCAGAGGCTTTAACCCACTGGGCCACCCAGGCACCCCATGAAAGCCATCTTTAACGTGAGGCCTTAACTCTGGCTTTGTCACTGTCTTTCCCAGAAGATCCTTGTTACCCTCACGATGTCACCAGGTAGGGAAAAGCAGTAATTCCATAAGGACCCCTGGACCTGGGGCCACAAATCTCATTCTATGCTCAGCCTTATTTTTCTATTTCTCTTTGAAAATAAACACCTGCTCTTTTCTATCATTCTGTGTCATCATCGGATTTAAAAAAAAAAAAAAAAAGCTCATCCACTGTAATCCTCCTTATCAAAATAGGTATCATTCCTTAAAAAAGATACGTTTTTTAAATCACTGTTAAGCCAATTGCACCAACATGGCTTGGAGTCATCACCTCAATGTGCACACCAATCCTTTGGCCACGCAAATTATTTTTTGCAGATTACAAAGGTTACACCTGGTGCTTCCAGCTCCTAAAAAAGTACCCAGGGGAACAAGACGGGCTAAGTATTCACTTCTGCCTTCAGATCTTTGCTTAAAAGTCATCTTCTCAGCAAAGCTTCCTGAGCCACATTATTTAAAACTGTATTTCCAAGGGCATCGGGCTGGCTTGGTCAGTAGAACATGACTCTTGATCTCCAGGGGGGAAATGAGTTCAAGCCCCATGTTGGGTGTAGAGATTACATAAAAATAAATCTTTAAACTGTATCTCCAGCCCAACCCTAGGCACCCCCCATCCTCCTTACTAATTTTTCTCCATAGCACTTACCACCTTCCAACTTAACTTGTCATTTGCTTTTGTGTTCATTTGCACTAGTGTGAAAGCAGGGGTCATCGTTACCTATGCTGTTCGGTGAGCTATCCCAAGCACAGCAAAATATCTGTGGCATGAATAAATGAATCCTCAGTCTCACTCTTGTCTGAGGTGCAAAGGAACTGATTTTTTTTTTCAGAAAAATTCTTTTTTTTTAATTTTTTTTAATTAACATATAATGTATTATTTACCCCAGGGTACATGTCTGTGAATCATCAGGCTTACACATTTCACAGCATTTGCCATAGCACATACCCTCCCCAATGTCCATATCCCTACCCCCCCACCTCCCAGCAACCCTTAGTTTGTTTCGTGAGTTTAGGAGTCTCTTATGGTTTGTCTCCTTCCCCATCCCATCTTGTTGCATTTCTCTTCCCCACCCACCCCATAACCCCCTGACCTGCCTCTCAAATTCTTCATATCAGAGCAATCATGTGATAATTGTCTTTCTCTGACTGACTTATTTCACTTAACATAATACCCTCTAGTTCCATCCACGTCGTTGCAAATGGCAAGATTTCGTTTCTCTTGATGGCTGCATAGTATTCCATTGAAT
>CM052799.1:63214281-63229905 GCA_028533885.1 Nasua narica | reverse complement strand
ACACACACACACACAAACACAGAGCTTACTGCCTCCCCTAACGCGTATTTACTATTCCACCGTCCTCATTACCATTACTTTAATATTCTAAGAGACTGCCACCCACAAAATGGTTTGACAGCTCATTAGAGAAACTTCCTAAAATATCCATCAACTCTGTAATGGAAACCATCAACAGTTTCCTTGGAATCTGGAATGCCTTGGAATGCCTTGCTTCAAAATTCTTGCCTAGTTGTTTACACCTAGGCAAGATCTTGATCTATACCTAATCCTAATCAGTCAAGATCCTGTGTTACAAACCAAACTTGGAATTCTCAAATTCGGACCTTGCTCTCCCCACACGGAGTCACGGACAATGCCCTGTGGATGTGCTATGCTCCCTTCCAGTGTAAATAATAAAGCCACTTAGCCCGATCAACAGATGTGTTGATATATTCTTGTGTTGTTGATATTTGCAGAGCTGGCATTCCAATCTCCAAAGGCTTCCTCCAAACTCCCTAGTGTTGGGGCACAGTAAGTCCTGGCCTCACACCGGAAGGTCTTCTTCCTGCTGATTTTGCTACCCGACAGCAATCTTCCTCCTGTACTCCCCAAACTGTGTCTCTTATTGCCTCTTGGCGCAGCACCCAGCTGGAATGATAACCTACCAAGAGTCTCCTTTAGGCAGGGTTCTGGGTCCCCTTGGGAACCTTTCTCTATATGTACAAACACAGCCCTAAACACCTTATGGGCTTCCCCCAATTCTCTCAAGTCTTATTATGTGAGCAGAGAGAGAAGACCCTATCTAATGGACAGATCTTACCAAATCTACATATCCCAGTAGGGTTAAGAGAGCTGACAGCGGCAATAAGGGACAAAGATGAGTGGGAGGAAATGGGGTCCATCTCCCAAGGGGGGAGGCTGCTGGCTATCCGATGAGGTTACAGGCAAAGAAGAAAGTTTAAAAAACAGGATGAGGGGTGCCTGGGTGGCTCAGTGGGTTAAAGCCTCTGCCTTCGGCTCAGGTCATGATCTTAGGGTCCTGGGATTGAGCCCCGCATCGAGCTCTCTGCTCAGCAGGGAGACTGCTTCCCCCTCTTTCTCTCTGCCTGCCTCTCTGCCTGCTTGTGATCTCTGTGTCAAATATTAAAAAAAAAAGAAACACAGGATGAGAATGGAGACACCGATATAAGGAACTTAATGCTCTATAATATAAACCAAAGGAAACAAAAAGGAGGTGAGGGATATCTCCAAAAAATTGACTATTATGTCTTTGAATGGCCTTACTGCAAGGGTCAGCAAACTTCTGTAAAAGGCCAGATGGTCAACATTTAAGGGGTTTTGAGGCATCGGATCTCTGTGGCAACCACTCAACTCTGTCGCTAGAGCCTGAAAGCAGTCACACCACAGGTACACAGCTGAGGGTGACCAGTTGGTCCCCTAAAACTAACATCTGACCCTCTCAGTTTTGGCATCAGAGAATTGTTTTTCTCATTCAAGTTGGGACTTCACTGGTTCTTGGTATGACGGGATTTTCTACTGTATCCCAGTCATTCTGGCTATCACAGTGAGAGATTTTAGGTCTGACTGGAATTTTTCTTCTTAGCAGGCTACTGAGTTTACTATGTATAGCACATGGGCCCTTAGCCTACTTTTATGGCCTGTGGCTTCAATAACAATCTAACTTCAGAGCCTTTGTGGTGCTATCTTGACCTGCTTGGTTAATGTCCTGTCTCAGGGCCCCCCTGGGCTGAGAGGACAGAAGGAGGTTCCCCAGCCCTAGTGCCTCCAGGGGAGAGAGAACGTATTCGGCTTTCTCCATGAGTGCTTGTCTTTGGCAGGATCCCCCCCTTGCCCTCAGCTCTGGGTGGTAGAGGGGAGAATCCGGCCTGAAGTCATTGTTATACCCACAGACATAAAAATCTGCCTTCTTTTCAAAGGTGTGTAAGTACAGACATTCTATTTCTACGTCGAAGTTGAAGACCACTTCATAAGCAGATCTAACTGGCCAAATGGAAGGTCGCTGAGCACTATCCACTCATCTTCTTGGTGAAGTGATTCTTCCTTTTAGAAAATTGACAGGAGAGAAGCATTCATCCTTTCTAGATCTCTGCCTGCTTTCTAGATGCACACCCACTCTGCCTTGGGCTTCCTGGTGTCATCACAGAAGCTGCCCGTCACTGAACAGTGGAAACCTTGGCTCCAGATTTCTCCATCCGCCCCACCCCTGGGAGGCAGGACAAGCCAATGGCATTTTGAAATTCAACGCTTTGACACCTGGCCTTTATCATATGAGATGAGGGGGATAGAAACCAAAGACGAGAGTGGTTGAAAGACCAATCCAGAGATGAAGGTGACCCAAACTCTGTTCTGGTCCCTCCATAGCCTCAGTAAACAGGTGACTGCTATCAAGAAGTTTCAGTGCTGCTCATAAATGAGCCCATGCAGGCAAGAGCAGAAGGCAAAGGCAAAATTCTGAAATGTGCACAAACACACTCAAAAAAACCAACCAACCAACAAAAACCACTTTCTGAAGATGTGGGAGGACCCTACTTTATTTTCTTTTTATTATTTTTTTTTTAAGATTTTATTTATTTATTTGACAGAGAGAGAGATCACAAGTAGACAGAGAGGCAGGCAGAGGGAGAGGGGGGGAAGCAGGTTCCCTGCTGAGCAGAGAGCCCAACGCGGGGCTTGATCCCAGGACCCTGGGATCATGACCTGAACTGAAGGCAGAGGCTTTAACCCACTGAGCCACCCAGGTGCCCCCCTTTTTTTTTCTTTTTAAAGGAGGGAAGGGCAGAGGGAGAGAAAGAAAGAATCCTAAGCAGGCTCCATGCCCGGTGCAGAGCCTGACATGGGGCTCAATCCCAGGACCCCGAGATCATGACCTGAGCCAAAATCAAGAGTCAGACGCTTAACCGACTAAGCCACCCAGGCACCCCAAGTCTGCTATTTCTTAAAAACAGATCCCTTTCTGTCCTGTCCTAGCTTCACCTTTGGCTTTTCTACAGTTATTTCCTCACCAGCCCCAATAATGACTCCACATTGCACACACATGAAATGCAAATTTTACCTTGACCAGGTCCTAGAAAGCAAACCAATGTTGCCACATTCAAGAAATAGGAGATAATAGCATTCACAGCCAAATAAACCTAGGGTTCCATTGGTCCCCCGCTTTCATTTGCCCAGTGGCAACTGGAGTGGCAAATCTCCAGTCAGAATGGCCAGGTGGGGCGCCTGGGTGGCTCAGTTGGTTAAGCGACTGCCTTCGGCTCAGGTCATGATCCCGGAGTCCCGGGATCGAGTCCCATATCGGACTCCCGGCTCTGCGGGAAGTCTGCTTCTCCCTCTGACCTTCTCTCCTCTCATTCTCAGTCTCTCTCTCTAATAAATAAAATAAAAAATCTTTAAAAAAAAAAAAGAATGGCCAGGTGTCCTGGCTGAGGTCACCTGTCATAGCAGTCCCCACAATCCAGTGGCCTCTACACCAGAAGACACGATCCAGTGTACTTCCTCCTCTTCCTCTCCCAGATTCTGGAAGTAAAATACTACCTCCTGTCTCAGAAAACAACTGACATTTTCTTCCACAGTTTCTTCCTTACCCCACCCGCTCTCACCACCTGGAAACAACCTGGGTTTTTTGGTTGTTCTGTTTTTTCTGGTTGCAAAAGGCTGGCTCACTCTACCAACCACCATTCCAACAAAATCAGTCCGTGAAAACAGTTACAGAGAAGGGAGTAAAAATTACCCACAATCCCACTTCCTAGAAATAAATAAGCACGGTTAACATTCTGTATTATTCTTTTCTAACTTATGCATCCACACACGAGTTAGATTATTTTATGTTAGAAGGATCATCCTTCATAAATAATTGTGCAACTTTTTATCACTTGGAAGGCATCACCTGTAATGCCTGGGATTGACTTCAAAGTAATCCAGTTTTTTTGGGGGGGGGGGAGTAAGGATGAAATAGTATTGGCTTTGGGGATGTTGAAGTTGTTGATGATGAGGAAGAGGTTCAATATCACCTTCTCTGATGTTTTATGTTTGACATTTCTCCTATTGCTATGTTTTTTTGAAAATAAGGGGGAAAAAAAAAAAGAAAAGAAGGAGAAAATACACTGTTATGAGTTAAATTGTATCTCCCCCCACCCCAAATCCCTAGGTTCATATCCTAACCTCCACTACCTCAAATGTGACCTTATTTGGAGACTGGCTCTTTACAGAGGAAATTCAAATTAAAATGAGGTCATCAGAGTGAACTGTAATCCAGTATGACTGGAATCCTTATAAAAAAGGGGGAATTTGGACCCAGACATACATAGAGGGCCGATAAGCCCTAAGCCAAGCAGACGGACCTGTCCAGACCCTTCCCTCAGCAGAAACCAATCCTGCCAAGTGCTTTGATTTTGGATTTCTGGCTTCCAGAACCGCAAGACAATAAATTTCTGTTGTTTAAGCCACTGGGTTTGTGGTACTTTATTTACGGAGCCCTGGAAAACTAATATACACACCACAGATCTCTTTCCCCATCAGTAACGACAGACCTCATGTTAATGGCTGCGTTGTATAAGACTTTTAACTCCCAGCAAAGTAGACCGTGGCTGTCGGGCCAAAGTTCCTTCGATGCAAACCCTCCATCGCTTGTTCACATGTAACTTCTGCCACAGGAAAAACTGACGTGGAGAAAGCATTTTCAGAATCACATAACAGAAGATGCCTATGCAAAGGTTAAAAGCGGTTATTTTTTAATTCCGGGTGTCAGTACTGAACGTTAACATGTTGGTAATGAGGGGTGCATGTGACACAAGAGGAATCCTCTCATATCTTCTTCTCAAACAGCATGGGCTACAGGCCAACAGAAGGATCTGGGGTAGAAGGGGAGGGATCCGTCAATAATCTGTCTTAATCATTACTCTCTTATCCGCACCCTCCGCCTCCCACATACAAAGCCACAGAGCAAAACGGGGTGCTGAGCCCGGAGGAAGGAACCCTCCCTCTCGCTGGAGACGAGGCTGGCTTCCGTGGCACAACATCTATCAACAGGGCTCCTGACTAGCCCCGCCCACGGCAGGCGACTGACTCCCTACTCCGTCCACTTTGTTTTCCCTGAAAACGTCTTTCCTTTTTTTTTTCCTTGTACGGAAGTAATACTTATCACAGAAAAAAATAATCAAAAGAAATAATACCATGGCACATGCCAAACCAGAGAAAACATATGTCCAAATCTTGGCACATATACTGACATCAGTTTTATGAATTTTACTTTTTACGAGAGCGGCTGCACATCCTAATACTGCCTGTAACCCTTTTTATTCCATATACTGTGTCAATAAAATTTTCCCAAGATTTTATTTGACACAGAGAGAGCACAAGCAGGGGGAGCGGCAGGCAGAGGGAGAATTGGGCTCCCCGCTCAGCAGGGAGCCTGATGCACCACTTGATCCCAGGACTCCAGGATCACGACCCGAGCCGAACGCAGACGTTCAAGTGACTGAGCCACCTAGGCGTCCCCGCATCAATACATTTTGACGGTATTATTTAAAAGACTGCAGACTCATCCATCGCGCAAATGTGCCACAAATTATCCCCCAATTCCCTACTGCTGGACATTAGGAAGAGACCGTTTCTTCCCTCTGACAAATTACAACTCAACAAACTTGTCTGTAGCTAAATCTCAGCATGAATTTATAATGATTTTCTTAAAATAAACTCCTAGAAGAGGAATGGCAGGATTTAACAGTATTCAACATTAAATTTTTGATAAATAGTGCCAGCTCACCCTTGAAAAAAACTGTCTTAGTTTGTATTCCCTCAGCAGTGTACCAGCTGTCCTTTCTCTACCATCTTTCACCAATTTCATCAACAACCTCCCCCCACCCCCTGTCAAAAACCAGTATCTCATTGTTTTAATTCATTGCACATGTCCCTCTATAACACAAGGTGAAGAAAGTTGAGGGGCGCCTGGGTGGCAGTGGGTTAACCCTCCACCTTCTGCTCAGGTCATGATCTCAGGGTCCTGGGATAGAGTCTTGCATTGGGCTCTCTTCTCGGCAGAGAGCCTGCTTCCTCCTCTCTCTCTGCCTACTTGTGATCTCTGTCCAATAAATAAATAAAATCTTAAAAAAGGAAAGAAAGTTGAAGAAGTTTCCCTATCCAGCAACAAGTAGTGGTAAATAAGCCCTTGAAAGCTACTACACAGTACTGCGAATATAAACAAGAATATGGTACTATAATCATCCAGCTTGCAGATAGTCTAGAACTTAATTATTCCAACCACTAGAAAGGATAATTACATAATGTGAGAGAGGTGCTCATTACACCTCTGATACACAGAGTATCATTACAATGGCAATCACCTTACGATACAGAAATGCACGAAATTAACGTGTTGTACACCTTACATTACACAACGTTATATGTCAAATACGTTCGGTAAAAAAGAAGTTGCCCTATCCGGTAAAGAACGTTTAAGCAAGTAAGACTCATGGGGGTCCAGAGAGTGGCTCCTTCCTCAGGATGGAGGCAGCAATGTGGATGGCAGGGTGGTCCCCCCTAGTGGAAGGGAAAGCTCAAGTCCCGAGGGAATGGACTATTTAGTGGGAAAATGACGTGGATCCAGAAAGCTCTGGAAGACACCAGAGTTCTCTCCTAGAAGGTCCCAGGGACAATGGAACAATGGGAAACCATTACAGAGGGCCCCAAACCCTCCCAGTGCCAGAGAGAGGAGTTCTTCCTGAACCTGGTCCATCTGCCTAGTTAGTCCCCCCACAGAACCCACAGGACAAGGGAAGGGCATCTGACCCCTTCTCCAAGCCCGCCCAGTCTCTGAACTGAACCCAACCCTGAAGTTGAAGAGCAAAGCAGAAAGCTGCCCTTGGCATTCCCCCTACTTCCCCTTCTCTTCTCACACTCTTCCTTTTCCTCCAGTATAAAAGCCACAGTTAACAGCCCGATGGTGAATAAGAGAAGCAGCTCTTTCACATCGGGGGGGAAGGGGAGCTCTCCAGTGTACAAAAATGCTTTCACACTCGTCATCTCCCATCCTCCCATCTCTGCCCTGGCCATGGTTATTGTGCTTCCCCTCTTACACAACGCTGGGGCCCAAATCATAGCCCACAGCAATGCAGAGGTCATGACTAAAGTCCAGTGTCCTGGGTCCGAACTTCTCCATCCACTACCTCATTCCCAGGAGACACGAGAACACCACCGCGCACGCCCACAGTTTGATGCCCACCTAGCACAGACTTCTACCTAAAAGGGACCAGAGGCTTGGGGAGCAAGCTGGCTGATCCACGGGCCAATTTACCAGGAACTGAACAAGCACAGGTTAGACCACAAGCTCTGGGTAAAATGCCCAAGGGGGGAAAAAAAAGTGATACATAACCAGAAACTATACAATCAAGGTAAGGATTCGTCCTGCAAAAGGCGCGGAAGCTTCACTCGAGTGTTTAAGTTCCTCTTAGAGGTTCTCCAATCAGAAACTACTTAACATTAAGTCACATAAAAAGCAGAAACTAAAAGGCGGTTTTATTGAGGTCTTTAGAAGGCTGGTTGATCTGCCAGTTCTCAGTAAATGCTAGCTGGTCTATCAGTTGGGTTTTTTTTCCCCCCTCTTGGAGAATGCAACTTCACAAACCAAAGATCAGCAAGTATGAAATTAAGCCATTTTCTTGAAATTAAACCATTTTCTTGAGTCAGCTTTATCTTTGTTCGCTCATATTCCACATGCACGGCTCGGCCTTTCTCAAAGAATTTCTAAGTGTCTGGGTATTTAGTCTCTATTTTGGGAAATTCTTTTATTTTGCAGAGAGAGAAGACTGTTTTTAAGAATTCCTAAAGAAAACAGGCCAATAGACCTCTATATTCTAACTTCAACTCGGTAGCACGTATTTATCTGAAACCAAGCCTTGTTACCTCTCCCTAGTAAATGCCTGCTGCTTTCTTCCACGATTTGTTGTATTTAGTTCGAATATCTATCCAGAGTGGCAGACAAGGACATAACAATTCAGTTCTCTTTTCCAGCTAAAATTAATTTCACTAGTGCCAATTATTTTCAGGAAAGAAATGCATCTCCAAAGGGCACTTGAAAAGGGGTGGGGGGGAATTGGACAAGAACGTTATGCTTCCAGGCAAATCCTTTATAGCATTTGAGCCTTGGCAAATGAAACTCTGGAGAGACAAACGCATTTATCAGGAATCTGCTTCATTAATCTGACAAGGAAAATTATGTTAAGGGATAAGCCACCAGTAATTAATATTTATTGTATCTCCACTGAGTAAATGATACTGCAGTCACCATTTTACAGGAGAGAACACAATTCCTGCACACAAACTGCTTACAATGTCATCCTCAAGGTGCTCAAATAGGAGATAGAATAATGATACAGAATACGCTGCACTTTACAAAAGAGCTAAACACTCCTTGCAGATGCTTGCACTGGAAACTGCTTTCCAGAGATGGAATGAACTGGCATGGATCCATCCCCACTCCTCCTCACTTCCTCAAGACTCTGATGTACACTTTTTAAGAAAGTTAAGTGTAAGAGTATGTAAAGCATGGCCACTATTCATATACATAAACATACACAAAGAACTTAATTAAATTATAGTTAGTTCCATACATGTGTAACTCGAAGACCCAGCCTACTGACTGAATCAATCCATTCATCCACCGCCATATTGTAGAATGAGATCACAGGACCTTATTCATCAAAAGACTGTCCTCATGGGAGATGCCTGACAAATGTATGTTGGGTAGATGAATAGAGAAAAGAAGGGAATAAGGAAAAGAAAAGGCAAGAGAAAGGAAGCTGGAAGGAAGGCAGGCAGAAGAAGAAAGAAGGGAAGAATGAAGAGAGAGGGAGAGAAGAAGGGAGGATTGAGCTCTGAGGTTCCAAGAAGTTTTAACAAGCTGGCATCGTTCTCCAGCAAATCCAAGAAAACCTTTCCAATGCTCCAAGTCTGGTGTTACTACTTCCACTCAAACAATAATGGATATTTTCCCTTTTGTCCTAAGACCTTGGAACTTTAGTCTTAATTGTGAGTATCCTCCAATACCAATATCCCAGAGGGAATAGGACATTTTAACTGCATATTAGACATATCTGAGCACACAAGAGTCCCAAACTCCTTTAAGTCTCTAAAATAATCTATATGATACTGGGAAAAACAAGGCCCTACCTGAATGGGTCCCAGGCTCAACTTCCAAGCAATCCATGGAATTCCTTTCTCCTGGTTAATTCTTACTCTTTCTTCAGACCTCACCTTATAGGTCGCTTTCACTTAGGTAGCTTTCCACCATCTCCCCAGGTTATGGTCCCCATCACCCAGAGACCCCATCCCAGTTGTAGTCAAGTCATGTGTTATGTTACCCATTGGTTAATCTGTCCCACCCTTATAAGGCTCTGAGCTCGATGAGGATGATGACCTTGTCTCCCAATTTTTTTTTTTTAAGAGGGAGAGAGAGTTGGGGAGGGGCAGAGGGAGAAAGTGAGCCTTAAGCAGCCTCCACCCCTAGTGCGGTGCCTGACATGGGGCTCTATCTCAGGACCAAGATCATGACCTGAGCTGAAATCAAGAGTTGGACACCAATTAAGCCAACCAGGCACCCTGAGGACCTTGTTTACCTTTTGTTCACTGTTGTTTTCCTAGCACTTAGGATGGGGCCTGGCAAACTGTAGGCAAAAAATATTACTTAAGAAAATGAGTAAATGAATATATGACAAAAAGCACCCAGACATCTCCTTAAGAACAGGCCATTTTCCCTATTTCCTGGCCTGAAAGAAGATACGAAGATCCGAATGCTCCGAAGAGATGCATCCAGAGGAACAAACATTCCCAAATTACATCAAAATGTGAATCAGCGGTCCTTTAAAAACTGACAAGTAAAAGAAGTACAATACCAGTTCTGAACGGGTTCATTTTTTTCTTGGCATATCAAAACAGAGAACGTCAGTAATCGAGGACCAGGTTTCATACTTTTCCTGCACGTCTCCCTGGGTCTAGTCCCCCGCTGTCAAAGAGTATTCATTGTGAAGAGTGGAAATACACCCCTGCTAGTTCAAGAAGAGGATCTGTTGCATGGCCATAGGAAGGCTACTAGAAAGGGCTGCTCCCTCTGTCCTTCAGAGATATCCCAGTCTCTTTATAGCTTCTGGCTTTCCCACCTTCTCACTCTCTCTCCTCTTGCCAACTGAAAACTTTGCCAACCTGTCCAAATCCCAGCATGAGCCACAGGGGAGCCAAATCGATCCAGTTCCATAGGTCTGGCTTCCTTTCTCTCTAAATTCAGATTTGAGAGAAAGTCAATGTCATTGGCTGGCCATGGATCAGATGCCTAGGCTGGTCCAGTCAGCCGACATGGACCTTCCTCTTCGGTACATGGGCTCCTCTCCACCACTTCTCTTTGTGATGTTTCACGTGATCTAGGATTCTGATATTCATGAGATACTAGGATGCACACTATTTGCAAATATTTTTAAAACTCACCTTACAGGGAAATTTATGTATCCAGTGGAACATCAGTCAATGCCTTCATCTGTAATAACTAGTCAAATAATGAGGCATTTCCCTAAACTTAATGCTGGGGTGACATGAACATCAAAGTTACACAACTTCGGGGCGCCTGGGTGGCTCAGTGGGTTAGAGCCTCTGCCTTTGGCTCAGGTCATGATCTCAGGGTCCTGGGATCGAGCCCCACATCGGGCTCTCTGCTCGGCAGGGAGCCTGCTTCCCCCCCTCTCTCTCTGCCTGCCTCTCTGCCTGCTTGTGGTCCCTCTCTCTCTCTCTCTCTCTCTGTCAAATAAATAAATAAATAAAATCTTAAAAAAAAAAAAAAGTTACACAGCTTCCTGCCAGGGGGTTCTAGAAGTATGCTAACTTCGTAAAAATGCTACGATAAACATCCAGCTTCAAATGAGCCCAGACTATCCCACCTCTTTTAGTGACAGTACTGATGATGTAGGAAATGTTGGGGTTCAGAGCTGATGGCCAAGAAAGAATTCTTGAGACATCTTCAGTGCAAAATGTGGTTTTATTAAAGCACAGGGATGGGGCCTGTGGGCAGAAAGAGCTGCACTGGGGTTGTGACGGGTGACTGATCATATTTTTTTTTTTAAGATTTTATTCATTTATTTGACAGAGAGATATCACAAGTAGGCAGAGAGGCAGGCAGAGAGAGAGGAGGAAGCAGGCTCCCTGCTGAGCAGAGAGCCCAATGTGGGGCTTGATCCCAGGATCCTGGGATCATGACCTGAGCCGGGTCAGTGGGATCATGACCATGAACCCACTGAGCCACCCAGGCACCCCTGATCATATGCTTTCAAGTTGAGAGCGGTACAGGGACAGCACAAGCCTCCCAGGTGTTTTGGAAACAAGGTTTCTAGGATTCTGAAGGAGTTATCCATTGTTAGGAAAGGACATTTATTACTGTTTAGTAAAAACTCAGTCATGAGACCCTTCATATGCTTGGAGGATGACTGCTAACACTTATCTTTTGGGGTAGAGATAAAGGAAGTTTCCAAAGGAATTTTTATACATTAAAAAAGACTTACAGGATCCTGGGATAATGTTAAGCTAAGATTACCTTTTGCCCTCAACAAAGTGTCAACATCGAGGCATTGAGCTCTCAGAGGAAGGTCACTCTGCCTGTTTCAGGGACTTGTCAATGGGCTCTAAGTTGTAAAGAAATTTTTCTTCTGCCTTTGTTTCCCACACCATTACCACGTAATAATGCAAAGCCCTCCAGTCTAAAAGCAGTTTAAGAAGAGACAAGGGCTCAATCCACAGTCCTCTTCCAGTTTATACCTTTTCTGATGATTTCCAAAGTCTGGAAAGCAACCCAATTAGCTACATTACCTCTTTTCTCATATCAGGTTCACGGGCCTAACACATCTATTAACTTTGTGGAAATGGATTTTGCTACATAGACCAACTCTGTCTCAAGAGCCCTCTGGAGTTTTCCCTACACAGCTATGATTGAAACAGGTCTCTTTTTCACAGAAGTTCTCTTCCCATGACCATCACCAAACCGGAGACATAAAAAGAAAATGTCTGGTCCTGACAATGCCCTGGAAAGTACAGGATCCCCAAAGAGAATTATGTGTGATTCTCACAAAAGCTGGCTTGTTATACCTCGTCCCTCCCTTCTCATGAACACATCACCCGACTGGGCAACTCGGCACCTTTGTCAGGTGACATCTTGCCTAGAAATCCTTCCCACCTCATCCTTCACTGTCAAAATCCTACCAGGGTTACAGTACCTGGATCAAGGCAGTGCCTCTCCATGAAGCTCGCATTTCCCGACGGCAAAGTTACCCGTCACTACACTGTCAATCTCTCCGAGGCCCTCCCACGAGCACCTACCTTTCTCCCTTGAAGTTCTTGAGGTGAGGGGAGCAGCCCCATGTTCCCTGCACCTCGCTAGTACAGAGAGATGTTGATTAAGTTTAAAATGACCCCCTAAATGAATCTTCAGGCTTTGGGCCATTGCTTCAAGTTTGCAGGTTTGTTCTCTTCCGGTGAAAATATTCTATATTTCAGTTGTTATATTTGTGGCAGAGCTGGGGCTGCCTAATTGTGGCTAACCTGAACGTTTACAGAAGGAAAAGGCATTTTCTCCTTCGGTTCAGAAAATACTTAGAAATGACTATCTCCCTTTAGGTTTAGCTGGGTACCAGTAATTCACCATCTTTAAACTAACCTTTCAGAAAATGTGTAATATTAGCTCTTCTTCCAGATACCTCCTCAGGATTCCCCACTGAAAAATAAGCACATGCAGTAATTCCTTCCATAACTAAAATATAAATACATATTTCACTCTTGGGATAAATTGGCTTTTTTTTTTTTTCATGTAAATTCAGTAGCAATAAAAGGTAATGCTCAGCATGAGGAAATGCTGCTCCTCGCTGGCTCCCTCAGAAAATTCTGACTATCTATGTTACCTTCCACCCCTACCCCAACGCATTGAAAACCAAAAATATCTTCTTCAAAATGTAATTCCTTTAGTGGGAAAAAAAAAAAGAAAGAAAAAGTTTAAAATATTACTTCAAACTGAAAAATATGCTAGATTTTAATAGATCTGCATTTATTTTAGGAACAATTTCCTCAGCTTGCTCATTGGGAAGATAATTCTCTTAAGGGCTCTAGAGCTCTGGAAAGCCTGGCTAGGCTGAAGAACAAGGGCCATTTCTACCCACTCCATTGCTGCCCCCTGCTGACAAAAGGTTGGACACCTTTGCCAGACACTGCCCTCTCCTGCCACATACGCCCACTGGCCTAATGGGTACCAAACCCCATGGAGTATAAGCGAGGGCCAACAGGCATGGTTCCCTAAAGGTTTTAAGAATGAAGAGAAGAGACAAAGCATTCCCATATGAAATCATCCAAAAGCAGTATAAAATTATCCTCTTAAAGTTATAGAGTAACGGCTGTCCAGACTGACAGGATTCTGGGAAGGGTAAAACCAATGAAGACAGATTGCCCATAGAGGTTAGTGGTTCTCAATCTTTATGCCACTAAGGAACCCTACCTCAGTCAGCACGGACTCCTTGCTCTCCATAATTTGTCCACATAATAAAACCAAAGGACCCAGCAAACATTCACCTAATTCTAGACAAAAGCAAAGAAACACAGATGACTTCAGTCAGGTAATTTTAAAGGGTGAAAATAGCTCATCAACCCCCTGAGACAGAAGGTTCTAGAATATGAGGAGAACAAAGGCAAGAGAAATATAGATAAAATTAAATTTCCTTCCACCTTAAAGCCCATTGATAAATACCCGAAAGAAGCAGGATGCGACATTCTTTAAGGAGCTCCATGGCCACCTTAATGCTGATGTTTTGCCAGAGACTAAAAGCAACCTTTACTTGACAAGAGCCAGACCTCTGGCATCCTGTAAGTCTTCTGTAGCATATGGAAATCCTTTAGAGACTTCTTTTATCTCTACCCCCCTCCAACTTAAAAGTACATAGTCAATAGCTCCTCACAATCCCAATGCCATTCTTTCTGCCCAGGGGTCCTATCCCCGGGCATTGTAATAAAATCACCTTTTTGCACCAAAAACATGTCAGGAATTCTTTCTTGCTTGTTTGCTCAGCAGCTCCCCATCAGAACCCTTGAACGCTAAGAAGCTTTCTCCCCCCCACCCCAAGAAGCTTTCTTTGTGGGCTTCTCAGGAGGTCTGAGAACACCCATAATATGTATTCACTGACAGGGTAGGTGCCTGGGAGGCTTTCTTTTCCTAAGGAGGAAAGAGTCCTTGGCTTTCATTAGATTCTCAAAGGGGCCTGTGGCCAATAATAAATTAATCAATAAAAAAAATTAAGATCTGTAGGCCTAAGGATGCCAGGCTAGGAGCTCCTTGTACAGTTGAGGAGAAAGGATACCGACAGCACCTCTGGGGGAGACGCCATGTTCGCCCCTTCCTGTCCTGAGAGGGCCCCGCGCACATTTCACCAGAAGAACAAATACCTCCTCTCCTTCTCTGTGCGAACTCCACCATACTTTACTACCACAGGTCACATCCCATTGACAATTTTAAGGATAAAGAAAAGGCAACTCCAACAGGCCATAATCCTTAACCCTTTATCCTGTGTGGGCAGTTCTCCTTGACACACAGTAGGTCAGGCTCCTATTTGCGAAGCCGGTGTGCGAAACTGCTGTTTTTTTATTCCACACTTGCTATGTTATAATCCATAACAACTGAGTACCTGTAGGCACTAATCTGAGCTTGTCTTCACAGAAAAACAATACATAAAGAAATAAGTGGAGAGCATGTACAATTTCCTAGTGAATCGGCTTATCGGCAGAGGGACGCCCTTGCGCATCCCCCGCCCCACCTCCCCAACTTGGGAGTGCCCAGGCTCAGGACCACGGAGTGTAACCTTGGGCATGCTATCCCATATTTCTGGACCTCGATGTTCTTATCTGTAAAATGGGACTCCTAACAGTGCTTTTTGCATGGGCACGTTGTGAGGAATGATGCAATCATTGTGAACCACTTGGAAATGGTCCTAACACACAGCGAGCATCCTGGAAGTGTTTGCGGCTGCTGCGGTTCCTGCCACGGCCACGACCACCGTAATTATTATGGGGACAATTAAATAAGACTATGTGTAAAGAGCTTAAAATAGTGACAGGCATGTTGGAAATCCCCAATAAATGTGAACCGTGGTGATGATGAACATTAGCAGGAAAGTGAACAGATAGGGAATGTCTATCCTGTTATTCTAGCCAGGCATCAAAACACCAATGTATTTAAGAGACAATATATTCAATGGAAACCATATTACACTTCTCTTGCGGAATCATTTGCCTTCACTGTTGTAAAAAGCAAATCATTGATTGATTTTATCAATTTATTTTTTTAATTCTTAAGTAAGCTCCACGCCCAGCATGGGGCTTAAACTCATGACCCCAAGATCAAGAGTTGCATGCTCCATTGACTGAGCCAGCCAGATGTCCCCAGTGATTTATCTGTTTTTAAAAATAACTTTACCAAATCAATTGCTTTGATTCTCCTTCACAGTAGTCAGGTTCCACAGTCACCATGAAGACACGTTGAACTTAAAGACACTGAACTATCACTCTTAAGGGAAATACAAGGGGATGTTCCTGGGAGCCTCTAGTGACACTGTCATC
>CM052799.1:63123360-63214181 GCA_028533885.1 Nasua narica | reverse complement strand
TGTGAGCACTCCAGCCGGGGGTGTGTGTGTGTGTGACAGCACTCCAGCTGGTCTTAAATCCTTAAACACTCCTTCCTCACTGACCTAAGGCCCTCCGTCTATAAGAGATCAAATTTACTTTCTTTGAGATTTGCAGACCATTGGCCTTGAGAAGTGAGGAACCAGAACCTTCCCAGGCCCCTGAGGCCAGCAAGTCTGTCTGAAGTCACCTTGGCTTTCCCATCACTCCAGGAATTTTTTTTTTTAAGCAAAATGCTTTTCTTCTTGAGATTATACAAATGATTTTACTATCTCCCTTTGTGTATCTGCAGACCTTGCCTCCTTTGCAGAAAGAAGAGAGTACTCATCGCAAAACAAGAACCAGACTCCACACCCACCCCCAGCACTGAGAGGATATTTAGAGCTGACATCATCAAATCCACACGTGATCCAGAAATGCTGCAGGCCACTGCGTGCTCTTTGCTGACTGACTACCCTAAACCCCTTTAAACCCCTCTGGGCCAGGCAGAAACCTCAGAGTGGGCTTTCGGACAAGAATCTGCCTTCTCCTTGGGTTGCCGGCCTCCTGAATAAAGCTCTGATTCCTTTCCAATCAAAACTTGTCTCCTGAACGATGATCCTTCAAGCGACACGCAGCCGAACTTGGATTTGGTAACACACGCGCGGCACGCATACCCACGCATGCGCATATGCATCTCTACCACAGATGATAACCTTAAATGCTAAAGACTCATCCTGGTAGATTCGATTTTATTTTTACTTTGCTGAAGAGAAAACGGGGTTCACAACCCTTAAGTCACTTGCCTGGGGCCGCCCCACTCACAGGCGCCAGAGTCGGCACTAAAACCCCATCCAGTGCTGTCCAGGTGGCCCCGAAGACAGACTGCTCGGTCTACATGGAACTGCTCCCTCCGGAGCCCATTTCTGTGCCGTCTGCATGGAAGCAGAAACAAAAGGCAGATCATCGCCTTGTCTGACTTCCAGCTAGGAATGGCTGCATTGGATGACACGTTTTGGAATGTTTTACAAGTCTGCAAATGACCACAACTGCCCCTCGAGTATCAATTTTGGGCTTAAAAATAAATTTTAGCAAGTAGGAGAATCTATAAATACAGTATCTGTGAATAATGAGGATAGACTGGATTTTCTTAGTCCTTCATTAGTCTCTCGATCTTCACAACCTGTCTCACCCGCAAATTTAACATGTTTCACCCTGAAATGCGTTTTGAAATGTGCAAACCAGCCAGCACTTAGCTGAGAAGGGCTTAAGATTTTCCTAACCCTGGGTAACACACCCGAATCTTTGACCTTCAGCCCTACAGCTAGGCTATCCATTTATGCTTTTTTTTTTTTAAATCGTTTGTCATCTCATGAATCCACAAAGTTAGCTGCCTTTCCATATTTTCCACAGATTCATCACATGCTACAGATTTTACTTTAGAATTTTCCAAAGGGGAGGAGGTTGGAAAAAAAAAAATTTCTCCACAGCAGAGTAGCCTCATACACAGATCAGCAAATTACCTCTTCCTTTTTCCCAGATGCACTGTATCTTGCTTCATTAACAAGGAACTCAGCGAACGGCGCTGAAACTCACACCTGAACAAAGCTCATCTAACAAGTATTTTCTCCATCAGGCACAGCCCAGCCTTATGTGCTTAGACACACGACACGGCATTTGGGGCCCATTTAAAACAGCTATCACCAACAAAAAGTACAAACATGCAAAAAAACAAACGAACAAACAAAAAAATCTGGCACTAAACAGACTGTGGAAAGGGAACTTGTTTAATAGGAGAACTGAAGCAAGAAGGCAGAGCGTCCTCTTGTTTACCCTCCGGCGGGAAGGACTCGAAATCTTTCTGCAGCTCTACCTGCCTCCGTGAACCGCCAGGAAAGGATCTCAAGTACTGATTCTAGAGTTACAGGTGAATTGTAGCAAGAAGGCAAATGGGCAGATACAGAATCCCTGAAAAAGGAGGATCAACTAGATATTTTTAAGGTAAAATATGTTTAAAGCTTAGTGCTATGAAACTAACACAAACAAACTTGAAATCCAGCCAGAAACGCAGGATAGTGCCTGCGTGCACCCACGTGCCTGGTGACAGATGACCCCGAGCTACTCTCTTTCCATGTGATTCCAGGCCTCTGATCACCGAGAGAAGAGAGACACTTCATATTCACCGCTATCTGCTTCAAAATAGGCAGGGGCCCTTCATTCAATTATTTTAAAGTTCCACGATGAACAGTAAATTGGGACAATTTTCAGCACTGCAGTTATACAAGTTCAGAAGACTATACTCAAAGACATGCCCCTAAAGCTTTAAAGGTATTGATTTTGATGTAGAATAAAGTTTTCTCAAATACCTTTTTTGGGGGGAGGGAGAGGTAAAAATTCTCCGGGCAGCCTTTACACAACAAATTTTATTGGATTTCACAGATCAAATTGTCATTTTAGTTGCTAAATGACATTTACCTATGGATTCTGTTCTGCTACCTTTAAGTGATGTCATTTTCTCTACAAGTTTACAGAGGTGATTTTTTTTTTAAGGCTAAGATTTCTGGGAAGAAAAATGGGATACATCTGGAGCCTTAGAGGTTTAAACCAGGCAAGGGGTAGAGCAGTGAATGAACCGATGGAAATCCCTGCCCACAGAGGCTGATGTTCTAATAGAGGAAGACAGACTATGTAGATAAGCAAGTGTGTAATGTCAGATGTGATGAGTATTCTGGAGAAAAATCAGGTAGGGAGAGAGCAAAAAAAAAAAGGGGGGGGTAGAGGGCAAAGGGTTTGCCATTTTAAATAGATGGGTAAGGACACCTGGGTGATTGAGTCAGTTAAATGTCTGCCTTCAGCTCAGGTGATGATCTCAGGGTCCTGGGATCGAGCCCCACATAGGGCTTCTTGCTCAGCGGGGAGCCTGATTCTCCACCTTCTGCCTGCCTCTCTGCCTGCATGTGCACTCTCTCTCCCTGTCAAATAAATAAATAAAATCTTTAAATAAATGGGTAACCTAGGAATTCCTCACTAAGACCTTAGAGTAAATAGTAAGAAGTAAGAAGCCATACACAGAGCCAAAGGAAGGATGTTCGAGGAAGGAAAGGGCGATAGGAGTGCGAAGACACTGAGGAGGGTCATCGCACTCTGCGGCCAACAAACATCAAGGTCGGTGAGACTGGAGTCGGAGAGGAAGAAGGGATGGAGAAGGCCTCAGAGAGGCACGCAGGGGGCTGCTCTGGAGAGCCTTTCATGCCAACTGGAAAGCCCAGGCCTCACTCTGTGTGAGGAGGGGCACATTAGGAGGTTTGTTTCGAGTGTCGTCTCTGTATTATCTTTTCAAGTTTCAATATTCAGAAAACTCCAAAGAATAGAAACCCCCATGCCTGCCAGCAAGATTCAACAACATGTTGTCATATTTGCTTTTTATTTTTCTGGAAACATTTGAAATCAAGTTACAGATACCTTGATACCTCACCCCAGAATATTTCAGCATATGTCCCCCAAAAGCCAGGGCATTCTTCTGCTTCTCCACAATTCCACCATCTCACTTAAAAAATTCAAAATAAATCCATTAAATGATCTAGTACATAGTCCATATTCAGATGCCCCTCAAGGTCCAAAACACTATAGTCCATATACAGAATTTGGTTGCTAGTCACTGGACTCTCTGCCCTTTTTTCCTATATAAAGAGAAAAGATCTGTGGTTTTATGGCGGTCCCGCATTCTAGATTTGTCTGATTGTTCCTCACGGTGGTGTTGAACCTGCTTTTCTAGCGCCTCTATTTTCTGTAAACCATAAGGCAGGTACACAGGTTGGATTAGATTCTAAGCGTTGCCAAGAATGTCATGTTGTACCATGTCAGCAGGCCCCCATGGCAAGCCAAGCCACCATAAGTGAGGGTAAATGAACACTCAAAGAGGAGTTGTCAGCTACCTTCCTTGAACGTTACTTTGTAAAGACTTTATTTTTAAAACATCTCTAGATCCAATGTGGCACTCGAACTTACAACCCCAAGATCAAGAGTCGTGTGCTCTGCGGATCGACCCAATGAGGCACATAATTCCCAAGTACTCCTTGGCATCTTACGAACACACACACACACACACACACACACACACACACACCACAGGCCTTACACATATCCCATTCCCCAACAACCTGCACCTAACGGTTTTGGCATTTAACGCGCTTTGCCTAAATCACCGATTTCTTCAGGAACTGCAAAAAGCATTGGTTGACATTCTGCCTTCCCACCACCTGCCACTCTTGTTTTTGCTCTCACCACAGCCTCGTGATTATTTTTATTCCAAATGTTCTCAACTACTACCACGATTATCTTTTCGACACACGCCCATGAGCCTTTGAGCACTTCCTCTTCAGCTGCTGTTTAATGTCCCAGACATATTATACTTTCCCTATTCCGGCCTGAATCAATCATTTCACTGTTGGCAGGTTTTCAATAAAGGAGAGCTATTACCTGAATTTTTTTTCTTAAAGACTTTATTTGACACAGAGAGAGAGATCGCAAGTGGGCAGATAGGCAGGCAGAGAGAGGAGTGGGAAGCAGGCTCCCTGCTGAGCAGAGAGCCCGATGCGGAGCTCTATCCCAGGACCCTGAGATCATGACCCGGGCCGAAGGCAGAGGCTTTAACCCACTGAGCCACCCAGGCGCCCCATTACCTGATTTTTTTTAAAAAGAATCTCTCCAGCTGCTAGATTGAGAATGTTGTTATGTGAGATCATAAGTAAGGAGATGAGTAACACGTCTCTTTCGTAGGCATCCAGGCAAGAAGCTGGTAATGGTGGCCGTCATCACAGGGGTCAGATTCTGGTTATATTTTGATGGAAGAGACAACAGTATATTCTCACAGTTCTAATGCGGAGTATTAGAAAAAATGGAATAAATGACAAAGAAGGACCTTGAGATTTGGAGTCTGGGCAACTGGAAGGATGGAGTTCCCATTTATTAACACAGGAAGATAGAGGGGTAAGTGTTCGGCGGTGCTTGCGGGTCAGGAGAAAGGGATAGGGAGAAGTGCAACATTCCATTTGGGCTACATGAAGGGAGTTACTGTGAGACACCCAAGTGGAGATATAACAAGGCAGCTGGGTCCGTGAGACTGTATTCACAGCTGCAACTCTGGAAAAGGTCGCCAAGGGGATGACTAAAACAAGAGGAGAGAGGAATTCCAGAGACACGAGGAGGAACCAGCAACAGAAGCTAAGAGGAGAGGCGGCCTGCGAGGAGGGAGCAGATCAGGAGAGCACGGTGTCCTGTGTTCAGGACACTGTATTAAAGAGGAAGTGGCTGGGGGATCCAGTGCCCCCGACAGGCCAAGGGCATGAGGACTAGGACAGCGGACCACCCACTCCATTACCCACCTGGAGATCATGCAGGTGATCTCGATGAGAACAATTTTCAGTGGAAATCGTGGAGGAAACGGCTATCGTAGGATAGGTTTGAGAAAGACCAGAAACACCCCGGACAGTCCTTGAGGGGACTCCCTTCAAGGCGAGCAGAAAAATGGCCCTTGAGAGAGAGCGTGCAGTCAACAGAGGGATTTTAGAGCGATGGTCTCTTTGTATACTGATGGGAATAAAGCACAGAAGAATATGCCACCACAAAATAGGTCACTTTGATGTAAGGACTCTTTTTAGCCAAGGGCAGGTGAGAAGAAGCAGATAAGAACAACTCTCTTCCTTCTTTCTACCGTGAAGGGCAAGACTGTTCTTCAGCCCCTGACATTCTAGATTTTTATCAACCAGGAACAGCATTAGAGGAGTAACCATTAACCAAACCTAACAAACCTTACTAATTGTCCCTTGTCATCACTTAACTTCCCCCATATAGTATCTTTCCACAAGCTGCAGCCCCTAAAAGCTCAAAGTCCTTTTCCTTTGTCACTTCACTACAAAATTTATTTTTCTTTTGTCAGGAAGTTATACAAGCCCCAGTTCTAGCCACTCCTCTCATGAGGACTCCAGTGTATATGCAAGATGGGTGCCTTAATTTTTTTTTTTTTTTTTTTTTTTACAAAAGAACGGATTAACAAGGGAAAATCCATCTAATTTATAAGGCTCCTGCCAGAGAATTTAGGAGGATAAAAACGCCAAGCTTTTTCTCTCTTACAGGAACAGCCCCATAGACTGACAGGAGAGAGAAGGGAAAATTTTCAGAACAGTGTCCTCAAGCAGGCGAGAGGTGGGATGAGTGGAGGGATTGGCCTAGAGCAGGTGGAGGCAGAGTGCTGGGGAGCAGTGGCAGGTGGGCGGGAAGGGGCGCTGAGGAGATTGCTGGAGATTCTCTTTTGGTGGCTTTTATTTTCTCGAGGACACAGACCTGGAATCAGAACTTAAAAGTGAAGATGGGGAAGGAAGCGCTGGAGAGTCAAGACTGAACTAGGGTTTGGGTTTGGCCACGGTGAGTACAGCCAGGCGAGAAAGGTAAAGCAATGGGGGGGGGGGTCTGCGGGCGCCGCTTACGCTGACAGGCAGATGAAGGAGCAAAATGCTGGAGTGATGGCAGTTCACCATCTCAAGCCACGAAGAGATGAGGAACAGGAGGGGATCCGGTGTGACAATGACATGAGATTCAAAGGTGGATGCTTTTAGGAAAGAAAGAGACAGAATGCTCTGGAAGTGGCACAGAAAAACAAGGAGGTCACTTACCCCACCTTCGTGTCCCGGGAGGAGCAGAAGAGAAGAACCACCGCGTGGGAGGGCTGCAGGGGAGAATCACACCCCGGATAAAAAAGGTCAAGGAATCGTCAATTCGAGAATGGGCTGAGGATGGAAATTATGTCTGATGATGGAACATGAATCCCAAGCAGCACACAAAGGGATTTCAGGAGTTGAGGAACAGAGTCAGAAGAGGAGCTACAGGCCCCATCAGGAAGCAAGTCAGGAGGCGGGCTTGATGTGAAGACCTTGGGTCTTTTGTGATGGCCGCCACCTTGTGGCTTCAAGGGCATGACAGGATTAGACTCAATAGTCCCAAGCAGATAGCCTTGGGAAAACAGAGCATTAGGACTTCAAGTGGAAAATGATGATACGTAGAAGTTAAGCAATTATCCAAGAAGCATGTCAAAAAATCTTCAACATCATTAGTCTTAAAGAAAAGTACAAAGCAAAACTAGACTGAGATACCACTTCCCACCCACTGGGATGGCTATAATCAGAACAGTGGAAAATAAGAAGTGTTGGTGAGGATGTGGAGAAAAATAGACACTACTCGTGAGAAAGGAAAATGGTATAGTCACTGTAACTGGCAATTTCTCAAAAAGTTTAACCCAGAATTACCACAGGATCCAGAAATTCCACTCCTGGGGATACACTCCAAATAACTGAAAACCAAGACTCAAAAAAATACACACACATGTCTATTCAGAGCAGCACTCTCCACAAAAGGCAAAAGGCGGAGACAATTCAAATGTCCATTAACAGATAAATGGATAGATTATGGTAGGACCATACAAGGGGCTATCATTCAGCCATAACAAAGAGTGAAGTACTAATACGTGCTACAGTGTGAATGAACTTCTAAGACTATGCTACTCGAGGGCGCCTGGGTGGCTCAGTTGGTTAAGCGACTGCCTTCAGCTCAGGTCATGATCCCGGAGTTCCGGGATCGAGTCCCACATCCGGCTCCCAGCTCCACAGGAAGTCTGCTTCTCACTCTGACCTTCTCCCCTCTCATGCTCTCTCTCACTCTCTCTATCTCAAGTAAATAAATAAAATCTTTAAAAAAAAAAAAAAGACTATGCTACTCGACAGAAGCTCACATATTATAGGATTGCATTTATATGAGCCACAAAGGAGCGTAAATCCACAGATCTAAGATGGGGGGCTGCCAGGGGCTAGGCCAAGGGGAACTGACTGCCTAACAGGTATGGGATTTCTTCTTGGGGTAATAAAAACATTTCGGAACTAGGTAGAAGTGGTGGTTGCACAACTTTGTGAATACACTAAATGTCACTGAATTGTTCGTACTTAAATGGTCAATGTTATGACACTGCCACTTAAACTAAAATATAACTTTTTAAAAATATTTTACTCATTTATTTGACAAAGAGAGAGAGATCACAAGTAGGCAGAGAGGCAGGCAGAGAGAGAGGGAGAAGCAGGCTCCCCGCTGAGCAGAGAGCACAATACGGGGCTCGATCCCCGGACCCTGAGATCATGACCTGAGCTGAAGGCAGAGGCTTTATCCCACTGACCCACCCAAGTGCCCCTAAAAAATAATTTTTTAAAGATTTATTTATTTGAGAGAGAAAGAGCGCGCACAAGCGAGTGAGCGAGCATGAGCATGAATGGGGAGGAGGGGAAAAGGGAGAGGGAAAAGATGCGGGGCTCCATCCCAGGACCCTTAGATCATGACCTAAGCCAAAGGCAGAAGCTTAACTAACTGACCCACCCAGGTGCCCCTAAAAAATATATCATTAAGAGAAAAAAATTTAGTAATTTACCCATCCCCAAATCAGACTAGCCTCAATACTGAACTAAAAATAAACACTGAAGAAAGGTTAGGTTTAAATCAATGAATAACAAAGAACACCAAGACTTAGGAGCAAGATGCCGCTGGACTAGGTTTTCTCCACACCCAAAGCCTCTTAGAACTTTAAGCTAAAGACCAGCCTGTGAGGGGTCTATTCTAGTTCCGAATAGCATCTCAGGCCCACACCTGTGGCTCCCCTTTTCCAGATCACAGGAAACCTCCAGCAATGGTGGCAAAGCTCAGTATTTACTGTCCAATTAGTTATTAGAACACAGCAATTTAAATTATTTTTAAAGCCCAGTAATTTTTTTTTTCATCTACAGAGAAATGTTCCACTCTTTTTGAGATGAGTGAGTGGCCTGTTCCTAGTATCCCACTAGCCTGGTGGTCACTGAAGAGTATCTGATTCAAGGGGCACCTGGGGGGCTCGGTCGGTTAAATGTCCAGCTCTTGATTTCAGCTCAGGTCATGATCTCAGGGTCAGGAGATCAAGCCCCGCATGGGGCTCTGAGCTGAGCGTGAAGCCTGCTTAAATCTCTGTCCCTCTGCTCCTCTGCTCTCCCTACTCTCCCCGCCCCCCAAAAAAGAGTATCTGATTCAAATTAGTAGACCATATAGAAGGTGCTGAAGTCCTTTTCTCTGTAACAGTGGATGGCACATGATAGGCATTTGACCGGAATTTGTAGGAGAACGAAAGACAGGAAAGGAATCAAGATAAAACTCAGGTCTGGCCAAGGCAATTGCTAAAGAAATCATTTCAGTAAAGACATGTCCAGACCTGAATCCACTGATCTGTTTCGTTCGACCCAATCCTCACTTGTAAGCACAAAGCCAAGGAGGGAGTCTGGGAATGGCAATTAAGAGTTCACCTCAACCATTAACATTGTGTGGGACTCAACAAGTCACAGACCTCCCTGAACTGTCTTTTTCATCTATAAAACGAAGAGGTTGAACTAAACTCCAACAAGTCTCTCAGTCTTAAAAATCATCTATTCCAGGATTTTTTCGTAAGGCTTCTCCCTTAAGGACTGGGAGAGGCTGGATAATTCTTGTTCATCAACAACTATCCCCATATAAAGTCCTGTCCCTTCCTCAGAGATTTGCTTTCTGAACTTGGGAGAGCTACACCCTTAGTGTGGCTTTGGGATGGTGGTTAAAGCTTCTGGACATCATAGAGCCACAAGTTAAGATTCCTAGACTGGGATTCAGAAGAGCTCTACCCAAACTGTTCATCATTATAGGTAGAAGTACGTTGCTAACAAGTTGGGGGGGCCCAAACTTGGCTTCAGAATCAGAGGCCTGGTCTGACCAGATAAGGATGGAAGCAAGAGGGGCGCCTGGGTGGCTAAGTCGGTTAAGCGTCTGCCTTTGGCTCAGGTCATGATCTCAGGGTCCTGGGATCAAGACCTGCATCAGGCTCCCTGCTCAGCCAGGACTCCTCTTCTCCCTCTGCCCCTCCCCCTGCTCATGCGCGCGCACGTGCTCTCTCTCTCTCTCTCTCAAATACAATCTAAAAAAAAAAAAAAAGAAACCAGTAATCTAGTAAATAAATAACAATAATAAAATAAAATGCATCATGGCATACCTCGCAGCTAACTCCCGGTTACTATAAACTAGAACATTCCAGATGTGAACGGCAGGGCCAGACGACGGCAGAAGCTTCTAAGATTAAACAAACACAGATAAGAACCAGCTCACTTCCTGATTAGCTGAGACTCGAGGCAAACCACTTAAACCCATCCAGCGCTCAACTGCCTCTTCCCTAAGGTAGAGCTGACACTACCTGTTTACCAAGGTTGGGATTAAATGAGGCAACTACGGAAAGGCATTTTGTACAATACTCATCATAGAACAGGTGGTCAAAATAGAGCTGGCTGCCTCCTTCTTAGTTCACTTCCCTTAGTCTATTTGTCTTTTTGAATAACCTACTGCTTATCAAAGGATACACAAATATCACAGGGAACTCGACTTGTCGATTTTCTTTCTTTTAGAGCCATAAAAAAGGGGATTTGATGGAGGCTAAAATTAGGCTGTAGGGTTATTTGTGAATCAATTTAGCTATATATAGTAAGTCTGGTTCTTTTAACCATATATAATAGATTTGAAAGATGACATATTAACAGGGTATGTCCTTCGAGAAGCCAGCCTGGTCAGCCACATCGATCCTGCTGATCAACAAGAGAGACAGATAAAAGACAGAGCACTCTGGGCGCCTGGGCGGCTCAGTGGGTTAAAGCCTCTGCCTTCGGCTCAAGTCATGATCTGAGGGTCCTGGGATCGAGCCCCGCATCGGGCTTTCTGCTCTGTGGGGAGCCTGCTTCCCCCCTCCTCTCTCTGCCTACTTGTGATCTCTCTGTCAAATAAATAAATAAAATCTTAAAAAAAAAAAAGACCACTCACTCTCAAATTCATTCACAGGCCACATACCTCATGTGGGGCATAACTAAGAAACTTCTGACTTATAAATGCTATCCATGCACAGTATTAGGATAATTTCCAAAATGAAGATTTTAAATGCCAAACAGCCTAAGCACCCAACAAGAAATACTGTTTAAATTATACAAAATTTTGATATTTTAAAATAAATAAATAGAACCTTTAAAACATTGGGGCACCTGGGTGACTCGGTCAGTCAAGCATGTGACATCCGACTCTTGATGTCGGCTCAGGTCACAATCTCAGGGCTGTAAGATCGAGCCCCACAGTAGGCTCCCTGTTCAGTGGGGAGTCAGCGTCAGATTCCATCCCTCTTCCCTTTGCCCTCCCCCTGCTTGTACTCTCTCTCTAAAATGAATAAATCTTTTAAAAAGAATAAAATATATAAGTAGACTATAAATAGAAAGGTACATTAAGTGAAACAGACTAAGTTTTCTGGCCACAAGTATAATATATGTATGAACGATGTTTATGCAAACTGACAGGGGCACCTGGGTGGCTCACTTGGTTAGGCGTCTGCCTTCAGCTCAGGTTATGATCCCAGGATTCTGGGATCGAACCCCACGTCTGGCTCCCTGCTCAGTGGGGAGTCGGCTTCTCCCTCTCCCCCTCCCCCCAACCCCTGCTCATGCATGCGTGCTCTAATATATAATAATCTAAAAAAATACTTCTGCGAACTGACAAAGATGAGAAAATGTTACAAAAATATTAAAATAGGGTTTTTTCTTTTTTTATTTCCTGTCATATTATTACATTCTTTCCTCCCCAACAAAGAGGATTCTAGAATAAATTTTAAAGTTGTCTGGGAAACAGCCTATATCTAGACTTCAGAGAGGCCAGCAATCTAACCCTGGCAGGTCTACATATTTTATTTTTCTAGATCATCAACATGAATAAAAAGAAGCCATTGCACCAAGTTTTATCTTATGAAAGGATCACTTGCCACCAAGTTATTTAATAGGACAAAACGTCCACCGATTTGGAATAAATGTCAAAAGGAGCATCAAAGAAATTACAGAAGAAGGATTTTCCTCAGTTTTTTTTTTTTTTTAAGTAGGCTCCATGTCCAGCACAGAGCCCAATGAGAGACTTGAACTCACGAACCCTGAGATCCAGACCTGAGCCGAGATCAAGAGTCAGACACTCAACCAACTGAGCCACCCAGGCGCCGCCTCAGTTCTTCATTCAACCCAGCCCTTGGCAGGGGACCAATTGCTAGTGACAGACAGGCACAGAATGCTTGATCTTGTTTTGCAAATTTGCAAAGGGGTGAGATGGAGAAAGAAGTTGGAAGAACTAAAAATCATAGACAATCCCAAAAGCATACTACATCCCATCACTCATTTTCCCCTTTTTCTCAATATTTAATAAAAACAAAACCATTAAAGAGAGGCTTTGTAGAATTATAAAAGCACTATATAGACATAGTAGGAAATCTGGGAAATACAGAAGAGCGTGAAGAAATAAAAGTCACCTATATCCTCATTAATTCCAGAGAAAAATCAACATGTTGGTATATTTCCTTCTAGTTATTTTTTATATGTGTTTTTTAATTAACATATAACGTATTATTTGCCCCAGGGGTACATGTCTGTGACTCATCAGGCTTATACATTTCACAGCACTCACCATAGCACATACCCTCCCCAATGTCCATAACCCAGCCACCCTATCCCTACCTCCCCTCACCCCCCAGCAACCCTCAGTTTGTTTCATGAGTTTAGGAGTCTCTTATGATTTGTCTCCTTCCTGATCCCATCTTGTTTCATTTCCCTCCCATACTCCCCCACGACCCCCTGCCCTGCCTCCCAAATTCTTCATATCAGAGCGATCATGTGATAATTGTCTTTCTCTGACTGACTTACTTCACTTAGCATAATACCCTCTAGTTCCAACCACATCGTTGCAAATGGCAAGATTTCGTTTCTCTTGATGGCTGCCTAGTATTCCATTGTATATATTTTTATATGTGTTTTTAATGAAATATTCTCAGGTGTAGTTTCATAACCTGTAATCGTGTGGTCTGAAATCTGCCATCCACCAATTCAATGGAAGGCACACAGGGGGCAGGAAGAGGTCGTGGACATCACCAAGGGGGTCATTCTTCCAGTCTTATTTAAATAAGTCCACCATTGAGCAAGTAGCCGCCTCAGTGTTTTGGGGAAGAGAAATGAATTCTAAATTTCCTTACCGCCTGAACAGAGCTTGGAAGTAACTGCAGAATCTTCCCAATGTACCATAGGGTACAAGGCAGAGAGGACCAAGGGTGTGGTAAGGACAGGGAACATGGCACCTGCCTGCGGGAGGAGTGGCGGGAGCCATGCTGACAGCCAGGAGCACAAGGACAGGAGGGACACCGCCTCAGGAAGGACACTTCAAGGGAAGGAGGCCGGTTGGGGGCGGGGGGAGGGATGGCTCGGGATGCAACGTGCAAGCCGACAGAAACTGAGGCTGGACCCCACTGTACGAGGACCACCAGGCCCTGGCAGAAACAAGAGAATAGGCTGGGATAGACGAAGACGCTCTGGAAAGTCCTCTCTCCTCCTCCCCCAGAGTGGAGGATCACCAGGGTGACCAGGCCACTCGCCAAAAATAAAGACAATACTTTTTCCTTATAATCAGAGTTGTAAATTGTATAAATGCATGACTCTTACATATAGATGCCGTGTTCAGGTAATTCAGATGTTTAATAACTTGCAAGTATGATACACATTTTTCTCACTAATATTCTTTCACCTGATATATTGTGATTACTTCACAGCAATTTTAAATATATATTTTTTTAAAGAGTTATTTGTTTATTTGAGGAAGGAAGGGCAGAGGGAGAGAGAGAATCTTGATACACTTCCCACTGAGCCTGAAGCCCGATGCAGGGCTCAGTCTCAGGACCCTGAGATCATGACCTGAGATGAAATCGACAGCGAGATGCTTAACCAACTGAGCCGCCTAGGCGCCCCTAATATTAAATATATTTTTTAAACATGATCTTACGGGCTACGTGGTATCCCACCACACAGCTATTCCTTACTTCAGGAAGTGTAAATCAGTGAGATAAAACTAGAGGCAGGAACCCTCGGTGCACTGTTGGGGGGAATGTATATTGATGCAACCACTGTGGAAAACAATATAGAGGGTCCTCAAACAATTAAAATAGAAATGTCAAATGACCTAATAATTACACTACTGGGTACTTACCCAAAGAAAATGAAAACGCTAACTGGAAAGGATACACACACCCCTACGTTTATTGCAGCATTATTTACAATAGCCAAGATATGGAAGCAGGGCAAGGGCCTATCAAGACACGAATGGATAGGGGCACCTGGGTGGCTCCGTTCTTAAGCATCTGCCTTTGGCTCCGGTCATAATCCCAAGGTCCTGGGATCGAGCCCCGCATGGGGCTCCCCCGCTCCTCCTGCTTGTGTTCCCTCTCTCGCTGTGTCTCTGTCAGATACATAAATAAAATCTTAAAAAAAGAGAGAGATGAATGGATAAAGATGTGGTATATTTATCACATGGTATATCAAAGGGAATATTACTCATCCATAAAAAAGAATGAGATCTTACCATTTGAGGCAATATGGATGGACGTGGAGGGTATTATGCTAAGTAAAAAAAGTCAGAAGACAAATGCCATATGATTTCACTTACATGTGGAATAAAAAGGCAAACAAATTCATAGATACAGTTTTGGTGGTTGCCAGAGGGGAGGTGGGGATGGCCAAAATAGATGACGGAGATTATTATTATAAGTCCCAGTTGTAAGACAAGTCAGTCACGGAAATGAAAAATACAGCATAGGGAACACGGTCAATAATATCATAACAACACCGTATGCGGACAGATGGTGACTCTATTTATGGTGAGCATGGTGTAATATACACAGTGATCGAATCCCTATGTTGTACACCTGCAATTAATATAACCCTGCGTCACTAGCACTGCAATAAAAAAAATCTCTAATGTTGACTCTAACGACAAAACTACGAGCATGTGTCACCTTTATTAAAAAATAAAACTAGTTTTTCAAAAACCGGTACGCCACACGCTTGCCAAAATGAAAATGACAGATCATCAATCAACACGCGACATTTTTCAATCACGCAAGTAATTAAAGAAACGCAAATGAGAACGACGAGACGCTTTTTTTTCCCCAGTCTGCTGCGCAAGTTGGCAAAAAAAACCCCTTAAATATGATAATCCTCAGAGTTGGAAAGCGTTCAAGCAAGTGAGCAGTCAAACTGACTGCTGGCCAAGGGTGTAAATTAGGATGACTCTTCTCCAGGCCATTTGGCAATCTGTTCCCAGAGCCTTTAAAAGACCATTTGTGTGTGACGGTACTGGCGAACCCTGAGTATGGGCTTGACAAGAAAGGTGTCCTGAGTTACCCGCCCCCACCCCCCGAATAGTTAAAGCTGCTCTACGTATCACATATATCAAATCCTGACATCTCTGAATCACAGATGTTAGGGTCTACCATCTGCCAATTACTAAATACTGATGGAGGATAAAGATTAAGGGGGCCACTGGAGGGATCGTGCAGCATTCCCCTCATCACCAGCCGGCCGAGGGGCCGCTGACTCTTGAGAGCCGCAACATTCCTCAGAATTGGGACCAGTCCACAGAGTCGGACCCCAGAGCTTGCGTTTGAAATTCGAAAGCCCTAAGCACCCGCTGGCACCTGGTGACCCTTGCAGTAAACACCACATGCGTACCCACCAGACGTGTGACCTACACGACGGTCTCTCCCGGGTAATAAGCTTACATCATTCAAATCAGATCAGCCGGCCCAGACGGGAAAGATCTACTACATATGTGTCAGAAGGCCAGATGGTGCAGAAAACACAGACATGCTTGTAGGAACTCGTTTTAATGTTATCCCCCAAACCTAAGCCATATGGCGGAGGGTTTCCTGATCGGCTGGCATAAGGAACCGGACATTTGAGACTCAAACAATTACCAAAGGCAGAAGGAGAGAAGGATGGAAAGGGCTTAATTCTGGTCCACTTGGATCATTAAAATAAATGTCATGGGGAAAAAAAAAATACCTGCATGATCTTTTTGCAAAACAAAAAGAACATTTTTGTTGCAAAACAAAAGTGTCATTTTTTTTAATGCTGGAACAGGGTGTTCTTCTAAAGATTTGGCTCTTAAAGCTGGGTGGAGAATCTTGTCATTAAAAACCATAATGCATCTTTTCAAACCTTAGAGATTGGGGGTATGCAAGTGGTGGCTTTTAGGGGAAGAATTAATGTGGAGGGCACTTTCTGAGGCTAAAAACTCACATTTGGTAAAAGCCAGTTGGCCAGTGCATATATTTAATACACATCTGGAGGGGATGGAAGTTTCTAGGACAGAGTCATAAAGGAAGAATTAACACCAAATGAAAATACAGATGCACTTACCCTGAGGTTCTGGCATTTTCTAACAGCCTCACATTGTTTTAAAAGCATTTGTGCAGGGCAAATTCCATCTTTCACTCTGGAACAAGTTCACTAAACTAGTATCTAAGGTGCATTTACCTTAAAGCCAGTGAAAACTGGAGTTCTTATTGGCTCATGGGAAAGGGCAGACTAGTTAATTTTACTTGACGAAGCTTTACTGAGCGGAGCTGTCTACGGGCAATGTAACTTAAAAATCCATTAAAACCTTATCTTTATGCCCTAAAGAGCTAGTTACCACCGACTGGGAAAAACAAATCACGATGTGATTCATTAAGATCTTAAAAGCACACAACGCTTAAAATGAAAAATCAGATTTCAAAGGGTTACACTTACAAAAAGGAAAAAAAGAGAACACAGAATACTCCAACTCGGTCCAACATGTACTGAGCCACACAATGTGTAAAGCGGTGGACAGAGGTGCTGTGAGGGATTAAAAATGAGCCAGAGGATCATCTGGAAACTCAAAAAGCATTCCGTGAGCTTGCAAGCCATCAGACATTATATATCACTTTCAATAAACACTCAGGAAGGGAAAAATCATAATCAAGTCGCAAGACTGATCATTTCCACAAAGCTTTCCCAAGTTTTCAAAAAAGCCAAGGGAATGGGTTCCTGGGTGGTTCAGTGGGTTAAAGCCTCTGCCTTTGGCTCAGGTCATGGTCTCAGGGTCCTGGGATCGAGCCCCACATCGAGCTCTCTGCTCAGCAGGGAGCCCTCTCTCCCCCTGCCTCTCTGCCTACTTGTGATCTCTGTCAAATAAATACATAAAATCTTTAAAAAAAAAAACCAAAAAACAAAAAACTACTTATTAAAAAAAAAAGCCAAGGGCAGCTTTCAACATCCCATTTTGCTCACGTGGCAAAACGGTTCCCCTCCCCCCACCACCAGCCTATGAGACTCCAAAAAGGCTCTCCATCACCTAAAAATGAGAAACAGACCCCAGTAGCACTTTTGTTTTGTTTTGTTTTGGGGGGGGGCGGTCTGTGCACATATGGGAGTTTTAAATTCTCACATATCGAGACCTCCTGACTGTTGCAGGAGGTCATAGGGACTGGCTTTGTCCCGGAGAACTCACACAAGTTAGATTTTTCTGGAAACCGAGCATGAAAAGTTTTATTAGACTCCCTTTATTGTTTCTGCGGAGGGTAGAGAGAAAACTATCAATCTGGGCAATTTCCCCAGCTCCATTATTTCCTCCAGCCCTCCCGACTGGCAAACCAACCAGAGAGGGCGGAAACAACTTCCTAAAGAAGCCCTTTCCTGCGCTGCCTCCTTCTCCCTGCGGCAGGTACACTCTCCACTCCCCCCAGCCTAGAAAATGCCCGTCACTGTCTTTCTGCCTAAAATAGTTACAAACAGAAACAGCGTCCCTCACTGTGCTCACGTTTGCAGGACTACAGTCAAGAGTCCGTTTGTAGGACACCGGTGCCATAACTTATGCAGAAAATTAAAACCTTGGAGAGCTTTTAAAAAAATCTATTTCTGTGCTTCGATGTAATCTAATTAGCAGTAAATGTCGGATACCATAGCTGCTGACTGCTTATTCACCAGCTGTTCAGCTTCAATACTATGCGGGCTGAAGGAGGGAAGGTCATATAGGGGAATTATGCTCATAACCCCACACTAAGCACCAAATACAAGTTCACC
The DNA here is from genome assembly GCA_028533885.1 of Nasua narica. NCBI lineage: Eukaryota > Metazoa > Chordata > Mammalia > Carnivora > Procyonidae > Nasua > Nasua narica. The sequence continues at coordinate 63,196,160 of CM052799.1, read as the reverse complement.
GTCTTCCAACGAGAGGCTCTCATAGATATGAGTGGTTCTCCTCCTGTCTATTTAAAAAGCATCTCTGGTTTATAAAACAATACGGAATCATGAGGAGTCTCTAGGCTTCCCAAACTAAATGCAACTGCCATTAAAGTTATGCTTGTGAAACATCATGTCAAGAAGACTTATGAGCATAGGGCGCCTGGGTGGCTCAGTTGGTTGAGCGACTGCCTTTGGCTCAGGTCACGAACCTGGAGTCCTGGGATCGAGTCCCGGGTCTGGCTCCCCACTCAGCAGGGAGTCTGCTTCTCCTTCTGACCTTCCCCCCCTTCTCATGTTTTCTCTCTCACTCTCTCTCAAATAAAATAAAATCTTATATATATATATATATAAAAAAGACGAGCATAACGAAAATTAGCTTGTTCAAATACAGAGAGTTCCACTGTATATGAATTTTCCCCTTTCTCCTATAAGTCAGGGGTTCTCCGCCTTGACACTGGTGACACGTTAGGCCAGGTAATCGTAGGCGGGTGTCCTGTGTGTTGGGGGTGCTTACTGGCACCCCTGGCCTCTGCTCATTAAGTGCCAGTTAGCAAATGTCTCCAGCCATTGCCAAGTGCCCTGGGGTGGCGAACCGCGGCCCTCCATGGCATCTTCCGGCAGGCTGCTGACTTGGCCCGGGAATACCGCTCAGGGAGGGCTCCCACCGCAGCGCCCCAACTCTGGAAGCGCCAACTTCACACAATTCTGGGAATTCTAAGAAGGTCACTGCTATTTTTTTCTACAGAAAAGGGTATACTTTAAAACACACACACACAGTTCTTCTACAGGAAAGATGAGATGACTCTGAGCCGAGTTTCGCTATCTCCCCAATACAACATCCTAAAGAGATTGACTGTGCTTGAGTCACTCTCGGTGTGACCTCCGACATCTTCCTGAGCACCCAGGCCTTTGAAGGTAGCAGATTATGCCCCAGCATATGCCACTTGGGCCTAAGGATTATTTTGAGCTACAGGCAACTGGGAAACAGACACAAGAAAAGCTCCCTGCCCTGTTTGTCAAAAAGCAGGACATAAATTTACAAAGGTGTCCCTCTCTTCTCCACCAAAGATAAAGGTTAATTCCGGGACAATTTTAGACACTATCAACCCGGACAGGCCCCGGAGACATCCACCTCACAAAGCGTACTAGCCAGCCTTTATCTCTACTCATGGAACTCTAAAACCAGCCTCTTTTGTTCTGTCATTTCTTTGCAAATTTATTGATCTTTGTTGAAGATGCTATAAAAAGTGGAATTCTAAGCCACATCGTGGAGTTGATCTTTTTCCTTGGGTACCGCACTTGTATACACGAGGTAGACATGTTAATAAACTTCTGTTTTTTCCCTTTTAATCTTTCTTTAAAAAAAGATTTTATTTATTTGACAGAGAGAGACACAGCGAGAGAAGGTACACAAGCAGAGGGAGTGAGAGAGGGAGAAACAGGCTTCCCACCGAGCAGAGAGCCCGATGTGGGGCTCGAACCCAGGACCCTGAGATCATGACCTGAGCCGAAGGCAGATGCTTAACCACTGATCCACCCAGGCACGTTCTCCCCTTTTAATCTTTGATTAGAAGGTTCTCAGCCAAGAACTCGGAAGGGTAAAGGAAAAATTCTTTTTCCTCCCATACAATTTCAAAATGGAGTATGTGTGGGGGGTATCCATTAAAAATAACTATGATTCAGGACACCTGGATGGCTCAGTCAGTTAAGCGGCCTACTCTTGATTTCAGCCCAGGTCATGATCTTGGGGCTGAGGGATCAAGCCCTGTTTTGGGTTCCACACTCAGCTCGGAGTCTGCTTGTCCCTTCTCCCTCTGCTCCTCCCCCCGCTTGAGGTCTCTCTCTCTCTCTCTCTCAAATAAATGAATAAATAAACTATGATTCCTTCCAGTACTCTGAAGTCGCAATCCACATACATTCATAGTCTGAGGTGTAAACTGAAACAGTTACAGATTCTTGGTCGAGGCCCAAGAAGCGGCCTGCAAGGATATCAATCCATTTATCCACCACCAAAGGTTATTCAGTATAGTAGCCTCTAATTACCTGTAGCTACTGAGCCCGTGACACGTGGCTGATCCCAACAGACATCTGCGTAGTATGCATAAAACGTGCATTGAATTCCAAAGACTTAATATAAGAAAAGAATGTAATGTGTCTCCTTTGTTATTATGGATCATAGGGTGAAATTATATTTTGCATATACTGAATTAAAGTATATTATTAAAATTTATTTTACTGGCTTCCTATTACTTTTTAATGTGGGATCCCAGTCTTCTCGTGGGCTATGTCTGCAATGGAGAAGGGGGTCCTAGAGCTCAACCAGCAGCTTTGAGCTCTGGCTTCACATCCGTTGTCCACTCGACCTTGGGTGAGGGACTTGCCTTTTCTAGGCCTCCAGCCCCTCATTTGTCAAGAGATGACCACAGTGGGGCCTGGCTCGCAGAGCTGTTGGCAGAGCTGAAAAGTACACAGCCCACTGCTTGGTACATGGTGAGCACTCTAGAGATGAGAACCACAAAACATTTACCAACCTCTTTGACTAGATAAGGAAGTAAAGTCTCAAGGAACTTACGCTGCTTGCCCCAAAGCACACAAATCCTAAGGGGCGAGACCAGAAACTTACAAGCAGAGACGCATTTAAGAAAACAAAACAAAACAAAACGCCTCTCAGCCTGGATTCGATGTGATCAATCAAGAGGGAAAAGGGCAAGAAGTTTTGAGCAGGAAAAGATCTTAGGAGCTGTCGAACTTGTCACATTAACTTGAATCACGTCGATGACGGCTCCAGGTGCTATGCACTCGTGCGTAGAAACCACAGATGTTTTTAAAATGGAATGTCCGCCCACGTTCTCAGCTGTCTGGGATATCCTCGATAATATTTCAGATCAATACACGGGCATGCTGGTCCACCAAAGGGACCAGCAACGTTGCAAGATGTCTTGCACAGTGTGGTCTCTGATCATACACAACTACAAGTGACTCTCTGGAAGAAGAGCGTGCTGGGCCCAGTGAAGACACCAGCCTGCCACGGGGCTCCTGGGGCCGTCACACATGGCATGTGTCCCAACTGCTCCCCCCACCCCCGCCCCAAGCAGGCTACTAAAAAGACTGCCAACTCTTTCCATAGTCATTCTAACTGGTGTGAAGTGGTATCTCATTGTGGAAAGTCATCGACAGATGAATGGATAAAGAAGATGTGGTGTATACACACACACACACACACACACACACACACACACACACACACACAGGAATACTATGCAGCCGTCAAAAAAACGAAATCTTGCCATTTGCAACAACATGGATGGAACTAGAGGGTGTTATGCTAAGTGAAATAAGTCAATCAGAGAAAGACAAGTATCAAATGATGTTACTGATATGATGAATTTGAGAAACAAGACAGAGGATGATAGGGGAAGGGAGGGAAAAATGAAATAAGACGAAACCTGAGAGGGAGACAAACCATAAGAGACTCTTAATCTCAGGAAACAAACTGAGGGTCGCTGGAGGGGAGGGGGGCTGGGTGATGGACATTGGGGAGGGTATGTGCTATGGTGAGTGCTGTGAATTGTGTAAGACTGATGATTCACAGACCTGTACCCCTGAAGCAAATAATATGTTATATGTTAACTAAAAGCATAAAATAAAAAAAAATAAAAATTTTTTTAAAAAAAGACTGCTAACTAATGCTAAGCCCCCAAACAAGGAAGCATTTCCTTTTCTAACCTTTCTAGCACTTTCTCTCGCTGAAAGCAAATGAGTAGGCAAAACACAACCAGCAGAAAACCATGCAGGGATAGACCAAAGAAAGGGATTTACTTAATGGGGCGCATTTTGGGGGCAATTTAAAATTCACAACCTATACCATGAAATTCAGTATGCTATAAAAACTTATGGTACACATTTAAATTTTATTTTAAAAAGAAAACCGTACTGATAACACTTAAGGAGACATCGAAATCACAGGAGTCCGTACTAAGAAAAGTGTTATCCAAATTACTCTGTAATGTCCTTCGGCTTTCATTATGAGGTTTTTCTGAAGCCTAGAATAGGGACTGTGTCTCGGGCTTTATTACCTTTCTTAGATTTCAATTCAATACACTACAAAATAATCCTTTACTGTCTCCACTACCCTTTCCCTGACTGCTCCTCCCCTCCCCACCAAAAAGAAAGTTAGCCTCTCAAATGTTCTCTTCTTTACAGATAAAGATAAGGCTACTGACATTTCTATACCTCCAAGGTTGGGGGGAGGGCTTAGGATTTAGCCATCTGAACTTTTCTATAGCCCCTGGATGCTGAATGTCAGGCATGGTGACCTTCTAGGGGCATGGGATGAGGGCTCACCTTTTTTCTTTTTCTTTCTTTTTTTTTTTTTTTTTTGCAGATTTTACTTTTAAGTCATCTCTACATTCCATGTGGGGCTCAAACCTGCAACTCCAACATCAAGAGTCAAACGCCCTACCCACTGAGCCAGCCAGGCGCACCAGGACTCACTCTCTTTAGACAGAACCAAACTGGTCCATCCACATAGGTCTGTACGGATGTCCCCACAATGGAATGGTGGGACTGTTGGGGCCCCCAAGTCCCCAAAGTGCTCTACAGATACAAGCTGCTGATACTACGTGTCCAGAGGGAGTGAATGGAGGTGAAACGTGGACATTGGGGGAAGCCTAGGTAGCTCAGTAGGTTAAACATCTGCTTTCAGCTCAGGTCATGATCCCAGCTCAGGTCATGATCGAGCCCTGTGTTGAGCTCCCTGCTCACTAGGGAGTCTGCTTACCTCTCTCTCTCTTTCTCCCCCTGCTCGAGCTCTCTCAAATAAATAAATAAGTAAAAATCTTTTAAAAAGTGGACTTTGGGCCAATGAGGAAGTAGACTCTAACCTCCTGCTCCCCCTGCTCCAGAGGTTCTGGCTTCTCACCTCCCTGCTTACCAGGCACTAAACTGCCTCCCAAGTCTGCCCAGTAGCTTCGGAGTCTTCACCATGAGGGGGCGGGACTCTGGAGTCTTCACCATGAGGGGGCAAATCCCTTGTAAGGAAAGAAGAAACCAGCTGAGGTGCGTTAAGATCCATGAATGCCCTCAATAGTAGGTTATGCTAGGAGACTCACAACCACTCCTGAAACGCCAGTGGGCTACGATCAGGCTATCAACCCCTCTGCTCGGAAGGGCACATGCCTTCTTTGCTTAAAGACAGTAAGAGGTAGGGTTGAATGTATGGGCAACATCCTCCACGCTGCTCTATAAAACGTCTCTGAACTGTACAAAGACCGCAGAAGGTACTCTGCTGCTGCCCCACTATCCAGTCCCCTTTCTTCCTTTTGACACCATCCCTCCCCAGGTTTTAGCAGAGCACCTGGTCGCCCAGGGAGAGTCCGCATCACTCAGACTTACTTGCGTACAAAGGCGTGACCACATGGCCAAGCCCTTGCAAACACTTTCTGAGCTGAAGCAAAATGTTCAAACTCTTCATCTCGCCATTAAAACAGTGAGGAGCCCACTCCCCTTTCTTCCCACTAGTTGGGGAAAGGTGATGACCGGTTAGTCAGGTCTGACCCAGGAAAGGAGACCCAGCAAGCCCAGATTGGTAACCTTCGGACCATCTGTGAGAGGAGCAAACCTAAACCTCACTTAGCCTTTGGTATTTTGTGTCCTTCTCAGTGACAGCCTCTAAGTCTGAGCTAAACCAACATACTCTTCCAGTCTATAAAGTGGTGTTCCTAAAATGACGCATAACTCAGAGTTCCTCCGATAACTGTTGCTGATTCTAGGAGAGTATTCTGTGAACATCAGCCACCACCTGGAGATGAGATGACATTTTCCTAGCAAGAAGGCAGGAGGAAGCGGGTTCTGATGGTCCCACTCCCAGCTTCCAAGGAGAGCTCCATTGGGTCAATGACCAGTTCCAGCACTTCGACTGCCAGAAGGGTGTGGGCCTGAGGTCAGCCTGAGGGTGACCTAAACTTTCGTAGGGAGACACAGTGACATCCAGCTGCCCAAGGACATGACCGCCAAGCCTGTAACCCTAGGACAAAACAGAAGAGCACCTTCTCACATGTCACAGAGTCATGCTAGGTCCCCGGCAGAACCAGCGACATCTAGACCCACCGCATCCTCCAAAACAGAGAAACAGCAGTAGCAGCAATCACCAGCAATGGTTCCTGAGCACATACTACGCTGTGCACACTCAGTCGGGGTCTCCACAAGACAAATGGGTTTTAAAAATCATTTTAGTTTGAAATAATCCAAGACTTACATGAAAGTTGCAAAAAAAAAAAAAAAACCGCACAGAGTTTCTATACACCCCTCACCCAACTTCCCCTAAGGTAAACGCCTCATGTAAAAGTTGTACAGCCGTCAAAACCAAGAAATTCAGTGACACGATATGATTACCTAAATCTACAGACTCTGTTTGGCATTTCACCCATTTTCCCCCACTGATTTCTTTTTTTTTTTTTTTTTCCTGGTCCAGGATCCAATCCATGATCCCACACTGCATTTAGCTATCACGTCTTCTTCATCTGTTCTAACCTAGGATACTTCTGACAAGTTCAGGCCATTTACATTCATAATGTCCCTCTTGTTTTTGAATTGAATTTTGAATTTTATTAAATTGAGGTTACACGCATTTGGGGCAAGAAGACCACTGTGTGACGTTGTGCTTTCTCAATGCATCCTAGTGGGTGGAGGAGGGACACGATGTCATTTTATCTTATCATCAGTGGTATTAACCTTGATCACCCATCGTGGGGGCATCTGCTGAATTTCTCTACCATAAAGGACTGTTTTCTCTTTCTCAAGTATCTCGTGGGGAGATACTATGAGATTATGCAAATATCCTGTTTCTCATTATACTTTTTTTTTTAATTTTATTTATTTGACAGAGATGGAGAGAGAGAGATCACAAGTAGGCAGAGAGGCAGGCAAAGAGAGAGAGGGGGAAGCAGGCTCCCTGCTGAGCAGAGAGCCCGATGTGGGGCTCGATCCCAGGACCCTGAGATCACAACCTGAGCTGAAGGCAGAGGCTTTAACCCACTGAGCCACCCAGGTGCCCCAGGATTTTATTTTTTTACTTGAGAGAGAAAGAATGAGAGAGAGAGAGAGAGAGAGCATTGAGAGTGGAGAGGGTCAGAGGGAGAAGCAGACTCCCCGCTGAGCAGGGAGCCCGATGCAGGACTCGATCCCAGGACTCCAGGATCATGACCTGAGCAGTCCCTTAACCAACTGAGCCACCTAGGTGCCCCTCATCCTACTTTCACTTACTAATTTTAGTATTCACGGATGGTTCTTGCCTCTAACAGTCCCTACTATGGTTTTGTCCAGTGGGCAATCTTTTATTTCTCTCATTGCTTCTACATTTATTAATTGGGATTCTACTCCAAGAAAGAGCAGTTTCTTCTCCCTTTTTTTATTCAACTTATTTACATCAACATGAATAATGGATATTATTTTAATTCTAAAGACTATAACCCAATACTATCCCATAATGGGTTTTTAATCCTGTTCATAATTCTGATATTGTCTCCATTTTACAGAATATGAAAATAAGGCAGAAAGAAACTAAAACCCTGCCTAAGTTTATGTCTGGAGATGCGAAGCCAGTCTGACGGATGGCCCAGTTCAAGTCCTTAATTAGCAAATCATCCAGCCTTTAGGGTAAACAAAGTCATATCATCTCAATTAGCAAAAAAAGCAGAAGGCGATCTACCAACTAGTAAGCACATATGAGAACAGAAGAGGGGAGAAACAAATATCGGAAACTCCTCATCTCAACAGGCAGAATGACTAACTCGCAAATTCCACGTACCATGGTCCCAGCCACGCGCCCCACCCCCCAGAGCGGACATCCAGAAAGTGCTTCGAAGGGCCTCAGGGAGCTTCTACCCACACGGCCAACAGCAATGAACAGCAACATCAGTGAGCTCAATGAAGCTTCCAAAATTAACCTGTTTCAGAGGTTATTCAACTTGAATAAGACTTCACTTTCCCAGCTACTCAATCTGCTTTGGTCTGCTATTCATTTGGGGCTGTTAGGACGATCAAGGGTCTCGCTCCGGGTCCGCTCCCTGGGAATGATTCGGATTGTGATTCAGATGGGCCACACTGCTCCCAAGGAAGTGACTTACGACCTCATGGCTCTTATGTTCTCACTAGGACACCTGACTCTTCCCTGGCTTCCGACATCGTGACAAAATTCACGATGATGATGATGATTTTATCTAAATGGTGTTCGGGGTTTGCTGTATCACTCTCAGCTGTAAGACGGTATCTTCTGCTCATATTTTAGGTGAATCAGCACGGATTCCAATTTTCTTTAAAAATGAACTATGGGAGGGCCTGGGTGGCTCCGACGGTTAAGCGACCGACTCTTGGTATGGGCTCAGGGCATGAGATCAGGCTCTGTATCAGGCTCCATGCTCAGCAGGAGTCTGCTAGAAGATCCTCTCTCTCCCTCCGCCCCTCCCCCTGCTTACTCCTGTGCTCTTTCTCTCTCAAATGAATAAATAAAATTTTTTAAAAAATGAACTTTGCAAATGATTTCCTGCAAGACACTTCAGGCTCCTCCATTAGAAAGGACCCTTAAGACAAATGCATACTCTGCCAAGATATTAATGTATGTTGAGCCCCTTCTGGGACTCTGCGGCACTCTCCCCTCACCCAAGGACCTGCCCGAGCAGGGGAGGGCTGAGCAAGCAAACCGGGGCATGGCTCCCCACACCGCTGTCTGGTCCGCTCATCTGCGGAGCGTCCTTCCAGGAGCTCACGGTGCTAACAAGATGCCCGGTTCCGAGCTGAAGGAGCCGGGACCAGAAACTGCCTTCTATTCCTCATGCTCCCACAGTTGCGGGGGTTCAGTCCCACTGGCTTTTAGTTATGCAATCGGAAACAATGCACGACAGGGTTCTCTCGGCCATGCATACCCAGCTACTACACGGGGCCTCCCTGCTCTTACGGGCAAGACAGAAAGAGCAGCGATCCACGTTAGAGAGCAAGGTGTGGTAAAATGGCAAATAGAGAGCAAAGCCTGGCCCTAGACCCTGAATGCTTAGCCACGACACATACTGCTATCGTACCACCTGCCACCCCCACCAGCAACAACGTCACACTGCCTCGGACACGCAGAGGAAGGACCGGAGAGCCCGCTGCCCATGGTCCCTCACCCTTTCTGGAGCGCCCAGCTGAAGCCCTCCCTTTCGCACCCCCACCAGGCTCTGCCAAGTTAACTGGTCAACCTGAGGAGGTCCGGACCTGTGGTCCGACCCACCACGTTCCTACCCGACTAACGATGTCCACAGAAAGCCCCCCCCCCCAAAAAAAACAAAATCTCTTCCTGAAAACCGAGCTCAAGTGCGTGAGTGGGAGAAAATTCTAGGTGCCTGGTCTTCGTTCGTATTTCTCTACTTGACGCCCTGAGCGGAGAGTCAAACCAAAAATTGCAAGGGTCACTCATTCTTTCAGTAAATATTCACTGGGTATCCTCTATGTGCCGGCAGGGACACGACCACAAGAAGTCCACAGAGCTTGGCATTCCAGCGTGGGACAAGCGGTGAGCGAATACCTACATCAGGTAATGTCAGATAATAATAATAAAGTAATAAGCACTATTTAAAAAACAAAGGCAAGGCACTAGAAAGTGATGGGTGGGGGTGGGGGCCTGCCTTATAAAGAGTAGCCTGGAAGGGCCTCTCTGGGAAGGAAGAGGCTTGGCGGAAGTGAGGACGTTGGGGGGCGGCTGGATGGGGGTGCAGGGAGTCCGCAGGCCCTGAACTAGGCGTGTTGTTGCCTGTGCAGGGGACAGCAGGCAGCCAGGGGCTGGAACCCAGGCAATGAGGGGCGCGCAGAAGAGGTCTGAGAAGAGTCGGGGACCCGGTCACACAGAGCCCGCGGGCCACCGCTAAGACTCGGGGTTCACCGTGGGTACCACGGGAATCCATCGGAGCTTTTTAACAGTTACACAATCTGACATGGCTGTTAAAAGATTCCCTCTGGCTGCGATGTGAGAAACACAGCGTGGGGGCCGATGGCAGAGGTAGAGGAGTTCAGAAGCAAGGGACGGTGTTTGGGAAGAGAGAGCAGTAGTGGTGGAGGTGGGGAGCCAGGCGTTGGCTGAATTTAGAACCAAACTCCTTGAAGAAAGAAAGTGGCACCCAGGACTGGGGAAGTGATAAGAAATTATTTAAGAACTGGAAAGTATCTAAGAATTAGAATGCCAATGTTGGGCCGTGATATGACAAGGCATTAATAACCTCATCTTTCCATATAGAGAACACTACCCAGGGCGTAAGCAAAGTGCAATAAGTCAGAGAGAAAAAGACAAACATCACATGACCTCACTGATGTGTGGGTTCTTCAGCAAAAACAAAAAACAAAAAACAAAAAACTATACTAGTTCATGGATACGGAGAACAGACTAGTGATTGCAAGGGGGGAGGTGAAGGAGGTCAAAAGTTCCACGCTTTTGGTTATAAAATAATTAAGTCCTGGGGATATGACGTACAGAATGGTGACTCTAGTTAATGATACTACATGGCATATTTGAAAGTTGCTAAGAGAGTCACCTTCCAAGTTTTCATCACAAGAAAAAAATTTCTAACTACGTAGGTGGTTAACACATGTTAACAGATGTTAACTAGACCTATCGTGATCATTTTGCAATATATACAAATATCAAATCATTACATACCCAAAATAATATGGCAATTATACCTCCATTAAAAAACAACAACAACAACAACAACAACAAAGACCACCACAGAAGACAGAGGGAGTCACATGGCATGAAGAAGTCCCATGGCCACCGTCCACGTTTCCACCTTGATTTTGTCAACTGAGGGCCGAGCTCCAATGGCCAAGTCGCATCCAGGACTCATCGCCTGGAACCAGATTAGGGGGGTGAGGGCTGGAAAGAAGAGAGCCAAGGGTCTGTGCTCATCCTGCAAGGCTAAAATGGTTCCCATTTTATTCCTGCCATCCCAGCACCTCTGACAGGAGACTGGAGGAGAGAGGGACAGGGAGAAGGGGCAAAGGCAGACATTTCAGCGGCTGGCCCAGAGAGAAAAGGGACACGGAAGCTGCCCAGGCCTGGAGTAATGCACGGAGAGCTGGTGGCCAGGGACGCTCACAGGGACGCCGAGATCCTGTCAGGTGTCAGTGTGGTCCTGGAACGTAGCCAGTTGCCTTAGCAACAGTATCTCTACCCAAGGTGATAAATTAGCCTGCTCTTTAACAAACTCAGTTCACTTCTTCCAACAATCAGTGTCCTGAAAATAATAGGAGAACAAGCAAAACCAACCAGCAGACCAAGAGGGCAAATCACTCACTGGGTTTACACTAAAGTGTCCGTGGCGGGAGAAAATACTAGAGACTGAGGCTGGGGAAAGGGACTGGTTCAGGAGAGCTAGTGTATTCAAAATTTCAAATTAAACTTATTTTTAAATATTTTATTGAATTATTTGACAGAGAGAGAGAGAGCACAAGCAGGAGTAGCAGCAGGCAGAGGGAGAGGGAGAAGCAGGCTCCCCGGTGAGCTGGGGACCCTGGGATCATGACCTGAGCCCAAAGCAGCTGTTTAACCAACTGAGCCACCCAGGTTCCCCTCAAATAAAATTTAAAAAAGAAAGAAAGAAAGAAAGCTAATAAAAAAAAAAAACACTTAAAAATGCTAAATCTCTTTGTGACCATGATAAATAAATTCGAATTAGGCTCTCTCTCCTCACTTTATTTTATAGAACCCAACAGTTATCAATTATTTGATTTTTGTTCTTATCTGTTCGGCTTCTTGACAGCAAGGGCTTTGTCTCTGTTTCACATCCCATTTTATCCCCAGAACTAGAAGCGTGCCTAGAATACTGCAGGCCTGCAGTAATATTTATCAAATGAACAAGTTAATATCTCTTCCAATTTTCTAAAAATTCCTTAAAAATATATATCTTATATATACATTTTATAATAGGTATTACATATACACACATTTTATAGAGATATATTCCCTAATGGGGGAAACTAGAGGCATTTCCAGAAAATTAAGCTTAGGGCAAGAATCATCACATTACTTCTATTTAAAATTATGTTGGGGGGTGCCTGGGGGGCTCAGTGAAATAAAGCCTCTGCCTTCGGCTCAGGTCATGATCTCAGGGTCCTAGGATGGAGCCCCGCATCAGGCTCTCTGCTCAGCAGGGAGCCTGCTTCCCCCTCTCTCTCTGCCTGCCTCTCTGCCTACTTGTGATATCTCTCTCTGTCAAATAAATAAATAAAATCCTTAAAAATAAATAAAATTATTTTGGATGCATTAGTCAATACAACTATTGAAAGAAATTTGGTAAAAAAATAAAAAGGAGGTAAATGATCACTATTTGGAACATATAAATCTGTATACTTGCCCAACCCAAGAAAATCAACAAAGAAACTACCACAAACAATAGCAGAATGTATTTACATTCCTGGGAATAAATTGGATCCACCAAAAAGAACAGCCTCCCTTTTCACAAGTCACCCAGTCAAGCTGCCCAGTCAGGTAGGAAATATTACAGAAAAATCCCAATTGCAATAATAATAAAAGGGATAAAATTAACAATTAAAAGAAACATGCCAGATCCATATGCTTTAAAATGCTCCAGAGGGACACAAAAGAACACTGATGTGAGCTGGAAAATGGACAAACCCCTCCTTTTGTCTTGAAAATGATAGCATTCAAATGTCAATTCTTTTCTTTTTTTGGTATTCATTTTTAAGTAAGCTCTACACCGAGTGTGGGGCTCAAACTCCCAATCCCGAGATCAAGTGTCTCATGCTCCACCAACTGAACCTGCCATGCACCCTCCTCAAATGTCAATTCTTACTGCATAAATTTGATGCAATTCTAATAAAAAAGGTGATAGGGTGGTGGGAGCCAAGAGGTTTTTAAGACCTATACAAGCTGCTTCTAAAGTTCTTATGGAAAACAACTATCCAGGAAGGGCTGAAATGAACTAGGACAGAGGTCGATCAGGCTATACAGGCCTTACCAGATCCTAACACATTCTAAAGCAACAATACATAAAATATCATAGCACAAGTAGGCCGACAAATCAATGGGAAAAAAGAGAGAGAGAGAGAGAGAAAGACCAGAGATCCACCCAAGTAGTTAATTTAGTATGCAATTTAGATGGTGTTGCCACATCAGTAGGGAAAAGATGGGCTATTCAATAAACCGTGGTGAAAAATGAACAGGCGCAAATAACAAAATGCAGATGGATGCTTCTCTCACTCCTTACACCAAATAAATTCCAGAACAAAAATTCAAATAGAAAAGTAAAGCATAAATATAATTCTTTAAGAAGATTTATTTTAGAGAGATCACAAGTGGGAGGGGGAGAGGGAGAGAAAGAATCCCAGGCAGACCCCATCAAGATCACGGAACCTGACACAGAGCTCGATCCCACGACCCTGAGACCATGAGCTGAGCTGAAACCATGAGTCGGATGCTTAACAAACTATACCACCCAGGTGCCCCAAGATAAACATAATTTTTTTTTTATGAAAAAAATTTATTTAAAATAAAGTTTAGTTTCTGATTATTACAAGTAGAATCTCCTCAAACATATATAAAATACAAAAGAATAGAAAGAAGAAAAATCATCTAAAATCTCACTATCCAGAACCATTATAAATGTTTTATATTTTCTTAAGCTGTTCAAAATGCATTTTTAGCACAATTGGGTTAAATATTCTTTTTGATTTTTTTATATCCTGATTTTTTTACTTGATACTATCACATAATTTCTTTACGTGATTATAACTTCATATACATTCATTTTAAAGAGTGGCTAATATTCCAGCACCGTAAGCTACTTAGTATTTCCCTTTAGCAGATACTGGGGTTGTTTTCAATTAATTCTCTATTCTAAAGTGAAATTTCTCTGGAAATGTCTCATTCATTAAGAGGTTTTTGTTTTGTTTTGTGTTGTTTTTTAGTGATTTCTTTTTTCAAAGAAATTTTAGCTTTTGGGATTTTGTTTATCCTTCCAGAAGGCCTCTTGCATCATTCCTAGTGAGATTTCACTTGGAATTAAAATGATCCTTTATGTTTTAGACTTTTCAACAAGAATTTGGATGTCTTCATTTACCAAAGTTTTAGATATCAGTAATTTTTTTTATCGTAGGTTTCAAACATTTTGCAGAACGAATATTCTTAACTCTATTACTTTTTGGGGGGTATTGTTATTAAAACATATTTTTTTTTAAATATTAAAACAGAGGCACCTGGGTGGCTCAGATGGTTAAGCATCTGCCTTTGGCTTGAGGCATGATCCCAGGGTCCTGGGATTGAGTCCCACATCAGGCTCCCTGCTCAGCGGGGACCTTGCCTCTCCCTCTGCCTCTCTCTCTCGGTTTCTCATGGATAAATAACTAAAATCTTTAAAAATATATTAAAATATAAAGATAAAATAGTGATAGAAATGCTCTAAAACTGGACTGCAGCCATATTGCAAAACTATATAAATTTACTCGACTTCACTGAACTGTAAACTTGAAAGAGTGAATTTTATGGTATGGAATAGATCTCAATAAACGTATTTAAAAATGAAATCATGGCATTTTGAAAACATGACTATTATTTAATAATCCTAAAGTAGAAAAGAACATTTTTAATTATGATACAGAGCTCCAGATCTCTAAGGACTGGTAATATGACCATATAAAACTCAAAAATTTCAACACAGAATAAACACATAATTCACAGGCCAGCTGACAAATTAGGAAAGACAAATTTCCTTAACATAGAAAGAGTTCCTAGAAATCAATAAGGAATACACACTAAACAAAAATGGGCAAAGAACATGAACAGTTTTCAGAAAAGGAAATAACAACTGTTCTTGCAGACATTAACTGATGATGTTCCACCTCACTAAAAATAAGAGAAATTAAAATTATGAGATACCATTTTCCCCCTGGCCAACTAGCAAATGCACAAAAGCCTTGGTAACATAGCAAGTCCATGAGGGTGTAAAAGAAACTGTCATTCCCAAACCTCGCTGGGGATGGTATAAATGGTCCCATCGAGCAATTCTCCATCCATGATCCACTCCCAAGGATCCACCTTTACTTTTATTAAACAGCACATGGACATAGATTTTTCCCTTCAGCCTGGTCTGTAAGAGCAAAAAAATGAGAAACACCCTAAACTGTTCATCAGTAGGGCCAAGAGCTGAGATGCCAGGTGACAAGGAGGTCAATTAGGACAATAAGCCAAACCGAAAGAACAATTCAGCCTTTATCTACCTACTTTGACAGTACAAGCACGAGGCAAAACAGGAAATGGGGGCATTTTCCCTCATAGAACAGCGGAAGGGGATGTCTGACCCATCAGTGTAGATGGTGGAGGAGGTGACCCTCTCACTTTCCCGGGGCGGGGTGGGGTTGGGCTACAGGCAAAGAGTAGAAAAGGACTGAGCACTGAGTCTGACTGCAGAGAGTGTCCTTCAGGCCTCCTCCCCTAGTAGCACATCTCCATAGAAGTGCCTGCAAAGCAGGGCCATGGCCAGGGCCCCCTCCATAAGACAGTAGCCGAAGGAGGTGCCACACCCAGAAATGTAGACACAGGTCAGTGCATGGCTGGTCCCTGGTCCTTATTTTTAAAAAATATTTTATTTATTTATTAGAAAGAGAGAGAGAGAGAGAGATCACAAGTAGATAGAGAGGCAGGCACAGAGAGAAGGGGAAGCAGGCTCCCTGCCGAGCAAAGAGCCCGATGCGGGGCTAGATCCCAGGACCCTGAGATCATGACCTGAGCCGAAGGCAGAGGCTTTAACCCACTGAGCCGCCCAGCTGCCCCTGGCCCCTGGTCCTTGACAGCAATTCTCTCCAGACTGTGCATCCAGGCTGGTATGGGAAGGCAGCTTCCCCCACCTGCTCCCGTGGGGCCTGCCAAGGAAAGCCTGTCTAATGGTCTGTGGTCAGGTCTGAAAGATCATACACAAGATTTTGGACTAGAGCAGACTCCTCCAAGAGAGAAATCTTGAAGTACACTGTGGTTTATCCACACAAGACAGTACTCTCTGGACATTAAAAGGAACAAGTTCTTGTATGTGTGGATATGAAGCCATTTCCAAGTAGAAGAAAGCAAGGTTCTCTACGGGCTATAACAAGTACTTACCAATGTGTATAATACATTACAGTTGGTGTTTTTTTTAAAACAAGACTTTTCTCAAAAAATAGGAATATACATATAAGTACATGTAAATATGTGCCAATACGTGTGTGGAACACACAAAAGACTAGTAACAGTAGTCACCTTTGGTCACAGTAGGAACCTAGGAGAGAGGAGTCAGAAAGACCTTGACAACAGACAGCCAACATCCATCTCTATAGACAGACACGAACCTTCTAAATCTGATCTTATGTGTACTTATTAACAATTCAAAACTCTGATTTGTTTAAAGAAATCGAGTTACCATGGAAGCTATTTCTGAATAAAAGTAAAGAAATGGCAAATCTCAAGTCACCAGGTTCTTAGGACACACACAATTCAATACCCAGCTAGTCTCCCCCACAGAAGGGGATGGAAGGCACCTTTCCCCTCATCCACATTCCAGTTCTTGAATTATCTCCATCAACAGACTCCAAACAGAGTTTAATACAACTGTCACATCTCCCAAGTTGGTCTATAAATCCTTGTAGAATCTCAAATGAGAGGCACTGTGTAATTATGAAGTATGACTACTGTGATTCAAGTGACCAAATGTTAGTAAATTCGAAATAACATGCCTTACTGTGATAATTTCTCTGCCAGTGAGAAATCCTCGCCTCACCCTCTCACTTCCTGAGAGTTAACCTGAGAGAGGTTTATTCTGGAAGCATGCTGGATCAGTTACACAATAGAAAAGAAAGAACAAAAAAGCAAAGAAAGATTTCCCCAATAGTAGCATGTCAGGACAATTATTTTTATGTTAGAGACAAAAATCTGTGCTAGAATGATGGAAGTTGTATTTTTGTTCTCCCAAATATAGGGCAGAAGTTTTTATTTACTTGTATGATTCTTATTTCAGCCCTACTGGACAACTAGTGTAAACCACATGTGTTACATTGGAATTACTCCTATATAAGGAATATATTACATAAAGAATTTCTCTGAAAATAAAAATACTGAAATGTTTCTTCACAGATTTATTTTAGAACTATATTCTTGCACTGGGAGAGTAATTAAGCAAAGAACGCAAGTAAGTACAGGGAAAAATAACCAGAAAGAAATCCTATTGTGTCCTTTTCATTGTGACATCAAGTTCTGATTTAAAGAAGGCTCTGGCATCTTTGAGCCAGTGACCCAGGCTGGTACCTTCTTTTCTAAGTGGGGCAAAGGTCATTGCAGATGCAATAAGTTATGGTGAGGTCCTCCTGGACTTGGTGGCCCCTCAGTCAGTGATAGTGGCCTCATAAAAGGAGGGACAGAGGCACACACTGGGAAAAGGTCATGTGAAGGAGTCACATGCTGGAGAGATGCATCTATGAGCCAAGGAACGCCAAGGACCGCCGACTGTCACCAAAGGCAGGGACAAGCACATCGTCCCCCCAAAGCCTCCAGAAGCAGTCTTGCCAGATACCCTGCTTTCAAACTCCTAGCCTCCAGACTTGTGAGACAATAAATGCAAGTTAAGTCACACAGCGTGTGGTACTTTTTGTGGCAGCCTTAGGAAACCAATAAGAATCCAAGTCCTGTAAGCAAAGGACCAAGTAAGGGATATGGGGCTACTTTATCTCACTAATATATGTAAGACACACAAATGGCTGACTTGGTAGATTAAAGATGGCCACAATTTTTTTTGTCACGACTCCTGTTAAGCGGTAGGATCTCTGTCCCCACCCACTAAATCCACGCAGGTTCTGTGAGCCAAAAATATGGCAGGAGTAACAAAGCACCCATTTCCAGGCAACTTCCACTTCCTGTCTTCACACTTGGATCTTGGGATCGTGAGCTACCACAGAAGAAGTGTGGAGCTACCACACTAGAGCACCCACGTGGAGAGGCCCCAAGACCCATGAAGACAGGGAGGGGCCCTGGCTACCCTGGACCTTCTGCCTGCCCCCCACCCCAACCTGAGGCCTCAGAGACAAGTCATTCTGTCTGACCAAACCAGACCATTCCCTGACCAAACTGCCCATTTCTCAGCAACATAAGGATTGCAGGTTTAAGCTGTCAAGTTTGGAGATTTTTTGTTACACAATAAATATTCAGGGCTATTTATGATGTGCAATCTCTAATAGAGAAGCAGCTAAAAGTTGTTACACCTTAAAAATGAACTAGAGAGGGGCACCTGGGTGGCTCAGTTGGTCATGTGTCTGAGTCTTGACTTCAACTCTGGTCATCAATCTCAGGGTTGTTCCGCTCCATGCTCAAAGGGGAATCTGCCTCTCTCCTTCCCCCTCTCCCTCTGCCCCTCCCCACCATGCTTATGCATGCTCTCTCTCAACTAAATAAAGCTTTTAAAAAAATGAACTAGAGAAAATTTAGGGGTTCAAATTCCCAGTTAATAAGGCATAGGGATGTAATGTATGTATGTAATGACAGTAAGTGTATTGCATATCTAAAAGGAGGTAAGACAATGCATCCGGAAAGTTCTCATCACAAGAGAAAACTAAATGTTACTAGGTATGGTGACAGATGTTAACTGAACTTCTAGGGTGATCATCTTGCAATATGTTCAAATACCGAATCATTACATTGTGCACCTGAAACTAAAGTTATGTCAATTGTACAACAAATAAAAGTTTTTCCACGGGGCACCTGGGTGGCTCGATTGGTTAAATGTATGCCTTCGACTCAGGTCATGATCCCAAAGTCCTGAGATCGAGCCCCGCATCAGGCTCCTTGCTCAACTGGGAGGCTGTTTCTCTCCCTCTGCCTGTTGCTCTGTGTACTTGTGCTCTCCCTCTCTGTCAAATAGATAAATAAAATCTTTTCATTGTTTTTTCCAATAAAAATTTTTTAAAAATAAAAACGAAAGACTTGGGAAGACCAAATAATGGTATGTGCAAGGCCCTAAGATGTGTGTTTTTGTTTTTGTTTTTTAAAGTAAGCTCTATGCCCAGTGTGGGGCTTGAACTCGCAACCCTTGAGATGAACAGTCACATGCTCTAACGACTGAGCCAGCCAGGTGCCCCGTGATGCCTGGTTTTGATGAAGGCTGGAATCACACATCCTGGAAACTGAATGGAATTTAGGGCTCTCCAGGGCTATTCAGTGTTCAGGCCTCCGCCTGGGTCCAGGGCACAGCTCTCTCTCTCTCAGCCTTCCTGAGGTAGCTTCAGCCAACTATTACACAAGATAGCATCTGCTTGCTATCTCCGAGCAAACCCATGCCTCCCTCCCTCTTACAGGTTGGGTCATGATGCTTTACATTTGTTGGTTTTACATTTACAAAGGGCTTCCACATATGTTAACGTTTAACCCTGCCCATTATTCACAGAGGAAGGAAGGGGCACTCTTAGATTACAGCCTGTGCCCAGAAGCAGAGCTCCTTTTCTATCATGGGGCTGCGTGCTGCTAATAGGACTTTGTATTGGGAGAGCAACCCTGAAAAGTTGGGGGAAAGACACTAAGAGGCCATCATCTGAGGCATTCTTCTAAAGGCACTCCCTTTCCTCTAATAAGACCCCAAATTCTACCAGTTCTGGCCACTCGGTGCCCAGAATATGCTATGACCTTCTAGAAGAATGTTTCTATCCATGCAAGAGTCATCTGCTCAAATTAAAGTGTGTCATATAGAAATTACTGGAAGAAGTGGTCACTAGAGCAGATTGGTTAACAGTTTACTATACTAATTCATGGGAAAGTTTTTACGACATTGTGAAGTTCAGAGCACTACTATAGGTACTCTGAGGGATAAAATAGAGAGTAATAAATAAACCCTTCTACAAAGATCTTCCAATGTAGTAGGAGATCATCCAGTGCAGAGAGGGGAAGATTTTGGAAACAGAGTAGCTCTGGGAAGCAGAGAACAGTGATATAAATAAATAACCTTTTGCAGAAGCTGGATGTGATGTCCACTTGGAGAGGTTTATTTGGTTGCATTAGGTGCGGGGACGGGTAAGTTGAATACGAAGCAGGACAGATGATCAGTTTAGTGGCAGGTCCTCTAGCTAAGATGTTCAATAGATAATACAGAATGCTCCGTGCAGATGTCATATGTTTTCAAAATAGAAAAGATGGCCCTAGGGCTGTGTTTAAAAGGAAAAAGAACAGAAGAAGCTGATAGCAGAAACTAAAAAAGGCACAAATAAATGGAAAGATATTCTGTGCACATGATTGGAGAAAAAAGTATTGTTTTTTTGTTGTTGTTGTTTTTTAAAGATTTTTATTTATTTATTAGAGAGCGAGAGACTGAGAATGAGAGGGGAGAAGGTCAGAGGGAGAAGCAGACTTCCCGCAGAGCCGGGAGTCTGATATGGGACTCGATCCCGGGACTCCGGGATCATGACCCGAGCCGAAGGCAGTTGCTCAACCAACTGAGCCACCCAGGAGCCCAAGAAAAAAGTATTGTTGAGATGTCCCTACTACCCCAAGAGTCTACAGATTCAATGCAATCCCTTTCAAGATTTCAATGGCATTTTTCACAGAAATAGCCCAGAGTTCTAAAATTTCTATGGAACCACGAAAGACCTCCTAGAGCCAAAGTGATCTTGAGAAACAAGAACAAAGCTGGAAGGACTGTGCTCCCTGATTTCAAAGTACATTACAAAGCTCTAGTAATCAAAATCATCTGGTATTGGCATAAAAAGAGACACATTGTTCAGTGGAGGAGAATACCGAGGCCAGAAATAAACCCACAACTCTATGATCCATTAGTTTACAAAAAAGGTGCCAGGAATATACAGTGGGGAAAGGACAGGCCCTTCAATAAATCGTGCTGGGAAAACTGGACAGCACGGGCTAAAATAATAAAGAATAAAACTTGACCACTATCTTAAACTATACAGAAAAATTAACTCAAAATGGATTAGACTTGAACATAAGACCTGACACCATAAAATTCCTAGAAGAAAAACAAAGGTGCTAATAAGCTCCTTGACATCAGCCCCGACAACAATTTTTTAATCTGACACCAAAAGCAAACATAAACTACTGGGACTAGATCAAGCTAAAAAGCTTCTAAACAGTAAAGTAAACCATCAGCAACAAAAAAAAGGGCAACCTACTGAGTGGGAGAAAGTAACTGCAAATCATATATCTGATTAGGGGTTAATATCTTAAATATATAAAGAACTCATACAATTCTATCATAAAAAAAAATACAATTAAAGAATAGGCAGAGGATCTGAATTTTCCCAAAGAAGATAAACATATGGCCAACAGGTACATGAAAACATGTTCGACATCAGTCATCATCAGGAAAATGCAAATCAGAAACCACAGTGAGATATCATTTCACACATGTTAGAATAATTATTATCAAATAGACAAGTGTGTTAGAAAGGATGTGGAGAAAAGGGACAGCTTCTGCACTCTTAGTGAGAAGGTAAGTTGATGCAGCCACTGTAGAAAAGACTATAGAAGTTTCTCAAAAAAATTAAAAATAGAACTACTATATGATCAAGCAATTCCACTCCTATTTATCCAACCAAAAACACTAACTCGGAAAGGTATCTGTACCTCCAGGTTCACTGCAACGTTATTTACAACAGCCAAGATATAACAACCACCTAAGTGTCCATTGACAAGTGAGTGGATAAATATCATAAATATATGATGGCATATTATTTGGCCATAAAAAAAGATAGAAATCCTGGCATTTGTTGACAACATGGACGGACCCCAAGGGCATTACCCTCAGTGAAATAAGTCACACAAAGAAAGACAAATACTATATGATCTCACCCATATGTGGAATCTTTAAAAAACAAAACAAAAAAACAGGCTCACATACACAGATTGATGGTTGTCAGAGGGAGGGGGCGGGAGTAGGGGAAATGAGTAGAGGGGGTTAAAAGGTACAAACTTCCAGTCATAAAATAAATGAAGTCATGGGACGCATTATACAGCATATTTAACTATAGTTAATGTGGTGTATTAACCAGGGGCGCCTGGCTGGCTCAGTCAAAAAAGCATGTGACTCTTAATCTTGGGGCCATGGGTTCGAGTCCCAGATTAGGTGTAGAGATTAAATAAATAAACTTTTAAAAAAGTAATACTGCACTGCCTATTTAAAAGTTATTGAAAGAGTAGACCTTAAAAGTCTTCATCACAAGAAAAAGAAACATCCCATTAGGTATGTATGGTGCCAGCTATTAACTAGACTTATTGTGATCATTTCACTATACAAACATCAAATTATGTTGAACGCCTGAAACTGTTTTTTTTACTAATATAATGTTTATGTCAATTATAACTCAATTAAAAAAAATAGAAGGGCAGTTCAAATAACAGCACATAGAGACCTAGTCCCCCTCAAGAGCAAGTAGAATTGGATTAAAGAGTTTTGAAGGAGGTAATATACCAAAAGTTAAAATTGTGAGGTTGCGAAATAGGAAAATTCTGTATTCTGCACAAATATAGAGAATCTAGGCTACGTGGGAATAGACTTTGAACCATGATGTCAGAGCCTGAAGTAAACCTGATTTCAGTAATGTTTTAGTTTTGTTAACATGAAACTAATTTTTAAATCAACTTAAGAGAGAATCTACCTATAATAAAACAAACTCAATTTAAGTATATTTCAGTAATTCTGATAAATGTATCTAGCTGTGTAATCACCACCACAATCAAGATATAGAACGTTTCGTCACTTGAAAAATTCCATCCCCTCCTGCCCCGACCCCTCAAATAAATGACCTAGAGAAAAGTCAGATCAAAGCAACAAAAAATGATTATGGTCATGGCCGGGATGGGGGGAAAGAGGTGGCTAGGGAAGGTGGGGGCAGCTGGCTCAGTTGGAAGAGCACGTGACTCTTAATGTCGGACTCATGAGTTCAAGCCCCACACTAGGTATAGAGATTACTTAAAAATAAACTCTTAAAAAAAAAAGGTGGGGGTGGGGGGCACCTGGGTGGCTCAGTTAGTCAAGCATCTGCCTTTGGTTCGGGTCATGATCTCAACATCCTGGGATCAACCCCCAAGTCCGCTGGCTCCTAAGTCTGCTTCTCCCTCTCCCTGTGCCCCCCAAGCTCATGCGCTCGCTCGCTCTCTCTCCCTCCCTCTCTCTCCCTCCCTCTCAAATAATAAATCAAATAAATAAATAAATATTTGAGAGGGATATTATTTATCCCTCTCAAATAAATAAGATTTAAGAAAAATACTAGGAAGAATTATTTTTTTAAAAAGGGGGGGAGGTGGATAGTTAAGGATACTCCTGTAATTAACTGGCAACTTTGAAATATGCAAGTACCTACTTGGAGAAGGTTGTAAGAAGGCTGGAGAAGGGAATAACCACAGTGCCTGACTTCTACTTCTACTACCATGAGCCTCTAAGAAAAAAACCACATCCTCCACAGAAATCACCAAGAATAAGATCACAAAACACACAGGTTCTGAGGGGGGCTTGAATACCAAAGGAAGAACCTGACCAACTTCCCTCCTGTGTCTACTCACTCAATATCCAAAATGTATTATTATCTCAGGGCTGTAGAGCACTTACAGAAAGGCTTACAGAAAGACTTACAGAAAGGCTTGTATTAAATTGCCACATGAAGTGAAAACAGGCAGAAGTCTTTTATGCCACAGAACTACTGTACCATAGAATAATCTGCCACTTAGCTTGCTTTTGAGTGCAAAGGTTCTTCACTAGTGTCTGAACCACGAATTTTCTGTGAGCCTGAGATAGACAGAGCCTCCCTCGCCATATATATAATCTTGCGCAGCAATATTCTAATCACAGGTGGAAAAGTTTGTGAGGCATAAATTCAGTCTACTCAGAGGCTGAATCCAAGCATGACTCTCCCAGGGGTCCTGGTGGCTTTGGAGCCCAGAAGGTGCAGGTGTATATGAAGGAAAAGCCAGCTCCCACTGGCCTTACCTCTGGTGAATTCCTATCGCCATTAACTACTGTAGTACTGAGTAATTTTCATATTAGCTTAACCAACCACCTAGATCCTCAAACCCCTGGCCCAAAGCAGGGCTGCATTCCATCCCCCACATCAGAGACCCAGCAATGGGCCCACAGTGACGGCAATAACCAAGCATGGGATGACTGGCAATAGTCAAACTCTGTTAGCTTTCCAGAAACTGCTTCAGGGGTCTCAGGGGACAGACACATACAGTAAGACTACAAGGGGGTGACAGTCTAGGATGCTTGTGATGATTGATTTTGTGTATCTGCTTGGCTGGGCCATGGTGCACAGATATTTGGACAAACATTATTCTGGATGTTTTTGTAAGAGGGTCTTCAGTGGACTTTGAGCAAAGCAGATGGTCCTCCATAATGTGAGTGGGCTTCATCAAACCAGCTGATGACCTGACTAGAACAAAAAAGACTAACCCCCCACCCCACCCCCTGGAGCAAGAGGACATTCTGCTAGGAGACAGCCTACACACTTGAACTGTAACGCTGCCTCTTCCCTTGGTCTCCAGTCTGCCAGCCCATCCTCTAGATCCTGGATTGTCCAGTCTCCACAATCACATGAACTAGTTCCTCAAACTGCTCTCTCTCACTCTGTGTACATAGAGCTGACCTTTGAATAACACAGGGGGCAGGGGTGCTGATCCCCTACACAGCAGAAAATCCACATATAACATTTGACTCCCCAAAATTTAACTACTAGTAAACTACTGTCGACCGGAAGCCTTATCAGTAATAGTCAATTAACACATATTTTGTACCTTTTATGTATTTATATATATTATGTATATTATATATTATATATATGGTATATACTAGTTTAAAACAAACTAGAGAAAAAATATTAAAATCATAAAAATATGTTTACAGTACTATACTGTGTTTATCGAAAAAATCCACATATAAGTGGGCCCGTGCAGTTTAAACTCATGTTGTTCAAGGATCCACTGTGTACACACACACACATATCCCACCCCCGGTGGTTCCACTCCTCTGGAGAATCCTAACACGCCATAGCAGCTCTCACGGCAATCTCTGGGAGGTCGCCATTTTGTGACTTAGCTGCTTATACTCAGTTGGCAGCAGTTAGTTTCTCCACCTCTTGACATCTGTATGCTTCCCATTCATGCCTTAAAAACGTGGTGATTCTCGCTCTGGAGTTCCCACTTAAGTCCACCTCAAGTTCCAATGGCCAGACTGCAGGACAAGGCCGACTGCAGGTCTGATCACCTTTGGTCAGGATGGCGGAGTCACATGGCACAAAACTCAGGAAGCTGGCCCACATGAACCACTCAAACCTCACCCCTCTTTTTTAAACTGGCAAGATGACAGCACCCAGGGAAGTCCATCAAACCTTCATCTGACCATTTCTGTGAGGTATTCTGTAGAGGCGATTAAAACACGTAAGCCCTTGACTTTCAGTAAGAAAGATTACCTACATAAATCTGGGTGGGCCTGATTTCTTCTGTGAAGCAGCAGCAATTTTATGTGTAGATCCTCACTTCAGACAGTGTCTGAGAGTTCCCGTCTGCCCTGCGATCTCGAACCTGCCGAGACAGGACCCATACTTGCCCTTGAGCCAATTCCTTGCAATTCTTACCGGTTCTGTTTCTCTGGTTGAACCCTGGCTACTACACCTCTTTGTCTTAACCTCCTTCTGCCTCAGTTTCCCATCTGTAAAATAGAGACGACAACAATAGTATCTACTTCACAGGGTTGACTTGAGGATAATGCAAGTAGAGCTGAGCTTTGGTACCGGGCACAGAGTGAGGTCCCCATAAGTACGAAATATTATTGTCCACGTGACTGTTGAATCCATGCCTTTTGGGAAGGAGTTTACACATTAATGGGGAGATTAAGAAAAATAATTAAGAAAAATAATTATAACAAAGATATTTGTTAAAAATGTAGGTAGACATCAAGTGCACCAAGACTTAAGAAAAGAACTACCCAAGCATGCCTGGGACATAATGAAAGGTAGCCTCCACAAGTATATAATACAGCTGGGCCAAATTCCACATGGCTTCTGCCCTGGGACCGTGAGTCTCCTAAAAATATGCTACAGAGCAAGAAACTCCCTCTTCAGCAAAAGCTTTTAACCAAATCAGTGGAGGAGTGTTTCCCAATGGCTAGGATTCCCTTCACGGAAAATCATTCATTTACTGAAATTTTTATTGAACACCTACTATGTGCTAGGTGCTGTCCTAAGGGCTGAGGAGCAAAGAGGTTAAGAAAAAAAAAAAAACTTCTATATGGAGGGACAAGAAGTGTCAGATAATAGATAAGTAAATGCCTAATTTCCAAATGTAACAAAGTAATAAAAGAGCCTGACAAGAGACTCAAGCGAGAGCCCCACAATGGATGGACCCTATTTTATAGATGGGAAACTGAGGCCTAAGGAGGTTAAGACAAAGAGGTATAGCATCCAGGGTTCAACCAGAGAAACAGAACCAGTATGAGAACTGTATTAAGAGATTGTTTGCAAGGAATTGGCTCAACGTGCAAAAAAAGAGAATCGACTGAAAGAAAAGAGGGATTTGCATTACAACCAACTAGGCCAGAACTTAGCTTTCAACAAAGCAAACGCTCATGGCAAGGAAGAGAAAATTATGAACTCTCCTAACTTTCTGGGAGACCAGGCAGTTAGGTCTTCTGTGGTTAAATCTGCCTTCAACTTCCTCTGTCTTCGATATTACAGCGACTCTCGCCCCAACCCGCTGAGACACCAGACCATCCTTCTTCCAAAGCAGCAGGTTGGGAGACAAGTTGAAGGTTGACTAGGGACACTATCTCACCATTTTGCTTGTGTTATTGTTCACCTGAAATGCTATTTCTGCCAAAATCCAATGACTCAAAACAGAGGACCTCCAAGGTATTCCATGGACCACCCAAATGTTGGTTTCAAATGGCAAAGACACGGAGGCTGATGAAAGATTGCCGCGGTGGTCGTAAATCCTCCCCCCATTCCAACTTGCTTCATCATCATCGTCATCAATGCCCCTCTTATCTTCCAAAGTAAATCTGCACGCATAAAGCATTCTTTTTATACGGTAAAGATCTATACTATTTCTATTCCAACGACACTCTGCTGCTTTTAAAGCATTTGGAAACAACGGTTATCAACTAATTCCAAATTACAATTTTTGCAAACTGAAGTCTGGAACAGACCTATCTTGAAAGATGGCAAATTGCTACTAAAAATGCATGCCCAGGTTACTTGTCATCATTTATCCCAAAAAGTGCACAGAAGAATTAATTCAAGACTTTTCTTTCTCCAAATAATCTTTCTGCTCACACAAAGGATAAATGCACTTTATCCCCTAAATGCGGTTTCCCTGGTGATGGGATGGCTCACATTCAATGCCGCCAGCACTGACTGGTACCTCGAAATTGATCAGCTAATAAAATCCGTTAGGGAGATCTTTGACAGTCACTGCTTCCGTAGCCAAGGCTGTACACGAATCAGGGTTTCTAACCAGGTATTCACGACATCCACATGCACCAGGATCAAACTAAAGTGTCCTGAAGGGAGAGAACACTGAGACGGTATCATTTATAAAAATGGCACTTTCATTAAAGGGCCTTCCCTTGTATGTGTATTAAATAAATATGCAATTACATGGAGAAACATATATTCACACGGCAGGAATTGCATAAACACACATCTGCATATATTATACTCCAGAAGGTTTATTTAAAATTACATTAAATGACACAGCCTCGATATGGTTTACCTACCCAACATAAAGCAATGCAACACACACAGCTCTCTCTTCAAAAGGGTATGTGCCTGGAAGTGAGTTAACAATAGTGTAAGGGAAGGATAATTCCTACGTGTCAATAAATTACCACTGAAAGCTTAATTAAGACTAAATTTATGCCTCACACACACCCATTACAATTCTACAGCATGAATGACCTTTTCCATCATCAAGCCACAGATTCTAGACACGGTCTCCTAGCGGAATTAATGGTTTTTTGGCGTGTTTTTTTTTTTCTTTTTTAAGTCTCAAATGTCACAAGTGAAAACATTATTTGGTCAAAGACACAAGAACGAGGGCTCTACCAAGTTTATTCTGTTTCTCAAATATTTGGTATGTTCAAGCCTATGACCATATTTGGATTCAGAGAACTTTTTTAGTAGGTACTGTCTTTAGAGAATTTTCAACTCTAATCTAAGGAAGAAAACAGTTAAAATAAGACCTGTGTACCACATATCGTCCCACCTGCACACACAAATCCACACATGTACACAAAAACACACCCAGGCTCTCATGCTCGCAGACACACTGATCGTTTCTTCAGGGGTCACTTTGGGGAAAGTGTAATGACTTAAGAAAAGAAGAAACATCCTGACTTCCCTACTTCATACTCTTCTGCTCAATTCGTGGGTGTATGCCCCTGTGTATGCATACACATGCACTAGTACAAACACGTAATAGGTTCGTATTTTTTCAGAAAGCACCTAGCAAACAAGAATTTTATAAAAATCATCATACCAGTGGAACTTGTGCCCATTTAAATAAACATAAGCCGTGTGAAAACCCATCATCATGTCACTTAAGTATTGAAGTTAATGTAAGGAAGTGCCATAATTTCAGTCATCGTACACTTTAAGCAGCTGAGGGCTCAAACTGATTTTTAAAAATATTTTAGAACTTATTTATAAGACAATTCCAGCAGTGCATTCAGAGGTTCGCACCATCATCGCTTTCCCCTTAGCCGCCCAGACAGGAATACCTCTCATTGTCAGACGAAACCCTGTGGCCACCTGACTCAGCCAGCCCCCGACTGGTCACTATCCACCGTGTATGGGCACCAAGCAATCCACGAATGCCTCCACATGCTGTTTCTAAACCACTCTAACTGCTAGAAAATGGGTCCTCAAGCTGGTCTGTCTGACCCACACGCCCAGCAGTTGTGCTAGGGCTAGAAGAGGCAAAGATGAATCGGACAGGGCTTTTAGCATAAAAATCCAGTCTGGGCGCCGGGGTGGCTCAGTTGGTTAAGTGTCTGACTTTGGCTCAGGTCGTGATCTCAGGGTCCTGGGATCAAGCCCCACTGTTGGGATCCACACTCAGTGGGGAGTCTGCTTGTGCCTCTGTCCCTCCCCGCTCGTGCTGGTATGCGCATGCTCTCTTTCTCAAATAAACAAAAACCCAGTCTGGCACAAAGTAGGTGCTCGGTACCTGTCGGATAGGTAGAGGAGGATGGAGTGACCGAGCTCACAACCAAGGGCAGTGCTATCTAAGAAATACAATGCAAGCCACAAACAGGAGGCACATAATTTTAAATTTTCCAGTAGGCACACTTAGAAGGGTAAAAAAAAAAAAATCAGGTAAAATGAACTTCAATATCTTCAATTTCACTTAACCCAGAAAGTATTTTCATTTTGACAAGCAAGGAGTATTAAAACATCATTAATGAAACATTTTACTCTTTTTGGGCCTACTTTGAAATCCGGTGTGCCTTTTTACATTCACAGTAGATCTCAGTTCAGACGAGCACATTTCAAGAGCTCATTAGCCCCGTGTAAGTGGTGGCTGCCCTAGAGAAGAACGCAAGGGACAGAGTATTTCCTTCATGGCAGAAAACTCTCCTTGGGCAACATACCTCCCAATAGAGGGAGGCAGTAAGTACATGGTGGGGATGAGCAGGCATGCTAAGAGCAGGACAGAGATGCACAGACTATGGAAGGCCTGGTTTACCATGCTGAAGAGTACCCCCTTTATTCAATGGACAGCAAGGAGTCAGAGGGGGATAGGATTAAAAAAAAAAAAAAAAAGCCAGTGGTGATCAATGGTTTAAAAAACACAGATTAATAGGCTAGAATCAGGGGCACATGTACCCAAATGTTTACAGCAGCAACATCCACAATAGCCAAACTATGGAAAGAATGTGGATGTCC
The DNA here is from genome assembly GCA_028533885.1 of Nasua narica. Lineage (NCBI taxonomy): Eukaryota > Metazoa > Chordata > Mammalia > Carnivora > Procyonidae > Nasua > Nasua narica. Next base: position 63,166,202 of record CM052799.1, on the reverse strand, counting down.
ATCAACAGATGAATAGATAAATAAGATGTGGTACACACACACACACACACACACACACACACACACCGGAATACTACGCAGCCATCAAGAGAAACGAAATCTTGCCATTTGCAACGACGTGGATGAAACCAGAGAGTATTATGCTAAGCGAAATTAGTGAATCAGAGAAAGACAAGTATCATATGATCTCTGTGATATGACGAATTTGAGAGGCAGGGTGGGGGGTTGTGGGGAAATGAAACAAGATGGGATCAGGAGAGAGACAAACCATAAGTGACTCTTAAACTCACGAAACAAACAGGGTTGCTGGGGGTGGGGGGGGTAGGGATAGGCTGACTGGGTTATGGACATTGGGGAGGGTATGTGCTATGGTAAGTGCTGTGAAATGCGTAAGCCTGATGATTCACAGACATGTACCCCTAGGGCAAATAATATATATTAATAAAAAAATTTTAAAAAATAGGCTGGAATCAATCCATGATGACTACTCTGCCAATTCAAGATAAAATATTAATGATAGGGACAATTCAGTATGTTTTTCATAAAACTAAATTTATTCAGTACAATGAGTGGCTCTTTATTCAGAGACTATACGCCTTGGAAGTGGCGGGGGAAGAGGGGCATTCATGTGCTTTTCCGTGACAGTAGTAACCACAGACTGTCAACTATGTTTAAAAATGCCCTTGCTAGGGGCACCTGGGTGGCTCAGTGGGTTAAAGCCTCTGCCTTCGGCTCAGGTCATGATCTCAGGGTCCTGGGATCGAGCCCTGCACCGGGCTCTCTGCTCAGCGGGGAGCCTCCTTCCCCCTCTCTCTCTGCCTGTCTCTGCCTACCTGTGATCTGTCAAATAAATAAATAAAATCTTTTTTAAAAAAATGCCCTTGCTGGTCAAATTTTAATAGTTGCAGCTCCCAAAATTCTACTTCTAAATTTTAGCTTGCAAGTAAAATCCAAAATTCTGGAACCACCAGTTTTAAATAATTTTTGGGCTTCATTAAGAGGAACATAGACATATTGTCCTGATTTTATTTCCTACACAAGTCCATGTAGTCATAATGCTTATACACAATTTTTTTTTTTTTTTGAGTAGGCTCCACACTCAACGTGGGGCTTGAATTCATGACTGAGATCAAGAATCACATGCTCTACCGACTGAGCCAACCAGGCACCCCTCTTACACATGACTTTTATCTTAAGTTGCTAGATGGTAATTCAGTATCTGATGTGAATTGTTTGTTTAGTCATTTCCATGATGTTTTGTGTTGGATTCATAACTTCATTAGTATGAACAGCTTTATCCAAATTAACTCTCTTCCTCCAACCCCAATTCCGTCGACTAGTTCCTCAGAACATAGCTCTCAGTGGGGAATTTATGGGTCAATGGCCATGAACAGCTTTGTTTTGTGTTTAATTCTTATTACAGATCACCAGGCTGTAGCAAAAAGACAATACACAACACTACTGGTATTTCTTAACACCATAACCTATAGTGGGCCATAATTATTTCTGATAATTTGATAGACAAAGTAGCCCTAATTTTCATTTCTTGAATTGCTAACAAAGATATGCCTGTTGTTTCAAATTCCCTATATTCATCTCTCCTAACCGCTTCTAGTGAGGATTTTGGGTACTGACCTTTGAGATCTCAATTCTTTATATTTCAGACGCTAACCATTTAATCTTTCAAACTGTCCCATTACCTTCGCCCATGCTATGGAATTTCATTTAATATTTATTCTATTGCCTCAGGCCGAGCTATTTTTCTTTTCTTTCCTTTTTTTTCTCTTCAAGTACTCAGGCACATCTGTCTTGTGTATATTGCTTCCATGGTCCCAAGTTTATCTTCCCTATACAGCTGGGTTAAAAATGCTATTCCATTTTCTTCTAGTTATTTTATAGATAAATACAGTGGAATCCAAAACCAAGGCCTTTATACTCGGAAATGAATATACTTTTAAAACTGCAGAACCTTCTGGTATGAGTGAAACTGTCTCAGATTGTGCCCAAGGTGGATCTGTCCACATCATAAAATGACAGATGTCATCAAACAGCTACCATTCTCTAACCAGGAGTGAAGCTGGACAGGATTTCTGAGAATCAGAACTTTTAACTCTTCCCTCACAGGTGTTCAGCACCCCACAATTCTCTCAAATGCCAATGCTGATACTTATGTCTCAACAAGCTCACTTAAAATAAGACTTCAGCAAGAAAGATTATCAGTAGACAAAAGCAGCAGCCTGAAGAAATAAATGACTGCCCAGGAGTAAAAAAATCAAATCACTATATAGCTATGGACACATCTTACCTATTTTTCATATAAATAAAGTTCACGGGGAATTTCAATAACTGCCCCTCAGGGGTGGAAAATGGAGAGAAAACAATAGGATAAAGAAAAAAAAGGAGGGGCGCCTGGGTGGCTCAGTGGGTTAAAGCCTCTGCCTTTGACTCAGGTCATGATCTCAGGGTCCTGGGATCGAGCCCCGTATGGGGCTCTCTGCTCAGCGGGGAGCCTGCTTCTCTCTCTCTCTCTCTGCCTGCCTCTGCCTACTTGTGATCTCTGTCAAGTAAATAAATAAAATCTTTAAAAAAAAAAAAAAGAGCATATATGTCATTGTTGACAAAGTTTAGATCATACTATGTAAGTTTTACTTATCTATACATGTCATATACAGAAAAAATAACCCAGAAGTACATTCACTGAAAGCTTAAGTAATGGTTATCTGAAAGGAGGCAGGATTATGGGTAATTCTGATTTTCTTCTTTCGGCTTCTTGCGCGATATGTACTTGCATTACATACTCTACATAATTATTTTTATATGCATATGCTTCAAGAACCTACCTTTATTCTTTTAAAAACCAATTCTTAAAAGGGGAGGAAGGAAAGATTTGGGCATGACATTGCATCGTGTGCTACTGAAAATTAAGCCAAGTCACCTCAACTTTTATCCAGGCCACAGCTCATTCAACGCAAGCACCCCTAGTTTTTTCATATACTCCACGCTTCCTAGCATCACCTGTAAGAGTAGGTCTATCAGAGATCCATGACGACAGAAGAGAATCCTCACAATACCATGAACTTTCAACCCGCCTTTCTTCCTTTTTCCTTTTTTTTTTAAGATTGTCATCTCTAACCTACTTGCAAAAATACCCACAGTGAGGTTTACATAAAAGCGACTCTGATGGTGGTGGGTCAAGTTGTTGTTCCTTTTTTTTTTTTAAGTCCTTATTTGTTAGATAAACATTAAAGCATTTACTGGCAATTATAAAATGATATGATATTTATGATTTCCTTGAAATACTCCAGCAAAAAAAAAAAAAATGATAGAGGGAAAACAGATGAACAAGAACACTAGAAAGTTGGAACTGCAGATGCTGGGTGATGGGTCTCATTATTCTGTTCTACTTTGGGTGCGAAGGGTTTCTCTAATAGTTTTTTTCAAGATGCTATAAAAATTGAAAAATATATACAAGTGCACGACCATTCCTCATATCATCCAGTGTGTCAAAGTTAGGCTCAGAAATTAGGAAAAAAAAAAAAAATCAGGGTGGCTATATCACAGGCAGCGTTTGACTCTATCTTCTCTTTATCAGGCAAGGCAGAGTACAGGCAGGTGTAAATCTATCAGGAAAAATAAGCCTTTCTTTTTTTTTTTTTTTAAAGATTCTATTTATTTGACAGAGAGAGAGAGAGAGAGATCACAAGTAGGCAGAGAGGCAGACAGAGAGAGGGGGGAAGCAGGCTCCCTGCTGAGCAGAGAGCCCGATGTGGGGCTTGATTCCAGGACCCTGAGATCATGACCTGAGCTGAAGGCAGAGGCTTAACCCACTGAGCCACCCAGGCACCCCAAAAATAAGCCTTTCATACCCATCTACAGATTTGATTCCGAAGATTTCGGATTTTCTGTCCTGGGCCAGAGTCAGACCAAGATAGTGGGCGACCCAGCACTACTTAGCTCGTGACGTTTAGAAAAGAAAACAGGCAGTTGGGCACCTGGGAGGCTCAGTTGGTTAAGCAACTGCCTTCAGCTCAGGTCGTGATCGAGTCCCAGGATCAAGTCCCGCATTGGGCTCCCAGCTCCGCGGGGGAGTCTGCTTCTCCCTCTGACTTTCTTCCCTCTCATGCTTTCTCTCTCTCTCTCTCTCTCTCTCTCAAACGGATAAATAAAAAAATCTTAAAAAAAAAAAAGAGAAAAGAAAAGAAAACGAGATGCGTGCTGACTTGAGCAGCCAGACCCTACGCTAGGCGGCCCACTGTGCGTCTCGCCACGAGCCGACGCCCCACTGCTTCCCTCGAGGATGGGTTGGCCCACCCGCAGGCCAGCGGCCGGCGACCACGGTCATTTATTTCATGTAGTCCATTCCCGGGGACCGTCGCAAACCATGACACCAACACTGAGGAAGTGGGATCCCCAAACTGAGGACTTCCCAGTGGGTCAAAAGTAAAAACAAGGCATAGTCCTACAGCGGTTCGCAAGGCACGCACAGCTGGAAGGCTTTCAAGGGCATGATCCTCAAGAGCCATTCCTTTCAAGGGCAATGAGTCTCAAATCTCCCGCGGAGAGGAGGGGAAGGCCTGGGTTCTTTCCATTCTAGAGGCCGAAACTCAGGTTCAAAGCTTTGAAAGACTTGCTTCCGAACAACAGAGTCGAAGGACAGTGCTCCTTCACGACCCAGAACTCTGCTGAGAGTCGTCTGTGACGGGAAGACCAAGGGAGGCACCTCATGAGTGATGCAAGGCCAAAAAAAGGTCTCACACGCCCTGAGCTTCAACAAAACCGCCTCAGTTATTTCCCGGCTACCCATGACCACGTACTGTCTAGGCTCCGCCATGAGCACGAGACTTTGACCGACTCTACTTCACCTCGCGCCCCTGTGCGTGTGGGCTGGCTTTCCCCGCTCTCTAAGCTCTCACAGGCCTCCTCAACACCTTGCTCACCTCACCTCACACAGAAACGAATTACTTTCTATAACCAGGAGCCAACCCCATCCTGGCCGAGTGGCTGGGAGGCTGGCTGCTGGCCATCTCTCTTCATAATCGAGGGAAGGGAAGTCGGCAGCCCAGTGGCAGCGGCCCACAGCGGCCCTCACCGCCCAGGGACCACTCAACCTAGTAGGAGAACAAAGCCTACCTCTCTGACTTCGTGAAGCTGGCCGGGATACTGACTCTTGGCTCTTCGGGCAGCTGCAGGCGACTTGTGATGCGTGATTGTGACAACACCGGGGGCCCCCGCGCCGAGGTGTCTCTGGCTACAGGGAGACGCAGGATTGGGCGTTCCATGGGGGAGCAAAGTGAGACTGCGGCTTCGGGAACTTGGAGTCGTCTAGAATAAGCAACAGGTGTCAAAACTCAGCAACCGACCTGCAGAACACGGCTAAGGGTTGGCTTCCATTTATTTGGGACCTCTTCTCTTAATCTTTCCCCTTCGTCTATTTAGAGGGATGGAGGAATGAGGGAGGTATAGCAACACGACCTGTCCAAATCCCACAGTCACTTAAAAGAGACAACGTGTATTAACTATGCTTCTGGTCTTGTCTGCGACTGTGTCCTCCTCCCCATTCTATTGGCCATGAGAGGCTACTGAGTCCCCCCAAAGGCCACAGACTCTTGTGGATCTGTGCCTGTGCATAAATTAGCTCCTCTTCCTAGAATGTTCTTCCCCTCACGTTGGCAAACGTCAGCTGAACCTTAGGAGTCAGGTCAGTTTCCTGATGCATGAATCCTCTCCCTGCCTCCCTCAGCCTCCCTGCTGCTCCTGTTCCCCTGCAGTGAAATTATACTCATTGTACAGCTAGCTACCGTCTTAAGAGATTTTTCCAAACTCATCTTTGTATCCCCAAGACCAAAAACATCATGACTGTCTAATTTATTAGGTATTTAATAAATGTCTGCTACATGACTGGGAGTCCTAAGTTATCCACCAATGAATCCCCATTTGTTAGTGTAGAGCTCTTATTTCATCCTAGAAGAATCTATAAGCCCAGTAACAATGCAGTATAGGATAAAGATGGCATCTCAACCTAGAGGACATGAATTTTTTCGCTAACTGGTATTGGGATGACTGGGCAGCCATCTGGAAAACAAAGTTGGATTCATCTCCCAGATCTGGAGGGACCCCAAATCAAAGATAATAAGAAAAAAAAAAAGGGCACAAGAAAATATGTAGCCTTGGGGTAGGGAAGGCCCAACCCCTCAAAATCCAAAAGCCATAAAAGAAAGGCTCAACAAATTTGAATAGCTAAAAATTAAAAACTTCCGCACAGGAAACAACTTTAAAAACCCACTCCCATAGGGGTGCCCAGCAGGGGTGTGTGACTCTTGATCTTGGGGTCTTGGGGTCAAGCCCCATGTTGGGTGTAGAGATTATTAAAAAATAAACTAAAATAATAATAATAACTTTTTTAAAAAACACTCCCACCACCAACAAAGCCAAACAATAAACTAGGAAAAATTTTTTCAGCTTGTTTCAAAATACTCATCATCCTTGAACTGTTGGCATTCTTATTAATTACAGACGTGATTCTATGCATCTTACTGTGACTCCAAAAACTGTAGTATTTTTGTCATGGAAATGTACATTATTTATAATGAGGAATGGAAATCCTAGGGATTGACGGGAATGGCAAACTTAAAATGGGGCAAGATAGGAACAGATCATTCACAGAAACATAGGAAGTCCTTAAACCATATGAAAACACGTTCAACTATATTCATTAAATGTAAGCTCAAGCCACATTTAGATACCATCTTTGGCCCATCGGATTGGCAAAAAGCCAGAAGTCTGACTACATGATCTGTTGACAGGATCAGAGAGGAACAGGTTTGTGGCAGTGTAAGGTGACAACCCTCCCCCATCCCCCACCCCACCCCAGAGGGCAGCCTGGCAGCACCTGTCGTAGTTACAAAGGCACTTTTCTGTGACCCGCACGTCCTGCTTGGGAACACATCCTCCAGCACACCTGCTCCCAGGGGGAACTAGTGGAGGTACCCGCCACCCGCCACCGCAGAAGGATGTTCAATGGCAGGGATGGGACACAACTGAAAGGTCCATCAGTACGGGACAGGCTTGGTAAATCACGGTACCCCCGTGTAATCTAACACCAATTAAACTATGTAAGAATAACGAGAAAGGGCTCTAGGAGTTGGTCTGGAAAAAAATCTCTACCCTAGAGAAGTGAAAAAAGCAAGGTGGAGAACTGTCACATCACATGCAAAGTTCTGCATCAAAATGGGAAAAATGAGTATTTGTATTGTTATTCACTTACAATTATTTGTTTCTTTTTTAAAGATTTTATTCATTTATTTGACAGACAGACACAGTGAGAGAAGAAACAGAAGCAGGAGGAGTGGGAGAGGGAGAAGCAAGCCTCCCCCTGAGTAGGGAACCCGATGCGGGGCTCGATCCCAGGACCTTGGGATCATGACCTGAGCTGAAGGCAGATGCCTAACTGACTGAGCCACCCAGGTGCCCCTAAAATTACTTGTTTAAAACAGAAAAATACCGCAGAAGATGACCCGCAAAACTAGAAAAAGTGGCTACTTATTTGTGGAGAAGCAGAGAATGAGAGAAGAGAGACAGGAAGGGAAATTTCCCCCCCTCAATGATTTTTTTATGTTCTTTCATTTTGAACCACGTGAACATATTATTTATCCAAAACTTGTTCAATTCTACATGCAATTTACATTCTGAATGTTCCTATCCTTCCCTCCAGCTTGAGAGAAGGCAGTTACAGGATATGCTGCTCGGGCCAGCTTCTGAATTTCAGGGTTCATATATTTACTGAACACCTACTGCGTGCCCAGGAGAATATCTAGCGTGTGGTCTCCGGGAGGAACAGAAGATGCACAAGACAGTCTTCCATCGTAGATACTTACAGTATTGCTGAGGATAGAGGATACACAGATAGAAACATGCGTGTGCACACCCCCCCCCCCACACACACACAGTAAGAAAGTGCAGAGAAAGGTGTTAATTTGGCAACACAACCAGGAAATGCCAAAGGAGGAGCAAGAGCTCGAGCTGATCTCATCACAGAGAGTGACAGACCGGAAGCCTGAGCTGGGCTGGGGGGAGAGATGGGGACAGGCAGCGGCTTACAAATCAATCCTTACAAGTCAGCACCTTCAAAGCAATCTTAGCCTTATGCCCGGGGTGACTGTCAACAGCTCTAAAAGCTGTTAAATGTTAATCATCTGTAATTTTCAAGCCACCCAGTTGGTTGGGAGTGGGGTGAGAGGTCGGGTAGAAGTCAGAACTTTGTATTGCCCTGCAACATCAGAGGAGCTCATAAAGGTTCGCTGGATTGAACTTGGATAGAATTAAGAGGAAGACAAAGCTGGAAAGCAGTGTGCTGCTTTTAAATAACCTGATGTACAGGCAATTGGACAATTTTTCGTCTAAGAATTGCGCATCCCTTGATCACAATGAAATACAACAGGCATCTATCTACTTTCTGCTTTAATGTTTTCACTTGGAGTGTGGAGTGAAAGCAGCTCTTTCTTTAATCCTCTAATGACAGTGAATTTGCCTAAGCATTAAGAGTCTACTGAAAAACATTTTGATTGTTTGGGAGGCTTATTCCAACCCAAGGAAGGGCAGTGTTTTCACTGGGCTTTTGAGTCGCACAGCCAAGGGTTCCCTCCCCCAGCTGTACCAGGTTCTAGCTGTGTTGACTTCAGTTGAGTTATTTAAGCTTTCTTATTAAGCATCATTACCTAATCTTTAAAAAAGGAAAAATACTATTGAACCTTAAAAGCCATCATGAAGATTAAATTAGATCATGCACATAAAACGCTTAGCACAGTAGGAAACTACATGGCCAGAGTTTGTTTCTTTCCTTCTATCACTTAAACTTGATTGATGAAGGCCGTATTGATTTTTAAAATGTTAAGAAGTCACTTAGTTCAAAATCATAAGCAGGAAACGACCTCCTCATTTTTTTTTATTTTATTTTACAGGATCAAAGTGGTGATGGAGTCTGAAATATAATTAAATACTTGCTGGAGAATCTATATGGTCAGCCATATTGCATTGCAAGACTGCAGCGGGAGAAAACAATTCTAGATGTTGAATAGAAGGAGAAACCCCCCCCAAAAAAAAGAAGAACCCATTTGAAATCAGAGAGGAAGACAACTGTGGCAAAGAGGCGCCTTTACTTGGAGCACTGTCACTGTAAATGGTAATAAATCAAGAAAACTCGCCCAGGAGCCAAATTATGCCACTGTGAATGTCTAACCTCATGATCATTACTTAATGGCTGTCACTTGAATTCACGAGCAATAAATTTGAGTTGAAAAACCTTCAATTTCCCATTAACTGTGGGACTCTCAATGGTTTAATTCACACCAGTGCCTCCTCTCAAGGTAAATATGAACAAAAAGCCTCACTCTTGGTATACACTCCATAGGTCATCAGGCTCCAGGAGGAAGAAAGGGAGAGCAGCCGGCAACCACAACCCCTAGGAATGAGAAGGCTCTCTTTCCATAGGCAGCCTCTTGGAAGCTCCCAGGTTGTGTTTTTAAACGGTGTTTCACTGTCATCTGTGAAAAATTCGGAATCAAGCTTGATTGTTTCTCTCTGAGAATAAGATTCACCCTTTACCTCAGAGAATCAGCCCTTGTGTCCCCTCCCCCACACAGCACCTGCCTGACAAATGGGACGATGCCAAAGTAGAGAAAAGGGGGGCCCCTGGAGAGACAAAGTGCTGAGGTTCAGACCTCGCCCAGACATTCGACATACAGTGGGGTTTCCTCTATAGTGTGTCCTCTATAAATCGAGAGATTTATAACCTCTTGGTTTTCCCTACTTGTTTCCTCAGATCCCTGCAATTTCCCAAGTGTGCAAGGAAGACACGTGCACATACTCGCCGTACTTCCTGGCTAGAACGGGTATGAAAGTACGCATGACTGAAAAGAGGGAGAAAGCACCTGAAGGAATATGTCCAGCCAAGGAAATCAAGCTGAAAGATATGGTCCAGTCCGGGAAGCTTACGGCAAAAACTAAGGGCTATCCGGAGGCTGTGGGAGGCGATTGGTTAAGAGTCAATGGCTGCATCAGAGAAATACAAATCAAAACCACAGGGAGATACTATCTCACACCAGTCAGAATGGCGAAAATTAACAAGTCAGGAAACGGCAGGTGTTGGTGAGGATTCGGAGAAAGGGGAACCCTCCTACCCTGTTGGTGGGAATGCAAGCTGGTGCAGTCACTCTGGAAAATAGTATTTTCAAAAAGTTGAAAACAGAGCTACCCTATGACCCAGCAATTGCACTACTGGGTATTTACCCTAAAGATACAAATGTAGTGATCTGAAGGGTCACATGCACCCCAGTGTTTATAACAGCAACGTCTACAATAGCCCAACTATGAAAAGAGCCCAGATGTCCATTGACAGATGAATGGATAAAGATGTGGTACATATACACAATGGAATACTATGCAGCCATCAAAAAAATCTTGCCATTTGCAACGACATAGATGGAACTACGCTAAGTGAAATAAGTCAATCAGAGAAAGACAATTATCATGTGATCTCACTGATACGAGAAATTTGAGAAGACAGAGGATCATAGGGGAAGGGAAGGAAAAATGAAACAAGACGAAACCAGAGAGGGAGACAAACTATGAGAGACTCTTAATCTCAGGAAACAAACTGGGGGGTGCTAGGAGGTGGAGGATAGGGATGGGGTTGGCTGGGTGATGGACATTGGGGAGGGTATGTGCTATGGTGAGTGCTGTGAATTGTGTATGCCTCACGATTCACAGACCTGTACCCCTGAAACAAATACTACATTATATGTTAATAAAAAAATAAAACTGACATCACATGGGACACAAACTGAGGAAGAAAAGGAAAAAAAAAAAAAGAGTCAATGGCTTGGGTTCAGATCTGAGCTCTAGTGTTCATGAGCGGGGTAGGCTAGTAAAGTGGCATGGCGCTCTTGTTTCCAGAATTCTTTTTTTTTTTTTTTTTCACTTCTAAAATTTTACTATTACCTACTTCACTGGGTTGTTGGAGAATGAAATGAGAAGAGGTAAGTAGGGCACAGGCCTTGTACTTACCATGAAGTGTCATCACTACCATTTGTAAATTAAAATTAGGCCTTCAGGCACCAACACAGATGAAGGATTGTTAAGTGGTCCCAGAGTCAACTACATGGACTTAAGGACTATTTTCATCAACACCGCCTTAATCAGACAGTTTACCACCTCCTTAACTTAAAAAAATAATAAAAATTAAAGTTAAAAAATAAAAAGCAATCATCCTAATTACTAAAAAAAAAGTTTGCTTCAGAGAAAAAGTTCCTTTAAAATATGATTTCAGGGGCACCTGGGTGGCTCAGTTGGTTGAGCAACTGCCTTCGGCTCAGGTCATGATCCTTGAGTTCCGGAATCGAGTCCCGCATCGGACTCCCAGCTCCACAGGGAGTCTGCTTCTTCCTCTAACCTTCTCTCCTCTCATGCTCTCTCTCACATTCTCTGTCTCTCAAATAAATAAATAAATAAATCTATAAAATATGATTTCAGGGATGCCTGGGTGGCTCAGTCAGTTAAGCGTCTGCCTTTGGCTCAGGTCATGATCTCAGGATCCTGGGATCGAGTCCCACATCGGGCTCAGCCTGCTTCTCCCTCTGCCTGCCGCTCCCCCTGCTTGTGTGTTCTCACTCTCTGACAAATCAAATAAATAAAATCTTTAAAAAATATAAAATAAAATAAGATTTCACATTTTAAAAAAGACATCTATTATAGAACTTAAATTGCCTGTGGCTAACGCCAATGCTACATGGGTACTAAAAGTAAATAATTAGCTTAAATAAGTAATAGGCAAGTTCCCATTAATATTTTGGGATGAAAGAGAACCTCAAATTGTAAAGATCACCTGCTGGTCCTGAAAACCTCTAAAAACATATTAGAACTTTATAATTAGGCTTGCTGAAACTGAAATTTAAAAGTTAAAAAGGAATAAGTGGGGAAATATATATACATTTGTGGCAACCACTACTATTGAAAATTTTTCTGATGGATAAGAATCGCTGAGAGTCAATTAATTGTAAGAGCATTCAAATGACATTTCATTTGGAGCCTATTTTCCTCACTTCCTTGAATTCTTTCAGAGTGAAGGGGGAAAAGACACCATATTTCAGGCTAAATAGCCCAATGGAGATAAAAAACCAAACTAGTCTGGTTGCATTTTTTTTTGGTAAAGATTTATTTATTTGAGAGAGAGACACAGAGGGAGCACGAGCAGGGGGAGGAGCAAAGGGAGAGGGAGAAGCAGGCTCCCCGCTGAGCAGGGAGCAGAATCCCTGGACCCTGGGATCTTGACCTGAGCCAAAGGCTGATACTTAACCAACTGAGCCACCTAAGCACCCAGAGTTTTGGGGGTTTTTCTAATTAATTAATTTATTTTAGAGAGAAAGCACATGCAGGGGAAGGGGCAGAGGGAGAGGGAGAAGGAGAGAGAATCTCAAGTGGACTCCAGGCTGAGGGCTCAATCCCCTGACCCTGAGATCACTGAGTCAAAACCAAGAGTTGGACACTCAACCAACTACACCCCCCAAGCACTCCGGTTGCGTATTATCGGAAAAACAAATTCAATCAACTAAAGCCTTTCATTGCATTCCTCTCTCTTCCCCCAAAAAAGAAAAAAAAAATCAAGGTAACATTTTTCTAAATATGTGAAAGCTCAACGAAAAAATTGCGATTTATTCCTTTTCTTCTAAAAGTAAGCATACTTCCATCACCAAAAAAGGAAAAGCCAACAGTTTTTAAAATAGTACAATTCGGGACCTTAAAATTATTCAGAATTTCGTTTTCCTGTTAGTCAATGGTGTTATTATTTTTTAAAAAGTAGGCTCCACACCCAACATAGGTCTTGAACTCGTGACCCTAAGATCAAGAGTCACATGCTCTACTGAGCCAGCCAGCTACCCCAAAAATTTAGGGTGTTTTTAAAATTAATCTATTCCACTATTTTGCTTAATAATGACTAAGGGACAGGTGGGGTAAGGTAGGAAGAGATAGGTAGGGGTCTCCAGGATCCCGCTCACAAAAATCCCAAAAATGTGGAGGTGTAAGGAAACCAGAGATAAGTCGACAAACCAGATTATCCTGCCCTAGGGGGGCAGGATAATCTGCTCGGCAGAGGCGGCTTCCCCCCCCCCCCCCCGCTTCCCCCTCTCTCTCTCTGCCTGCCTACTTGTGATCTCTCAGTCTCTGTCAAATAAATAAAAATAAAAATAAATCTTAAAAAAAAAAAAAGAAAGTAAGCCACTAAAGGTATCACTAGTCCTTACCCAATAGTGCCTATCAATAGAGATGTTAAAAGGATTTAATTTCCCCCCGGTTAGCTTTCTATAAAAGACCAACCCTAAAAGTTCCCAGTGGGAACCCTGTCAGGACCCCTCTCACTCCTGAGAGCTTTTCCCGAACCCTAGTCTAATAAAACTCTATCGCTTTATTCACTTCCTTGGTCCACGAGATTCATTCTTTGACTCACCCGTATGACAAGAACCTCGCTCTCCTGCTTCACTACCTGTATGGACCTTTGCATTTGCTTTGCTTTTGTTTTTTTAATATGCTATTATCCTAAGTTTACAACAGACCCAAAGGTTTTAAAACTGGGTTATTTTCCAAGTTCATTCCTATGATAAACTTTTCAAAAAGTATACTTTGCTTGCTCTACTTATCCAAATTCCTGTCTTCTTGCAGAAATAAAAGTTTAAACTTTCAGTTACAAAATCTAGGGAAGTCTAGGGAATTTCTTTCATTTTCTTTTTTACTTTTCTTAAGATTTCATTAATTTGAGAGAGAGAGAGAGCTCACAAGCAGGAGGGAAGGGTAGAGGGAGAAGCAGACTCTCGGCTGAGCAAGGAGCCCAATGAGGGCCTCATTCCCAGGACCCTGGGATCATGACCAAAGCCAAAGGCACATGCCTAACAGACTGAGACACTCAGGTGCCCAATTTCTGCTATTTTCATCTGCAAATCTACAATATATCATAAACATTTCCCACTAACTGTATACCACTACCCTCTCTTAACACACAAGTATGTGCCACAGTGTGCAAAGGGAAAAGAATGGTTTTCCCCAGAAAGGCAGTCTCTAGCCTGCTTCTACTCATAACTGTGTGAACCTGTGATCATCCCTGAAAATGCCAGATCTTTGAAAGACACCGCAAGCAAATGCACGTATTCCCATTTCCTGCAAATAGAGGAAAAGAAAACTGGATATTTTTAACTCTGCCTTGTGTCTCAACATTTTCAGCCCCCAAATGACACTCCAGAATCCCTAACCACGCTCCGGCCCAGCCTCCATCTAGATCAAGCTTCCAGATCTCATGAACTTGGCCCCTTACCACACACCACCCTTCTCCCCACCCCCTCACATCTGCCCCCCTCACCATCTTCCAGATTCACCCAGAAGCAGTTATGTGCGACTTCAAAACCTTCCACACATCTGCCCTCCTTTCAACTACCCTCTACATCCTTTGGGAGCTTGAAATTCAAGGACCAAGACTCCTTTTGGATGCTTTCTTCTGAACACGAAGATTCTCTCTACTGACCAAGTCCAATTCTCATCTCTCTTCATGCTGTGAAACTACAGAATTTTAGAAAAGACAAAAAAACCTCAGTCTAGCCTCTTTTTATAGATCTAAAAACAGCCTTAAAAAGATAATGTTACAAGCGTCATTCAAAATTCAACTAAAAAAGCCTGATTCTCAATTACATGAGGATCTATATTTAAATAGTGTTTAATATAGTGTTTAAATAACTATATTTAAATAGTTATTTAAATAGTGTTTCACACAAAGTTTGACATTAAAAAATTTGATAGCAGGAAAGCAGATATCCATTATATGTTTCTACTTATCTAACACTTCAATCCACTCATCATAAAAATATATGTGCAACACTCCTTTGAAAGCAGGAAAATTGTGTACTATATTCTCTTGGAATTGCAGATCCTCAAAGAAATAAATTTTATCTATGTTTTTTGCAAATAACAAGAAACCAAGACTTTTTAATGCCAAATTGCCATTTTAATTAAAAAAATTCTGAACAAGGACTAGAAGTTTCCTTAACTTATATACCAAAGATGTAGAACACCCATTATACTTAATATAAAATTGTTTAACTTCATTGCTTTTAGTTTTAGAAATAAGGATCCAATATTATCACTGTTTAACATAGTACTAGAGGTACTAGCCAACAAAACAGGACAAGAAAAAAGAAAGAAGAGGTAGAAAGATAGGAAAGGAAGGAATAAAATGTAACTAGCTATAGGTTTGATTTTACAAAAAAGAAAAAGAAAACCAATAACTCCAGCAAAGTTGTTAGATGAACTTAGAGAAGTCCATAACATTTTTCTATATCAGTAATAACTAGGAAATATAATAGAAAATAAGATACTCAGAATAGCAATAAAAATTATAATGTATAGACATTATAGAGTTCTTAAAAAGTTGTTTTTTTGGGGGGGGGCGCCTGGGTGGCTCAGTTGGTTGGCCGACTGCCTTCGGCTCAGGTCATGATCCCGGAGTCCCGGGATCGAGTCCCATATCAGGCTCCCGGCTCTGCGGGAAGTCTGCTTCTCCCTCTGACCTTCTCCCCTCTCATTCTCTCTCTGTCAAATAAATAAATAAAATCTTTAAAAAAAAAAAAAAAGTTGTTGTTTTTTTTTTTTAAATAAAAGGCCTTGTTTGGACTGATAAGTTTGCCATAATCCAATAAAAATGGCAATAACTTTAAACATATTCATTGTAAGCATCATGTGAACGTGATCTATGTGCCATAAACTGTCTTAATATATACACACTCTAAATCATTAAACCCTGTTTATAATCTCATAAGGTAGGTACTAAAATTTCCATTTTACAGATGAGGAAAACAAGGCACAGAGAGAATCATATCTTTCCCCAGGTCATGCAGCTAATAAATCTAATAAATCAGGGGGCAAGGATTCAAACCCAAGCCAGCTGGTCCCCAAGCCCACGCTCTTGGCCATGACACTGCACTGAGTCCCTAGAGGTGATTCACCCCTTTTCTTCAACTGAGGTCTCAAACATCACAGAACACCGCGACTGATAGCTCAGTTAGCATTTTGAGGGGGAAAAAAATGACTTTTTAATTTCAAAGTCTTGTAGCGCAGACCAATTCTCAAACACTTAAACAATAAGCTCATTAAGCCTAAGCTACATGAAGCTAATACTTCAAATTTTTTAAATGTTTGATTACCCACAATAAAGCCAATGTTTGACGGAGAGCACATCTACAGATGTCAAAGATGCAGTCCCCAACTCTCACAGCACTTAATGTGTTTTATCCACACGTCTCCCCATGTCCTACCGTCTCCCCAGCCTGTGACAGCCCCCAGGCCAGGGCCTCTAACAGCCACTGCGTACCCCATGAAAGCTGATAGAGGGCCTCACCTTGCAAATGCTAGGAATGCAATAAAGACACAGAGCAATGAATCCCCCCAACTTCACCTTCAACAACTGGTTAAACCCCTGCTTCTTCCCTGCAAACCTAATTTTAAAAATACCAACAATGATTCACTGAGATCTCCCCCCCTTTTCTAAGCAGAGGAGTCCAGAAAAGATAAATGACACAAAATTGTATGTAAACACCAAATGTCCAAAAAGGAAACCTGGTACAATATCAACCAACACACATTACTCAGAGACGTCTGTAAGTATTTCCTGGGCATCTACTATGTGCCAGGCGTCATTCTGGGCAACAGAACTGTACTACTGAATGAAAAGACAAATATCCCTGCCTTTGGGGAAGTGGCATTCTGGTGAGGCAAAGAGACCAAAACAAATAAATCGAGAAAATAGAAACTGTTTTTAGATAATACATATAATAATATAAAGCAGGAATAATATGTAGTAACATAAAGCAGACAACGAAAAAGATGGGAAGGCTTCCCAGTTTTCCATAAGTGGGAAGAGAAACCGTCATGAGAGGGTGACATTTGATTTAAAGACCTGAATGAAGCCAAGGAGTAAGCTATGCTGACATCTGGGAAACAGGATTCTAGGTAGTAAGTCAACAGGTGCAAGGGCCCTGGGGTAGAAGTCTATCTGGCATGTTTGAGCAAGGAGGAAAGTATGGCCAGGGTGGAAATGAGCAAAGCATAAAGCAGTAGGAATTGAGGTCAGAGAGTTATCAGACTGGAAAGATGAGCTCCTGAATTAGAAATTATAGACAACTGCTGGGCAAAGCCAGAGTACCTGGTATCACCTGGGGCTCATTCAGACACTCAGAATGATGAGCCAATTTGATCAATGGGTTCCAATAAGCTTCCTTCCTCCAGGCCATGTTCAGGTATTAAATTGTCATTTGCATACAATTTACATATGTCTACACAACATGTATCATCTCTATTGGATAATTTTCATGGTAAAATTGTATTACTACTGCCCTGAAGATGGCCATTTCATGATTTATTCTATTGTCTTTTTCTTCTCCCATCTCCGTATAATTGAGCCAGAAGATATTTTATGCCAGAAATAAATCACAGAACAAAAGGAGACCACATGCCAAGGAATTCTATAAATGATCACTCCATAACGGGGGGGGGAAAAGGGTTCTTATTTTATGTTTAAACTTCTGTCACCTACCAATGGGTCAAACCAGCCACAAGGATGAAAAGTCCAAGGCAATTCTAAGAACATTTCAAGAAGCGAATTTGATTTTCTTGCAATCAATAACTAATCTCTGACAGAAGCCCTCCTATCTATTCAGAAGAGATTATTATCTCCTTCCCAAATGCTCGGGCACAGAAACTTGAAGTTCAAAAGGGCTCCTCCTTGTGTCTCAAAATGCTTCACACTAAAAAAAATTAAACCTCATAAACATGCCTCAGGTGCGCACAGAATCAGACAGGATCTGTGCAGTAAATCCCACTAATTACTTCTTCTAGGCTTGGTATTACTGGTGAGGTTAAGACGGAAATTCAAGATTTGCTAATAACTCAGGGAATCAGTAAATAGCCCCCTACTAATCCACCAAGGGGGGGGGGGGTTGAGAGCCGCAGGAAGCTGCAGAAACCTTATAAAGCCAATGTATCAATTAGGAAGTTTCCTGAAAATCCTTTATTTGACCAGAATCTAAGAAGTAATTAGTATTTGCCTTCCTCTTTTCTCCTGCACTTTTTATATGTAACACACACAGGCGTATCATATATCTGCATAACCCCGCCTGAATTTTCCCTAAGGCACTTCTTGCCAGAGCAGAAATAAACCACAGGTTCAAAAGCTTATGCTAACGCTATGCTAGGCTTAGTTTTAAATTATTTTTAAACACAAAGGAATTTAGATTTTGTGTTTTGGATTTTTAAGAATCCAGATAAAATACTTAACAAGCATACAGAGCCAACAAAAAAAAATTTTTTTTCCTTTTTTTTTTGTGTGTGTATAATTAATTTCTGGATCACGAAGGAAAGAACCTGATTCACTCCGTTAAAAAAAATAAAGCCAGCCCACGTTGGCATCGTTCGCCCCCCAAGACAGCAAACCAAGACTTACAGTTTGAACCTATGCCGGGGACTATGACCTTTTCAAAGTCAATCTGAATTTCCTGATGGGTTTGAGTGAGGTAATCTGTATAATCAAAACCCTGCCTGGCCAAAAAAGTCCTTTTCTTTCTTCTAAGAATTCTTGACTCCACCCTCCTCCCTGTAAAAACTTTCCGGTTTGTTCAATTCCTTGGAGCTCCCCTCTGTGTGCTCGATGGGATGCTGCCTGGCTCATGAATCTCTTAATAAAGCCAATTAGATCTTCAAATTAACAGGTTGAATTTTTTTTTTTTTAACTCTCAGACGTCCCAATTTTTATCAAAGAATTTACAACAGGGAATCATTAGAAGTGTAAGTGGCTTAAGGACTAGGCCCCTTGTCATTCTGATCACTGAATTCGACATATCCCGGCCCATCAAATAAATATCTGCCAAAGCTAGAAAGCCCAATGGACCCCCACTGGTATCTTTAATTTCCATGCAGAAAGTGTCTGGATAGAGTCATTAGAGGCAACCCAAAGAGGTTTAGATCATATTATAGGTGAGGATATTTATACTGCCCAATCTCAGGGTATCAGGTAGCAAAGTTAGAAAAGCTATAGATGCTCTCAATGTCCCAATTTAACCAACTAATTAGACTTCCCAGTTTTTCATCCCTTCTGTAAACACCAGAGACACGGACACGGGGCACTGATAATTGCTTGTGGCTTGTCATCTCTCTCGGGTTACACCTGCACACTTGTACCCCCAACTGGCTGAGCTGGGTATCTACAAAGGGCCAACTGTATTCAGACCTGACTGCTTATGCTGGTGTACTTACTAATTTAACTGCATCATTTAAATAATAAACTGATAAAATATAAACAGGAAAAATGACTATCTTCATGCAACTAAGCCGCATAATGCGAAAAACATCCATAAAAAAGCATTGTTAAAAACTGCTATGGAATTAGGTGTGGGTGGGACAACTATAAAAAGACTAGAAACGGTTTATAAAAACCTAGGATTCCATAATGAGCTTGCCCTGTTCTTTAAAGAAACCCCAACAGATACGACTCAACACCCAAATATTAAATAATCCAATTAAAGATGGGCAGAAGATGTGATCAGACATGGCTTCAAAGAAGGCATCCAGATGGCCAACAGACACATGAAAAGATGCTCGACATCACTCATCATCAGGGAATGCAAATCAAACTTATAATGAGATGTCACCTCACACCTGTCAGAATGGCTAAAAATCAACAACACAAGAAACAACAGGTGTTGGTGAGGCTGTGGAGAAAGGGGAACCCTGGGGAACCCTCCTGTACGGTTGGTGGGAATGCAAACTGGTGCAGCTACTGTGGAAACCGGAATGGAGGTTTCTCAAAAAAGTTAAACACAGAATTTGATCCATAGGATCCAGTAATTCCCCTGCAGGGTATCTACCCGAAGAAGACAAAAACACTAATTTGAAAAGCCATACCTGCCCCTAATGTTTATTACAGCATGATATACAATAACCAAAATATGAAAGTAGCCCAACTGCCCACGGATAGATGAACGGACAAAGATGTGGTGTACATATACAATAGAATACTAAGCATCCATTTAAAAAAGAATGAAGCCTTGCCCTGGACAGCAAGGTAGATGGAACTAGAGAGTAGAATGCTGTAGGGTTCCGGACAGACACTCCCTGAATGTTCCACTTCAACATGTGGATTCTCTTGAGTCAAAGGCATTGGACATCCTGTGGGCTCAAGAGAAACTTCTGTCCTCCCTTAATCACACAGAAGAATCTAAATGAGGGGTCTTTCCCAGAATACGGTTTATTAACAGACATAAATTTTAACTGGGTGACCCATCCGTATGGCCGGGCAAACATCTAATTACCAAACATCTGTTCTGCTTATCACCCTCTGAAGTGCCTTCCTTTCCTCTGAAGTTCCAGATGTCTCCCACTTTCTCCTTAATTCAGAACGGCATATATACAGCATCATTCAGAACAGCATCATTTTGCCTGTCTCTGGAATTTCCTTGTCTGTGTGGATTGGGTTCCCCTGTATGTACACCTATCAAATCTGTTGTCTCCTGTTTATCTGTCTCATGTTGACTTGATTCTTAATCCAGCTAGAAGGACCTTGAAGAGGACAGGAGCTCTTCCTCCCTGACAATGCTAAGTGGAAAAAGTCAGAGAAAGACAAATACTATATAATTTCATTCACGTGTGGAATTTAAGAAACAAATGAACAAGGGGGGGGGACAGACAAACCTGAACGGGGGGTTATAATCTATTAGAAACACGCTTTCTATAAGAGAGATGATGTACGATTTCTACCACTCAACCCAAGCTTGATGAAAGGGACCTGGAACCACATTTGAAGGTGGGTGAATGAGGATTTTTAGTTAAAATGGCTGAAGGTTTGCACACATCACATTTATGATTCTTTCCTTTAGCCAACTGTTTTTGATTAAAGGACAGTGTCTCCAAGTAGTAAGCTAAGACAACATCTCCTAGAGTCTCAGCCCCATGGTGACAGAATGCTGGAGCGACCTGGCCTGTCTTCCGATGTGCGAAGCGCAAGAAGGCAGGAGGCAGAAATTCACCAGTGCAAGTACCAGGAGAGCCAGTAAGCCCTGCCTTCATTACAGAAGTGTTGTAGGTTACGTGGTGTCTGGGCAGGTCAGCTCTGTTACTACTCTGGGGACAGGAAGGAAGATGGTTGTAGGTTCTCAGCAGTCTTTGGATGTCTCAGAAACACAAAAGATCCTGCTAGGACTCAAAATATTTGAGCCAGAATGTGACTGTCCTAACCAAACTCTAGAAGACATGAAGGAGAACATTAAATTCATCCTTCTGTATATGAGAGTACATGAGTCGTTCCCTCGTTTCTTCCCGTCTCCAGAGATTCTACTACCTGAAGAAAACAAATTATTCATTTAAAAAAAAAAAAAAAGTGTCTGGTCTTGTAGGAAGATCTAATTGGATGCTTACAGCTTTAATGGACTTAGTGCTGGCCTTGACTCCAACAGATAAACTGGCCTAGTTCCATCAAAATGACTAATGGGAGAAAAACAAGAGGGTGAGGGGACTGGAAGAAATACATGACCTTATGAGGAGCCAAGCTAAGAAACTTTCCCGTGGCTCAATTAGGATATTCCTAAAGCTCTGCGAGGGAAAGAAGTGGGGTCACCAAAAGAAAGATGGAAATTACATGTGCCAGACACACGTGTGCCCCGTCTCACACTCCCTCCACCCACCTTCAATGTCCAGTGCCTGCTGAGGCAACCAGGCGGTGCCTAGACGTGAGTCCCAGGACATGGCTATACAGTCCACCCCCTGCCTTCTGAACTGGGGCTGCTTTCTGCAAGCCAATTTGGAAAAATCAGTTGGGATGGACTCTCAAGAACAGAACAAGTCCAAGAGCAAACATGGAAGTAAAAGTGAGAGTTAACAACCCCCCAGGCCAGCCCTCGATCAATGGAAGTGAGAAACCAGTGGATAGTAACGCTCTCTTCTATACGCTGAGTGGAGAGCTCAGAAACACCGTCCATATGGTTCCTATAAAGGCGGCCAGTGGGATTCTGTCTTAATAGCCCCCAGCAGAACTAGCATAGTGGGTTTGGGTTTCCTTTGTCTCTTCCCCTTTTTCACACATCTGGGGCTCTCCTACCCTCCTGGGATCATGTTCCCACGCTCAAGCCTTCACCACCTCCAGGCTCCACTTTCTGGGGGAATCTACCTAAAACACAGGAACATGTTGTTTCACGGGGTGTAGAACAGTATCCAAAATGGTATGCTTACTTTGATCCCCCATCCCGTATCTCATGGTCCTCTTCTTTTCCTTCTCACCCAGATTTACTCTCTATAAGCTAAAGTTCCAATTGGCATGATGTCAAGTTTCATTGCCTCTTCCAATCTTTCAAGAACTAGACTGAGAAATACAGAGATAGGTTTCCAGACAAGGGTGCAATCTAGACACTGTAAACAGAGCAGAACTGATTAAAAAAAGTTTATGAGTTTCCAGAACATGTCCCCAGTGCTCAGGGGAGTCACATGGTTAACAGCTCTCATGCCCTGTCCCAGCAGATAGAGAGCAGACAAAGCAATGACACGGACCCCAGGATCTGGGGCTATGGAACCAGAATCACCAGCTGGGGAAAGCAGTAAAAAATTGTTTTAACCATGAGCAATTGTGACAACACCGACGAGATGCTGTCTTAGGTTTTGCACTGTACATATAAGATGCTGAACTAGGATTCCTGTCAACAACAATCACCTTCCATCAGGCAAAAGAGGTCCCATGTGATATCTCTGGGATCCCAATCAAATCAATGTAAAGCAGAGAAGTGCTTTGCAAGAAGCAAAACACGTGAGTTCTCAACCACAGGCCGCCATGATCTCAGTGGACTGCCTCAACCCACATACTTTATAACCTAGGGAGTGAGGAATGAGATGGACATCTCATCCAAAAGAGCTGAAAACCGGCACTCAAACAAAGACACGTATATGAACAACAGCAGCATTACTCATAATAGCCAAAAGGAAGGAAAAACTCAAATATCGATCAACTGATGAATGGATAAACATTCATGTGGTTTTTCCATACAATGGATTATTCGGCCATAAAAAAAGAATGAAGTATTCATCCTCGCTCCAATGTGGCTGAACCTCAAAAACCCTCTGCCAGATGAAAGTCAGACACAAAAAGTCACATTGTATAATTGCCTTTATCTGGCATACCCAAAACAGATAAAAACCATAGAAACGAGAAGCAAACCGGTGGTTGCCAGGGACCGAGGGAATGGGTACAGGGCTTTATTTTGGGTTGATGAAAATGTCTTGGAGCTAGATAGAAGTGGTGATTGTATGACATTGTGACTATACTACAGGTCACTAAATTGAGTACTTTTCAGTGGTTATTCTGTTATCTGAATTTCAGCTCAGAAAGAGAGAGATTAATGCCTTAAGGATCAGGCAACCCTCTAGGGACAATTCTAACATGGTCTGTCTGGTTCTCTCCATTTCATCCTACCATCTTGAAAGGACTTCCTTTCTTTATTCCATGTTGATGGAATATTTTTTTTTTATTTATTAGGAAAGAGAGAGTGTGAGAGAGAGCATGAGAAGGGAGAAGGTCAGAGTGAGAAGCGGACTCCCCATGGAGCTGGGAGCCCGATGTGGGACTCGATCTCGGGACTCCGGGATCATGACCTGAGCCGAAGGCAGTCGCTCAACCAACTGTGCCACCCAGGCGCCCTGGAATATTTTTTTTATAGGGCTGGTCTTATTTCCCCTAATGCAGGCAGAACTATATACCTAGGATATATCTGGATAAATACTGGGAGACATTCGAAACAATGGCCCCAATTTCCTTATTAAAATAGTGAGTCCTCCCACAGAAGAGTAAAGAATACTTGGGCAAACTATCCCTAATTGTTAACAGTGGAGGTCCTAGAATGGCAAGACTATACTGTTCTTGCCTCTGTTTTCCAAATTTTCTTATATGCAATTACATTGCTTTTATAATAAGAAAAAGTTAATCAAATGAATTATGTTATTCTGGAATTTCCTTATCACACGGACTATATTACACAGAGCACAGCTCAGTAGAAAGCGGTTTTCTCTCAGACTTCACCCAAAGGAGCTGCAGAGCATGAGTTCCAGTCAGCACATATTAAAATCTAAATAAATTTTTTTAAAAGTGAAAGCCATGACTGTTTCACATCCAGATTTTAAATTCCCTGTTGTACATGCCCCAGAAAAATGGAGGTAGGAGCAAACTAATTCTTTTCAGAGATCCCAAAGCCTCTGTTAGAGGCAGCCAGCAGGCTCCATCCAGTCCCTGGCTTGCCGTCACTTGGTTTCCCATGGCTCATCCGTGCATGACTTCTTTGACTCCAACAGGAATCCTACACAACTGAAGTCGAAGCCTTGAGAAGATGAGATGCGTGCCTTGCAGAGGGCAAATCTGAAGCAATTGAACACTGCCATAATGAAGAGATGGCTATTTTTAAAATCCTACTTGGAAAAATTAATCTAATCCGAGTGGCTAAATATAAACATACAACTCTCTTGGGTGCCTGGGTGGCTCAGTTGGTTGAGCAACTGCCTTCGGCTCGGGTCATGATCCCTGAGTTCCGGGATCGAGTCCCACATCGGGCTCCCAGCTCCACGGGGAGTCTGCTTCTTCCTCTAACCTTCTCTCCTCTCATGCTCTCTCTCACTTTCTCTGTCTCTCAAATAAATAAATAAAATAAAATCTTTAAAAAAAAAATACAACTCTCTTGACCTTCCTCAGGGCAAATCCAAAGGCTTTTCCCCATCACCCTTCTTTATTTCTCTGCAGATTTTGATGCTGGTGAGTGCTGGCAACTTTCAAAGCTCCTGGGATGATAGGACATGCCAATTCTCCTGCATCTGAGCGCACAACCTTTATCTCAATGTCTTCCATTTATCCTCCACCATCCAACTGTGGGTGAACTCTGAGGTCCTGTCTTCAGTTCTATGTACACACTTTTCTCCACAGAGAACTGTCCCCTTTTCTCAGAGGAATCACAAATGCTTAAGGTCTGCCCTCAAAATAACTCAGATTTCCAATGATCTATAAAATGTTTTCAGGTACAGGATCCCCAACCCAATGCCTCATTCTCCCTTCCTATTACACCATCTGCCCAGGCCCGGGTGATTTCTCTTCTCATCCCAGCCTCCGTGCACAAGCAATCCTAACTTGTCCTCATTCTTTTATTCCTCACACTACAACAATCGTTCCTACCTAGTTTTCCCCACTAGGGACTGTTCATTCTTTGTTCTTCTCACTGTCACCACCCCAATTTGTCTCTGTGCTAAGAAAGAAGTCATCCAAATGAATGGTCAAAATATGGATGCCCCCTACATTTAACTATAGGGACAAAAGTATATTTTGAGACAAACTAGTTCCAGTCAAACCATCGGAACTCTCAGAAATTTTAACACGGAAAATGGGTTATAGAGCAGATAGAAGAGCAAAATGAAACCACCAGAGAAAGAAAGGTGGGGCGATCTAGCCATCTGTGACATCAGGAAACAATTACAACCTCTAGGGAAGTAGAAATCATGGGAATAGCCATAGAAGAAGAATCCAGAAGCTGAGGCCCACCCACAGAAGACAGACATGCACCGGGGCCATATGCAGATCCCCACCACGAAGGGTGAAGCTGGCCAGAGGGCAGACGTGCCACCCAGGAGCCAACACGCCAGCTGCTCCCTCGTCCTACTCATGTGGCCTCCAGTCGCACCTCCCCTTGGGTGAACCAACCTGGAAACAGAGACCACTCCTCACATGTAGCTGAATATGTTGAAAGTGTGCTCTAGACAAGATTCAGGATCAGAATTTCTATCCTAGGACACCAGCCATAAATGCTTGTTGGGTCTGGAGCACGGTATGGTGTGTTCTATCTTGGCGCGATCCTCCAGGTTACTTTTTTCTGCAGGTCTGTGACGCTTGGTCTTAACCTCTTGCTGAATCCCCCACCCCCACCTCAGGACACATTTCACTTTCTCTTCCGCTATTGTCATTTGCTCTTCCTGCAAGAATTTAACAACCCATCCCCCGCATACCTTGTTCCTGCATAGACATACCGCAGGTACAAAAAGCCCTGGCTAAAAACCCTGTATTATTCTCATTTCAAACACTACTGTAGTTCCAGTTCCGCCCACTGACCTTCTTCTTCAGTCCTTTTTAAAACTCGTGCTCTAGGGGAACCTGGGTGGCTCAGTTGGTGAGGCTCAGGTCGTGATCCTTGAGTTCTGGGATCGAGTCCCGCATCGGGCTCCCGACTCCATGGGGAGTCTGTTCTTCCTCTTTCTCTCCTCTCATGCTCTCTCTCACTTTCTCTGTCTCTCAAATGAATAAATAAAATCTTTAAAAAAAAAAAAAAACTCGTGCTCTACCATTCCCAAATCTCCTGCTGTTCTCCAAACAAAAAGCATCTGGGGCATCTGGGGGGCTCAGTCAGTTGAGCATCCAACTCTTGATTCGTCACCTCAGGGTTTCGAGACTGAGCCTGCATCAGGCTCCACACGGGGGTGCAGCCTGCTTAGGATTCTCTCTCTCTCCCTCTGTCCCTGAAGCCCCCCAAGCATGCTCTCTCTCACTCTCAAAGTAATAATAATAAAACAAGCCTTGGGTGGCTCACTCGGTTAAGCATCTGCCTTCAAGTCACGTCATGATCCCAGGGTCCTGGGATTGAGTCCTACTTTGGGTTCCTTGCTTAGCAGAGAGCTACTTCTTCCTATGCCTGCTGTCCCCTCCACTCGTGCCTGCTCTCTCTGGCAAATAAATAAATAAAATCCTTAAAAATAATAATAAAACAAAAGGCAGCCTACATTTTAAAGACCAACTGGTTTCCATACCAAAGCCCATCCTCTTAATTGTGCTTTTGCTCCCAAGTAAATTGGAGCAATGTCTATCTCCCACATGCCCACACCTTGCTGTCACCTCTCTGCCTAGGTTTTAGGATTTAACACAAAAATTGCTGAAGAGCATTTCTAGCCAAGAGCCAAGAATATCAGGCCATCTAAAAGCATGGCAAAATGGTTGATATTATTGCCCCACGCATTAAAATGGAATAGGATGAAAGGTACACCTTGTGTCTTTTCTTTACTTAACCATATCTCCTATCATGATACAAACTGTATCAGTTAGGAACTCTAGGTGGCAAGTAAAAGAAAACTGACTGACAGTATCCTAAACTTTAGGACCCTTCTTATCACTTACCAAGAAGTCCAGAGTTGGGTGTCCCACACTTAGCATAATGGCTTTTCCCACTCTTCTGCTCTGTATCCTCTATGGAGTGGCTTTGGCCCAAAGGCCCAATCCCTCATGGTGACAAGATGGCTGCCAAAGCTCCAGGTGCCTTGTCATCACAGATCAGTATCCAGAGTAGGAAGAAAGGGAAATGAGGCCAAGGGACTTTCTCCTTTTATAGTGTTCTCCTTGTACTAGAATGAAATTATTCTCTCCCTACCGCTGGCAGCTTTCTCTTTATGATCTACTGGTCAAAATTGGGTATTGTGATCATCCTTACCTACAAGAGGGGTTGCTGACCCAGTACTTGGTCATGAGGAGCTCAGACCAAGCAAAAGTGCATCCCAGGGCTTGGGACTATCCACTATGAAATAAAAAAGGGGTCTAGGGGCAAGAACAGAGAAGGAATGGCTATTGTCGATAGCTTCTGTCAGGCAGAGTCTCTGGAACTATTTCTAGGCTGCCTGAGAGAAGGAGCACATTTTGAGTATATAATAGGCAGAATTCCTCTTCCTTAGGCTTTCAAGGTTATTCTCAGGTACTTCAAACTCATCTTGGAAACAGCCAAGGCTGAATAAGAAGTAAATATTCCCTCTCTAGAACATGTTTTGTATAGGATATACATGTATCAGACTCAAAAATGCCTCAGAATGAAAGAACAGAAAAACAAATACACTGCCTTCTTGTCTTCCCGAACATTCAAGGGCAAATTCAGTGGAAAGATCGAAGTGGTTCATTTTCACCAACACAGAAAAACGTTAGAGGAACTCCTCAGCCTTTCTGGCTCCATCATTCCCTGTGACAACAGAAACACTTTTTGGCATGGCCCAGTCACATTCATGATGCCTATCATATCTGCTCCCTAAACTCAGGCCTTCCGGACCCCATGACTCTGTTGGGGTCCTTTGGTCTTTCCAGGGCCCAGGACCTTCAATTGTGCTGGCTGAGTTGCAAACCTCTTCTCATGCCCATTCTGGTCCTTCTTTCCTCAATAAATGCCAACTCACTTATCCTACTAGGATTAGCCCACCACGTTGGTGGGTCCCTCCTTCGAGACTGCAGGGCACTGGGTTTCTCTTTCAATTAGAAACACGTGTCCTTTATTATAGTTCATTGGTTTTTCTATCAAATCCCACACTAAACAGCCTCAGAGCTTGGCGGAATCGGTCTTTGTAGCCCTCATGTTGGGCAACGTAGTGTAGACATCATAGTGCTCCAAGGAAGGGATTTTTGTTCTCCTCTTTGTTTTTTGACCAAGGGCACTTATCACTGACTGGAAAACCTCCTTCTTGAAATCTCGGAGTTCTGTTTCTGGCTGTTCCTTCCTCCTTTTTCCTTCTGTCTTTCATTGTTGTTCAAAGCCTCCGTCTGTAGGATATGCTAGTCTCTAAAGGTAACCACAATACTCCGCAGTTCTTCCCGACAAGAGGTGGAGTCTACCTCCCTCCTGCTGAATCTGTGTGGCCTCGTGATTTGCTCAGAGCTGTGCCATACACGGGAAGGGACGCTGGGTCTGCTCCAAACCGAGGCTTCAAGAGGTCTTTCCTGTTGTGTCCTTGCTGCTTCCGGAAGCCCGTGTGGCCACATGTCAACAGACCTGGGGTGGTCTGTCACAGGACGAGGGATGCGTCGTTCGTTGGCGCTGCCCCACCCCTCAGTTGCCCAGCCAACCCACCCCCAAACCCATGGGTGAGGCCACCTAGGAATACGGAGCCCAACCCATGTGTGAACTGACTACAGACGCCATAAGCGGGCCCACAGGAGATCGCCTGAGCTCGGTTCAGAAAAGAAGAAATGCCCAGCACAATTGTAAGCCAAATAAATGGTTGTGGTTTGAAGACACTAAGTTGTGAGACATCTGATATCTGATGTAGGACGATAACCAGCACACAGATCTGCAGACGAATTTATAACACTTGAAGTTGGATCAGATCTAAAATTATCTTCAGCCTAAATCCCTCTTTTTAATAATAAACTGAAGCCCAGGAGGTGCTGGGGTGGCTACTGGTTCAGCGTCTACCTTTGGCTCAGGTCATGATCTCAGGGTCCTGGGATTGAGCCCCGCATCAGGCTCTCTGCTCAGCGGGGAGCCTGCTTCCCGCCTACTTGTGATCTCTGTCAAATAAGGAAAATCTAGAAAGAAAGAAAGAAAGAAGGATAGAAGTAAAGAAAGAAACTGAAGCCCAGATAGGCTGAGTAATTAACTCTAAAGCACACAGAGCCCAGGACTCAGAAGATGCTCTGATTCTAGATCTCACCAGTCTTACCACTTCACACCATAACAAGAACTTTAACAAGGGTCTATTCTGTTCCCCTAAACACCCATCAAGAGACTGTTAAGAGGATTATTACATTTGCATCCCATTAAATAACATGCAGCTGATTTTTAAATTTATATTTTTTAAAGATTTGAGAGAGTGAGAAAGGGAGCACAGTGAGAGAGAAAGCACGAGGTGGGGGGGGGGGGGGTGAAGGGCAGAAGGGGAAGCAGACTCCCCACTGAACAGGGAGCCCGATGTGGAGCTCGATCCCAGGACCCCCGCATCATGACCTGAGCCGAAGGCAGATGCTTAACTGACTGAGCCACCCAGGCGCCCCGCAGCCGATTTTTTTTTTTTTTTTTAATGACAGACTTGCTCACATACACATATACAGTGGTGCGGAAAGATTTCTGGGAGTATTATGTGAAAAATACCAACAAAATACAAAAGACAACAAATCACAAGGCAATTTATAACACATAGCCCCATTGCCCTCTTTTGCCGAAAACAAGACTCACATGCTTGTGCCCGGAATGCTTACTCTGGGGAACGGATGGGCAGAGAGCAAGGGGGCAGCAAAGAGCATCCAACACGTTTAAGAAAAAAAAAAAAAAGGCAAAGCCAAATTCTACCAAATTCAAATGAGCGTGAGAGAGAAAGTGTCTTCGTTCTCTTCCCACAGAAGCACACACGGGTAGGAGCACGGCACTCCCAGATCAGGCTCACTGTACCTTTATCATCAGAAGCTAGCAATTATACTACTCATCATATATAATTATGATATTAATAGCTACTTTGATTAAGCCTCTCTAAAAGTATTAATTTACTTACCTTGCAAGGTCTCCGTGAAACACAAGAAATGTGCCACCTATCTTACAAAGTAAGAAACGGAGATAACAAGAAAAGCAGCAAGGTCATGGCCAACTGATAGAACCATCAGAACGCTCCAGTTTCCTGACTTGCGGTCCTGGCTTTACAGCACCGTACCCACTGATGCGGCGTTGTCTGCATATGATTTGTGATAACGAGGAAAAGCACAGACAGCATGATGATGGGAGAGAGGTTCGAAAGCCAGCAAATCAAAGCCGTCAGATGGGGTCTAAGTGGCAGGAAACAACTCATAAAGAGAAGCAAAGGGGAAATTTTTTTTTTTTTTAAATTTCAAAAGTCAACCAACTCTAGCAGGTTCTTTTGTATTTCAAAGATCAGACTCTAAAGAGACATCTCGTCAAGCTCGGCCCATCTGCACTAGGCATCCCACGGGGGGCGGGGGAGAGAATATTTATGGCCTTGCCGCACGCAGAAGTCCTGGATGCCCTGAGAGCCTATGTCTACACTGTCCGAAGGGAGAAGGACTTCTGTCTTCCTCAAGGAGACACGAAGAAGAGCTGAGATAAATGCACCCCTTCACTCCCACTCCCCAATTTCCAGGACCCCATTTACCTGAGCCGACCCGGGGTGAGGGAGCTGGCCAGACCCTCTGTCGGCATCCCACAGAGGCAAGAGGCAGGAGGCGGCATTGCTCCGGGTCCTCGCGGCGCCCGAGTGGCTGCAGCCCATAAGGAGGGCCGGAGGGCTGGAAGGTCCCCCCCGCCCCCGGCCGGGGCCCTGCCACTCGTGCCCCGTGCCAGCACAGCTCACATAGGCTATCAGGCTTCAGCCTCGAGCGAACATTCTCTCGGGTGTCTTCTCCATTGTGTCAGCGCAGCACAGAGCAGGAGGGCAAATAAAACTTCAGAAACACGGGATTCGCCTCTTCAGCAGTAACACACGCCAGAGGGCCCACCCCACTCTTCAGATTCATGCAGAATCCTGGCAGAGGGAATCCAAGACTGCAAAGCTTGGGGTCCCCTTCATTCCACGGCCGGGCTTGCAGATCTCCCGAGCTGCGCCGCCAGAGCATTATCGGCTTCACTGCTAAAATCTCACTGGGGGAGATGGCCAGGAGTCTCGGAGACGTGATGGATGGGCTGTCTCTCACCTGGCAGGAGAGCAGAGCCTCTCCGAAGAGCAAAAGCTCAGCTGCAAAACAACCCAACCGTCCCTGCTTCTCCCTCCATGCTGAATCACAACCTCCCGGCAGCTGAGGTCCGCAAGAGCATCGTAGGAAGAACCAAGCACACGGCCATGGCTTCAAGTCTCAGCTCCGTCGTGCGCTACCCACGGAGCCAGTTTCCTCATCTGCCAGAGAGCAGACCTGCCTAACAGGATTGCTGTAAGATCTACAGGAGGTGGCTGTTCTCAAGGAGGGGTGATTCTGATTCTGCGCGCGCACACACACCCCCCGCCGCGAAGTATTTGGCAAATTCTGGAGACTTCTTTGGTTGTCGTGATGGATGGTGGGGTGGCGCGACTACCGTCTAGCGGGTACAAGCCAGGGATGCCGAACATCCGACAGTGTTCTGAACAGCTCCTCCCGACAAAGAACTACCTCGCCAACAATGCCCAGGTTGAGAAACCCTGGTGACAGGTGTGGAAGGAACCTAACTACAGCGCACCATTTACAGCAAGAGAGAACGTGGTTTTGTGGCATTTGAACTATTCCCGTGGGACAAAAGTAGTTTCCTGTTTGTTTTTTTCCATCACTACACGCGTATACCTAGAAACTTTAAGCTTCTAAGCTAGGAGCTGGAAAAGAGGGCACCAAGGAGAGTATATTACGTAGGCGATAAATGCGTACTATCTAGTGCACAAGAGTTTTTGGATCCAAAGAGGTATGGGGATCCAGCAAGTAGCAGGGCTTAGAGAGGACCAAAAGGTCAAGGAGATGAGGCACCTAGTCGATGAATGAAAAGTAGCTCTCCTAAAGACACGTATCAGGCAGGCATCAGCAACCTTCCAGCTGCTGACGCTGCCAAGGAAGATCCAGGGGAATGAAGATCCTGAAGGCAGTGCCAACCCACTAATGGAACTCGGGGTTCCAATGACAATGTCCCTGGATCCTAACCCCAGCAGGACCTCTTGATAAGCTGTCTAGGCTGTCAAGAGTAGGTATCAGGGAGTCTGTGGAGGACTGTATAATCAGCTAAGAGCAGAAGGGGATGAGGGTAAAGTTTGTAGTAGAGAAACAGAATCACTAAATTCATAGCAAGTGGGGATGCTGATGTCTAGCAGACCCCAAAAACTGCAAATCAGGGTCAGACAGCCAGCTGGAGAACACAGCTGAGGTGGGTGGGTGGGCAGGTACACGGGTAGGGAGATGGGTAGGTAGGGTGGATAGATGGGATAGTTTATCCAGCCCACATTAACCCTAAAACACTCAACTTCCCAAATCACTTTCATTTCCTATGTAGCCTATTAAAGATCTATTACTTACAAAATCTTTCTTCCCACTCTTGAGCTGAAAAGTATCATTTGACTTCTTGCATATTTCAGAAAGTGCCCCATATGCTGTTCTAAGGTATTGGAGACAAAGAGTCTGCTCACTCAGCCTGCAAGGCCCCTGCATCGGGGGTCACGGACGTGGAAGGCAGCCCAGTCCTTCGACTACAGAGTCTCAGTGACCTGGGTTCAAAATTCAGCCCCTTACCAGGTATGTGATGTCTAACCTCTTATTATCCTCACTCTCTATTAGGAAACTAGGATGTAGCTTGTAAGAATCTCGTAAAGATTACATGCAGTGATGTCTATTAAAGTACTTACCACTGTGCCTAGCATTTCAATTTATTTTGGTAGCTATTGGCACAATTTTATAAGTTGTATTTATATAAAATATTAGTATTGGTCGTCCATAACCTTCTTTCATAATATGTGAATTCTATCTTCATAAAGTTGTTTTTTTTTTTTTAAAGGTAAATACCCAAGATAGCATACCAAATGGGCTACAGAGGTTGTCCAATCATAAAGGTCAACCTTCAACCCAATGCTAGTTTATCACTGGCTTGCTTCGACCTGCCTTTCCAAATCTGTCTTCTGTGACACGTCATCCTCCCTACCACCTAAGGTCTAAATATTCTAGCCAAACTCCAATGACCCTACAAGGCTTCCTTTACCCAAATTCTCTTTAATGCTCAGAAAAATCAAGAGTTCTTTGGTGGTTAATCTCAACTAGAGAATAGCAAATGAATAATCACTTTCATTAAAATTCATACTAATAGGTAAATGACTTCCAGAAAGTTTCTCCAGTTATTAACATTTTACACCATTTGTCATTTGTTCCCTCTCTTCTCTCCCTTCCCCCTCTATATGCACACATATAAGTATAATTATAGTTATATATGTAAATACATATATAAAACTTTTTCCTAAAACCACGAGGGTAGTAAGTTCCATACAACATGGCCTTTTTATCCTTAGTATTCACTACTTCATTATGTCCTTCCTAAAAACAAGGATATTTTCTTACAGAATCATAATATAGTTATCAACTACCTCTATCTAATCCACTGATATTCCAGTTTTGTCAATACAAAAATCAGATCCAGTTTAGGGTCCCATTGCAACTAGCGGTCATGTCTCCAGCCTCAATCTGGAAGATTTCCACAGCCCTCTTGGTCTGTTAGGATATTGCCATTTTTAAGAATGCAGTATACATGGGGTAGATTTTTGAGTAAAATCCTCACTATTTTCTAGTCTGTCCTTGCTTTATTTTTCTTCTTGGAACCTAGCACTGATGGACATACATAGTATGTATCTGTTTGTTGATGGTCTTCCCCACGGAAATGTTAAATTCCACATGGCCGCTCTCCATGGCCCGCTACCATACCCACATGGCACTTAAGCACTCAGTATTTGCCGAATACTCCTTCCAAACGGACCTCCTTCTAAGCATCTCAGTGTCAGCAAAAGAAGGGTCAAACAACCCCACTCTCGACAGCTGACCCCAACAATATACCTGGATCCTCTGGTTCCTTGATGTACCCCCTCCACACTTGTCTACAATGAAGTGCAGTGCAGGAATGTCCTCAGACTAAGAATTGTCTATCTTGCCTTGAATTAAAACTTCCCACAGGAGCCTATCTATATAAGATCATCCACCAATATTCTAGGCAGAAAACAGCAACTAAATCATTTATTCTGGAACAAAGCCCTATTTAAGTATAGATAAACGGTGGAATTAGTTCAACTGAATTAAAACAGCATTTTTTTTTTTTTTTTAATTTGAAGGTCCCTTTGACCTATCATCATCATCCTGGGCAGCACTAATACTTTCCTTTTGGGCAAGGCAGGCAAGCGGCCTAATTTTAAAATTAGGCTGAAGAAGGTATGCAAAATTGTTACACTTTATTAAGACAATTAAAAAAATCCCCAAACTTTATCGTTTTAATAAAAGCTGTTCTTAAATTGTGTTTTATTTACTTAATTTGATGGTGTGTTTAGGAGGGAGATGTTTTACACTTAGTTTTAAGTACCCAAAAGCTAATTATCTGTGAAAAACTCTAGAAGAAAAATGGCTCTGAGCTTAATGTAACACGAAAGTAAAACTGCCCAACAGCAGAAACCGGGAAGATAGAGCCAAGGGAAGAGTAAATCCTCAGAGGAGCTTGTCCAACTTTACTTACTGCGAGTTTATCAAGCTTAAACCCAATGTATTCTATTCCCCCAAAGACTTGCTACTTAGCAAAACAGATAGTAGGCCCCAAGACACTTTGCTTTTCAACTTGGGGCACTTTATACCCCAAGGTCTCAATGGGAGATGCAATGTATCTTGCTTTTTACCCAGCAATTTGGGGAAAGTTAATAAAATATTTCTAAAATATTAAATCAGGCTAGTATATTATACAGTAAGCTGTAGGAGTTTTTTTGAGGCCCCTGTGATTTTTTTTTTTTTTTAAGAGTTTATTGGAGAGAGAGGGAGAGGGAGAGAGCGAGCATGCGCACATGAGCAGGGGGTGGGACTGAGGCAGAAGCCGACTCCCCACTGAGCATGGAGCCCAATGCGGGGCTCGATCCCAGGACTCTGGGATCATGACCTGAGCCCAAGGCAGATGCTTAACCTTCTGATCAAACCAGGTGCCCCAAGACCCCTGTGATTTCTAAAAGCGTTTTCAGGTAGGAAGCATTAAGGGATTCCATGACCAGCAGCATTTCTCTGTCATCTGCAAACAAAGAAGCTCTGCTCCCAGGCCCCAGGACAAGAGCCAACTCTACTAGTCAGCCAACTGCCCCAACACCGAGGCCACTCCATGTTCATCACTAAATTCTGTTTAATCCAAATAAAAGGGGAGAAAGCAACACCTGCCTCAAAGAGCATTAAAGTTTAAACACTTCAACCCATATCAAGTAAAATCAATTCCGAGTAACAAGAATAGAAGCCTAATCTAAATTGGCAGGAATTTGGAATTATTGAATATCTTCAAGGACTTTAAGACTTTCAAGTGAGGGATATAATGAGAAGCAGGTTTATCAGTGACTGCCCCATGAAGAGCTTCTCCCTGAAGATAAAAGGACCAACTTGACAGGGGCCTAAGACAGCACAGCACTTAGCAAAATAGCCTTGGCTCCACTTAAACATTTTTGTAAATTTAAATTTTAACCATTTATTTGAACTACATCAGTTATATGTGTAATTAAATCAATATACAATGTGAAAATTTCCAATAGCATCAAAAAGGTATACCTAAATCTCTTTGTTTCCACCCTGAATCCCCAGTCCCACCTCACCTGGGGCAACCACTGTTCCTAGCTTGCTAGTCCCGCAAAATACGGAGAGTGTGAGCATGTGTGTATGAGAGAGAGCTAGCGCGTGTATGTAGATCGCTCCTGTTTTTTGGTTTGAGGAGTTCATTGAGGGGTTCCACAATGATACACTTTCCCCACTTTTTTGAGCTTTTCATCAATTTTAACATTTAGTTGTTTAAATTGTTTTCAAGTTTTCTCTTCTAATTATTTTTGTAACTCATTTACCAGAAATACCCCATTTTGCAAGCTGCACATTTCCAGTTTTGGTCACTCTGGTACTAGCCATTTCCCAGGGTGATCACTTTAGGAGGCCCAACTTAGCAGGGTTCTCCTCCCTCCGCCCCATCAACCCAACACCTCTCATGGAAGCTCACTCAGCATCTGGCACTATGGTACACATGCAACAGATGTGATCTCACTTAATCCTACCCACAACCCACAACTCGCATCTTCCTACCAAAGATTATTGCCTCCATTCACATATGGGGCATGGAGAGAGCCTTAACCCCGGCGACACTACAGGGCTAGTTTTGAACCCAGTACGGTCCACCCCACAGCCTCACAGAAAGTGAAATCAGAGCCACTCACCACACAGTCTCAACAAAGCCAAACTGGCTAAGTCTGGATTCTACCAGAGCTTTCTGATGCATAAGGAATATGATCATTTGAGCATCTAACAAACCTTTGCAGGGAAGAGTCATTATAATTTGGTTTTAGGGGAGGGTCTTAGCTACTCCCACATGATCCCTCTTCGGGTGGAACCTAGCTCAATATGGGTTACCTATCAGATATAGCAGAGCTGGAGGAGTTCATGTTATAGAAAGAACCGGCATTTGTGAAGTGCTTAATGTCATTTAATTCTAAATTAATGGTTGATGCCATTATTTTATCCAACTTATAGACATGGAAACTGAGGCTAAGAGATATTAGGTTACTTAAGACTACAAGACTAGTTAATTGCTTGTAAATATCCTGGATAGCCAAAAAAACAAGTCCTTTGCATCCAATTCTTTAGTTCATCCACAATACCAGAAGCTCTACTTGTTCTAAGAAATTGTAGTTACGTCAAAAAAGATGAGAAAAGCGAAAACAAGTCATAGAATAGGAGAAAATATTTGAAAATCCTGTATCTGATAAGGGTCTAGTGTCTAGAACATACAAAGAACAATTGGGGCATCTGGGTTGGCTCAGTCGGTTAATTGATTTCAGTTCAGGTCATGATCTTAGGGTCATGGGATCAAGCCCAGCACTGGGCTCCATGCTCAGAAGGGAGTCTGCTTGAGATTCTCTCTCCCTTTCTCCCTTTGCCCCTACCCCCACTCATGCACTCTCTCTCACTCTCAATAAAATTTTTAAAAAACTGTTAATGCCTCAACAATTAAAAAGTAAAAATGAGTGATAAAGGATTTGAATGGACATTTCTCCAAAGATGATATATAAACAGCCAAGAAGTACATGAAGATATGCTCATCATTAGCCATTCAGGAAAATGCAAATCAAAGTCACGGTGAGATACTTCATGCCCACTAGCATGGCCATCATAGAAAAGACAACGTTATCGTATTGACAAGGATGCAGTAAAATCAGAACCTTCATACACTACCAGTAGAAATGGAAAATGGTACAGCTGCTTTGGAAAACAGTTTGGCTGTTTCTCAAAAAGTTAAATGGAGCTCCCATACGACCCAGCAGTTCTGTTTGCAGGCACATACCCAAGAGAATGGAGAACAGATATTCACACGAAAACTTGCACACAAGTGTTATAGCAGCATTATTCATAACAGCCAAAAAGTGAGAGCCAGCCAGATATCAAGTAATGAATGAATAAATTGAAAAATCTGGCATGTCCATATAATGGAATATTATTCAGCCCTAAAAAGGAATGAAGTATTGCTTGGAGCTACAAAATGAAGGAACCTTGCAAACACTATGCTGAGTGAAACAAGCCAGACACAGAAGGCCATACTATAGGACTCTATTTACATATAATGTCCAGAATAGGCAAATCCTTGGAGACAGTTGTTAGTGGTTGCCAGGGGCTGGGGAGAGAGGGTGGTGGCTGGGCAATGAGGTGAGACTGCTAATGGAAACAGAGGCTTTCTATTGGGGGTGATAAAATATTCCAGAATAAATTAGTAGTGGTGGTTACACAACTTTATACACTGAAAACCACTGAATTGTACTGTTTAAAAAGGTAATTTAATGGTATGTGAATTGGATCTCAAATTTTTTGAAAAAAAGACGGCAGTCACCCGCTAGCCATGTGAACTCAGGCAGGTGTATTACTTACCTTCCCTGTGCCTTAGTGTCCTTGCCTATAAAATGTGGTAATAGTAGTTACCTCATAGGACTGTTGTAAGAAATACAGAAGATAATCCAAGAAGGGGCACCTGGGTGGCTCAGTCAGCTGAGCATCTGACTCTTGATTTGGGCCATGATCAGGTCATGATCTCAGGGTCATGGGATTGAGCCCTCCATCAGGCTCCACACTCAACAGGGAATCTGCTTGAGATTCTCCCTCCTTCTCCCTACCTCCCAATAGATAAATCTTTAAAAAAAAATTTATATATGTATAAAATCCAAAAAAAGTTCTTCCCACAGAACTTTCCACAAGAAATGTGTTGATAGATGCCATTTATTATTTTCTTTTCTCAAATTGTGTTCTTTATTATTTTCTTAAAGAATTAAGATACATTTAGCTTGAATGTTACTCCAGATTGATTTTCAACTGCCAGACACTAAGAGCTATCTTACATTTAAAAATCCTCAAATATCTGATCCAAAATACAGTATTTTAGGAAAATACGACAATTTAGGTATCATTTTTTAAAGAACTCCAATCCAATCCTACACCACCACTGTCCCTAATGGAGTGAGGGAGGAGGAAGTAGGGTTGACATTTAAAATATATGAAGTGGGGGCACCTGAGTGGCTCAGTTGGTTAAGCGTCTGTCTTTGGCTCAGATCATGATCTCCAGGTCCACGGACCGAGCCCCACGTCAGGCTCCCAGCTCCGTGGGGAGTCTGCTTCTCCCTCTCCCTATCTGTAATTTAAATTTTAAAAGCCTCATGTGGCCAGAGGCCTCCACATTAGACAGCAGTTTTATTTATTTTTTAAGATCTTATTTGACAGAGAGATCACAAGTAGGCAGAGAGGCAGGCAGAGAGGGGGGGGAAGCAGGCTCCCTGGTGAGCAGAAAGCCCAATGTGGGGCTCGATCCCAGGACCCTGAGATCATGACCTGAGCCGAAGGCAGAGGCTTTAACCCACTGAGCCACCCAGGTGCCCCTAGATAGCAGTTTTAGAACCTACCTTTTGTCCTTATTTTTTACCTCTATTATTCTTTAGGCAAATGGAACAAAGGGAGTTTGGAATCTCTTCCCACTGTCTAGTCATTCTATTACTTCTGAATTATTGTAAATTGTTCTCGGAGGCCCCAAACCAATGTCATTTGTCGGACTACAGCCCAAGATTCTCAGCATTTCGTGAGTTACCAGCAGTGCCATCTCTGGGTGACTAAAACGGGCTGTTGTTTTGAGGTGAATCAACCCATCTGGCCTCATTATTTGAATATTTTGGTAGCATTTTTGCTGAAATAGTGAGAGGAGGTGGGGCCGGGATGCTGGACTTGATGGCATCCCACGTCCCCTATGGCCACGCGGGGTCAGATTCTACAGCTGTCACCGGGTTCATCTCAGCAAGCAGGTGCTTCCTGTTATGATACATCCTGAACCGAAACATGAGAGCACCTCACCAAAGCCCTCTGGCTCACACCCCGGGGTGGCAGAGAGTCAGGGAAGTTAACAGTCTTCTGCCTTCGGAAACCTAGAGTGCCGGGAGGAACCATTACACAGCGGTTCCAAATCTGCTCACTCTTCATGCCGGCCCGTGGATTTAACATTGTTAGAATTCCCCTTCCAAATCTCCCCTCAACAGAGGAGCCTTCTGATTCCCCATAAGTAGTCCACACATCCCCCATGCCTCCCCAAGGCAGGGTTCTCTGTACCTGGCAACCTGGCTAGAGAGGCAGAGTCACCAGCACGGCCTCTGAACCAAAGCACTGCCCTTGGGACAGAAGGCACCCCCAGACCACCCTCTCACCAGCAACAGCCTCTTTGCCAGGCCGCCCCCTCACTCTCTCGTCTCCTTTCTCATTGTCCAGAGTCCCATCAAACCCAACTGAACCTGTAGATCACTGGAGAGTCAGGGCAAAAGCAGAGGAAGGAAGTTAGGAATTGTATCACAGGGGACAGGTGTCCACTCTCAGGGGAAGTTGGAGCTTGTGCAAAAACATGGGCAGGCCCTTACTTGGCATCACCTTCAGAAAGAGCTTGCCCGACTACTCTTGGGGATGGCCACCTCCCAGACACCACAGAGGACACCAATCTCTAATACCACAAGTCAGTATGCCCAACTATCATTTTAGGGGATGGAAAAAAAACTTGTGATTTGGGCAGCTTCCAGCATGAATATTTATATATACACTCCTTGAAACTCAGCAGCTTTTGCTGTTCATCCAAGACCTCCTAAGACTTGTAATGAATTTAAAATCCTGTATTAGACAATCATATTCCTCTATAACTAAATATGCACAAAAGACTGTACCCTGAAATTTGCATTTTAATTTAGAATTACCTTGCAAGGACCAGGAGCCCTAACCACACACCGAGCGGATCTGACCACAGGGTCTTCTGATGCTCTACACAGATAAAT
The DNA here is from genome assembly GCA_028533885.1 of Nasua narica. Classification (NCBI taxonomy): domain Eukaryota; kingdom Metazoa; phylum Chordata; class Mammalia; order Carnivora; family Procyonidae; genus Nasua; species Nasua narica. Next base: position 63,125,318 of record CM052799.1, on the reverse strand, counting down.
TCCCTGGAACCTACAGACTTCCTAAGAAATGGAAAAATTTCCTAAGAAATGGAAAAACACACGATCAAGGGGAGGATTCAGAAGAAATGGGATCTCTAGAGCCCAAAGGAGAAATACAAGGATGAAGTCAAGCCTGAGGCCCTGAGAACCCAGAGAAAGGATTTTGAATACAATGACTAGTGTTAGCTACTTCAAAAGTATCAAATGAGGGGAAAAAAAAAAAAGTATCAGATGTCTACATGTTCTTACCTAATGTCCCTATAGATTAAAAAAAATTCTACATTTTCCATGTTGTTGGATGGGTAAATACACCAGTGAAGATGGATCTTTCCTCAACTTCCCCTCTGGAACTAAACAAGAGCAGAACGAGGAACAAGTCGGTAAGAATGGACCAATACGGAAGGGCACGTAGCTCACCGGAAGTCACACACAGCACAGACCCCATAAATGCCCTAAGAAACAGCAAAACACTCACGCAGTCCTTTTAACGTTAAAACAACCCCAAAAGAGAGAATAGGCCTGTGGCCAAAGCCTGGCCTCACAGTCCATTCCTCACAGGAAAAGGAAGCTGCTCACGAAAACAAATTTGTGTGATTTCTGTGCGTGCGGAGAGACAGGAAGGAGGGCCCTCCAAATGCAGTCATGAGACCTCTATTTGTCCACACAAAAGTGTAGAAGGATGTTACCCAAATGGTATCAGAGATTATTAGGTCTCAAACTGGGATTGGGGGCCATTTTTTTCTTTCTGTAGATTTTCCTATCTTCTGAATGTTTTCTATTGAGTGTAAGTAATATTCGTAATTTTTAAGAAATAATGCTACTTACATTATGGGGAGGGAACCTCACAATTGTCAGCAGTGAATTCATAACAAGAGTACGTTTGTAGTAGGGATGGGGTGCAGTCCGAAAGACACCCGCAGAGCCAAAAAGGGAAGCTGCGAACTCCATTAAGCTTTTAAATGGCCGCGCTATTTCTCACCATAGTGTACTGGCTGGAAAAGTGATAAATTGCTACCACGTGTCACACATTATCCTTTAGGGTTGAAAGTCAGGGGAGAAGATGCTAAGGCTCAATTAGCAGAGCAGGCTCGTGAGCTCCTCGCTAAGGACACAAGTCACCCCTGCCCATCTCAAGTGAACCCACCGTTCCATGTCGGGATGAGAAAAAATAAAATTTTTAAGATTTTATTTGTTTGAGAGGGAGAGCACAAGCAGGGAGAGGGGTGGAGGAAGAGGGACAAGCAGGCTGGGACATGGGGCTCAATTCCAGGACCCTGGGATCATGACCGGAGCTGAAGGCAGATGCTTAACTGACCGAGCCACCCAGGTGCCCCAGGTGATTGAGGAAAAATTTTCTTAAAAATAAAAAATATATATTGAAAACAGGAGCCTAGCCTCAGCAATCAGGCAACAAAAAGAAATAAAAGGCATCCAAATTGGCAAAGAAGTCAAACTCTCACTCTTTGCAGATGATATGATACTTTATGTGGAAAACCCAAAAGACTCCACTCCAAGACTGCTAGAACTCATACGGGAATTCAATCAAGTCTCAGGATATAGAATTAATGCACAGAAATCAGTTGCATTCCTATACACAAACAGCAAAACAGAAGAAAGAGAAATTAAGGAGTCGATTCCATTTACAATTGCACCCAAAACCATAAGATACCTAGGAATAAACCTAACCAAAGAGGCAAAGAATCTGTACTCAGAAAACTACAAAGTGCTCATGAAAGAAATTGAGGAAGACACAAAGAAGTGGAAAAACGTTCCATGCTCATGGATTGGAAGAACAAATATTGTGAAAATGTCTATGCTACCTAAAGCAATCTATACATTTAATGCAATCCCTATCAAAATACCATCAATTTATTTCAAGGAAATGGAACAAATAATCCTAAAATTTATATGGAACCACAAAAGACCACGAATAGCCAGAGGAATGTTGAAAAAGAAAA
>CM052799.1:63107427-63122860 GCA_028533885.1 Nasua narica | reverse complement strand
TACCCTCAAGGTACAAATGTAGTGATCCGAAGGGTCACATGCACCCGAATGTTTATAGCAGCAATGTCCACAATAGCCAAACTATGGAAAGAACCTAGATGTCCATCAACAGATGAATGGATAAAGAAGAGGTGGTATATATATTCAATGAAATACTATGCAGCCATCAAGAGAAACGAAATCTTGCCATTTGCAACGATGTAGATAGAACTAGAGGATATTATGCTAAGCAAAATAAGTCAGTCAGAGAGAGACAATTATCACATGATCACTCTGATATGAAGAATTTGAGAGGCAGGTCAGGGGGTTATGGGGGGGGTGGGGAAGAGAAATGAAACAAGATGGGATGGGGAAGGAGACAAACCATAAGAGACTCCTAAACTCAGAAAACAAACTAAGGGTGGCTGGGAGGTTGGGGTGGGGTAGGGTTATGGACATTGGGGAGGGTATGGGCTATGGCAAATGCTGTAAAATGTGTAAGCCTGATGATTCACAGACATGTACCCTGGGGTAAATAATACATTATATGTTAATAAAAAAATTAAAAAAAAAAAGAAAACAGGAGTTTCCATCCAGCTTAATCTTTAAAAAAAATTCTGTCACAATAAAAGCCAATGAAACTGGGCGCCTGGGTGGCTCAGTTGGTTAAGCAACTGCCTTCCGCTCAGGTCATGATCCCAGAGTCCTGGGATCGAGTCCCACATCGGGCTCCCAGTTCCACGGGGAGTCTGATTCTCCCTCTGACGTTCTCCCCTCTCATTCTCTCTCTCACTGTCTCTATCTCAAATAAATAAATAAAATTAAAAAAAAAAAAGCCAATGAAACTAAAATCTTCAAAATCTGAATGTCCTTAACTGCTTTCTAATCAGCTTGGCTCCTGTCCCCACTATTCTACTTTTCCCCCCAGCTCAAAGTCACTTGAAAACAACATCATTTGTGTCTCCAACTCCCTACCCCCCAAATATGGACTTCCACAGATTTTGAATGACCCTGAGTTCTCTGATATGGCTATTTACAAATCACAGGGCCTATCCCTACCATAAAGGGATGAAAAAGCATGCCTGTTTTCCCTGAGGGTTTTGTCCAAGCACTAATGGCGGCCAAGATGCTGGGCTTCCAGGCAGCAGGCTTACTAAACATCAGCACAAGGGACTGAGCCCTTAACTCCGTGGAGTGCTTCCCGTGGGCGACTGGCTTTCACCTGCTTTCCCTTTCTTGTGCCTCAGTACCACCTCAGGAGACAGATGTTACCATTTCAAAGATGAGAGATGAGGGCAGAGGAACAGAAAGAAGAAAATTGACCTGAGCAGGTCTGCCCTACACATCATCAGCAGAGCGGGAACTTCAGTGTAGGACCTCTCACTGTGCACGCCACAGTATTTCTTCTAAACCAGAATTCCTGAGCTGAGACATGTATGTATTCCATCAGAAGACACTGTGCAGGGGCGCCTGGGTGGCTCAGGTGGTTGAGCAACTGCCTTCCACTCAGGTCATGATCCTTGAGTTCGGGGATCAGGGGATCGAGTCCCACATCGGGCTCTCAGCTCCATGGGGAGTCTGCTTCTCCTTCTAAACTTCTCTCCTCTCATGCTCTCTCTCACTTTCTCTCTCTCAAATAAATAAAATCTTTAAAAAAAAAAAAAAAGACACTGTGCATTCAAGGCTCATGGGGATTCGCCAAAAGGGCTCACCATTATGAGAGGACATCACACAAGATCAGTGCAAAATGCCAATGTTACTTTTGAGCCAACTCCCTGAAGAATTCTGGGATCAGAATATGTTTAAAAGACTGGAGAAGGGTTCCCTTGAGTACATAAAAATTACAGGTGTCCTATTCAGAGCTGTCCCCTCCACAGTATATAAAATACAGAGCTCATGGCAGTAGAATACCATCCCGAACCTTCTCATAGCTCCTGCCAGGAACCCAGAAAGAGGGATGAGGGAGAACTCCGGCTCTCATCCCCATCCACTCACTTAATGGACACATGACATTGAGCCTACCACTGAGGTTCCATAGGCCTCAGCTTTCTGTCAACGTGGAGACAATACTACTTACCTCACAGGACTTGTGAAGGGTAGCGTGATCCTGAGTGATGGTCACTCACACAGAAGATATTAAATGTCATTACTTCTGTCAACAGGCAGTTCCTTTCCTGTGCTCAGTGCTGCTCGTGGTCCCCAGAACACAACTATGCCCCCATCCTAGGGGTTTCTAAACACCACCTACTTAATGAAAACTAGACACCCACTCCCACATTCAATACTTCAAAGTCACACACTAGTAAATTCTCACGAGGACAGTTCCCTACAGCTCTCTTAACCCTTTTCCAATCAGGGCTTTACACTGCCTAAGTTTTTATACTGCGTTAAAAACAAGAGGTTTTGTTTTGTTGTTTGTGTTCTAGTCTTCCTAGCAGACTTACCTCCCACCCCTGCAGCTGCACCTCGAATAACTAGCGGCCACAGGAAGAACCCAAGTGATGTCAAGAAAAGGGGATTATTGGTCTTTGGTAGTTTCTGTCCACCTAGAAGCAGAAACTGTCTGAAAAGGGGCCCCATCACCCATGGAGGGAAAAATGGCAGCCCTGGCTGACGGGCGTGAGGTCAGGAAACCAGAGACCTGAGCTTGAGCCCTGGCTCCACCACCCTCCCAGGTGGAACTTCCCCACATAGAAACCATAAGGGTTTGACTAGATAGCCAGACCTATAGGTTTCAAAAACCAGTACTTCCCCCCACCCCAATCTGGGAATAGATCTAGAAATCTTTTTAACCTGAGAATTTTAGGAATTAATCTGGGGATTGGTAATCACTTGATTCTTGAAAAAAGATATTAAGAACAAAAAGGACCACATAGTCACTAAAGTAGCTAAAATTAAAGAAGAATCAACTACTGATACACCAGCACAGGTGAAATTCAGAAGCATTACGCTAAGTGAAAGAAGCCTGATGTGAAAGGCTGTATAATTCAGTTTACAGAACATTCTAGAAAAAAAACAAAACAAAACAAAAAACTACACACAAAATAGATGGGTGGTTGCCTGGAGCTGAGGGGGAGGGGATCAGCCACAACAGGGTAGAGAGGGAACTTTTGGGGGTGACAGAATGATAATTGTGGTGACAGTTACATGAGTATCATCCGTCTATCAAAAACTTCACACTCAAAAGGGGTGAATTTTACTTTATGTAAATTATATCTCAATAAACCTACCTTTTTTCCCCTCAATATTTTTTTTTATAATTATTTGCTTCAGGGGTACATGTCTGTGACTCATCAGTCTTACACATTTCACAGCACTCACCATAGCACATACCCTCCCCAATGTCCATCACCCAGCCACCCTATCCCTACACCCCCAACGCCCAGCATTTTTTTTTAAAGGCAAAAATCAATGAGTCTATAAATACTCCATTATCTTTTACAACAAAAAGAGTATTTTAACCCTCAAAAAGTAAAGCAATGTAATTTCTGAATAAAGAGTCATCCTTTACATTGACTAAAGGTGACTTCAGGCACATTTAGCGAATGTTTTTCTCATTTCACTTCAAGACTGGAGAAAACCTCCTCAGGTACTGACTGTGACTGGTCTAGGTTTCAGAACTGCTGGACGGGTCCTCCATGAGCCCCTCTGTGGATTCGATGAATATGGTTATCCCGCAGTTCTCACTAAGGGGAGTTAGAATGATAGCACCATTCCATCTGCCTCATACTTGCTCCAAGGAACACTTGATTTTAAATAAAGTTTTTAAAAGACAAAATTCCAAGCAATCACAGGGAGGATATTCTCTATAATCTACCGGAGAGGGATCTGACCTGCTGAGAGGGAAGGAAGAAGAACAGAGTAAAGAGAAGGTTCCACATATATTCCTAATAACTATGATGCAAAGTAAATAGCCATCCTACAGTTAACTGGACATTGGGTTTGTAGTCCTGTTAAACTCAACTTCGTTTTCATTACTAGCTTTTGCCTAAGCAGACTTGGACTTCATAATGCCTCTCCTGAACAACCAGGTCTGTTCACAATGTAAAAATTATTATTCCCTAGGGGGTCACAGGAGCGCCGCTATAAATGAGGGATGGTCAGCAATTTCACTTCCAGTCTCAGATAGGAAATCCTACAGGCCGTGCCATCTAAATTATTATTTATTTGGGTTCTGCATTAACAGGTTAATCTGTATTCTCAAAACTACCCAGAGAACACGACAGTAAATCAAATTCTCCTTCAGAGAATCTTTAAATTCTCTTCCTATCTTTTACTACCATGAAGAGGTCTTTACCTTTCCTGGTCTCCAGGGATTCATTAAAACATCGGTGCACTTCAAGTTGGCTTCCTGACTTCAATTCTTACACCCAAAATAAATTCCAGATGAACCAGTGATTGAAACACGGTAATTAAACTACAAATTCACTGGTGGGAAACACTAAAGAGTGTTTAACATTTTAGAACAAAGAAATCTTTACTAAGCAGGATATAATACCAAATGCCAAAAATGAAAATATTCATAAGTTTGACTTCAAAAATTAAATATCCTACATAGCAAAAAGATGTACCCCAAGTCAAAATACAGGTGACTAGCAGGAGAAAATATCTATAACACAAATGACAAGCAAAGGACAAGTAACGCTCAATTCATATACAGCTAAGTGCAAATCAAGGAGAAAAAAAAAAGAATTCAACAGAAAATGGGATAAAGGATAAAAACTGGCAGATCACAAAGAAATACATGTGGTGATCAACATTTAAAAACATATTCAGTCCCAGTCATTTTAGAAGTGAAAATGAAAATCACGGGTGATTAATTTTTTTATCCATGAGACTATTAAAAACGGAGTGTTAGAAGAGCCACAGTTAGAGGCGGAAACGCATCTTTACACACAAAACTGGTGGCACTACAACCTAGGACAACTTTTTTAGAAGTTAGCAATGTCTAGGAAAACAGAGCAGACACAGTCTATGATCTAGCAATTCCACTGAATGTAACTTCCCATGTACACCTAGGGGCACAAAAAGATATATATACAAAGATCTTAAACATAGCATTATTCTAACCTAAATGTGCATCACTAGAGGACTTCAACAAAGCAGGTTCTTTAGAACACCATCCATCCTACAAAAAGTACAATAGATCCCATATGTCTAATAAGATCTCCGAGATACCTTTAAAAAAAGGCAGGAGGGACTGTATGCATGATACAAACTCATCTGTGTAAAAACCACAAATACAGATAGACATGCATCCTAACACATGCCGAAATCTACTTGAATGACGTACAAGAACCGTTAAGTACAATTATCTCTAATGACCATAAAATGGCTTTATGTTTTATGCCCTTCTGGTTTTGTTTTTGTCTTTTTCAGATTTTATTTATTTGGGAGAGAGTGAGAGCACAAGCCAGTGGAGAGGCTGAGGGAGAGAGAGCAGGATCCCCGCTGAGCAGGGAGCCCAACTCGGGGCTCAATTCCAGAACCCTGGGAGGACCTGAGCCAAAGGCACTCAACCGACTGAGCCACCCAGGTGTCCCTGTTCTGTTTTATAAAAAAGTAAAAAAAAAAAAAAAAAAAAAAAATTAACTGCCCTAAGAGTTTATAGAATACTGATGAAATGTCCAGAATTCCTACCACAGTTCCTAGGAAATAAAGCAAGCCAGAGAGAAAAAGGCTCTAGAAGTAGGGCCCTACCTGTGGTAACCCAGATTCTGCATGGGGAAGTCAAGAGGGGTGAGAGCAAAACAGCAGTGAGCAAGTCAAGGAAAAGGTCTCTTAAAAGGAAAAAAAAAAAATTAACACCAAACAAAATTATGAAGAAATCAGTTCAGGTTGTACTTGGAGGCAGAACAGGGAGATATACCTAAGCAAGATAGTTCCATGGCCTTGGGCAAGACAGCAGACCAGCTACAGGATTAAAATCATCACAAGTTTCCTATGTGGGTCTTCCTTTTGGATGCACAGAACGTGGAAAAACACTGTAATCGGGTACCATACCTAAATTGGAATTAATCATATTAAAGGGGCAGTCCTTTGAGTGTTGATTTCAACAGATATTTATTGCCCTGAATAAGTTTTGCAATTATTTCCTGTATTCTAATGCTAGGAAATCCTCCAACTGATCCATAAAAATGCCTACCTCCTATCTCCCTCCTATCTGATCTAAGACCTCCTACCAAATCCATACTTGAATGCCAAATTACCCGAGAATGTTTCTATACTTGGAATGCTGAAGCTCCTTGCAGGATACTTCATCAGCCTGGGGGTCTAGGTTTTTTTGAAGGATCACTGACAACGACTCTCCTGCCTCCACAATGAAATCATCCACTCAAGCTTCTCAATAGATGGTAACAGCTGTGGAAATTGACAACGCAAAGCAATAGAACAATCTTCCCAGGAGTTCCAATGAGGTGTCCGCAGGCCTCTTCATTCTACCTACAAGCCAATCCCATGGCTTTCCTCTTGGCTTTAGATTTAAGTGCAGCAGGACAATATGAATTGCAATGCAGTGGGTAACTTCAAAAATAACATGAAAAACAGCTTCCCCAAAGAAACAGGTAATTGGGCTGAAGGGTAGCTAATCCAAATTACTCCAATGCCTCCTTGCTCCCCGGTACTTACCTTAGAACTCGTTTCCATGTGGTACTTGGCACAAGCTCGAAGCTGAGTCACCCAAAACTGTTTCTCCTTTGCATCAGCAGCTAAAATAGAGAAAGAAACGGCTTGCAGAGATTGTTCCAAAAGGTATCCAACCTACTTCTACACCCACCGAAGCGGGTGGGGGGGCCCAGGGAGTGAGGTGGGAGTGAACAAAGGAGAAAACAAAGGCAGATCGCAATATTCTCAAGCAGCCTGTGCTTAAAAACAAAACACACACACATGCAAATCACACTTAATCTCAACAGAAAATTCCCTCTTAAACCACATTAAAAGCATACACCAAAATGTCTAAGAACAATTTTGCCATTTTTTTTAACCTCCTCTGAAAAAAGTCATTTCTCTCTCTCTTTTTTTTTTTTTTTTTTTAAGATTTTATTTATTTGACAGAGAGAGAGTGAGAGCACAAACTGGGAGACAAGGGCAGAGGGAGAAGCAGGCTTCCCGATTAGCAGGGAGTCCAATGTGGGCCTGGATCCCAGGACCCTGAGACCATGACCTGAGCCAAAGGCAGCTGCTTAACCAACTGAGCCACCCAGGCAACTGATCATTTCTACTTCTTTAAAAAGGCAGAAGGGCGCCTGAGTGGAGCAGGACCCTGAGATCCCGCCCTGCGTGGGGCCCTGTGCTCAGCGGGGAGGCTGCTGGAGATACTCCCTCCCTTTCCATCTCCCTCTACCCTCTCCCCCCACTCTATCAATAAAGAAACCCTTAAAAATAAAAAAAAAAAAATTAAAAAAGCAGGGAAGGGAAAACATGATTATTTTTAAGCGCCTCTACGCTTAAAGGTGTATGTGTGGTGAATAAGACGTTCAAAGTACAGTTCTTCAGGGCCTCTGGGCATTTCCAGAGTTGTACTGTAGACTTACCAGCATCTACAAAATTAGCATTCCACTGAATTACTTTCATATGTGTCCTCGATGATTCATGTTATGATTGGACAGAGCAACGTTCCAAACGCTGCTTTAGAGGTCCTCAAATTTCCCCCAAAGAGACATTAAAATACAGGCCAAGTGTATGGTCATTATCTTCCAGCTACACTCCCCCGTCTCAAATAGATCACATCATTTTCTTTAACTCTCATAGATTTTACTAGAACCTGCTATGAATCCAAGTCCTCAATTTCACTGCATAACTAACTGCATAAATAGTTACTCTACCATTAACTGCATGAACGTTGACTAGGCAGGAAACAAAAAGATTCCCTTGGAAGTTTTGTTTTGTTTTGTTTTTTTTAAAGATTCTATTCATCCATTTGCCAGAGAGAGAGAGAGAGAGAGAGAGAGAGAGAGAGAGAGAGAGAGCGCGCACAAGCAGGCAGAGTGGCAGGAGGCAGAAGCAGGCTCCCCGCCGAGCAAGGAGCCCGACATGGCACTCGATCCCAGGACGCCGGGACCATGACCCGAGCCGAAGGCAGCTGCCCAACCAACCGAACCACCCAGGCGTCCCTGGAAGTTTTAGTTGTTTACAAAAATGGGCCTCAGTGTCATCTGTCAGTACAACTCAACTTCAGCTTGAACTTTTGCGTGAACAAACCTGGAGGGGTAGACCGGCGTGAAGACTAGGTGAACCTGACTTCCAAAGTATTCCGCAGAAACTAGAGCCTTTTTCCTTCAGGAAAGGTGAAGAACTGCCAGTTTATGGCATCAAACACACTCTCAGAAGCCATGCAACTACTGACATCATGAGAAAACCCAACACCCAGATTCTCGGAGGATGAACCAAGGGCCAGCCATGTATCTAGAAATTTATCCTGCCTTCTCTGTGGTTCCTAACTTTAAGCTAAATTTAGCCCTTGCAATAATGTCATGCAGATAATAAAACTTTTGTATCTGCTATTAAAGCTACCCCTAAAAAAAACAACAACAACAAACCAACCCCTGGGGTTTAATAATCCTAAGAATAGTATCAACTCTCAAAAGGCAAAATGAGATGGCTCAATTGTCCTATTAGTTGGATTTTTTTTATTTGTGTCGTTTTATAAACCACGGGGGGAGGGAGGGAGAAGTGCCATTAAGTTTTTTCACCTGCTTTTGTTTCTGCTCTAACAATTTATTAAGCAATAAACAATAAAATGAAAGCGAGGACCATATAAATCTCGCCAGCCGGAACATGCACTGCGCGATTCTCCAGGGAGAACGTGAATCTTCCCACGTTTCCGAAAACTGAAAAACTTTTTTCAACTATAGGTATTTTTATTTCATAGGTTCCTGGACTGTTTTATAGATTCTGAAATATAACTTGTATGCAGATAACAAAGAAACATTAGCTTATTCCATCTCTTGGCAGTAAGGCTTGGAGGTGGAGCAATGAAAACTGGACTCAAAGGCAAGAAGGCTGGGCCTTGGGTCTGGTTTTGCAGAGGCCAACCTACCACTGTCAGCTCATTGGGGCTGAGGATAGAAGGGCCCTTTTCTTTGTACTGAGCTCCTACTGGGCAAAGAAAAACGTAAGAAGGTGAGATTCTCAACCAACCCCCAACACTTAACACATACAAACCTATCCTTCCTCAGACTTCAGTAACACTGACTCAGTGTGTGTGTGCGCACACACACAGTGCACGCCCACGCGCACACACCCCAAAATGGGCATTTGGATTTTTGTTGTTGTTTCATTAGAAGAAAAATGACAATTTTCCTGGCAATGCAACTGTAATGGAATGATGGAAGAATGGTCGGGCCATCCAATTATACTGCTACAGTCAGGTCTGGCACTGCTAAAAACCTGCACGATGGACGTGCCTTGGGGGAGGCAGGACCTACAATTATGGATCAATGAGGGGCTTCCTGGGGAATCATGCTCCATGAAGATGTCGATCCGGTTTCAGTTCTCAAGAAGCAGAGAGAAGGGGAAAAAGCAAGACAAAAAATTAACTCCACCCCAAGCAGATGGCTTCCTCACCAGGCTCTAATACCATACCAGAATAAATACAATATAAGTGACGGAGCCCCTTTGCTAAGATTTGGTTCTAGAGAAATTCGGGGGGGGGGGGGGGCGCCTTGACCCTTGAAAGGCTTGTTTTGTCCTCACAGCATAGCCCCACAGCGGACTGCAGTGAGGATTCAGACTATAAAGTCCAAGAAAACACACACTGAGCTAAAAGGAGAAGTCTGAAATCCGAGAGCTGAGCTGGCTTTAGTGTCACTCCCCTATGGTTTGTCCTTAATTCTGCAGTCATTTAGGACAAGCAATTCCTAATGTCAGCTGTCTCCCCACTCCAGGCATAAGAGAGGCAGTGTCTGTCTGTCACCACAGAGTCCTCGAACACAGCAAACTGCTAAAAGGTGATTTAAAAAAAAAAGATTTAAAAAACACAAAAAACCAAGAGAGCCATCACCATGGTAACTAGGAGGGCAGCCCCTGAGACCCGCATGAAGAGTTAGCAGGACAACATACCTCTCAGTTTATACATCTCTCCGTTAGCGGAGTACACCACCAGCATGTGGGGAGCTTCGTCGCTCAGAGACACTATGGCTCCAGACAGAGACAGGGCTCCCCGAGGCTTCTGGTGTTTGCTTTGTTCGTTCACAAAATACTGCAGGATGCCAGCCTCAAAATCCAGCACAAAGTACCTGTGCAGAGAAACCACAGTGCATCAGTTTTCCTTCTCCAGCCCACTTCTCACAGCAAAGGAGGAAAGCGATCCTTAAGTCAACACCAAGCCTCTCAATTCAAGAAGGTGGAAACCAAAAGTCCCTCCCAGGCGCCCCACAGAAGTCAGCCCACGAGCAGGGAGAGAGTCCTGGGTTCTTTAGTCAGAACGGTGCTTATAATGGGCCACTGGGGGAAGGCAAAGGCTGAGTCCATTGCGGATTGTGTGCAATGCCCATTACCTCACCCGGTGCCCACGGATACCACAGCAAACCTCCAAATGACCCCTCTCCCCACCCCCCAAAAAGGCAAGCAGATGCACTGGGGCACAGCCTCCGGTAACACACCCTGTAGAACTTCACAGGAACAGCTGGAATTTGTAAGCCCCTAAGAGGCTATTTTATATCCAGGGAACAGCAAGCCGGACCCTGAGCTTCCTGCTGGTGGCCCGGGGGACCCTAAGGAGCCCGAGCTCCAGGGGTCACCTGTCAGGGAACCGGGTACACACTCCAGCGGACCCTTCAAGTACTCGCTGTGCTCTGGGAGGCCACAATGCCACAGCAAGGTAAAAAGCAGAGGGACTTCGAGTTGCCTAAATCACTCAAACAGATCTTTGTAGTCGCACATCTGGCCAGTTTATACACTCAACCTATTGCCTAGGAAGGCACCACAACAACCTCCCCTTCTCCACCAGGAAGAAAAGGTCTTCATCTGAGACTCAAGTTCTTCCTGCGATCTAGAGGCTTGCAACAGCCCCTGCTGACTTTTCTACCTTCTTGCTTTCTGTTCCACTCACCCCAGCCTTTCTTCTCCACCCTCAGAGTCCCCAAGTCATCCCCCAGACCACAGGACCTTGGCTCATGCCATTCCTCCCTGTCTGGAACAGTTACTCCAAGTGTGGCTCACGGATTGTTCCCAGTCTACAACAGCTTTGCTTCACCATCCAACCACGAGATCAGTTGATCATTGAACAGGCTGGACGTTGCCCAACACACTTGGCACATACAAGCTACACACTAGTCATAAATCAACCACAGTGTAACTGAGGGGAGAAGGAGGGAGGTCTTTCCCCACAGTTTGAACACCCACCCAGAATGCTATTCCTCCCGCCTAGATTGCAGTTTCTTTCCCTTCTTGCCATGTTAACTTCTCAGCCTTCGGGACCAACTCAAGGACCACCAACCTGAGAAACCTTCTCCTGATACTCAACTCTTCCTCTCTCAAGCTCTCATAGCACCTTGAAATCATCCTTCCCAGCCCACCCCCCGTGGAAGTCTATCCCTGCAGGAGCCTCTAATTCCACATCGAGTTTCTCCACTAGACTCTACACATTTTGGAGGCAGAAGTATGTTCTCCCCAGTCCCCAACACAGTGGTGGACACTTCACTGATATTCAATGAACTTTTGTTCAATGAATCAATGAAGGAGGGGGTGCAGCGGGGAAACTCCATAAATTCTAACTTCCAAGCCAGGCACCAAAGCAGTTTATGTTTTTTGTTTTGCCCGAGCGGCTTCGCAGGTGCCTCCCTGAACTCCGCCCCATCCCTCGGAAGGATAGAGACCTGGCCCCTATTGGGACGCTGAAGGGCTTTCCTTCAGTTTCATTGGGTCAGTGCAGGTCACATGACAAACCTGGAACCAATGCCGGAGCCAAGCGCCGTCAGGTGCGGTTGGTTAAGGCTTGGGTTCAACCACTCACTGGCAAGTGAAGGCGGGATTACTCAAGGTTTAGGCCAATCAGGACCCATCCCTGGATCAGGCCAAAGCCAGTAGACATCCCAAGTCTGCAGCCGAGCTGCAAGGGGTGCGATTGCCAGGAGGGGGCGTCGAAGAGTCACCGTCCTCCCCCCACACCCACCTTCCACGGGTGGAATGTTGGCACTCCAAAATAATTTATGTTTCAGAGAGACACACAGCAACACTCAACACAAGCCAGGTTCCATGCACGTACTAATTTGTTTGCACAGGTTCAATGTTAGACTGTAGTACATTCCTTTGAACAACATGGTATCTCTGCAAAGCAGCGTTTTCAGCAGGTGCTATTACGAGAAGCAAACATCAACGTGGAACAGGAAAAGAGGGCAGGGATGCTCAATTCGATTCCAAGGTTCGAAAGCCACGTAGGACCCACAGGTGCATACACCACGTCCATAAGTAATCTGCATTCTTTAAACAGATTTTTTTTTCCATTTTTGTTTATTTTTTTTCAAATACCAAGGTGCTACAACAAATACGTATGAAGTTGTTTGGAACCAACCACTTACTAAATGAAACTTAGAGGTTTCTTCACATGGAAGCACCATAAACCAAGAAAGTTTACAGCCCTCTAATTCATTCTCACAGCAGCCAACAGTTACATGTCATCATTCCCAATTTACAGATATCCTGAGACCCAAAGAAACTCACAATCCAAGGGCAAGGCTTGATTCGCTCCAGCAATCATAAACTCCCCTTTGATTGTCGTGCCAGTCCTCCCTTGTCCCTTTCTCCAAGTCACTGCTCTCGGGTCACCTCTCCCAAACTTGCTTAGGGACTTTATTCACCCAACCTTCCTGTTCCAACAGAGCTAACCCACGGTGCAGGGTGCCCGACGCCCCAGGTCCCAGTCCTCCAGAACTCAAATTCCCCTTAAAAATAATTAGGAGTGGAAGATTGCTAACATTCTGAATAGCCCGGCCCAGACTGTTGGCCTCTTAGCCGTCTCCTTCCCTCCAGCACCTTAGGCCAGGATAATAAAGACAGACTTCTCATGTTTAGGATTAGTGTGGATAAATTAAGACAGAAATGTGTCACAGGACTATTCCAAATTAAAGTCCCTACTCCAGCAGCACCCACATCACCTGGGAGCTTGTTTGAGATGTAAATTCTTGGGCCCCACTCAAGACGTGCTGAATCTGAAACTCTGGGGGAAAGAGCCCAGGAAGCAGTGTTTTCGGCTTCCAGGTAATTCCAAGGCAGCTCAAGGCGGAGAGGCACTGGCCTCCAAACTTCCTGCCTTTTCCAGGAGACACTGCCAGAATCGATTCCCCTGCAGTTAGGGTGCTGCCATTTGAGTTTTAGCCAATAGGATGTGAGTAAAGCAATGCAGGCTTGACCCATAAAACACACATTCTGTCTCTCCTGCCCACATACATACAAACCCACTCACTTTCTCTTACACACACACACACACACACACACACACACACACACACACACAGAGGTTGGAAATGGAGACAACCTGCAGGTGAACTTGGGAACCCGGCAATAATTATGGCAAAGAGGTAAGGGACCTGGGTCCCCGAATCTCTACCTGGAAGAGTCACCTGCTCAGAAGCACCTGCACCAGGCTGGTATAGGGATAAGAAAGTTCTGAATTAGGCCAGTAAGATCAAGGTGTGCTACAGCAGTTAGCCTTACAAATTCACTCACACACACACACACATACACTCAGTTTTATTTCTATTTTTGATCCTACTTTTAAAAAAATTTAAGATTTTACTTTTGAGGAGTAAAATACTCCTGAAATATTTTACTCCACACCCCATGTGGGACTCAAACCCACAACCCTGACATCAAGAGTCGCACACTTCACTGACCAAGCCAGCCAGGTGCCCCTGCCCTACTTAAAATTTGCTCTGACTTGGGGACACCTGGGTGGGTCAGTTGCTTAAGCATCTGCCTTGGGCTCAGGTCCTGATCCCAGGTTCCTAGGATCAAGTCCCACATCAGGATCCTTGCTCGGCAGGAAGCCTGCTTCTCTCTGCCTGCTACTCCTCCTGCTGTGCTTTCTCGGACAAATAAAATCTTAAAAAAAATAAACTTCTTGGGGCACCTGGGTGGCTCAGTTGGTTGGGCGACTGCCTTCGGCTCAGGTCATGATCCCGGAGTCCCGGGATCGAGTCCCATATCGGACTCCCGGCTCTGCGGGAAGTCTGCTTCTCCCTCTGACCTTCTCCCCTCTCATTCTCAGTCTCTCTTTCTAGTAAATAAATAAAATCTTTGAAAAAAAAATAATAAACTTCTTTAAAAAAAGAAAAAAAGAATTTGCCCCCACTCCTGTGTGGCAAAAACCAAAGTCCTTCAATGAGAGAGCAGGGTAATTTCTGAGCTGCCGATGATCAAATTATTTAAATACTGACCCTGCCTTCTCCTTAGGGGTAAATGTTTTCAACTTGACCTCTACCGAGGGTCATTGTGACCGTAGCCTGGCGGATATGCTCCCGGCAAAGGCAAAGCACTAACAGTCACACTCCTTACAAGTGTAGGGAAGGACACTTGGACCCAACCGCAGCACTGTGCCCCCCACCCCACAGACCAGAGCTGCAGCATCCCCCGTTCACAAACATGCCCACTTTCCTGGGGGCGGGGGGGGGGGGGGGGGGAGTAGAAAAGGGGATCTGAACTGGATTCAAGGGAGAGGCATACGCCATTGGTCGGAAGGGAGAAAGGCTTTGATATCTTTCTCCTTATTGCTTCTACCAACTCCTCACTGATTAAGAAGCTGTCAGCTTTCCCCGCTCCTAGAGGCAGCTTCCCAAATGCATCCCATTTAAACAACTCACTGTATATTTGCAAAGACATTATTCAGAAGCTGGTGCAAATAAATGAATTCAATGCCATTCTTTTGCCCAACAGGGATGACAGAATAACCAAATGATGTCCCATTATGCAGGATACGGGGGCGCATTAATGATTTTCCACAATACATATTTCAAACCTACATCTTCATTTTAACCTGTCGCAGATGAGGAAAAAAAAAAAAAAACCACTTCCACTGCATCCTAAAATAGTTTAAATGCAAATACGCAGGTTTGAATCATGTGCCCTAAGGAAGGTCATCAATAATTTACTCCCCTTCTAAAGACAATTAGAAACTATCATATTTGGAGAGAGGGGGTGGAGTTCCAAAATGTTAAAAAACTGTAGCCAATTCACGTGCACCCAGATATCCAGAGCAGCAATGTCCACAATAGCCAAGCTATGGAAAGAGCCTGGGTGTCCATCAACAGATGAATGGATCAAGAAGATGTGGTATATATATACAATGGAATACTATGCAGCCATCAAGAGAAACGAAATCTTGCCATTTGCAACAACGTGGATGGAACTAGAGGGTATTATGTTAAGTAAGTCAGTCAGAGAAAGACAATTATATGATCTCTGATATGAAGAATTTGAGAGGCAGGGCAGGAGGTTGTGGGGGGGGGGGTGAAACAAG
>CM052799.1:63093369-63107327 GCA_028533885.1 Nasua narica | reverse complement strand
GTGTTAGCCTGATGATTCACAGACCTGTACCGCTGGGGCAAGTAATACATTATGTTAATAAAATAAAAAACATTAAAAAAAAAAAAAACAACCTGTAGCCAACTCAACAAAGTGTTCCTTCAGGATGGCCCCTGAAAGGTAAGTTAGCTTGTGTCACAGAAGGTGAGAGCTGTCCATTCAGCATTAAGGAGGGCAATCCCGGTTGGTCACATCCCCTGGAAGGAATGAAATTAAATTTGGTCTCCCACCGGGTCACGGCTCTGTCAGTTACTGCTGTTCGGAGCCTGGAGCGGTATCTGAAAGTCACAGCTTTCATGCTAAGTAGGTAAAGTTAACTATATTTCTAAACGAGACTTCCTAAACCCAAGTGAAATTGCTAGATAAAATCCTAACACATTCTTACAGGTCTTTCCTTCTAGAAAAATGATTAAGACAAACCTAATTCCTACACTTTTTTTTTCTTAGTGTCTTCAAGCTTTAGTGTACAACCAGATGTGAAGGTAAACTTAATGGTCTACACAGTGAGCCTACATTTTTTGCCACGTTAACAAAGCAAAGAACAGGGGCGCCTGGGTGGCTCAGTGCGTTAAAGCCTCTGCCTTCGGCTCAGGTCATGATCTCAGGGTTCTGGGATGGAGCCCTGCATCGGGCTCTCTGCTCAGCAGGGAGCCTACTTCCCCCTCTCTTTGCCTGCCTCTCTGCCTCCTTGTGATCTCTGTCAAATAAATAAAATCTTAAAAAAAAAAAAAAGACTTGTTACATATTAAAAAAAAAAAACAAAGAACGTGCTGGGGAAAGAGAACTAGGGGAGAACTCAAACCCACTTAGAGAGCCGTCTCCATTGCTGGTAGGCCAGCTTCCTGGGGGCACTGCTGGCCGGTTCCAAAGCCGGGAGCCACGGTGCCTTCCCTGGAAGGGCTGAGGACCAGTCACTGCCCATTGCTTTAGAAACACCACACAAGTGCACACACACACTCACAGACGCGAACACACTTGTTCCCACACACACACACACACCTGCACACAGGTATACAGAGACTCACATTCACCTGACACCGACATTCTTGAACTCACACCCTTTTAAACACTCAGATGTGCACACATTCACACCCCCTGCACATGCTGACTCCCTTTTACACACACACACAGCAGTAGCCCTTTCCTAGCACTGCTTTCCAATTCTTGCATCCCTCCAAGTTATCTGCCTACACCTGTAGCCTCTTGATCTCACCCAGCTGCCTGACAGTTTAAGGTCCAAGTTTAGCTTCTGAAAGTTAAAAACTGTCCATTTTTACATTGGGAGCAGGGAGGAACAGGGCCTACAAGCACACCAACGGCCGTGGGCCGAACTCCAGCAGGGAACAGAAATGTCATGGGAAAGGAAGGGGGAGGGGGCAGGCATCGGGAAGCAGCTCATGGATGCCGACCTGCAGAAGTTGCAAACAAACCACAAGAGAATTATAAAGAGAAAAAAACGCGGTGAAAAAAAACCTTCCACTGAAGATGAACTTGGCTGGACAGGCTGGTCCTGATAAAAAGCTAGATCATTTCATCTGAATTGAAAGGTGAAAATTAAACCGACAAGAGTAAAGGTCCTAGAAAGAACAGGTGCTCGCCTCTCCGAGCAGACACCTTCCAACAGGCTCACAGGACTGTTTGTGTCTCCGCGGACGCTCAGTCCCTCACCTCTACGCCTGATGCGTGGGCCAGAGCCTAGGGGACCCCCCGCCTGCCAGACCTGCCACCCTCAGCCCCCCATGAAGGAGGACCCAGCTCCCACAAGTGGTCCTTCCCACTGAGATGGGCCTCACCTTCCCCAGGCACCCTGTCTCCTGAGAAGCACCTGCCCCCACGGCTGGAACTCACCGGACACGGCAGGCTGGGGATGTCTGAGCAGCAGCCCTGCCCCGACCGAGGGCAACATTGACCTTGGTCTTCCACTTAAGACACTTGTCTGGGTTGGATGATTTGCCACCTGACTCTTTGGGAACCCCAGGCCACACCCCATTGGCAGACCAAAATGGCAGAGACAGAGGACCCTCTGGCAGAGGCTGGATTTCTCCGCCTTGGGCATCCTCCCCTCCCCCGTGGGCCCAGGTCACTAGAGAACTTGACTCAAGGAGCGGTTCTCACCAGCCTTACGCACGCCGCCTCCTCAGGTTTCAGCTGCCCAACCCCCAACCCCTGCCCATTCTCTTCTATCAATTGAAATATCACCATTTCTGACCCCTAGAATCACATGTTTAAATCTCCCAATCTGCTGTTTACAGAAAAATTAAAAGGAAGATCCACAAAGCAAACTCAGTATGTGAAGGAAGGGAAATATCAAAATTGTGGGTATATTTTCCTAAATTCACCTTAGGTCTTCAAACCTAACACCATCCATGGACCACTTTCGGGGAGCCCTTCTCATCTCCAGAGAGCAGCATATGAAAGTTCTCCACACAAAGTTACCTCCTCAGAGCCACCAGTCACATGTGAGAGGGTATTCATGCCCCCAGGTGGGCCGTAACACCTGATGGTGGCGGTCTCCTCACGGGGAAGGGCTCACACTCACAAATAACCCTTGGAGTTTCTGGCTTGGGAGAGAAAGGAAATCTTCTAGAACTTCTCTCATGATAACCTGAAGGGGAAGTGCCGAAACCTTACAAATTCCAAGGCTTCCTCAATCCTAGCCAAACCTGAATGTCTGAGATGTGCTTAAATCTTGTAACTTGCGATGATGGGGTGGCCATGTTCCACCTGTGGATTCCCAACCCATTCCGAATTTCCCGGGTGAATTCTGAAACCGATTCAGATTACAGGAGGGCAGGAAGGAACCGAAGAAAAGCCAGGCCCCTGCTTAATATGCAAGGAGGCCTGTCTTGGGCAACAGCAAGTCGAATCCACATGCCCACCCTCCAAATCATACCACACAGGTGTCCTCACCGTCACATCACCCTCTCAAGGCGGCGTCCTTGGAGCAGCTTCTGGAAGCAGGAAAGGCCAGCAGAACCCACATTCCTAGGACAGGGGAGGAGCCGAGAGGCTTCCGAATGCTCGGGTCCGGCTCATGGGGTCAACTGGTGGTCACGTCCTCGATGACCATTCCAGCAGTCTCCACTACTTACTACTCAACTTGTGACCAGAGAATCCCACCACTGCCACTTCGATGCCCCAAAGCACCATGAGCTGAGAGAGATTCCAACATCCTCCTGAAGACACTAAGTTGTCAGAGGGTCTTAAGGCTCATCCCCAACCAGGGGACAAGTATACTCTATCACGTGAGAATTACAGAAGAACTCAGTCATTCTCACACATTTGGGCAGGCGATAAAGTCCAATCTTCATCGATCAGAAAAAAATTAGCAGGATCTGGACTGTCTATAGCAGAACCATTATGCTAGCTTTCAGACCTCTTAAAGATAGAGCAGGTGAACCATTAGTGAAAAAGTAACTGCTAATCTTCACAGAGCACTTTTCTACATGCCGTGGATTATTACTCATATTAACTCATTCATGCCTCCTAGCAGTCCTAGGAAATAGATGTGATCATAACCTCTTTCTACAGTGCAAAAATTCAAGCGAAGAAAGATTAACTTGTTCAGGATCTTAAAGACAGGAAATGATGGGGCTAGATTTTAACTCAGGCAATCTAGCGATATAGCTCATAGCTCTAGACCATTAAGATACCCCTGTGGATTAAAATGCAGTTTTCACTGCAAAGAAGCAAAGACAGAAGATCAAAAATACATAAAGCAAACTGATAGAAATGCAAAAAAAAAAAAAAAGTACAGATTGGAAGGTTGTAGAATCCTATCACCTATTCATTCTGCAAAATTGAACAGATACACAGAAAACAATCCATAGATCTAACATAGGTTTTATTTTAGATTTTTCAAATTATATACACTGGCAAAAAATAAGGTTTTTAAGATTTGTTTATTTGAGAGTGAGAGCTTGAGAGAGCAAGCTGAGCAGGGAGCGCGATTCGGGGCTCGATCCCGGGACTCTGATCATGACTGGAACCAAAGGCAGACACATAACCAACTGAGCCACCCAGGCGCCCCAACAGGACTTCTTTTTAAATGTGCATGGAACATTTTCCAAAACACTGCCCAAAAAAACATCAAGAAATAGAAATGTTATAGGGCAAATTCTTTACAATTCATGGTAAAATGACTGGTATGTTAAAGACTTCAGTTTTTAAAAAATAGTTTTAGCTTAGTAATATAACATTAAAATGTAATCGTCCTATTATAATTTAATATTCATTTAGGAGAAAAATTCGAGTGAGTAGGTTAGAGTGGGGAGGGCATGACAGAGGCAAAACCACAAATAAAAGTATTGACAACATATTTCTAAATAAAAAAAAAATCTCAGGGCACCTGGGTGGCTCAGTGGGTTGGGGCCTCTGCCTTCGGCTCAGGTCATGATCTCAGGGTCCTGGGATCGAGCGCCGAATCAGGCTCCCTGCTCAGTGGGGAGTCGGCTTCTCCCTCTCGCTCTGCCTCTCCTCCTACTTATGCTTGCTCTCTCTCAAATGAATAAAATCTTTAAAAAAAAAATTCTCTAAAGTAAAAGATAATCCATAAATTAAGAACCAATAACGTATGGTTTAAAAAAAATACCGCAGCGTTTTGCTTTCTAAAAAGAAACGTGTCTTACAGTTTGAGTCGGCCACTTCCTGCTTCTCAAATCGGTTAAGCGGCCTGTTAAAAATGTGGATCTCTGACTCCAACCCACACCTAGAAAAATCAGCATCTTTGTGGATGAGGTCTGGAAATCAGGAATGCAAAATTTCCAAGTTTCCCTAAAATGCCCTGCAGGAGAAGAGCCAGCAGAAAGTGGGAGACGGAGGAAAACCTCACGGGCGTTTTTCACGAGCCTGATTTTCGGCTCGTTGGTCAAGCCTTCCCCCACTATCACTCCTACAGCAAATGCCTGAGCGCCCACACACCCAGACGACCTAGAAGGATTGATTATTTAAGTGCTTGACGACCTCATTTTGCCCGAGGCTGAAGGAGCCCAAGTCCAGCTCCGAAGTCACAACCACCGAAGCAATGGGTTTTCTTGGCTCTGTCACTTTGGAAATATTCTTGAGAAAGATTTAAAGAAAAGTTCTAGAACTACCTGGCAGAAAGCTCCCGAATAATCTCGTCATCAAGCAGCATTAGGCAGGAGCTCACCTGCTGGGAGGGGCGGGAGGGGCGGGGGGGGGGCGCGGGGGAGAGTGGGCAGGGAGGCCCAGGTTGAATGAACAACCTAAAGATTAAGAAGCAAGCCAGCCGCGGCTTCAAGAACCACCTAATAAAGCACCAACATAAGTCAACATTAACTTTGAACACGAGATTTGATGCACTGCGCTTGGATTTGATCTATGATGAGATTCAATCTGCTTTAAAAGACTGGGTGATTTAATTCCAAAAGCAAGAACTGAGCCCTGTCTGACAAGGATTAATACAGGCTTTTGGAATAGTGCCTCTCACCTTCTGAACGATTAACTCTTGAGTTTCCAGTGACTTCCAGGAAGAATGTAACACTATTACAAGTAAACTCAAATATCAAGGGGTATCATAGGGCACACAGCTCACATTTGTACTCTTGCCGTTGAGGACAGAGGTAATTTACCTGAGGATACTTACAACGGGCGGAGTCTTGATTCAGGTCCCTGCTTTGGGCTGGAAGGTTGAACACACACATCAAGTCACGGTGAAAAAGATTCTGGTGCTCACTAAAGCCCTGGGGCAAAGAAGGGTGGGCATTCCCATCCTGGCCCCCGTGGAAATGAAGAGAGCCAAGACGCTGGCCCAGGGAGACCAACCAGGGGAAGCAATTCAGGTCATAAGGTTCCCTGAATCTCAGCTTTGCCCCCAAAGACCCAACTCAGCCAAGCCCTAAACTCCACTGTCCTGGGATCAAAGGATCTTGCATTCTTCCCCAGGGTGACGCAGCACAGAAGAAAAGCGTCTGACTTGGTGGTAAGCGGCCGGACTATGGCCTAGACCGGCGGTTTTCAAGCTTTAGCTGTATCAGAATCACCTGGAACCTTGTTAAGACAAAGCTCGCTAGGCCCTCCCCAGAGTTTCTGATTGCGGAGGCCTGGGCGAAGCATGAGAATGTGAATTTTTTTTTTTAAGATTTTATTTATTTATTTGAGAGAGTGACAGAGGAAGCTCAAGAGAGAGTGGCCTGCACAAGCAGGGGGGAAAGGGCAGAGGGAGAGGGAGAAGCAGGCTCCCCATTAAGCAGGCACCCAACGTGGGGCTCAATCCCAGGACCCCGGGGTCATGACCTAAGCCCAAGGCAGATGCAGACGCTTAACTGATTGAGCCACCCAGGTGCCCTGAGAATTTGAATTTCTAACCACTTCCAGGAGCGAGGCTGCTGCTGCTGCTATGCCCACACTTTGAGAACCCTGGTTCTCGAATATGGTTCGATATGAGAACCAATATGGTTCTCATATTGGTGACAAGGTCCTTTATCCACTCTGAGCTTTGACGTCCAGGCCTGCAAAAGCAGAAAGCTGACTGACTCTCTTTTGCAGACTATCCCACCATCACAGGGCCTAAGGATCTGTCTGGTTATAAAAGAAGAGCTTCCAAAAACACACATCACGTTTCCAAACACAGACCGTAAACGGTATCCAATGCTGACGTTCATATTACGTTGTGTCAGCAGTTTAGTTAATTGACTACAACGCCAACAAGACAGAACTTAAAACAAAAGCCTAGATTTGTTCTTTGGTCAACATGCCATGTAAGTCTTTTGGGGCAAGGACTAGCACCTGATTCTCCACATTGTCAGCTGTATGAAGGTTCTTTGATGAGGATATATTTTTTTAAGATTTTATTTATTTATTTGAGACACGAAGAGAGCACAGTGGTGGGGGAGGGGGCAGAGGGCGAAGAGGACTCCTCACTGAGCAGGAAGCTTGATGCTTCCCGATACGATGGGACCCCATCGTCGGACCCCGAGATCATAAGCTGAGCCCAAGGCAGGCGCTTAACCGACTGAGCCACCCAGGCACCCCAGATGTGGATACCTTTACCCGTGGTTAAAGAAAAGAGAGTCTATAATAAAGTCCAACTTTCTGAAAAAATTTGAAGAAAGCTTAGTTCCAAAACTAGGCTTTATTTGCAAGAATTGGCTCATTTCTTTAAAAACAATGCTTTTGCACTGGGTACCTACAATGTGCTAGGCACCCTGTGCCGAGGGCTAAGGCTTCTCTGGTGGGGGGGGGGGGTGTAGAAAAGGTCCCTACTCAAATGCAGGGTGGGGGTGGGCAAATGACTCTAACACACAAAATAATCACTAAAATAAATGGTGAAACTATAGCTGTGTTGAGTATCTCATGGAAAGGAGAACAGAATGTGACCTGGTTAGGGAGTTCCTGAGGACAAAATATCCATCAACTGGTAAAAGGATAAACAAAATGCTATACAATGGAATACGATTTAGCAATTTTAAAAATAGTGATACATGCTGCTCCGTGGGGTAGCCTCAAAAGCCTTGTGCTAAGTAAAGGAAGCCAGGTGCAGAAGATGATTCGTTACATGGTTTCGTTTATAGGCAGTTTTCAGACAAGGGGAACTTACAGGGAGAAAAAGCAGATGAACAGCTGAGTACAGGAGCGGGATAAACCACAAACCAGCTAGAGGGGATTTTTTTCAGTGATAGAAATGTTCTCAAACTGGATGGCAAATTTAATGGTGTGCAAATTATACCTTAATAAAAGTATTTAAAATAAAACACTTCAGGGACACCTGGGTGGCTCAGTCATTAAGTGTCTACTTTCGGTTCAGGTCATGATCCCAGGGTCCTTGCTCAGCAGGGAGCCTGCTTCTCCCTCTGCCTGCTGCTCCCCTAGCTTGTGCTCTCTCAGTGTTCCCGGCACTAGGCTGGCCCGCTGCAGGATTACCGCAGGGGTGCAATCGACAAGACTTAATGATGAACGGGGGAATTACTATTCCTAACTGACACACCAACCCATGTGACGCCCCTCTTCCTGGGCCAGCCAGTGTGCACGTTGTTAAAACAGGATTATAATGCTCACTACTTCCACCAACATTTAGCAATCCTCTATATGCCACATGCAGAGGATACACTGGTCAACAGGTCAGTTTCTGCTCTAAAGAAGAAAGGATACATGAATTCTTTCTATAAGCAAAAGCAACAAATTATGTACCTGTTTCAATTATTTGGGTTAAACACAATGCAGAACCCAGAAGAAGTAAGGTGGATGAAGAGCAATCATATCATCGTATTAAATGAAAGGTAACAACCTATTATAGACCTAAAGAGTGTTTCTGAAATCACCAAAATCACTCAATAATTAATTGCTGAGAATAATTTTGCATTAATGATATATCCCCATTATACACATATGTATACAACACACACCCAGCATGAGAAATTGTGCTTAATATTTCTACATTTCTTACTTATGATCATGAGGAACAAGGTCATGTCAATTTCAAGACACTCAAACTCCAAGAACCGTACAGATACGGGACTGAAGCGTTCACCATGAATCAAAGTTTTCAAAACAGACTTCCTTTAGGGTCCCACACAATAGATCACCATCACATCTAGAGGATAAAGGGTTACTGTATCATTTTCAGACTTCACATAAAAACAATAATTACTTCCCAAAGACTGTTTAGACTACACCCATTTGGAGATCAAATGCTCTGGGATCTAAGTACAAAGACTCCACATTCCAGAGGATCTAATCAAATGGAAACTACTTGTGTTTTCTGCAAAGGATGGTATTATTTCCTTGAAAATCTATTTTCTTCCCCTATTTTCTTCTGGACACGGTGGAGAATGAGCACATCGTCCAGGTCCTTCCTCGGAACCCAATCCTAGAGATGCCAAAGAAGAGAAAGGATGCTGAGAGACTGGCGTGCAGAGCAGAGGTGCCCAGGTTCCCAAATGCAGCGACAGGCGGGGGCCAGGGAGCATGAGGGCCACAAAGGAGGCGCAGTTTCAAGGAAGAGTCCTCCCACTTGACCACATGTGTTGCTATTACTGCCCAGATAAGTAGAAACACGAACGCAGGGGCTGCTGGGATATTTAGGCAGCGCCTGGCTTGGGTGGGTCCATAACAAGAGCAAGTACAGTGGAGCCAGCCAGCTCCTGACCCTCTGCTTTCCCACCTCAGTACCTCTCCTAGGCCACAGTCAGGCAGCATTAAGAAAGACTCAGGTCAAGTCCTTGGGATGAAAAAGAAAAAAGACAGAGAGTGAAAGGACCCAGGCTGCCCTTCAGTCCCGAGGGCATCATCCCCCACCAAGTCAGAGCTAAACATAACCAAGTAATAAAAGTTACCTGACAGTGGCAAAAAGACCCAGAAATTGGAGAAGCATGTGTGCTATAAAAGGGGGTCACGGGGGGGTGGGGGGAGGTGGGGGAGGATGGAACAATTCACACTGGAAGAAGCAGACCTAATGGGAAAAAAATTTAAATACTTTAAACAGCCTCACTGAGCAACCAGAAATGTGGAGTAGAAAGAAGCAGATAGAACCACCAACTGAAAATCCTGAGTTTGTAAAATAAGTTTTGGGGGCACCTGGGTGACTTAGTCGCTAAGCGTCTGCCTTCAGCTCAGGTCATGATCCCAGGGTCCTGGGCTCAAGTCTACTTCAGTCTCCTTGCTCAGCAGGGAGCCTGCTCCCCCCCCCCCCCCCCGCCTGCTGCTCCTCCTGCGTGTGCCCACTCTCTCCGACAAATCAATTTTAAAAATCTTTAAAAAAGAAGTTTTGTAAAAGGGCACTTAAAGGATTGGGAGAAGAGCAGAAAGAGGTGGAAGAATGAATTGGTCAGCTGGAGGATTCATCAGTGCACTCTTGCTGAAGGCAACAGGACCAGATTTTAAGGGTGGAAAAGAATGTGATAAAATAGAAGTGTCGACATCCAGCTCACAGCAGTTCCACGGAGGGACGGGGCGGGGGGGGGGGGGGGGCAGGGTAAAGGTAAAGGGGAAATATTTAAAGAAATAAGAACCAGAAATTTCCCACAATTAAAAGAAAGAGTTAACACTTCATATTGAAAGAACTTACAGAACGCCAAAAAGGCTGAATGAGAAAAAAAAAAGCCACACCTAAAACTATTATAGTAAAATTACTAATCAAAGAAAAAGAATAAACTTAAAAGTTTCCAGAGGGAAAAAAACAGAAAGCCTATAAAGAAAGAAAAATACCAGACTGACATCCAAGTGTCAACAGTGGCACTGGATGTCAGAAGACAAAAGAATGCTTTCAAAATGCCAAGGAAAAGGTCTTGGAACTCAAGCTTCGTCCGATGTTCTGCTGATTAGCATTAAACGTGAAGCTGAAAAAGTCCTTTCACTTCTGGTATCCCGGGCAATGGGGGTTTTGAGAAATCTTCCTTCTATGGTATGAGTTCTAGATCCTGTGTAAGAAATCTCGCAGGAAACTAAGAAGGCTTCTAAGGAATGCCCCACATATCTGTACCCATGTGGTTCCAGGGCTGTGGGCAGCTGAGGGCATTGGGGTTGACTCTCTTGAGGGCAGATGTTGATAGCAACATGCTCCTGGGATAGTGAGCCTTAGACTCAATTTCTTCCAAGTTTGGGAGAAGCCACACCTGGGATCCCCTTGAAACCAAGACCCTCAAGAGGGTTTTAAATGATCTCAGACCAGCAACCCCCTGGCTACTACAAGAAACCAAAGTCAATGCTCTCTGGAGGAAGCATCCCTAATGTATATCCTCACGTAGGTAAGTTCAAGCAACATATTCACAAAGATCACCAAGTGCAAAAGAAGGCAAGCCACCAGGGGTGAGTTTTGGCAGCAACAAAAAATAACGCATTCAGATCTCCAAGAATAGCAGATAACTGAAATGGTTAGATAGAGAGCATATAATAGCTGGGTATAAAATAGTTAATGAAATAAAGTATGCAAATACAAAGATGTGCACATAACACAAGACTATCAGGAAGGAACAGGCATATTTGAAAACGAAATGCAACCTCTATAAATTAAAACGATAATTTTTTTAAATTAAAAGACCGTATAGCACAGGGAATGTCATCAATGGTACTGTGATAGCACAGCAGTTGTAGGATAAGAGATGGGAGCTACACTTGTGGCAAGCATAGCATAACATATCGACTTTTCAAATCACTATTCTGTACACCTGAAACCAATGTAACACTGTGTGCCAAAAAAATTAAAATTACTTCAAAAAAATTTAAAACTAAAAAAAAATAAAAGAATCTCTGGATGGGTAAATCAGTAGATTAGAAACAGTTAAAAAGAAATTAAGTAATCTGGGGGCACCTGGGTAGCTCAGTCATTAAGCGTCTGCCTTTGGCTCAGGTCATGCATGACCCCAGGGTCCTGGGATCGAGCCCCACATCAGGCTCCCTGTTCAGCGGGAAGCCTGCCTCTCCCACTCCCCCTGCTTGTGCTCACTCTCTCTCTCTCTCTCTCTCTCTCTCTCTCTGTGTCTCTGTCAAATAAATAAATTTTTTTAAATCTTAAAAATAAATAAATAAATAAATAAAAATTTAAAAAGAGAGAGAGAAAGAGAATACGTAACCTAAAAGATATACTCAAAGAAATTCCCCAAAATGCAGCAACAATGGAAAAGATATACAGAAACTGTAGGAGAGACATTAGATCAGGAGGCCAAACGCTGATCTAATTACAGCACCAAACAACAGAATGGAGAGAATGATGGGAAGACAATATTTAACGAAATAATAGCTACAAATTTTCCAAAATGGATTCTCGTGTATCTCAAGCATGATGAATAAAAAGAATATCACAGCTAATCATGTCATAATGAAAATGCAAACACCAAAGTGAAGATCCTGAAAGAAAGTAAAGAGAAAGTTCAGATCCTCCACAAAGGAATCTCAATCAGAATGACAGCATGTTTCTCCACAGAAACAATGGTGACCAGAAGGCAGTGGAGTATCTGCAAAACAGAGAGAAAAAATAGCTATCAAATTAAAATTGTGTGTCCAGGGAGGCCTGTGTGGCTCTGTGGGTTAGGCATCTGTCTTTGGCTTAGACTGTAATCCCAGGGGTCCTGGGATTGAGTTCCACATTGGGCTTCTCCCTCTGCCTACTGCTCCCCCTGCTTGTGCACTCTCTCTCTGACAAATAAATAAACGAAATCTTAAAAAAAAAAAAAAAACCTCTGCGCCCAGAGAAGTTGCAGAATGAGAATATAAAGGACATTTACAAGTATACAAAACAACAGAGACCTGCAATTAAGGAGCTTTTAAATTTCTTTAGGGAAAAAAAAACAAAACAAAACAAAAAACCAAAGATATACCCGCTATGCAAAAAGAATGATTAACAAATAAAATGATAAGTAGAGAGGAAACCCAAAATACTGTCTGTACAGAAATATAGATGCCTAACTTGTAGGATTTCTTAAAGGACAGAACTAAAATGATGAACAATAGTATGTAATATAGGAGGGGATCACTGAAATTATTCAACTGGGTTTGGGATGGGAATTAAAATAGTTACCTTTACCCTTTTTTTTTTTAAAAAGATTTTTATTTATTTATGTGACAGAGAGAGATCACAAGTAGGCAGAGAGGCAGGCAGAGAGAGAGAGGAGGAAGCAGACTCCCTGCTAAGCAGAGAGCCCAATGCGTGCGTGCCTCGATCCCAGGACCCTGAGACCAGGACCTGACCCGAAGGCAGAGGCTTAACCCACTATACCACCCAGGCCCCCTACTTTTACACTTTTTAAAGCTCAATATACAATTTCAAGGAAAACCACAAAAACAATAGTGCATAAATTCCATAACAATGGAAAGAAAAAAATGGTATATAAACAAAATAACAAAAAACTCAATCTAGGGCGCCTGGGTGGCTCAGTTGGTTGGGCGACTGCCTTCGGCTCAGGTCATGATCCTGGCGTCCCGGGATTGAGTCCCATATCGGACTCCCGGCTCTGCGGGAGGTCTGCTTCTCCCTCTGACCTTCTCCCCTCTCATTCTCAGTCTCTCTCTCTCTCTCTCTCTAATAAAAAAAAAAAAAAAAAAAAACCTCAATCTATCCCAAAAAAATAAGAGAAGGAGGGAAAAGCATAGAAAAAGCAAAACCAATAGAAATCAGTGATTACAACAGCCCAAACAAATCTTAAATGTATCCGCAATCACAAAATTATAAATGAACTAAACTTGGCAGTTAAACAACAGATACCACAGATTAAACAGATTTAAAAAAAAAAAATCCAGACATGTCCCTAAGGCACAAGGACATGAAAGTTAAGAGGGCAGAAAAGATTGTAAAGTAAAAATAAAAACTTCTTTAAATTCTTTAAAGAAATTAAGAAAATGTATCATTATCTTAATAAATGCAGAGAAATAATATGTGAAAGTTTAATATGCAGGTATGGGAGAAAGAAAAAAATCCTTAGCAAATCAGAAATAGTAGAAAGTAAAAGTAACCTCTAAAAGTAAAAGCTGAAAATATTAAGAAGCTTTCCTATGAAAATGATCAATAAGATAAGAATACTCACAATCATTACTTCTACTCAGTATCCATCCTGATGTCCTAGTATAGTACAGGACTAGTATGGTAATAAATGAAAAATAAATTAAAACTCTAAAAATTAGGAGAAATATGAGTGTCTATATAAAGCTCGGAAAAAGAGTCAACAAACAACCACAATTAAAAAGGCCTTAGCGGGGCGCCTGGTGGCTGGGTTGGTTACATGTTGGAACTCTTAGTTTCGGCTGAGGTCAGGATCTTAGGGTCCTGGGATCAAGGCCCTTTTTGGGCTCCCTGCTTGGGGCAGCGACTGCTTGTCACTCTCCTTCCCCCTCCAGTCCTCCCCCTCCCCACCTCCCCCATGCACAGAGGTGTGCATGCTCTCTCAAATAAATAAATAATGGGGCGCCTGGGTGGCTCAGTTGGTTGAGCAACTGCCTTAGGCTCAGGTCATGATCCCGGAGTCCCGGGATCGAGTCCCATATCGGACTCC